>JARGCV010000004.1:6007500-7207500 GCA_034064705.1 Bothrops alternatus | reverse complement strand
CGGCTACAACTTCCCGGCCCTGGCCCTGGCCCTGGCCCAATCCCCCATTAACATGCAGCCGCCACACACGGCACAAAAGGCAAAACAACCCGCCCCTGGTAACCATTAACGTGCAGTCACTGGTCGCGGCCCACAAGGCAACACAGCACGGCCCCGGACACCATTAACGCGCAGCCACCGCTTACGGCACACAAGGCAACACAGCACGGCCCTGGCCCTTACTAACACGCAGCCGCCACTCGCGGCACACAAAGGAATACAGCCTAGTCCCGGCTGCCATTAACGCGCAGCCGCAGCTCATGGCACACAAGGCAACACAGCCCGGTCCGGGACCAGGCCACCATTAACGCGCAGACGCCTTTTGCGGCCCACAAGGCAACACAGCCCGGCTCTGGCTCCAATTAACGTGCAGCCACCGCTCGTGGCACACAAGGCAACACTGGCTGGCCCCGGCCCCAATTAACATGCAGCCACCTTTTGCGGCTCACAAGGCAACACAGCCAGGCCCCGGCCACCATTAATGCGCAGCCAGAGCTCATCGCACACAAGGCAACACAGCCGGGCCCTGGCTCCCGGTCCTGGCCCCGGCTCTGGCCCCGGCCACCATTAACGTGCAGCCACCGCTCTCGGCACACAAGGCAACACAGCCCAATCCCGGCCCCCATTAACATGCAGCCACCGCTCGCAGCACACAAGGCAACACTGCCCAGCCCCCATTAACAGTGCAGCCGCCACTCGCGGCACACAAAAGAACACAGCCTGGATCCGGCCACCATTAATGCGCAGTCGCCGCTCGTGGCACAAAAGGTAACACAGCCCAGCCCCGTCCCTGCCCTCCATTAACGCGCAGTCGCCGCTCGCAGCACACAAGGCAGGACAGCCCCAGCCCTGGCCACCATTAACGCGCAGCTGCCTTTTGAGTCCCACAAGGCAACACAGCCCGGCCCCGGCCACCATTAACGCGCAGCCACAGCTTGTGGCACACAAGGCAACACAGCCCGGCCCTGGCCCCGGCCACCATTGACATGCAGCTGCCACTCGCGGCCCACAATGCAACATAGCCCGGTCCTGGCTCCCATTAATGTGCAGCCACAGCTCCTGGCACACAAGGCAACACAGCCCGGCCCTGGCCCTGGCCCTAGCCCCCATTAACATGCAGCCGCCACTCATGGCACAAAAGGCAAAACAGCCCGGTCCTGGCCCCCATTAACGTGCGGCCACTGCTCACGGCACACAAGGCAACGCTGCCCGGCTCTGGCCCCCATTAACACATAGCTGCCACTTGCAGCATACAAGGCAACACAGCCCGGCCCTGGCCCCGGCCCTGGCCCCGGTCACCATTAACATGCAGCCGCCACTCGCGGCACAGAAGGCAACACAGCCTGGCCCCAGCCCTGGCCGCCATTAATGCGCAGCTGAAGCTCGCGGCACACAAGGCAACAAAGCCCGGTCCGGGCCCTGGCCACCATTAACGCACAGACGCCTTTCGCGGCCCACAAGGCAACACAGCCCGGTCCTTGCTGCCATTAATGCGCAGCCACCGCTCATGGCACACAAGGGAACTCTGGCCGGCCCCAGCCCCCATTAACATGCAGCCGACTTTCACGGCCCTCAAGGCAACACAGCCAGGCCCCGGCCACCATTAATACGCAGCCCCAGCTCGTGGCACAGAAGGAAACACAGCCCAGCCCTGGCTCCCAGTCCTGGCCCCAGCTCTGGCCCCAGCCCCCATTAATGTACAGCCACCGCTCTCGGCACACAAGGCAACACAGCCTGGTCCCGGCCCCCATTAACGTGCAGCCACTGCTCGCAGCACACAAGGCAACACTGCCCGGCTCCCATTAACACGCAGCCAGCACTCGTGGCACACAAAAGAACAGCCTGGCTCCGGCCGCCATTAACGCGCAGCCGCCGCTCGCAATACACAAGGCAACACAGCCCAGCCCCGGCTGCCATTGATGTGCAGTCACCGCTCACGGCACACAAGGCAACAAACCCAGCCCCGGACCCAGACACCATTAACATGCAGCTGCCTTTCGTGGCAGACAAGGCTACACAGCCCGGCCCTGGCCCCGGCCCTGGCTCTGGCCACCATTAACATGCAGCTGCCACTTCTGGCCCACAAGGCAACACAGCCCAGCCCCGGCTGCCATTAATGCGCAGCCAGAGCTTGTGGCCCACAAGGCAACACAGCCTGGCCGAGGCTGCCATTAATGCGCAGCCGCCGCTCACGGCAAACAAGGCAACAGAGCCCGGCCCCGGCCACCATTAACGTGCAGCTGCCTTTTGAGTCCCATAAGGCAACACAGCCCGGCCCCAGCCACCATTAACGTGCAGCCGCCTTTTGCGGCCCACAAGGAAACACAGCCAGGCCCCGGCCACCATTAAGGTGCAGCCACAGCTCGTGGCACACAAGGCAACACAGCGCAGCCCTGGCTCCCGGTCCTGGGCCCGGCTCTGGCCCCGGCCACCATTAACGTGCAGCCACTGCTCTCGGCACACAAGGCAACACAGCCCAGTCCCGGCGCCCTTTAACATGCAGCCACCGCTCGCAGCACACAAGGCAACACTGCCCGGCCCCCATTAACACGCAGCCGCCACTTGCGGCACACAAAAGAACACAGCCTGGCCCCGGCCACCATTAACGCGCAGCCACAGCTTGTGGCACACAAGACAATACAGCCCGGCCCTGGCCCTGGCCCCCATTGACATACAGGTGCCACTTGCGGCCCACAATGCAACATAGCCCGGTCCTGGCTGCCATTAATGTGCAGCCACAGCTCCTGGCACACAAGGCAATATAGCCCGGCCCCCATTAACACATAGCTGCCACTTGCAGCATACAAGGCAACACAGCCCGGCCCTGGCCCCGGTCACCATTAACATGCAGCCGCCACTCGCGGCACACAAGGGAACACAGCCTGGCCCCAGCCCTGGCCGCCATTAATGCGCAGCTGCCTTTCGTGGCAGACAAGGCTACAAAGCCCGGCCCTCGCCCCGGCCCTGGCTCTGGCCACCATTAACATGCAGCTGCCACTTCCGGCCCACAAGGCAACACAGCTCAGCCCCGGCTGCCATTAATGCGCAGCCAGAGCTTGTGGCCCACAAGGGAACACAGCCTGGCCGAGGCTGCCATTAATGCGCAGTTCCCACTCATGGCACACAAGGCAACACAGCCCGGCCCCGGTCAACATTAACGTGCAGTCACTGGTTGCGGCACACAAGGCAACACAGCCCGGCCCTGCCCCAATTATCGTGCAGCCACTGCTCGCAGCACACAACGCAACAAAGCCCAGCCCCAGCCACCATTAACGCATAGCCAGCGCTTTTGGCAAACAAGCCAACACAGCCCGGCCCCGGCCACAATTAACGCGCAGTCGCCGCTCGCGGCACACAAGGTAATACAGCCTGCCCGGCCCCCATTAACACGCAGCTGCTGCACACGTCACAGAAAACAACACAGCCCGGCGCCGGCCCCAGACATCATTAACGCGCAGCCGCCTCTCGTGGCACACAAGGCTACACAGCCCGGCCCTGGCCCCGGCCACCATTAACATGCAGTCGCCACTTGCGGCCCACAAGGCAACACAGCCCGGCCCCGGCCACAATTAACGCGCAGTCGCCGCTCGCGGTACACAAGGTAATACAGCCTGCCCGGCCCCCATTAACACGCAGCTGCTGCTCACGTCACAGAAGGCTACACAGCCCGGCCCTGGCCCCGGCCACCATTAACATGCAGTCGCCACTTGCGGCCCACAAGGCAACACAGCCAAGCCCTGGCTGCCATTAATGCTCAGCCACAGCTTGTGGCAAAAAAGGCAACACGGCCCAGCCGCGGCCCCGGCCCCCATGAACACGCAGCTGCTGCTCACGTCACAGAAGGCAACACAGCCCAGCCCCGGCCCCAGACATCATTAACGCGCAGCCGCCTCTCGTGGCACACAAGGCTACACAGCCCGGCCCTGGGCCCGGCCACCATTAACATGCAGTCGCCACTTGCGGCCCACAAGGCAACACAGCCAAGCCCTGGCTGCCATTAATGCTCAGCCACAGCTTGTGGCACAAAAGGCAACACGGCCCAGCCACGGCCCCAGCCCCCATTAACACGCAGACGCCGCTCACGGCACACAAGGCAACGCAGCCTGGCCCCGGTCAACATTAATGTGCAGTCACTGGTTGCGGCACACAAGGCAACACAGCCCGGTCCTGCCCCAATTATCGTGCAGCCACTGCTCGCAGCACACAACGCAACAAAGCCCAGCCCCAGCCCACATTAACATGCAGCCGCCACTCGCGGCACACAAGGCAACACAGCCTGGCCAAGGCCGCCATTAATGTGCAGCCGCTGCTAACACCACACAAGGCAATTAACACCCATTAACACGCAGCCGCCACTCACGGCATACAAGACAACAGAGCCCGGCCCCGGCCCCAATTAACATCTAGCCACCACTCGTGGCAAACAGGGCAACACAGCCCGGCCCCAGCCCCCATTATCATGCAGCCGCTGCTCACAACACACAACACAACACAGCCCAGCCCCGGCCCCAATTAACATGCAGCCGCCACTCGCGGCACATAAAGGAACACAGCCCGGCCCCGGCCACCATTAACGCATAGCAACTGCTTTCGGCAAACAAGCCAACACAGCCCGCCCCTGGTAACCATTAACGTGCAGTCACTGGTCGCGGCACATAAGGCAACACAGCCCGTCCCCGTTCCCCATTAACAGACAGCTGCCACTCATGGCACACAAGGCAACAAAGCCCGACACTGGTCCCCGGTCCTGGCCCCCGCTCTGGCCCCGGCCACCATTAACATGCAGCCTCCACTCGCGGCCCACAAGGCAACACAGCCTGGTCCCGGCTGCCATTAATGTGAGGCCACAGCTCGTGGCACACAAGGCAACACAGCCCGGCCCCAGCCCCCATTAACGTGCAGCCACCGCTTGCGGCACACAACGCAACACTACCCGGCCCCAGCCCCATTAACACGCAGCCGCCACTTTTGGCACACAAAGGAACACCATTAACTGCGCTCTGGCCACCATTAATGTGGAGCCGCTGCTCGTGTCACACAAGGCAACACAGCCTGGCCCCGGCTGCCATTGATGCGCACTCGCCACTCGCGGCACACAAGGCAACACAGCCCGCCCCCGGCTGCCATTGATGCGCACTCGCTGCTCGCGACACACAAGGCAACACAGCTCGGCCCCGGCCCCAGAAACCATTAACACGCAGCCGCCTTTCGTGGCACACAAGGCTACACAGCCTTGCCCTGTCCCCGGCCACCATTAACATGCAGCCACCACTCGTGGCCCACAAGGCAACACAGCATGGCCCCAGCTGCCATTGATGCGCAGTCGCCGCTCACGGCCCACAAGGCAACACAGCCAAGCCCTGGCTGCCATTAATGCGAAGCCACAGCTTGTGGCACAAAAGGCAAAATGGCCCAGCCCCAGCCCCGGCCCCCATTAACACACAGCCACCACTCGTGGCACACAAGACAAACCCAGCCTGGCCCAGGCCGCCATTAACGCGCAGCCACCCCTCACGGCAGAAAAGGTAAAACAGCCCGCCTCCGGCCCTGCCCACCATTAACACGCAGTCGCCGCTCGCAGCACACAAGCCAACACGGCCCCAGCCCTGGCCACCATTAACGTGCAGCTGCCTTTTCAGTCCCACAAGGCAACTCAGCCAAGCCCCGGCCACCATTAACGCGGAGCCACAGCTTGCGGCACACAAGGCAACACAGCCTGGCCCTGGCCCCAGCCCTGGCTCCGGCCACCATTAACATGCAGCTGCCACTCGTGGCATACAAGGCAACACAGCCCAGTCCTTGTTGCCATTAATGTGCAGCCACCGCTCGTGGCACACAAGGCAACACTGCCCGGCCCTGGCCCTGGCCCTGGCCCCATCCCCCATTAACATGCAGCCACCACTCATGGCACAAAAGGCAAAACAACCCACCCCTGGTAACCATTAACGTGCAGTCACTGGTCGCGGCCCACAAGGCAACACAGCACGGCCCCGGCCACCATTAACGCGCAGCCACAGCTTACGGCACACAAGGCAACACAGCCCGGCCCTGGCCCTTATTAACACGCAGCCACCACTCGCGGCACACAAAGGAATACAGCCTAGCCCCAGCTGCCATTAACGCGCAGCCGCAGCTCATGGCACCTGGCCACCATTAACGCGCAGACGCCTTTTGCCTCCCACAAGGCAACACAGCCCAGCTCTGGCTCCAATTAACGTGCAGCCACCGCTCGTGGCACACAAGACAACACAGCCCGGCCCCGGCTGCCATTGATGCGCAGTCACCGCTCACGGCACACAAGGCTACACAGCCCGTCCCTGGCCCCGTCCCTGGCTCTGGCCACCATTAACATGCAGCCGCCACTCACGGCCCACAAGGAAACACGGCCCAGCCCTGCCTGCCATTAATGCGCAGCCACAGCTTGTGGCACACAAGGCAACACAGCCCGGACCAGGCCGCCATTAACGTGCAACCGCCGCTCACGGCACACAAGGCAACACAGCCCCAGCCCTGGCCACCATTAATGCGCAGCCACAGCTCCTGGCAAACAAGGCAACACAGCCCGGCCCTGGCCCCCATTAACATGCAGCTGCCACTCACGCAAACAAGGCAACACTGCCCAGCCCCGGCCCCCATTAACACATAGCCGCCACTTGCGGCATGCAAGGCAACACAGCCCGGCCCTGGCCCCAGCTGCCATTAATGTGCAGTTCCCACTCATGGCACACAAGGCAACACAACCCGGCCCCGGCCCCGGTCACCATTAACGTGCAGTCACTAGTCGTGGCACATAAGGCAACACAGCCTGGCCCCGGCCCTCTTTAACAGACAGCTGCCACTCACGGCACACAAGGCAACACAGCCCAGCCCTGGCCCCCGGCCCTGGCCCCCGCTCTGGCCCCGGCAACCATTAATGTGCAGCCACCGCTCTCGGCAAACAGGGCAACACAGCCCAGTCCTGGCCCCCATTAACGTGCAGCCACCACTCGCAGCACACAAGGCAACACTGCCCGGCCCCTATTAACACGCAGCAGCCACTCGCGGCACACAACAGAACACAGCCTGGCTCCGGCCACCATTAATGCGCAGCCGCCACTCGCATCACACAAGGGAACACAGCCCGGCCCTGGCTGCCATTGATGCGCAGTCACCGCTCACGGCACACAAGGCAACACAGCCCGGCCCCGGCCCCAGACACCATTAACGTACAGCCGCCTTTTGTGGCACACAAGGCTACACAGCCCGTCCCTGGCCCCGGCCCTGGCTCTGGCCACCATTAACATGCAGCCGCCACTCACGGCCCACAAGGCAACACGGCCCAGCCCCGGCTGCCATTAATACGCAGCCACAGCTGGTGGCACACAAGGCAACACAGCCCGGCCCAGGCCGCCATTAACGTGCAGCCGCCGCTCACGGCATACAAGGCAACACAGCCCCAGCCCTGGCCACCATTAACACGCAGCTACCTTTTGAGTCCCACAAGGCAACACAGCCCGGCCCTGGCCCCGGCCACCATTAACGTGTAGCCAAAGCTTGTGGCACACAAGGCAACACAGCCCGGCCCTGGCCCCGTCCACCATAAACATGCAGCTGCCATTCACAACCCACAAGGCAACACAGCCCGCTCCTGGCTGCCATTAATACGCAGCCACAGCTCCTGGCAAACAAGGCAAAGCAGCCTGGCCCTGGCCCTGGCCCCCATTAAGATGCAGCTGCCTCTCACGGCACACAAGGGAAAACAGCCCGGTCCTAGCCCCCATTAACGTGCAGCCACCGCTCATGGCACACAAGGCAAACAGCCCGGTCCTAGCCCCCATTAATGTGCAGCCACCGCTCACGGCACACAAGGCAACACTGCCCGGTTCCGGCCCCCGTTAACACGTAGCCACCACTTGCGGCATACAAGGCAACACACCCCGGCCCTGGCCCCAGCTGCCATTAATGCGCAGTTCCCACTCATGGCACACAAGGCAACACAGCCCGGCCAGGGCCCCGGTCACCATTAACGTGCAGTCACTGGTCGCAGCACATAAGGCAACACAGCCCAGCCCTGGCCCCCATTAACATGCAGCAGCCACTCACGGCACACAAAGTAGCATAGCCCGGCCCTGGCCCCGGCCACCATTAACGCATAGCCACCGCTTTTGGCAAACAAGCCAACACAGCCTGCCCCTGGTCACCATTAACGTGCAGTCACTGGTCGCGGCACATAAGGCAACACAGCCCGGCCCCGGCTCCCATTAACGTGCAGCCACCGCTCGCAACACAAAAGGCAACACTACCCAGCCCCCAGCCCATTAACACGCAGCCGCCACTCGCGGCATACAAGACAACACAGCCCGGCCCCAGCCCCAATTAACACGCAGCCACCACTCGTGGCAAACAGGGCAACACAGCCCGGCCCCGGCTCCCATTATCGTGCAGCCGCTGCTCGCAGTACACAACGCAACACAGCCCAGCCCCGGCCTCAATTAACATTCAGCCGCCACTCGCGGCACACAAAGGAACACAGCCTGGCCCCGGCCACCATTAACGCATAGCAACTGCTTTCGGCAAACAAGCCAACACAGCCCGCCCCTGGTAACCATTAACGTGCAGTCACTGGTCGCGGCACATAAGGCAACACAGCCCGGCCTCGGCCCCCATTAACAGAGAGCTGCCACTCATGGCACACAAGGCAACAAAGCCCGGCCCTGGCCCCCGCTCTGGCCCCAGCCACCATTAACATGCAGCCTCCACTCAAGGCCCACAAGGCAACACAGCCTGGTCCCGGCTGCCATTAATGTGCAGCCACAGCTCGTGGCACACAAGGCAACACAGCCCGGCCCCAGCCCCCATTAACGTGCAGCCACCGCTCGCGGCACACAAGGCAACACTGCCCGGCCCCAGCCCCATTAACACGCAGCCGCCACTTGCGGCACACAAAGGAACACAGCCTGGCTCTGGCCACCATTAATGCGGAGCCACTGCTCGTGTCACACAAGGCAACACAGCCCGGCCCCGGCTGCCATTGATGCGCACTCGCCACTCGCGGCACACAAGGCAACACAGCCAAGCCCCGGCTGCCATTAATGCGAAGCCACAGCTTGTGGCACAAAAGGCAAAATGGCCCAGCCCCAGCCCCGGCCCCCATTAACACACAGCCACCACTCGCGGCACACAAGACAAACCCAGCCTGGCCAAGGCCGCCATTAACGCGCAGTCGCCGCTCGCAGCACACAAGGCAACACAGCCCGGCCCTGGCCCTTACTAACACGCAGCCGCCACTCGCGGCACACAAAGGAATACAGCCTAGTCCCGGCTGCCATTAACGTGCAGCCGCAGCTCATGGCACACAAGGCAACACAGCCCGGTCTGGGACCAGGCCACCATTAACGCGCAGACGCCTTTTGCGGCCCACAAGGCAACACAGCCCGGCTCTGGCTCCAATTAACGTGCAGCCACCGCTCGTGGCACACAAGGCAACACTGGCTGGCCCCGGCCCCAATTAACATGCAGCCACCTTTTGCGGCTCACAAGGCAACACAGCCAGGCCCCGGCCACCATTAATGCGCAGCCAGAGCTCATCGCACACAAGGCAACACAGCCGGGCCCTGGCTCCCGGTCCTGGCCCCGGCTCTGGCCCCGGCCACCATTAACGTGCAGCCACCGCTCTCGGCACACAAGGCAACACAGCCCAATCCCGGCCCCCATTAACATGCAGCCACCGCTCGCAGCACACAAGGCAACACTGCCCAGCCCCCATTAACAGTGCAGCCGCCACTCGCGGCACACAAAAGAACACAGCCTGGATCCGGCCACCATTAATGCGCAGTCGCCGCTCGTGGCACAAAAGGTAACACAGCCCAGCCCCGTCCCTGCCCTCCATTAACGCGCAGTCGCCGCTCGCAGCACACAAGGCAGGACAGCCCCAGCCCTGGCCACCATTAACGCGCAGCTGCCTTTTGAGTCCCACAAGGCAACACAGCCCGGCCCCGGCCACCATTAACGCGCAGCCACAGCTTGTGGCACACAAGGCAACACAGCCCGGCCCTGGCCCCGGCCACCATTGACATGCAGCTGCCACTCGCGGCCCACAATGCAACATAGCCCGGTCCTGGCTCCCATTAATGTGCAGCCACAGCTCCTGGCACACAAGGCAACACAGCCCGGCCCTGGCCCTGGCCCTAGCCCCCATTAACATGCAGCCGCCACTCATGGCACACAAGGCAACAAAGCCCGACACTGGTCCCCGGTCCTGGCCCCCGCTCTGGCCCCGGCCACCATTAACATGCAGCCTCCACTCGCGGCCCACAAGGCAACACAGCCTGGTCCCGGCTGCCATTAATGTGAGGCCACAGCTCGTGGCACACAAGGCAACACAGCCCGGCCCCAGCCCCCATTAACATGCAGCCACCGCTTGCGGCACACAACGCAACACTACCCGGCCCCAGCCCCATTAACACGCAGCCGCCACTTTTGGCACACAAAGGAACACCATTAACTGCGCTCTGGCCACCATTAATGTGGAGCCGCTGCTCGTGTCACACAAGGCAACACAGCCTGGCCCCGGCTGCCATTGATGCGCACTCGCCACTCGCGGCACACAAGGCAACACAGCCCGCCCCCGGCTGCCATTGATGCGCACTCGCTGCTCGCGACACACAAGGCAACACAGCTCGGCCCCGGCCCCAGAAACCATTAACACGCAGCCGCCTTTCGTGGCACACAAGGCTACACAGCCTTGCCCTGTCCCCGGCCACCATTAACATGCAGCCACCACTCGTGGCCCACAAGGCAACACAGCATGGCCCCAGCTGCCATTGATGCGCAGTCGCCGCTCACGGCCCACAAGGCAACACAGCCAAGCCCTGGCTGCCATTAATGCGAAGCCACAGCTTGTGGCACAAAAGGCAAAATGGCCCAGCCCCAGCCCCGGCCCCCATTAACACACAGCCACCACTCGTGGCACACAAGACAAACCCAGCCTGGCCCAGGCCGCCATTAACGCGCAGCCACCCCTCACGGCAGAAAAGGTAAAACAGCCCGCCTCCGGCCCTGCCCACCATTAACACGCAGTCGCCGCTCGCAGCACACAAGCCAACACGGCCCCAGCCCTGGCCACCATTAACGTGCAGCTGCCTTTTCAGTCCCACAAGGCAACTCAGCCAAGCCCCGGCCACCATTAACGCGGAGCCACAGCTTGCGGCACACAAGGCAACACAGCCTGGCCCTGGCCCCAGCCCTGGCTCCGGCCACCATTAACATGCAGCTGCCACTCGTGGCATACAAGGCAACACAGCCCGGTCCTTGTTGCCATTAATGTGCAGCCACCGCTCGTGGCACACAAGGCAACACTGCCCGGCCCTGGCCCTGGCCCTGGCCCCATCCCCCATTAACATGCAGCCACCACTCATGGCACAAAAGGCAAAACAACCCGCCCCTGGTAACCATTAACGTGCAGTCACTGGTCGCGGCCCACAAGGCAACACAGCACGGCCCCGGCCACCATTAACGCGCAGCCACAGCTTACGGCACACAAGGCAACACAGCCCGGCCCTGGCCCTTATTAACACGCAGCCACCACTCGCGGCACACAAAGGAATACAGCCTAGCCCCAGCTGCCATTAACGCGCAGCCGCAGCTCATGGCACCTGGCCACCATTAACGCGCAGACGCCTTTTGCCTCCCACAAGGCAACACAGCCCAGCTCTGGCTCCAATTAACGTGCAGCCACCGCTCGTGGCACACAAGACAACACAGCCCGGCCCCGGCCGCCATTAACGTGCAACCGCCGCTCACGGCACACAAGGCAACACAGCCCCAGCCCTGGCCACCATTAATGCGCAGCCACAGCTCCTGGCAAACAAGGCAACACAGCCCGGCCCTGGCCCCCATTAACATGCAGCTGCCACTCACGCAAACAAGGCAACACTGCCCAGCCCCGGCCCCCATTAACACATAGCCGCCACTTGCGGCATGCAAGGCAACACAGCCCGGCCCTGGCCCCAGCTGCCATTAATGTGCAGTTCCCACTCATGGCACACAAGGCAACACAACCCGGCCCCGGCCCCGGTCACCATTAACGTGCAGTCACTAGTCGTGGCACATAAGGCAACACAGCCTGGCCCCAGCCCTCTTTAACAGACAGCTGCCACTCACGGCACACAAGGCAACACAGCCCAGCCCTGGCCCCCGGCCCTGGCCCCCGCTCTGGCCCCGGCAACCATTAATGTGCAGCCACCGCTCTCGGCAAACAGGGCAACACAGCCCGGTCCTGGCCCCCATTAACGTGCAGCCACCACTCGCAGCACACAAGGCAACACTGCCCGGCCCCTATTAACACGCAGCAGCCACTCGCGGCACACAACAGAACACAGCCTGGCTCCGGCCACCATTAATGCGCAGCCGCCACTCGCATCACACAAGGGAACACAGCCCGGCCCTGGCTGCCATTGATGCGCAGTCACCGCTCACGGCACACAAGGCAACACAGCCCGGCCCCGGCCCCAGACACCATTAACGTACAGCCGCCTTTTGTGGCACACAAGGCTACACAGCCCGTCCCTGGCCCCGGCCCTGGCTCTGGCCACCATTAACATGCAGCCGCCACTCACGGCCCACAAGGCAACACGGCCCAGCCCCGGCTGCCATTAATACGCAGCCACAGCTGGTGGCACACAAGGCAACACAGCCCGGCCCAGGCCGCCATTAACGTGCAGCCGCCGCTCACGGCATACAAGGCAACACAGCCCCAGCCCTGGCCACCATTAACACGCAGCTACCTTTTGAGTCCCACAAGGCAACACAGCCCGGCCCTGGCCCCGGCCACCATTAACGTGTAGCCAAAGCTTGTGGCACACAAGGCAACACAGCCCGGCCCTGGCCCCGTCCACCATAAACATGCAGCTGCCATTCACAACCCACAAGGCAACACAGCCCGCTCCTGGCTGCCATTAATACGCAGCCACAGCTCCTGGCAAACAAGGCAAAGCAGCCTGGCCCTGGCCCTGGCCCCCATTAAGATGCAGCTGCCTCTCACGGCACACAAGGGAAAACAGCCCGGTCCTAGCCCCCATTAACGTGTAGCCACCGCTCATGGCACACAAGGCAAACAGCCCGGTCCTAGCCCCCATTAATGTGCAGCCACCGCTCACGGCACACAAGGCAACACTGCCCGGTTCCGGCCCCCGTTAACACGTAGCCACCACTTGCGGCATACAAGGCAACACACCCCGGCCCTGGCCCCAGCTGCCATTAATGCGCAGTTCCCACTCATGGCACACAAGGCAACACAGCCCGGCCAGGGCCCCGGTCACCATTAACGTGCAGTCACTGGTCGCAGCACATAAGGCAACACAGCCCGGCCCCGGCCCCCATTAACAGACAGCTGCCATTCACAGCACACAAAGCAACAGAGCCCGGCCCTGGCCCCGGGCCCTGGCCCCCGCTCTGGCCCTGGCAACCATTAACGTGCAGCCACCGCTCGCGTCACACAAGGCAACACTGCCCGGCCCCAGCCCCAATTAACACACAGCCACCACTCGTGGCACACAGGGCAACACAGCCCAGCCCTGGCCCCCATTAACATGCAGCAGCCACTCACGGCACACAAAGTAGCATAGCCCGGCCCTGGCCCCGGCCACCATTAACGCATAGCCACCGCTTTTGGCAAACAAGCCAACACAGCCTGCCCCTGGTCACCATTAACGTGCAGTCACTGGTCGCGGCACATAAGGCAACACAGCCCGGCCCCGGCTCCCGTTAACGTGCAGCCACCGCTCGCAACACAAAAGGCAACACTACCCGGCCCCCAGCCCATTAACACGCAGCCGCCACTCGCGGCATACAAGACAACACAGCCCGGCCCCAGCCCCAATTAACACGCAGCCACCACTCGTGGCAAACAGGGCAACACAGCCCGGCCCCGGCTCCCATTATCGTGCAGCCGCTGCTCGCAGTACACAACGCAACACAGCCCAGCCCCGGCCTCAATTAACATTCAGCCGCCACTCGCGGCACACAAAGGAACACAGCCTGGCCCCGGCCACCATTAACGCATAGCAACTGCTTTCGGCAAACAAGCCAACACAGCCCGCCCCTGGTAACCATTAACGTGCAGTCACTGGTCGCGGCACATAAGGCAACACAGCCCGGCCTCGGCCCCCATTAACAGAGAGCTGCCACTCATGGCACACAAGGCAACAAAGCCCGGCCCTGGCCCCCGCTCTGGCCCCAGCCACCATTAACATGCAGCCTCCACTCAAGGCCCACAAGGCAACACAGCCTGGTCCCGGCTGCCATTAATGTGCAGCCACAGCTCGTGGCACACAAGGCAACACAGCCCGGCCCCAGCCCCCATTAACGTGCAGCCACCGCTCGCGGCACACAAGGCAACACTGCCCGGCCCCAGCCCCATTAACACGCAGCCGCCACTTGCGGCACACAAAGGAACACAGCCTGGCTCTGGCCACCATTAATGCGGAGCCGCTGCTCGTGTCACACAAGGCAACACAGCCCGGCCCCGGCTGCCATTGATGCGCACTCGCCACTCGCGGCACACAAGGCAACACAGCCAAGCCCCGGCTGCCATTAATGCGAAGCCACAGCTTGTGGCACAAAAGGCAAAATGGCCCAGCCCCAGCCCCGGCCCCCATTAACACACAGCCACCACTCGCGGCACACAAGACAAACCCAGCCTGGCCAAGGCCGCCATTAACGCGCAGCCACCGCTCACGGCAGAAAAGGTAAAACAGCCCAGCCCCGGCCCTGCCCACCATTAACGCGCAGTCGCCGCTCGCAGCACACAAGGCAACACAGCCCGGCCCTGGCCCCAGCACTGGCTCCGGCTACCACTTCCCGGCCCTGGCCCTGGCCCAATCCCCCATTAACATGCAGCCGCCACACACGGCACAAAAGGCAAAACAACCCGCCCCTGGTAACCATTAATGTGCAGTCACTGGTCGCGGCCCACAAGGCAACACAGCACGGCCCCGGCCACCATTAACGCGCAGCCACCGCTTACGGCACACAAGGCAACACAGCACGGCCCTGGCCCTTACTAACATGCAGCCGCCACTCGCGGCACACAAAGGAATACAGCCTAGTCCCGGCTGCCATTAACGTGCAGCCGCAGCTCATGGCACACAAGGCAACACAGCCCGGTCCGGGACCAGGCCACCATTAACGCGCAGACGCCTTTTGCGGCCCACAAGGCAACACAGCCCGGCTCTGGCTCCAATTAACGTGCAGCCACCGCTCGTGGCACACAAGGCAACACTGGCTGGCCCCGGCCCCAATTAACATGCAGCCTTCTTTTGCGGCTCACAAGGCAACACAGCCAGGCCCCGGCCACCATTAATGCGCAGCCAGAGCTCATCGCACACAAGGCAACACAGCCGGGCCCTGGCTCCCGGTCCTGGCCCCGGCTCTGGCCCCGGCCACCATTAACGTGCAGCCACCGCTCTCGGCACACAAGGCAACACAGCCCAATCCCGGCCCCCATTAACATGCAGCCACCGCTCGCAGCACACAAGGCAACACTGCCCAGCCCCCATTAACAGTGCAGCCGCCACTCGCGGCACACAAAAGAACACAGCCTGGATCCGGCCACCATTAATGCGCAGTCGCCGCTCGTGGCACAAAAGGTAACACAGCCCAGCCCCGTCCCTGCCCTCCATTAACGCGCAGTCGCCGCTCGCAGCACACAAGGCAGGACAGCCCCAGCCCTGGCCACCATTAACGCGCAGCTGCCTTTTGAGTCCCACAAGGCAACACAGCCCGGCCCCGGCCACCATTAACGCGCAGCCACAGCTTGTGGCACACAAGGCAACACAGCCCGGCCCTGGCCCCGGCCACCATTGACATGCAGCTGCCACTCGCGGCCCACAATGCAACATAGCCCGGTCCTGGCTCCCATTAATGTGCAGCCACAGCTCCTGGCACACAAGGCAACACAGCCCGGCCCTGGCCCTGGCCCTAGCCCCCATTAACATGCAGCCGCCACTCATGGCACAAAAGGCAAAACAGCCCGGTCCTGGCCCCCATTAACGTGCAGCCACCGCTCACGACACACAAGGCAACACTGCCCGGCTCCGGCCCCCATTAACACATAGCCGCCACTTGTGGCATAGAAGGCAACACAGCCTGGCCCTGGCCCCGGCTGCAATTAATGCGCAGTTCCCACTCATGGCACACAAGGCAACACAGCCCGGCCCTGGCACCATTATCGTGCACCCGCTGCTCGCAGCACACAACGCAACAAAGCCCAGCCCCAGCCCCCATTAACATGCAGCCGCCACTCGCGGCACACAAAGGAACACAGCCCGGCCCCGGCCCCAGCCACCATTAACGCATAGCCACCGCTTTCGGCAAAGAAGCCAACACAGCCCGGCCCCGGCCACAATTAACGCGCAGTCGCCGCTCGCGGCACACAAAGTAATACAGCCTGCCCGCGGCCCAGCCATCGCTTGAGGAACAAAGGGCAACACTTCCCGGCCCCAGCCACCATTATCATGCAGCCGCCTTTTGCGGCCCACAAGGCAACACAGCCAGGCCCCGGCCACCATTAAGGTGCAGCCACAGCTCGTGGCACACAAGGCAACACAGCCCAGCCCTGGCTCCCGGTCCTGGCCCCAGCTCTGGCCCCGGCCACCATTAACGTGCACCCACCGCTCTCGGCACACAAGGCAACACTGCCCGGCCCCCATTAACACGCAGCCGCCACTTGCGGCACACAAAAGAACACAGCCTGGCTCCGGCCACCATTAACGCGCAGCCGCCGCTCGCATCACACAAGGCAACACAGCCTGGCCCCGGCTGCCATTAATGCGCAGCCACAGCTTGTGGCACACAAGGCAACACAGCCCGGCCCAGGCTGCCATTAATGTGCAGCCGCCGCTCACGGCACACAAGGCAACAGAGCCCCAGCCCTGGCCACCATTAACGCGCAGCTGCCTTTTGAGTCCCCCCTCCCCTCCTCCCCCCTCCTCATTTTGCCGGCCGGCGGTTTCTGGGAAGACAGCTGGAGGCTGTGGGTGACGGAGGGGGGCAGCATGGAGCTTGGACTGTGGTCTACGGTGAGGGAAACAGCGTTTCATGCCTCCCCCTCCTTGATGAAGTGTGATTAACTATGAGGTCAAATGAAAGAATTGTAGTGGCCTCCCCCGTCCTGTCTGCTTATATACGGAATAGGAAAGTGGAATCACTTTTGGAACTCTGGAATTTTGGTCCTTACCTTAGATCGAACTGCCTGGTTCTCGCCAGACCCCATCAATGTATCTTATCTGACTGGCTCCCTATCAGAGATTAACTCTTCTTGCATTGCGAGATTTCCCCCTCTCGCAATCATGGCCCTCCACTCTATCAAGGGCCTATCTCGAGGATGGACTTTGGAGTCCTGAGAGATAGCATGCGTTAAATAAGGGGCTTTGGGGTTTTTTAAACCATTTTTTAACTAAACTTTTAAGGGAGGGTAGGGGTGGGGAAGGAGTGCTTAGGGCGGGGGAAGGAATTGTTGGAGGGGAGCTAGAAGATAGGCCCGACAATGGAAGGGGACGTAATCCTGTGGGTTCGGATGGGGAGCTGATTAAGACTGATTTAGTTCCAATTAGTACCGTAAGCGGGAGGGGCATATATGGTGGGAGCAGGGGGCCGTATCATAATAGGGGAGCGCGTACCCACTGTTTACGAGTAGTCATGCGCTCCGACCCACAAGGCTCTACCTGTTCTCGGGCTTATTCAGAACCACAGGGCCCTGGCTGTAGGATGATGTTGTGCAATGCCAGGTCTGTGGTAAACAAGGCCCCCCTCATCCAAGATTTAATTTCAGAGGGGGGAGCAGACCTGGCAGGTATTACGGAGACCTGGTTAGGACCGGAGGGCGGTGTCACTCTGGTGGAAATGTGCCCACCGGGTTTCCTTGCATTCCATCGGCCGAGAGCACAGGGCAGGGGTGGGGGAGTGGCGGTCATGATGAGGGAAGATTACAGGCCGAGGGAGGTCACTGTTCCTCAGACGGCAGGCTGTGAATCTCTCCTGGTGAAGTGGGACCTTGGGGGTCCGAGGGCGGTGTTGATTACGTACCTGGCTCCCTGCCACGTGTCAACCGCCCTGCTCGAGCTCCTGGACGTTGTTGCCGCAGTGGCGGTTGAGGTTCCCAGGCTAATAGTCATGGGTGACTTCAACCTGCCATCTGTGGGCGGGACGTCCGGGGGAGCTCGAGAGTTCATGGCTTCCATGGCAGCCATGGACCTGACCCAGGTAATTCAAGGCCCCACACATACAGGGGGGAACATGCTTGACCTGGTTTTTCTCTCTGGACAGTGGCTGAGTGGTCAGAATATAGGGGATATAGTTATTGAGCCCCTGTCATGGTCTGACCACTCTCTCCTTCGCTTGGACTTTCTGACCGCTGCACCCCACCGCAGGGAGGCGGAACCAGTGAGATGGTACCGCCCCAGGCGGCTGATGGAACCCGAGCGGTTCCAGATGGAGCTTGGGCCAATTCCTGAGGTTCGGATACACGACTTGGTCGAAGAGTTGGCGGCAGCCTGGGATAGGGCTGCGGCCGGTGCTCTAGATCGGGTCGTGCCTTTGCGGCCTCTGATTCGACGTACGTCTCAATCAGCCCCTTGGTTCACTGAGGGGCTGAGAGAGATGAAACGCCGGAAAAGACGCCTAGAGAGCAGTTGGAGATCGAGCCGTGCCGAATCTGACCGAACACTAGTAAGAGACCATATTAGGTCCTACCTAGCGGCGATAAAAGCAGAGAAGTGTTCTTACCTCACTGCTCTTATTGCGTCATCAGATAACCGCCCAGCCTCCTTGTTTAGGGTGACCCGCTCCCTCCTTCATCAGGAGGTGAGAGGAGACCCCTTGGAGGGTAGAGCTGAGGATTTTGGAAAATATCTGCATGATAAAATCGCTCAGATACGGGAAGGCTTTGATTTCAACTGGGTATGTCCGGTGGGAGAGACGGAGTCTGGTCTTGAGACTGCTATCTGGGCTAAGTTTGACCCCGTGACTCCCGAGGACGTGGACAGGTTGCTCGGGGGACTTAGGGCGACCACTTGTTTATTGGACCCGTGCCCCTCCTGGCTGGTGTTGGCATCCCGGGAGGTGGTACGAGGCTGGTTCCAGGCAATTATTAATGCTTCGTTAAGTGAGGGTGTCTTCCCTGCCACCTTGAAAGAGGCGGTAGTGAGGCCCCTCCTTAAGAAACCTACCCTGGATCCAGCTGTTTTATCAAATTATTGTCCTGTCTCCAACCTTTGCTTTCTTGCAAAGGTTGTCGAGAGCGTGGTTGCCCGACAGTTCCTGCGACACCTGGAGGAATCGTTATACTTGGATCCATACCAGTCGGGCTTCAGGCCTGGTTACAGCACGGAAACAGTATTGGTCGCGTTGGTGGATGATCTCTGGCGGGCCCGGGACAGAGGTTGTTCCTCTGCTCTGGTGCTATTGGACCTCTCGGCGGCTTTTGATACCATCGATCATGGTATCATACTGCAACGGTTGGAGGGGCTAGGTATGGGGGGCACTGTTCTCCTCCTTCCTCTCCGGCCAGATGCAGTCTGTGTTGACAGGGGGCCAGAGGTCGACCCCAAGACCCCTCGTATGTGGGGTACCTCAGGGATCGGTCCTCTCGCCCCTACTGTTCAACATTTATGTAAAACCGCTGGGTGAGATCATCCGTGGTTTTGGTGTGGAGTACCATCTGTACGCTGATGATACTCAGCTGTACATTTCCACGCCAAACCACCCCAACGATGCTCTTGCTGTGCTGACCCAGTGCCTGGAGGCCGTGCGGGTTTGGATGGGGAAGAACGGACTCAAGCTCAACCCTTCCAAGACCGAGTGGCTGTGGCTACCGTCGTCCCGGTTTAGTCAATTGACTCCTTCGTTGTCCATTGGGGGCGAAACAGTGGCCCCCGTGGAAAGGGTTCGCAATTTGGGAGTCCTCCTGGATTCACGGCTGTCTTTAGAGGACCATTTGACGGCCGTGGCCGGGAGGATGTTCTATCAGGTTCGCCTGGTACGCCAGTTGCGTCCCTTCCTAGACCGGGACTCGCTATGCACAGTTACTCATGCCTTCGTCACTTCCAGGCTGGACTACTGTAATGCTCTCTACATGGGGCTCCCCTTGAGGTGCACCCGGAGGCTTCAGCTGGCCCAGAATGCGGCCGCGCGGGTAGTGACCGGAGCGCCATGGCGCTCCCATGTAACATCGCTCCTGCGTGAGCTGCACTGGTTGCCGGTGGCCTTCTGGGTGCGTTTCAAGGTGTTAGTGACCATCTTTAAAACGCTCCATGGCATCGGACCCAGATATCTACAGGACCGCCTTCTGCCAGCAAATACCTCCCACCGTCCGGTACGCTCCCACAGAGAGGGTCTCCTCAGGGTGCCGTCGGCCAAACAATGTCGGCTGGTGACCCCCAGGGGGAGGGCCTTCTCTGTGGGAGCTCCAACGCTTCGGAACGAGCTCCCACCCGAACTCCGTACGATGACGGAATTGCGTTCCTTCCGTCGAGAATTAAAAACATACTTATTCCGACAAGCCGGCCTGGGATAATAGCTCCAGCTCCAACAATGGCCATAATTGTTTTTAGGGGATTGTGTTTTTAGATTATGTATTGGGTTTTTAAATATCGGGCCAAATTATTTAATTTATTTTTAATAATTTTAATTTTTGTATGTTGTCGTTTTAATTGGGCTGTACACCGCCCCGAGTCCTTCGAGAGGGGGGCGGTGTAAAAATCATAAAATAAATAAATAAACAAATAAATAAGGCAACACAGCCCGGCCCCAGCCACCATTAACGTGCAGCCGCCTTTGGCGGCCCACAAGGCAACACAGCCAGGCCCCGGCCACCATTAAGGTGCAGCCACACCTCGTGGCACACAAGGCAACACAGCCCAGCCCTGGCTCCCGGTCCTGGCCCCGGCTCTGGCCCCGGCCACCATTAACGTGCAGCCACCGCTCTCGGCACACAAGGCAACACAGCCCGGCCCCGTCCCTGACCTCCATTAACGCACAGTCGCCGCTCGCAGGACACAAGGCAACACGGCCCCAGCCCTGGCCACCATTAACGCGCAGCTACCTTTTGAGTCCCACAAGGCAACACAGCCTGGCTCCGGCCACCATTAATGCGCAGCCACAGCTTGTGGCACACAAGGCAACAGAGCCCGGCCCTGGCCCTGGCCCCCATTGACATGCAGCTGCCACTTCCGGCCCACAAGGCAACACAGCTCAGCCCCGGCTGCCATTAATGCGCAGCCAGAGCTTGTGGCCCACAAGGCAACACAGCCTGGCCGAGGCTGCCATTAATGCGCAGTTCCCACTCATGGCACACAAGGCAACACAGCCCGGCCCCGGTCAACATTAACGTGCAGTCACTGGTTGCGGCACACAAGGCAACACAGCCCGGCCCTGCCCCAATTATCGTGCAGCCACTGCTCGCAGCACACAACGCAACAAAGCCCAGCCCCAGCCCACATTAACATGCAGCCGCCACTCGCGGCACACAAAGGAACACAGCCCGTCCCCGGCCCCAGCCACCATTAACGCATAGCCAGCGCTTTTGGCAAACAAGCCAACACAGCCCGGCCCCGGCCACAATTAACGCGCAGTGGCCGCTCGCGGCACACAAGGTAATACAGCCTGCCCGGCCCCCATTAACACGCAGCTGCTGCACACGTCACAGAAAACAACACAGCCCGGCGCCGGCCCCAGACATCATTAACGCGCAGCCGCCTCTCGTGGCACACAAGGCTACACAGCCCGGCCCTGGCCCCGGCCACCATTAACATGCAGTCGCCACTTGCGGCCCACAAGGCAACACAGCCCGGCCCCGGCCACAATTAACGCGCAGTCGCCGCTTGCGGTACACAAGGTAATACAGCCTGCCCGGCCCCCATTAACACGCAGCTGCTGCTCACGTCACAGAAGGCTACACAGCCCGGCCCTGGCCCCGGCCACCATTAACATGCAGTCGCCACTTGCGGCCCACAAGGCAACACAGCCAAGCCCTGGCTGCCATTAATGCTCAGCCACAGCTTGTGGCACAAAAGGCAACACGGCCCAGCCGCGGCCCCGGCCCCCATGAACACGCAGCTGCTGCTCACGTCACAGAAGGCAACACAGCCCAGCCCCGGCCCCAGACATCATTAACGCGCAGCCGCCTCTCGTGGCACACAAGGCTACACAGCCCGGCCCTGGGCCCGGCCACCATTAACATGCAGTCGCCACTTGCGGCCCACAAGGCAACACAGCCAAGCCCTGGCTGCCATTAATGCTCAGCCACAGCTTGTGGCACAAAAGGCAACACGGCCCAGCCACGGCCCCAGCCCCCATTAACACGCAGACGCCGCTCACGGCACACAAGGCAACGCAGCCTGGCCCCGGTCAACATTAATGTGCAGTCACTGGTTGCGGCACACAAGGCAACACAGCCCGGTCCTGCCCCAATTATCGTGCAGCCACTGCTCGCAGCACACAACGCAACAAAGCCCAGCCCCAGCCCACATTAACATGCAGCCGCCACTCGCGGCACACAAGGCAACACAGCCTGGCCAAGGCCGCCATTAATGTGCAGCCGCTGCTAACACCACACAAGGCAATTAACACCCATTAACACGCAGCCGCCACTCACGGCATACAAGACAACAGAGCCCGGCCCCGGCCCCAATTAACATCTAGCCACCACTCGTGGCAAACAGGGCAACACAGCCCGGCCCCAGCCCCCATTATCATGCAGCCGCTGCTCACAACACACAACACAACACAGCCCAGCCCCGGCCCCAATTAACATGCAGCCGCCACTCGCGGCACATAAAGGAACACAGCCCGGCCCCGGCCACCATTAACGCATAGCAACTGCTTTCGGCAAACAAGCCAACACAGCCCGCCCCTGGTAACCATTAACGTGCAGTCACTGGTCGCGGCACATAAGGCAACACAGCCCGTCCCCGTTCCCCATTAACAGACAGCTGCCACTCACGGCACACAAGGCAACAAAGCCCGACACTGGTCCCCGGTCCTGGCCCCCGCTCTGGCCCCGGCCACCATTAACCTGCAGCCTCCACTCGCGGCCCACAAGGCAACACAGCCTGGTCCCGGCTGCCATTAATGTGAGGCCACAGCTCGTGGCACACAAGGCAACACAGCCCGGCCCCAGCCCCCATTAACGTGCAGCCACCGCTTGCGACACACAACGCAACACTACCCGGCCCCAGCCCCAGCCCCATTAACACGCAGCCGCCACTTTTGGCACACAAAGGAACACCGCCTGGCTCTGGCCACCATTAATGTGGAGCCGCTGCTCGTGTCACACAAGGTAACACAGCCTGGCCCCGGCTGCCATTGATGCGCACTCGCCACTCGCGGCACACAAGGCAACACAGCCCGCCCCCGGCTGCCATTGATGCGCACTCGCTGCTCGCGACACACAAGGCAACACAGCTCGGCCCCGGCCCCAGAAACCATTAACACGCAGCCGCCTTTCGTGGCACACAAGGCTACACAGCCTTGCCCTGTCCCCGGCCACCATTAACATGCAGCCACCACTCGTGGCCCACAAGGCAACACAGCATGGCCCCAGCTGCCATTGATGCGCAGTCGCCGCTCACGGCCCACAAGGCAACACAGCCAAGCCCTGGCTGCCATTAATGCGAAGCCACAGCTTGTGGCACAAAAGGCAAAATGGCCCAGCCCCAGCCCCGGCCCCCATTAACACACAGCCACCACTCGTGGCACACAAGACAAACCCAGCCTGGCCCAGGCCGCCATTAACGCGCAGCCACCCCTCACAGCAGAAAAGGTAAAACAGCCCGCCTCCGGCCCTGCCCACCATTAACACGCAGTCGCCGCTCGCAGCACACAAGCCAACACGGCCCCAGCCCTGGCCACCATTAACGTGCAGCTGCCTTTTCAGTCCCACAAGGCAACTCAGCCAAGCCCCGGCCACCATTAACGCGGAGCCACAGCTTGCGGCACACAAGGCAACACAGCCTGGCCCTGGCCCCAGCCCTGCCTCCGGCCACCATTAACATGCAGCTGCCACTCGTGGCATACAAGGCAACACAGCCCGGTCCTTGTTGCCATTAATGTGCAGCCACCGCTCGTGACACACAAGGCAACACTGCCCGGCCCTGGCCCTGGCCCTGGCCCCATCCCCCATTAACATGCAGCCACCACTCATGGCACAAAAGGCAAAACAACCCGCCCCTGGTAACCATTAACGTGCAGTCACTGGTCGCGGCCCACAAGGCAACACAGCACGGCCCCGGCCACCATTAACGCGCAGCCACAGCTTACGGCACACAAGGCAACACAGCCCGGCCCTGGCCCTTATTAACACGCAGCCACCACTCGCGGCACACAAAGGAATACAGCCTAGCCCCAGCTGCCATTAACGCGCAGCCGCAGCTCATGGCACCTGGCCACCATTAACGCGCAGACGCCTTTTGCCTCCCACAAGGCAACACAGCCCAGTTCTGGCTCCAATTAACGTGCAGCCACCGCTCGTGGCACACAAGACAACACAGCCCGGCCCCGGCTGCCATTGATGCGCAGTCACCGCTCACGGCACACAAGGCTACACAGCCCGTCCCTGGCCCCGTCCCTGGCTCTGGCCACCATTAACATGCAGCCGCCACTCACGGCCCACAAGGAAACACGGCCCAGCCCTGCCTGCCATTAATGCGCAGCCACAGCTTGTGGCACACAAGGCAACACAGCCCGGACCAGGCCGCCATTAACGTGCAACCGCCGCTCACGGCACACAAGGCAACACAGCCCCAGCCCTGGCCACCATTAATGCGCAGCCACAGCTCCTGGCAAACAAGGCAACACAGCCCGGCCCTGGCCCCCATTAACATGCAGCTGCCACTCACGCAAACAAGGCAACACTGCCCAGCCCCGGCCCCCATTAACACATAGCCGCCACTTGCGGCATGCAAGGCAACACAGCCCGGCCCTGGCCCCAGCTGCCATTAATGTGCAGTTCCCACTCATGGCACACAAGGCAACACAACCCGGCCCCGGCCCCGGTCACCATTAACGTGCAGTCACTAGTCGTGGCACATAAGGCAACACAGCCTGGCCCCGGCCCTCTTTAACAGACAGCTGCCACTCACGGCACACAAGGCAACACAGCCCAGCCCTGGCCCCCGGCCCTGGCCCCCGCTCTGGCCCCGGCAACCATTAATGTGCAGCCACCGCTCTCGGCAAACAGGGCAACACAGCCCGGTCCTGGCCCCCATTAACGTGCAGCCACCACTCGCAGCACACAAGGCAACACTGCCCGGCCCCTATTAACACGCAGCAGCCACTCGCGGCACACAACAGAACACAGCCTGGCTCCGGCCACCATTAATGCGCAGCCGCCACTCGCATCACACAAGGGAACACAGCCCGGCCCTGGCTGCCATTGATGCGCAGTCACCGCTCACGGCACACAAGGCAACACAGCCCGGCCCCGGCCCCAGACACCATTAACGTACAGCCGCCTTTTGTGGCACACAAGGCTACACAGCCCGTCCCTGGCCCCGGCCCTGGCTCTGGCCACCATTAACATGCAGCCGCCACTCACGGCCCACAAGGCAACACGGCCCAGCCCCGGCTGCCATTAATACGCAGCCACAGCTGGTGGCACACAAGGCAACACAGCCCGGCCCAGGCCGCCATTAACGTGCAGCCGCCGCTCACGGCATACAAGGCAACACAGCCCCAGCCCTGGCCACCATTAACACGCAGCTACCTTTTGAGTCCCACAAGGCAACACAGCCCGGCCCTGGCCCCGGCCACCATTAACGTGTAGCCAAAGCTTGTGGCACACAAGGCAACACAGCCCGGCCCTGGCCCCGTCCACCATAAACGTGCAGCTGCCATTCACAACCCACAAGGCAACACAGCCCGCTCCTGGCTGCCATTAATACGCAGCCACAGCTCCTGGCAAACAAGGCAAAGCAGCCTGGCCCTGGCCCTGGCCCCCATTAAGATGCAGCTGCCTCTCACGGCACACAAGGGAAAACAGCCCGGTCCTAGCCCCCATTAACGTGTAGCCACCGCTCATGGCACACAAGGCAAACAGCCCGGTCCTAGCCCCCATTAATGTGCAGCCACCGCTCACGGCACACAAGGCAACACTGCCCGGTTCCGGCCCCCGTTAACACGTAGCCACCACTTGCGGCATACAAGGCAACACACCCCGGCCCTGGCCCCAGCTGCCATTAATGCGCAGTTCCCACTCATGGCACACAAGGCAACACAGCCCGGCCAGGGCCCCGGTCACCATTAACGTGCAGTCACTGGTCGCAGCACATAAGGCAACACAGCCCGGCCCCGGCCCCCATTAACAGACAGCTGCCATTCACAGCACACAAAGCAACAGAGCCCGGCCCTGGCCCCGGGCCCTGGCCCCCGCTCTGGCCCTGGCAACCATTAACGTGCAGCCACCGCTCGCGTCACACAAGGCAACACTGCCCGGCCCCAGCCCCAATTAACACACAGCCACCACTCGTGGCACACAGGGCAACACAGCCCAGCCCTGGCCCCCATTAACATGCAGCAGCCACTCACGGCACACAAAGTAGCATAGCCCGGCCCTGGCCCCGGCCACCATTAACGCATAGCCACCGCTTTTGGCAAACAAGCCAACACAGCCTGCCCCTGGTCACCATTAACGTGCAGTCACTGGTCGCGGCACATAAGGCAACACAGCCCGGCCCCGGCTCCCATTAACGTGCAGCCACCGCTCGCAACACAAAAGGCAACACTACCCGGCCCCCAGCCCATTAACACGCAGCCGCCACTCGCGGCATACAAGACAACACAGCCCGGCCCCAGCCCCAATTAACACGCAGCCACCACTCGTGGCAAACAGGGCAACACAGCCCGGCCCCGGCTCCCATTATCGTGCAGCCGCTGCTCGCAGTACACAACGCAACACAGCCCAGCCCCGGCCTCAATTAACATTCAGCCGCCACTCGCGGCACACAAAGGAACACAGCCTGGCCCCGGCCACCATTAACGCATAGCAACTGCTTTCGGCAAACAAGCCAACACAGCCCGCCCCTGGTAACCATTAACGTGCAGTCACTGGTCGCGGCACATAAGGCAACACAGCCCGGCCTCGGCCCCCATTAACAGAGAGCTGCCACTCATGGCACACAAGGCAACAAAGCCCGGCCCTGGCCCCCGCTCTGGCCCCAGCCACCATTAACATGCAGCCTCCACTCAAGGCCCACAAGGCAACACAGCCTGGTCCCGGCTGCCATTAATGTGCAGCCACAGCTCGTGGCACACAAGGCAACACAGCCCGGCCCCAGCCCCCATTAACGTGCAGCCACCGCTCGCGGCACACAAGGCAACACTGCCCGGCCCCAGCCCCATTAACACGCAGCCGCCACTTGCGGCACACAAAGGAACACAGCCTGGCTCTGGCCACCATTAATGCGGAGCCGCTGCTCGTGTCACACAAGGCAACACAGCCCGGCCCCGGCTGCCATTGATGCGCACTCGCCACTCGCGGCACACAAGGCAACACAGCCAAGCCCCGGCTGCCATTAATGCGAAGCCACAGCTTGTGGCACAAAAGGCAAAATGGCCCAGCCCCAGCCCCGGCCCCCATTAACACACAGCCACCACTCGCGGCACACAAGACAAACCCAGCCTGGCCAAGGCCGCCATTAACGCGCAGCCACCGCTCACGGCAGAAAAGGTAAAACAGCCCAGCCCCGGCCCTGCCCACCATTAACGCGCAGTCGCCGCTCGCAGCACACAAGGCAACACAGCCCGGCCCTGGCCCCAGCACTGGCTCCGGCTACCACTTCCCGGCCCTGGCCCTGGCCCAATCCCCCATTAACATGCAGCCGCCACACACGGCACAAAAGGCAAAACAACCCGCCCCTGGTAACCATTAACGTGCAGTCACTGGTCGCGGCCCACAAGGCAACACAGCACGGCCCCGGCCACCATTAACGCGCAGCCACCGCTTACGGCACACAAGGCAACACAGCACGGCCCTGGCCCTTACTAACACGCAGCCGCCACTCGCGGCACACAAAGGAATACAGCCTAGTCCCGGCTGCCATTAACGTGCAGCCGCAGCTCATGGCACACAAGGCAACACAGCCCGGTCCGGGACCAGGCCACCATTAACGCGCAGACGCCTTTTGCGGCCCACAAGGCAACACAGCCCGGCTCTGGCTCCAATTAACGTGCAGCCACCGCTCGTGGCACACAAGGCAACACTGGCTGGCCCCGGCCCCAATTAACATGCAGCCACCTTTTGCGGCTCACAAGGCAACACAGCCAGGCCCCGGCCACCATTAATGCGCAGCCAGAGCTCATCGCACACAAGGCAACACAGCCGGGCCCTGGCTCCCGGTCCTGGCCCCGGCTCTGGCCCCGGCCACCATTAACGTGCAGCCACCGCTCTCGGCACACAAGGCAACACAGCCCAATCCCGGCCCCCATTAACATGCAGCCACCGCTCGCAGCACACAAGGCAACACTGCCCAGCCCCCATTAACAGTGCAGCCGCCACTCGCGGCACACAAAAGAACACAGCCTGGATCCGGCCACCATTAATGCGCAGTCGCCGCTCGTGGCACAAAAGGTAACACAGCCCAGCCCCGTCCCTGCCCTCCATTAACGCGCAGTCGCCGCTCGCAGCACACAAGGCAGGACAGCCCCAGCCCTGGCCACCATTAACGCGCAGCTGCCTTTTGAGTCCCACAAGGC
Organism: Bothrops alternatus; assembly: GCA_034064705.1. Classification (NCBI taxonomy): domain Eukaryota; kingdom Metazoa; phylum Chordata; class Lepidosauria; order Squamata; family Viperidae; genus Bothrops; species Bothrops alternatus. Next base: position 7,178,736 of record JARGCV010000004.1, on the reverse strand, counting down.
AACACAGCCCGGCCCCGGCCACCATTAACGCGCAGCCACAGCTTGTGGCACACAAGGCAACACAGCCCGGCCCTGGCTCCCATTAATGTGCAGCCACAGCTCATGGCACACAAGGCAACACAGCCCGGCCCTGGCCCTGGCCCTAGCCCCCATTAACATGCAGCCGCCACTCATGGCACAAAAGGCAAAACAGCCCGGTCCTGGCCCCCATTAACGTGCAGCCACCGCTCACGACACACAAGGCAACACTGCCCGGCTCCGGCCCCCATTAACACATAGCCGCCACTTGTGGCATAGAAGGCAACACAGCCTGGCCCTGGCCCCGGCTGCAATTAATGCGCAGTTCCCACTCATGGCACACAAGGCAACACAGCCCGGCCCTGGCACCATTATCGTGCACCCGCTGCTCGCAGCACACAACGCAACAAAGCCCAGCCCCAGCCCCCATTAACATGCAGCCGCCACTCGCGGCACACAAAGGAACACAGCCCGGCCCCGGCCCCAGCCACCATTAACGCATAGCCACCGCTTTCGGCAAAGAAGCCAACACAGCCCGGCCCCGGCCACAATTAACGCGCAGTCGCCGCTCGCGGCACACAAAGTAATACAGCCTGCCCGCGGCCCAGCCATCGCTTGAGGAACAAAGGGCAACACTTCCCGGCCCCAGCCACCATTATCATGCAGCCGCCTTTTGCGGCCCACAAGGCAACACAGCCAGGCCCCGGCCACCATTAAGGTGCAGCCACAGCTCGTGGCACACAAGGCAACACAGCCCAGCCCTGGCTCCCGGTCCTGGCCCCAGCTCTGGCCCCGGCCACCATTAACGTGCAGCCACCACTTTCGGCACACAAGGCAACACTGCCCGGCCCCCATTAACACACAGCCGCCACTTGCGGCACACAAAAGAACACAGCCTGGCTCCGGCCACCATTAACGCGCAGCCGCCGCTCGCATCACACAAGGCAACACAGCCTGGCCCCGGCTGCCATTAATGCGCAGCCACAGCTTGTGGCACACAAGGCAACACAGCCCGGCCCAGGCTGCCATTAATGTGCAGCCGCCGCTCACGGCACACAAGGCAACAGAGCCCCAGCCCTGGCCACCATTAACGCGCAGCTGCCTTTTGAGTCCCCCCTCCCCTCCTCCCCCCTCCTCATTTTGCCGGCCGGCGGTTTCTGGGAAGACAGCTGGAGGCTGTGGGTGACGGAGGGGGGCAGCATGGAGCTTGGACTGTGGTCTACGGTGAGGGAAACAGCGTTTCATGCCTCCCCCTCCTTGATGAAGTGTGATTAACTATGAGGTCAAATGAAAGAATTGTAGTGGCCTCCCCCGTCCTGTCTGCTTATATACGGAATAGGAAAGTGGAATCACTTTTGGAACTCTGGAATTTTGGTCCTTACCTTAGATCGAACTGCCTGGTTCTCGCCAGACCCCATCAATGTATCTTATCTGACTGGCTCCCTATCAGAGATTAACTCTTCTTGCATTGCGAGATTTCCCCCTCTCGCAATCATGGCCCTCCACTCTATCAAGGGCCTATCTCGAGGATGGACTTTGGAGTCCTGAGAGATAGCATGCGTTAAATAAGGGGCTTTGGGGTTTTTTAAACCATTTTTAACTAAAGTTTTAAGGGAGGGTAGGGGTGGGGAAGGAGTGCTTAGGGCGGGGGAAGGAATTGTTGGAGGGGAGCTAGAAGATAGGCCCGACAATGGAAGGGGACGTAATCCTGTGGGTTCGGATGGGGAGCTGATTAAGACTGATTTAGTTCCAATTAGTACCGTAAGCGGGAGGGGCATATATGGTGGGAGCAGGGGGCCGTATCATAATAGGGGAGCGCGTACCCACTGTTTACGAGTAGTCATGCGCTCCGACCCACAAGGCTCTACCTGTTCTCGGGCTTATTCAGAACCACAGGGCCCTGGCTGTAGGATGATGTTGTGCAATGCCAGGTCTGTGGTAAACAAGGCCCCCCTCATCCAAGATTTAATTTCAGAGGGGGGAGCAGACCTGGCAGGTATTACGGAGACCTGGTTAGGACCGGAGGGCGGTGTCACTCTGGTGGAAATGTGCCCACCGGGTTTCCTTGCATTCCATCGGCCGAGAGCACAGGGCAGGGGTGGGGGAGTGGCGGTCATGATGAGGGAAGATTACAGGCCGAGGGAGGTCACTGTTCCTCAGACGGCAGGCTGTGAATCTCTCCTGGTGAAGTGGGACCTTGGGGGTCCGAGGGCGGTGTTGATTACGTACCTGGCTCCCTGCCACGTGTCAACCGCCCTGCTCGAGCTCCTGGACGTTGTTGCCGCAGTGGCGGTTGAGGTTCCCAGGCTAATAGTCATGGGTGACTTCAACCTGCCATCTGTGGGCGGGACGTCCGGGGGAGCTCGAGAGTTCATGGCTTCCATGGCAGCCATGGACCTGACCCAGGTAATTCAAGGCCCCACACATACAGGGGGGAACATGCTTGACCTGGTTTTTCTCTCTGGACAGTGGCTGAGTGGTCAGAATATAGGGGATATAGTTATTGAGCCCCTGTCATGGTCTGACCACTCTCTCCTTCGCTTGGACTTTCTGACCGCTGCACCCCACCGCAGGGAGGCGGAACCAGTGAGATGGTACCGCCCCAGGCGGCTGATGGAACCCGAGCGGTTCCAGATGGAGCTTGGGCCAATTCCTGAGGTTCGGATACACGACTTGGTCGAAGAGTTGGCGGCAGCCTGGGATAGGGCTGCGGCCGGTGCTCTAGATCGGGTCGTGCCTTTGCGGCCTCTGATTCGACGTACGTCTCAATCAGCCCCTTGGTTCACTGAGGGGCTGAGAGAGATGAAACGCCGGAAAAGACGCCTAGAGAGCAGTTGGAGATCGAGCCGTGCCGAATCTGACCGAACACTAGTAAGAGACCATATTAGGTCCTACCTAGCGGCGATAAAAGCAGAGAAGTGTTCTTACCTCACTGCTCTTATTGCGTCATCAGATAACCGCCCAGCCTCCTTGTTTAGGGTGACCCGCTCCCTCCTTCATCAGGAGGTGAGAGGAGACCCCTTGGAGGGTAGAGCTGAGGATTTTGGAAAATATCTGCATGATAAAATCGCTCAGATACGGGAAGGCTTTGATTTCAACTGGGTATGTCCGGTGGGAGAGACGGAGTCTGGTCTTGAGACTGCTATCTGGGCTAAGTTTGACCCCGTGACTCCCGAGGACGTGGACAGGTTGCTCGGGGGACTTAGGGCGACCACTTGTTTATTGGACCCGTGCCCCTCCTGGCTGGTGTTGGCATCCCGGGAGGTGGTACGAGGCTGGTTCCAGGCAATTATTAATGCTTCGTTAAGTGAGGGTGTCTTCCCTGCCACCTTGAAAGAGGCGGTAGTGAGGCCCCTCCTTAAGAAGCCTACCCTGGATCCAGCTGTTTTATCAAATTATTGTCCTGTCTCCAACCTTTGCTTTCTTGCAAAGGTTGTCGAGAGCGTGGTTGCCCGACAGTTCCTGCGACACCTGGAGGAATCGTTATACTTGGATCCATACCAGTCGGGCTTCAGGCCTGGTTACAGCACGGAAACAGTATTGGTCGCGTTGGTGGATGATCTCTGGCGGGCCCGGGACAGAGGTTGTTCCTCTGCTCTGGTGCTATTGGACCTCTCGGCGGCTTTTGATACCATCGATCATGGTATCATACTGCAACGGTTGGAGGGGCTAGGTATGGGGGGCACTGTTCTCCTCCTTCCTCTCCGGCCAGATGCAGTCTGTGTTGACAGGGGGCCAGAGGTCGACCCCAAGACCCCTCGTATGTGGGGTACCTCAGGGATCGGTCCTCTCGCCCCTACTGTTCAACATTTATGTAAAACCGCTGGGTGAGATCATCCGTGGTTTTGGTGTGGAGTACCATCTGTACGCTGATGATACTCAGCTGTACATTTCCACGCCAAACCACCCCAACGATGCTCTTGCTGTGCTGACCCAGTGCCTGGAGGCCGTGCGGGTTTGGATGGGGAAGAACGGACTCAAGCTCAACCCTTCCAAGACCGAGTGGCTGTGGCTACCGTCGTCCCGGTTTAGTCAATTGACTCCTTCGTTGTCCATTGGGGGCGAAACAGTGGCCCCCGTGGAAAGGGTTCGCAATTTGGGAGTCCTCCTGGATTCACGGCTGTCTTTAGAGGACCATTTGACGGCCGTGGCCGGGAGGATGTTCTATCAGGTTCGCCTGGTACGCCAGTTGCGTCCCTTCCTAGACCGGGACTCGCTATGCACAGTTACTCATGCCTTCGTCACTTCCAGGCTGGACTACTGTAATGCTCTCTACATGGGGCTCCCCTTGAGGTGCACCCGGAGGCTTCAGCTGGCCCAGAATGCGGCCGCGCGGGTAGTGACCGGAGCGCCATGGCGCTCCCATGTAACATCGCTCCTGCGTGAGCTGCACTGGTTGCCGGTGGCCTTCTGGGTGCGTTTCAAGGTGTTAGTGACCATCTTTAAAACGCTCCATGGCATCGGACCCAGATATCTACAGGACCGCCTTCTGCCAGCAAATACCTCCCACCGTCCGGTACGCTCCCACAGAGAGGGTCTCCTCAGGGTGCCGTCGGCCAAACAATGTCGGCTGGTGACCCCCAGGGGGAGGGCCTTCTCTGTGGGAGCTCCAACGCTTCGGAACGAGCTCCCACCCGAACTCCGTACGATGACGGAATTGCGTTCCTTCCGTCGAGAATTAAAAACATACTTATTCCGACAAGCCGGCCTGGGATAATAGCTCCAGCTCCAACAATGGCCATAATTGTTTTTAGGGGATTGTGTTTTTAGATTATGTATTGGGTTTTTAAATATCGGGCCAAATTATTTAATTTATTTTTAATAATTTTAATTTTTGTATGTTGTCGTTTTAATTGGGCTGTACACCGCCCCGAGTCCTTCGAGAGGGGGGCGGTGTAAAAATCATAAAATAAATAAATAAACAAATAAATAAGGCAACACAGCCCGGCCCCAGCCACCATTAACGTGCAGCCGCCTTTGGCGGCCCACAAGGCAACACAGCCAGGCCCCGGCCACCATTAAGGTGCAGCCACACCTCGTGGCACACAAGGCAACACAGCCCAGCCCTGGCTCCCGGTCCTGGCCCCGGCTCTGGCCCCGGCCACCATTAACGTGCAGCCACCGCTCTCGGCACACAAGGCAACACAGCCCGGCCCCGTCCCTGACCTCCATTAACGCACAGTCGCCGCTCGCAGGACACAAGGCAACACGGCCCCAGCCCTGGCCACCATTAACGCGCAGCTACCTTTTGAGTCCCACAAGGCAACACAGCCTGGCTCCGGCCACCATTAATGCGCAGCCACAGCTTGTGGCACACAAGGCAACAGAGCCCGGCCCTGGCCCTGGCCCCCATTGACATGCAGCTGCCACTTCCGGCCCACAAGGCAACACAGCTCAGCCCCGGCTGCCATTAATGCGCAGCCAGAGCTTGTGGCCCACAAGGCAACACAGCCTGGCCGAGGCTGCCATTAATGCGCAGTTCCCACTCATGGCACACAAGGCAACACAGCCCGGCCCCGGTCAACATTAACGTGCAGTCACTGGTTGCGGCACACAAGGCAACACAGCCCGGCCCTGCCCCAATTATCGTGCAGCCACTGCTCGCAGCACACAACGCAACAAAGCCCAGCCCCAGCCCACATTAACATGCAGCCGCCACTCGCGGCACACAAAGGAACACAGCCCGTCCCCGGCCCCAGCCACCATTAACGCATAGCCAGCGCTTTTGGCAAACAAGCCAACACAGCCCGGCCCCGGCCACAATTAACGCGCAGTGGCCGCTCGCGGCACACAAGGTAATACAGCCTGCCCGGCCCCCATTAACACGCAGCTGCTGCACACGTCACAGAAAACAACACAGCCCGGCGCCGGCCCCAGACATCATTAACGCGCAGCCGCCTCTCGTGGCACACAAGGCTACACAGCCCGGCCCTGGCCCCGGCCACCATTAACATGCAGTCGCCACTTGCGGCCCACAAGGCAACACAGCCCGGCCCCGGCCACAATTAACGCGCAGTCGCCGCTTGCGGTACACAAGGTAATACAGCCTGCCCGGCCCCCATTAACACGCAGCTGCTGCTCACGTCACAGAAGGCTACACAGCCCGGCCCTGGCCCCGGCCACCATTAACATGCAGTCGCCACTTGCGGCCCACAAGGCAACACAGCCAAGCCCTGGCTGCCATTAATGCTCAGCCACAGCTTGTGGCACAAAAGGCAACACGGCCCAGCCGCGGCCCCGGCCCCCATGAACACGCAGCTGCTGCTCACGTCACAGAAGGCAACACAGCCCAGCCCCGGCCCCAGACATCATTAACGCGCAGCCGCCTCTCGTGGCACACAAGGCTACACAGCCCGGCCCTGGGCCCGGCCACCATTAACATGCAGTCGCCACTTGCGGCCCACAAGGCAACACAGCCAAGCCCTGGCTGCCATTAATGCTCAGCCACAGCTTGTGGCACAAAAGGCAACACGGCCCAGCCACGGCCCCAGCCCCCATTAACACGCAGACGCCGCTCACGGCACACAAGGCAACGCAGCCTGGCCCCGGTCAACATTAATGTGCAGTCACTGGTTGCGGCACACAAGGCAACACAGCCCGGTCCTGCCCCAATTATCGTGCAGCCACTGCTCGCAGCACACAACGCAACAAAGCCCAGCCCCAGCCCACATTAACATGCAGCCGCCACTCGCGGCACACAAGGCAACACAGCCTGGCCAAGGCCGCCATTAATGTGCAGCCGCTGCTAACACCACACAAGGCAATTAACACCCATTAACACGCAGCCGCCACTCACGGCATACAAGACAACAGAGCCCGGCCCCGGCCCCAATTAACATCTAGCCACCACTCGTGGCAAACAGGGCAACACAGCCCGGCCCCAGCCCCCATTATCATGCAGCCGCTGCTCACAACACACAACACAACACAGCCCAGCCCCGGCCCCAATTAACATGCAGCCGCCACTCGCGGCACATAAAGGAACACAGCCCGGCCCCGGCCACCATTAACGCATAGCAACTGCTTTCGGCAAACAAGCCAACACAGCCCGCCCCTGGTAACCATTAACGTGCAGTCACTGGTCGCGGCACATAAGGCAACACAGCCCGTCCCCGTTCCCCATTAACAGACAGCTGCCACTCACGGCACACAAGGCAACAAAGCCCGACACTGGTCCCCGGTCCTGGCCCCCGCTCTGGCCCCGGCCACCATTAACCTGCAGCCTCCACTCGCGGCCCACAAGGCAACACAGCCTGGTCCCGGCTGCCATTAATGTGAGGCCACAGCTCGTGGCACACAAGGCAACACAGCCCGGCCCCAGCCCCCATTAACGTGCAGCCACCGCTTGCGACACACAACGCAACACTACCCGGCCCCAGCCCCAGCCCCATTAACACGCAGCCGCCACTTTTGGCACACAAAGGAACACCGCCTGGCTCTGGCCACCATTAATGTGGAGCCGCTGCTCGTGTCACACAAGGTAACACAGCCTGGCCCCGGCTGCCATTGATGCGCACTCGCCACTCGCGGCACACAAGGCAACACAGCCCGCCCCCGGCTGCCATTGATGCGCACTCGCTGCTCGCGACACACAAGGCAACACAGCTCGGCCCCGGCCCCAGAAACCATTAACACGCAGCCGCCTTTCGTGGCACACAAGGCTACACAGCCTTGCCCTGTCCCCGGCCACCATTAACATGCAGCCACCACTCGTGGCCCACAAGGCAACACAGCATGGCCCCAGCTGCCATTGATGCGCAGTCGCCGCTCACGGCCCACAAGGCAACACAGCCAAGCCCTGGCTGCCATTAATGCGAAGCCACAGCTTGTGGCACAAAAGGCAAAATGGCCCAGCCCCAGCCCCGGCCCCCATTAACACACAGCCACCACTCGTGGCACACAAGACAAACCCAGCCTGGCCCAGGCCGCCATTAACGCGCAGCCACCCCTCACAGCAGAAAAGGTAAAACAGCCCGCCTCCGGCCCTGCCCACCATTAACACGCAGTCGCCGCTCGCAGCACACAAGCCAACACGGCCCCAGCCCTGGCCACCATTAACGTGCAGCTGCCTTTTCAGTCCCACAAGGCAACTCAGCCAAGCCCCGGCCACCATTAACGCGGAGCCACAGCTTGCGGCACACAAGGCAACACAGCCTGGCCCTGGCCCCAGCCCTGCCTCCGGCCACCATTAACATGCAGCTGCCACTCGTGGCATACAAGGCAACACAGCCCGGTCCTTGTTGCCATTAATGTGCAGCCACCGCTCGTGACACACAAGGCAACACTGCCCGGCCCTGGCCCTGGCCCTGGCCCCATCCCCCATTAACATGCAGCCACCACTCATGGCACAAAAGGCAAAACAACCCGCCCCTGGTAACCATTAACGTGCAGTCACTGGTCGCGGCCCACAAGGCAACACAGCACGGCCCCGGCCACCATTAACGCGCAGCCACAGCTTACGGCACACAAGGCAACACAGCCCGGCCCTGGCCCTTATTAACACGCAGCCACCACTCGCGGCACACAAAGGAATACAGCCTAGCCCCGGCTGCCATTAACGCGCAGCCGCAGCTCATGGCACACAAGGCAACACAGCCTGGTCCGGGACCTGGCCACCATTAACGCGCAGACGCCTTTTGCCTCCCACAAGGCAACACAGCCCAGCTCTGGCTCCAATTAACGTGCAGCCACCGCTCGTGGCACACAAGACAACACAGCCCGGCCCTGGCTGCCATTGATGCGCAGTCACCGCTCACGGCACACAAGGCTACACAGCCCGTCCCTGGCCCCGTCCCTGGCTCTGGCCACCATTAACATGCAGCCGCCACTCACGGCCCACAAGGAAACACGGCCCAGCCCTGGCTGCCATTAATGCGCAGCCACAGCTTGTGGCACACAAGGCAACACAGCCCGGACCAGGCCGCCATTAACGTGCAACCGCCGCTCACGGCACACAAGGCAACACAGCCCCAGCCCTGGCCACCATTAATGCGCAGCCACAGCTCCTGGTAAACAAGGCAACACAGCCCGGCCCTGGCCCCCATTAACATGCAGCTGCCACTCACGCACACAAGGCAACACTGCCCAGCCCCGGCCCCCATTAACACATAGCCGCCACTTGCGGCATGCAAGGCAACACAGCCCGGCCCTGGCCCCAGCTGCCATTAATGTGCAGTTCCCACTCAAGGCAACACAACCCGGCCCCGGTCACCATTAACGTGCAGTCACTAGTCGTGGCACATAAGGCAACACAGCCTGGCCCCGGCCCTCTTTAACAGACAGCTGCCACTCACGGCACACAAGGCAACACAGCCCAGCCCTGGCCCCCGGCCCTGGCCCCCGGCCCTGGCCCCGGCAACCATTAATGTGCAGCCACCGCTCTCGGCAAACAGGGCAACACAGCCCGGTCCTGGCCCCCATTAACGTGCAGCCACCACTCGCAGCACACAAGGCAACACTGCCCGGCCCCCATTAACACGCAGCAGCCACTCGCGGCACACAACAGAACACAGCCTGGCTCCGGCCACCATTAATGCGCAGCCGCCACTCGCATCACACAAGGGAACACAGCCCGGCCCTGGCTGCCATTGATGCGCAGTCACCGCTCACGGCACACAAGGCAACACAGCCCGGCCCCGGCCCCAGACACCATTAACGTACAGCCGCCTTTTGTGGCACACAAGGCTACACAGCCCGTCCCTGGCCCCGGCCCTGGCTCTGGCCACCATTAACATGCAGCCGCCACTCACGGCCCACAAGGCAACACGGCCCAGCCCCGGCTGCCATTAATACGCAGCCACAGCTGGTGGCACACAAGGCAACACAGCCCGGCCCAGGCCGCCATTAACGTGCAGCCGCCGCTCACGGCATACAAGGCAACACAGCCCCAGCCCTGGCCACCATTAACACGCAGCTACCTTTTGAGTCCCACAAGGCAACACAGCCCGGCCCTGGCCCCGGCCACCATTAACGTGTAGCCAAAGCTTGTGGCACACAAGGCAACACAGCCCGGCCCTGGCCCCGTCCACCATAAACATGCAGCTGCCATTCACAACCCACAAGGCAACACAGCCCGCTCCTGGCTGCCATTAATACGCAGCCACAGCTCCTGGCAAACAAGGCAAAGCAGCCTGGCCCTGGCCCTGGCCCCCATTAAGATGCAGCTGCCTCTCACGGCACACAAGGGAAAACAGCCCGGTCCTAGCCCCCATTAACGTGCAGCCACCGCTCATGGCACACAAGGCAAACAGCCCGGTCCTAGCCCCCATTAATGTGCAGCCACCGCTCACGGCACACAAGGCAACACTGCCCGGTTCCGGCCCCCGTTAACACGTAGCCACCACTTGCGGCATACAAGGCAACACACCCCGGCCCTGGCCCCAGCTGCCATTAATGCGCAGTTCCCACTCATGGCACACAAGGCAACACAGCCCGGCCAGGGCCCCGGTCACCATTAACGTGCAGTCACTGGTCGCAGCACATAAGGCAACACAGCCCGGCCCCGGCCCCCATTAACAGACAGCTGCCATTCATGGCACACAAAGCAACAGAGCCCGGCCCTGGCCCCGGGCCCTGGCCCCCGCTCTGGCCCTGGCAACCATTAACGTGCAGCCACCGCTCGCGTCACACAAGGCAACACTGCCCGGCCCCAGCCCCAATTAACACACAGCCACCACTCGTGGCACACAGGGCAACACAGCCCAGCCCTGGCCCCCATTAACATGCAGCAGCCACTCACGGCACACAAAGTAGCATAGCCCGGCCCTGGCCCCGGCCACCATTAACGCATAGCCACCGCTTTTGGCAAACAAGCCAACACAGCCTGCCCCTGGTAACCATTAAGGTGCAGTCACTTGTCGTGGCACATAAGGCAACACAGCCCGGCCCGGGCCCTGGTCACCATTAACGTGCAGTCACTGGTCGCGGCACATAAGGCAACACAGCCCGGCCCCGGCTCCCATTAACGTGCAGCCACCGCTCGGAACACAAAAGGCAACACTACCCGGCCCCCAGCCCATTAACACGCAGCCGCCACTCGCGGCATACAAGACAACACAGCCCGGCCCCAGCCCCAATTAACACGCAGCCACCACTCGTGGCAAACAGGGCAACACAGCCCGGCCCCGGCTCCCATTATCGTGCAGCCGCTGCTCGCAGTACACAACGCAACACAGCCCAGCCCCGGCCTCAATTAACATTCAGCCGCCACTCGCGGCACACAAAGGAACACAGCCCGGCCCCGGCCACCATTAACGCATAGCAACTGCTTTCGGCAAACAAGCCAACACAGCCCGCCCCTGGTAACCATTAACGTGCAGTCACTGGTCGCGGCACATAAGGCAACACAGCCCGGCCTCGGCCCCCATTAACAGAGAGCTGCCACTCATGGCACACAAGGCAACAAAGCCCGGCCCTGGCCCCCGCTCTGGCCCCAGCCACCATTAACATGCAGCCTCCACTCAAGGCCCACAAGGCAACACAGCCTGGTCCCGGCTGCCATTAATGTGCAGCCACAGCTCGTGGCACACAAGGCAACACAGCCCGGCCCCAGCCCCCATTAACGTGCAGCCACCGCTCGCGGCACACAAGGCAACACTGCCCGGCCCCAGCCCCATTAACACGCAGCCGCCACTTGCGGCACACAAAGGAACACAGCCTGGCTCTGGCCACCATTAATGCGGAGCCGCTGCTCGTGTCACACAAGGCAACACAGCCCGGCCCCGGCTGCCATTGATGCGCACTCGCCGCTCGCGGCACACAAGGCAACACAGCCAAGCCCCGGCTGCCATTAATGCGAAGCCACAGCTTGTGGCACAAAAGGCAAAATGGCCCAGCCCCAGCCCCGGCCCCCATTAACACACAGCCACCACTCGCGGCACACAAGACAAACCCAGCCTGGCCAAGGCCGCCATTAACGCGCAGCCACCGCTCACGGCAGAAAAGGTAAAACAGCCCAGCCCCGGCCCTGCCCACCATTAACGCGCAGTCGCCGCTCGCAGCACACAAGGCAACACAGCCCGGCCCTGGCCCCAGCACTGGCTCCGGCTACCACTTCCCGGCCCTGGCCCTGGCCCAATCCCCCATTAACATGCAGCCGCCACACACGGCACAAAAGGCAAAACAACCCGCCCCTGGTAACCATTAACGTGCAGTCACTGGTCGCGGCCCACAAGGCAACACAGCACGGCCCCGGCCACCATTAACGCGCAGCCACCGCTTACGGTACACAAGGCAACACAGCACGGCCCTGGCCCTTACTAACACGCAGCCGCCACTCGCGGCACACAAAGGAATACAGCCTAGTCCCGGCTGCCATTAACGCGCAGCCGCAGCTCATGGCACACAAGGCAACACAGCCCGGTCCGGGACCAGGCCACCATTAACGCGCAGACGCCTTTTGCGGCCCACAAGGCAACACAGCCCGGCTCTGGCTCCAATTAACGTGCAGCCACCGCTCGTGGCACACAAGGCAACACTGGCTGGCCCCGGCCCCAATTAACATGCAGCCACCTTTTGCGGCTCACAAGGCAACACAGCCAGGCCCCGGCCACCATTAATGCGCAGCCAGAGCTCATCGCACACAAGGCAACACAGCCGGGCCCTGGCTCCCGGTCCTGGCCCCGGCCACCATTAACGTGCAGCCACCGCTCTCGGCACACAAGGCAACACAGCCCAATCCCGGCCCCCATTAACATGCAGCCACCGCTCGCAGCACACAAGGCAACACTGCCCAGCCCCCATTAACAGTGTAGCCGCCACTCGCGGCACACAAAAGAACACAGCCTGGATCCGGCCACCATTAATGCGCAGTCGCCGCTCGTGGCACAAAAGGTAACACAGCCCAGCCCCGTCCCTGCCCTCCATTAACGCGCAGTCGCCGCTCGCAGCACACAAGGCAGGACAGCCCCAGCCCTGGCCACCATTAACGCGCAGCTGCCTTTTGAGTCCCACAAGGCAACACAGCCCGGCCCCGGCCACCATTAACGCGCAGCCACAGCTTGTGGCACACAAGGCAACACAGCCCGGCCCTGGCCCCGGCCACCATTGACATGCAGCTGCCACTCGCGGCCCACAATGCAACATAGCCCGGTCCTGGCTCCCATTAATGTGCAGCCACAGCTCCTGGCACACAAGGCAACACAGCCCGGCCCTGGCCCTGGCCCTAGCCCCCATTAACATGCAGCCGCCACTCATGGCACAAAAGGCAAAACAGCCCGGTCCTGGCCCCCATTAACGTGCAGCCACCGCTCACGACACACAAGGCAACACTGCCCGGCTCCGGCCCCCATTAACACATAGCCGCCACTTGTGGCATAGAAGGCAACACAGCCTGGCCCTGGCCCCGGCTGCAATTAATGCGCAGTTCCCACTCATGGCACACAAGGCAACACAGCCCGGCCCTGGCACCATTATCGTGCACCCGCTGCTCGCAGCACACAACGCAACAAAGCCCAGCCCCAGCCCCCATTAACATGCAGCCGCCACTCGCGGCACACAAAGGAACACAGCCCGGCCCCGGCCCCAGCCACCATTAACGCATAGCCACCGCTTTCGGCAAAGAAGCCAACACAGCCCGGCCCCGGCCACAATTAACGCGCAGTCGCCGCTCGCGGCACACAAAGTAATACAGCCTGCCCGCGGCCCAGCCATCGCTTGAGGAACAAAGGGCAACACTTCCCGGCCCCAGCCACCATTATCATGCAGCCGCCTTTTGCGGCCCACAAGGCAACACAGCCAGGCCCCGGCCACCATTAAGGTGCAGCCACAGCTCGTGGCACACAAGGCAACACAGCCCAGCCCTGGCTCCCGGTCCTGGCCCCAGCTCTGGCCCCGGCCACCATTAACGTGCAGCCACCACTTTCGGCACACAAGGCAACACTGCCCGGCCCCCATTAACACACAGCCGCCACTTGCGGCACACAAAAGAACACAGCCTGGCTCCGGCCACCATTAACGCGCAGCCGCCGCTCGCATCACACAAGGCAACACAGCCTGGCCCCGGCTGCCATTAATGCGCAGCCACAGCTTGTGGCACACAAGGCAACACAGCCCGGCCCAGGCTGCCATTAATGTGCAGCCGCCGCTCACGGCACACAAGGCAACAGAGCCCCAGCCCTGGCCACCATTAACGCGCAGCTGCCTTTTGAGTCCCCCCTCCCCTCCTCCCCCCTCCTCATTTTGCCGGCCGGCGGTTTCTGGGAAGACAGCTGGAGGCTGTGGGTGACGGAGGGGGGCAGCATGGAGCTTGGACTGTGGTCTACGGTGAGGGAAACAGCATTTCATGCCTCCCCCTCCTTGATGAAGTGTGATTAACTATGAGGTCAAATGAAAGAATTGTAGTGGCCTCCCCCGTCCTGTCTGCTTATATACGGAATAGGAAAGTGGAATCACTTTTGGAACTCTGGAATTTTGGTCCTTACCTTAGATCGAACTGCCTGGTTCTCGCCAGACCCCATCAATGTATCTTATCTGACTGGCTCCCTATCAGAGATTAACTCTTCTTGCATTGCGAGATTTCCCCCTCTCGCAATCATGGCCCTCCACTCTATCAAGGGCCTATCTCGAGGATGGACTTTGGAGTCCTGAGAGATAGCATGCGTTAAATAAGGGGCTTTGGGGTTTTTTAAACCATTTTTTAACTAAAGTTTTAAGGGAGGGTAGGGGTGGGGAAGGAGTGCTTAGGGCGGGGGAAGGAATTGTTGGAGGGGAGCTAGAAGATAGGCCCGACAATGGAAGGGGACGTAATCCTGTGGGTTCGGATGGGGAGCTGATTAAGACTGATTTAGTTCCAATTAGTACCGTAAGCGGGAGGGGCATATATGGTGGGAGCAGGGGGCCGTATCATAATAGGGGAGCGCGTACCCACTGTTTACGAGTAGTCATGCGCTCCGACCCACAAGGCTCTACCTGTTCTCGGGCTTATTCAGAACCACAGGGCCCTGGCTGTAGGATGATGTTGTGCAATGCCAGGTCTGTGGTAAACAAGGCCCCCCTCATCCAAGATTTAATTTCAGAGGGGGGAGCAGACCTGGCAGGTATTACGGAGACCTGGTTAGGACCGGAGGGCGGTGTCACTCTGGTGGAAATGTGCCCACCGGGTTTCCTTGCATTCCATCGGCCGAGAGCACAGGGCAGGGGTGGGGGAGTGGCGGTCATGATGAGGGAAGATTACAGGCCGAGGGAGGTCACTGTTCCTCAGACGGCAGGCTGTGAATCTCTCCTGGTGAAGTGGGACCTTGGGGGTCCGAGGGCGGTGTTGATTACGTACCTGGCTCCCTGCCACGTGTCAACCGCCCTGCTCGAGCTCCTGGACGTTGTTGCCGCAGTGGCGGTTGAGGTTCCCAGGCTAATAGTCATGGGTGACTTCAACCTGCCATCTGTGGGCGGGACGTCCGGGGGAGCTCGAGAGTTCATGGCTTCCATGGCAGCCATGGACCTGACCCAGGTAATTCAAGGCCCCACACATACAGGGGGGAACATGCTTGACCTGGTTTTTCTCTCTGGACAGTGGCTGAGTGGTCAGAATATAGGGGATATAGTTATTGAGCCCCTGTCATGGTCTGACCACTCTCTCCTTCGCTTGGACTTTCTGACCGCTGCACCCCGCCGCAGGGAGGCGGAACCAGTGAGATGGTACCGCCCCAGGCGGCTGATGGAACCCGAGCGGTTCCAGATGGAGCTTGGGCCAATTCCTGAGGTTCGGATACACGACTTGGTCGAAGAGTTGGCGGCAGCCTGGGATAGGGCTGCGGCCGGTGCTCTAGATCGGGTCGTGCCTTTGCGGCCTCTGATTCGACGTACGTCTCAATCAGCCCCTTGGTTCACTGAGGGGCTGAGAGAGATGAAACGCCGGAAAAGACGCCTAGAGAGCAGTTGGAGATCGAGCCGTGCCGAATCTGACCGAACACTAGTAAGAGACCATATTAGGTCCTACCTAGCGGCGATAAAAGCAGAGAAGTGTTCTTACCTCACTGCTCTTATTGCGTCATCAGATAACCGCCCAGCCTCCTTGTTTAGGGTGACCCGCTCCCTCCTTCATCAGGAGGTGAGAGGAGACCCCTTGGAGGGTAGAGCTGAGGATTTTGGAAAATATCTGCATGATAAAATCGCTCAGATACGGGAAGGCTTTGATTTCAACTGGGTATGTCCGGTGGGAGAGACGGAGTCTGGTCTTGAGACTGCTATCTGGGCTAAGTTTGACCCCGTGACTCCCGAGGACGTGGACAGGTTGCTCGGGGGACTTAGGGCGACCACTTGTTTATTGGACCCGTGCCCCTCCTGGCTGGTGTTGGCATCCCGGGAGGTGGTACGAGGCTGGTTCCAGGCAATTATTAATGCTTCGTTAAGTGAGGGTGTCTTCCCTGCCACCTTGAAAGAGGCGGTAGTGAGGCCCCTCCTTAAGAAGCCTACCCTGGATCCAGCTGTTTTATCAAATTATTGTCCTGTCTCCAACCTTTGCTTTCTTGCAAAGGTTGTCGAGAGCGTGGTTGCCCGACAGTTCCTGCGACACCTGGAGGAATCGTTATACTTGGATCCATACCAGTCGGGCTTCAGGCCTGGTTACAGCACGGAAACAGTATTGGTCGCGTTGGTGGATGATCTCTGGCGGGCCCGGGACAGAGGTTGTTCCTCTGCTCTGGTGCTATTGGACCTCTCGGCGGCTTTTGATACCATCGATCATGGTATCATACTGCAACGGTTGGAGGGGCTAGGTATGGGGGGCACTGTTCTCCTCCTTCCTCTCCGGCCAGATGCAGTCTGTGTTGACAGGGGGCCAGAGGTCGACCCCAAGACCCCTCGTATGTGGGGTACCTCAGGGATCGGTCCTCTCGCCCCTACTGTTCAACATTTATGTAAAACCGCTGGGTGAGATCATCCGTGGTTTTGGTGTGGAGTACCATCTGTACGCTGATGATACTCAGCTGTACATTTCCACGCCAAACCACCCCAACGATGCTCTTGCTGTGCTGACCCAGTGCCTGGAGGCCGTGCGGGTTTGGATGGGGAAGAACGGACTCAAGCTCAACCCTTCCAAGACCGAGTGGCTGTGGCTACCGTCGTCCCGGTTTAGTCAATTGACTCCTTCGTTGTCCATTGGGGGCGAAACAGTGGCCCCCGTGGAAAGGGTTCGCAATTTGGGAGTCCTCCTGGATTCACGGCTGTCTTTAGAGGACCATTTGACGGCCGTGGCCGGGAGGATGTTCTATCAGGTTCGCCTGGTACGCCAGTTGCGTCCCTTCCTAGACCGGGACTCGCTATGCACAGTTACTCATGCCTTCGTCACTTCCAGGCTGGACTACTGTAATGCTCTCTACATGGGGCTCCCCTTGAGGTGCACCCGGAGGCTTCAGCTGGCCCAGAATGCGGCCGCGCGGGTAGTGACCGGAGCGCCATGGCGCTCCCATGTAACATCGCTCCTGCGTGAGCTGCACTGGTTGCCGGTGGCCTTCCGGGTGCGTTTCAAGGTGTTAGTGACCATCTTTAAAACGCTCCATGGCATCGGACCCAGATATCTACAGGACCGCCTTCTGCCAGCAAATACCTCCCACCGTCCGGTACGCTCCCACAGAGAGGGTCTCCTCAGGGTGCCGTCGGCCAAACAATGTCGGCTGGTGACCCCCAGGGGGAGGGCCTTCTCTGTGGGAGCTCCAACGCTTCGGAACGAGCTCCCACCCGAACTCCGTACGATGACGGAATTGCGTTCCTTCCGTCGAGAATTAAAAACATACTTATTCCGACAAGCCGGCCTGGGATAATAGCTCCAGCTCCAACAATGGCCATAATTGTTTTTAGGGGATTGTGTTTTTAGATTATGTATTGGGTTTTTAAATATCGGGCCAAATTATTTAATTTATTTTTAATAATTTTAATTTTTGTATGTTGTCGTTTTAATTGGGCTGTACACCGCCCCGAGTCCTTCGAGAGGGGGGCGGTGTAAAAATCATAAAATAAATAAATAAACAAATAAATAAGGCAACACAGCCCGGCCCCAGCCACCATTAACGTGCAGCCGCCTTTTGCGGCCCACAAGGCAACACAGCCAGGCCCCGGCCACCATTAAGGTGCAGCCACACCTCGTGGCACACAAGGCAACACAGCCCAGCCCTGGCTCCCGGTCCTGGCCCCGGCTCTGGCCCCGGCCACCATTAACGTGCAGCCACCGCTCTCGGCACACAAGGCAACACAGCCCGTCCCCGTCCCTGACCTCCATTAACGCACAGTCGCCGCTCGCAGGACACAAGGCAACACGGCCCCAGCCCTGGCCACCATTAACGCGCAGCTACCTTTTGAGTCCCACAAGGCAACACAGCCTGGCTCCGGCCACCATTAATGCGCAGCCACAGCTTGTGGCACACAAGGCAACAGAGCCCGGCCCTGGCCCTGGCCCCCATTGACATGCAGCTGCCACTCGCGGCCCACAATGCAACATAGCCCGGTCCTGGCTGCCATTAATGTGCAGCCACAGCTCCTGGCACACAAGGCAACACCGCCCGTCCCTGGCCCTGGCCCTGGCCCCATCCCCCATTAACATGCAGCCGCCACTCATGGCACAAAAGGCAAAACAGCCCGGTCCTGGCCCCCATTAACATGCGGCCACTGCTCACGGCACACAAGGCAACACTGCCCGGCTCTGGCCCCCATTAACACATAGCTGCCACTTGCAGCATACAAGGCAACACAGCCCGGCCCTGGCCCCGGTCACCATTAACATGCAGCCGCCACTCGCGGCACAGAAGGCAACACAGCCTGGCCCCAGCCCTGACCGCCATTAATGCGCAGCTGAAGCTCGCGGCACACAAGGCAACAAAGCCCGGTCCGGGCCCTGGCCACCATTAACGCACAGACGCCTTTCGCGGCCCACAAGGCAACACAGCCCGGTCCTTGCTGCCATTAATGCGCAGCCACCGCTCATGGCACACAAGGGAACTCTGGCCGGCCCCAGCCCCCATTAACATGCAGCCGACTTTCACGGCCCTCAAGGCAACACAGCCAGGCCCCATTAATACGCAGCCCCAGCTCGTGGCACAGAAGGAAACACAGCCCGGCCCTGGCTCCCAGTCCTGGCCTCAGCTCTGGCCCCAGCCCCCATTAATGTACAGCCACCGCTCTCGGCACACAAGGCAACACAGCCTGGTCCCGGCCCCCATTAACGTGCAGCCACTGCTCGCAGCACACAAGGCAACACTGCCCGGCTCCCATTAACACGCAGCCAGCACTCGTGGCACACAAAAGAACACAGCCTGGCTCCGGCCGCCATTAACGCGCAGCCGCCGCTCGCATCACACAAGGCAACACAGCCCAGCCCCGGCTGCCATTGATGTGCAGTCACCGCTCACGGCACACAAGGCAACAAACCCAGCCCCGGACCCAGACACCATTAACATGCAGCTGCCTTTCGTGGCAGACAAGGCTACACAGCCCGGTGCTGGCCCCGGCCCTGGCTCTGGCCACCATTAACAGCCCAGCCCCGGCTGCCATTAATGCGCAGCCAGAGCTTGTGGCCCACAAGGCAACACAGCCTGGCCGAGGCTGCCATTAATGCGCAGCCGCCGCTCACGGCAAACAAGGCAACAGAGCCCGGCCCCGGCCACCATTAACGTGCAGCTGCCTTTTGAGTCCCATAAGGCAACACAGCCTGGCCCCAGCCACCATTAACGTGCAGCCGCCTTTTGCGGCCCACAAGGCAACACAGCCAGGCCCCGGCCACCATTAAGGTGCAGCCACAGCTCGTGGCACACAAGGCAACACAGCGCAGCCCTGGCTCCCGGTCCTGGGCCCGGCTCTGGCCCCGGCCACCATTAACGTGCAGCCACTGCTCTCGGCACACAAGGCAACACAGCCCAGTCCCGGCGCCCTTTAACATGCAGCCACCGCTCGCAGCACACAAGGCAACACTGCCCGGCCCCCATTAACACGCAGCCGCCACTTGCGGCACACAAAAGAACACAGCCTGGCCCCGGCCACCATTAACGCGCAGCCACAGCTTGTGGCACACAAGGCAATACAGCCCGGCCCTGGCCCTGGCCCCCATTGACATACAGGTGCCACTTGCGGCCCACAATGCAACATAGCCTGGTCCTGGCTGCCATTAATGTGCAGCCACAGCTCCTGGCACACAAGGCAATATAGCCCGGCCCCCATTAACACATAGCTGCCACTTGCAGCATACAAGGCAACACAGCCCGGCCCTGGCCCCGGTCACCATTAACATGCAGCCGCCACTCGCGGCACACAAGGGAACACAGCCTGGCCCCAGCCCTGGCCGCCATTAATGCTCAGCTGCCTTTCGTGGCAGACAAGGCTACAAAGCCCGGCCCTCGCCCCGGCCCTGGCTCTGGCCACCATTAACATGCAGCTGCCACTTCCGGCCCACAAGGCAACACAGCTCAGCCCCGGCTGCCATTAATGCGCAGCCAGAGCTTGTGGCCCACAAGGCAACACAGCCTGGCCGAGGCTGCCATTAATGCGCAGTTCCCACTCATGGCACACAAGGCAACACAGCCCGGCCCCGGTCAACATTAACGTGCAGTCACTGGTTGCGGCACACAAGGCAACACAGCCCGGCCCTGCCCCAATTATCGTGCAGCCACTGCTCGCAGCACACAACGCAACAAAGCCCAGCCCCAGCCCACATTAACATGCAGCCGCCACTCGCGGCACAGAAAGGAACACAGCCCGTCCCCGGCCCCAGCCACCATTAACGCATAGCCAGCGCTTTTGGCAAACAAGCCAACACAGCCCGGCCCCGGCCACAATTAACGCGCAGTGGCCGCTCGCGGCACACAAGGTAATACAGCCTGCCCGGCCCCCATTCACACGCAGCTGCTGCACATGTCACAGAAAACAACACAGCCCGGCGCCGGCCCCAGACATCATTAACGCGCAGCCGCCTCTCGTGGCACACAAG
Organism: Bothrops alternatus; assembly: GCA_034064705.1. NCBI lineage: Eukaryota > Metazoa > Chordata > Lepidosauria > Squamata > Viperidae > Bothrops > Bothrops alternatus. The sequence continues at coordinate 7,157,810 of JARGCV010000004.1, read as the reverse complement.
GCTACACAGCCCGGCCCTGGCCCCGGCCACCATTAACATGCAGTCGCCACTTGCGGCCCACAAGGCAACACAGCCCGGCCCCGGCCACAATTAACGCGCAGTCGCCGCTTGCGGTACACAAGGTAATACAGCCTGCCCGGCCCCCATTAACACGCAGCTGCTGCTCACGTCACAGAAGGCTACACAGCCCGGCCCTGGCCCCGGCCACCATTAACATGCAGTCGCCACTTGCGGCCCACAAGGCAACACAGCCAAGCCCTGGCTGCCATTAATGCTCAGCCACAGCTTGTGGCACAAAAGGCAACACGGCCCAGCCGCGGCCCCGGCCCCCATGAACACGCAGCTGCTGCTCACGTCACAGAAGGCAACACAGCCCAGCCCCGGCCCCAGACATCATTAACGCGCAGCCGCATCTCGTGGCACACAAGGCTACACAGCCCGGCCCTGGGCCCGGCCACCATTAACATGCAGTCGCCACTTGCGGCCCACAAGGCAACACAGCCAAGCCCTGGCTGCCATTAATGCTCAGCCACAGCTTGTGGCACAAAAGGCAACACGGCCCAGCCACGGCCCCAGCCCCCATTAACACGCAGACGCCGCTCACGGCACACAAGGCAACGCAGCCTGGCCCCGGTCAACATTAATGTGCAGTCACTGGTTGCGGCACACAAGGCAACACAGCCCGGTCCTGCCCCAATTATCGTGCAGCCACTGCTCGCAGCACACAACGCAACAAAGCCCAGCCCCAGCCCACATTAACATGCAGCCGCCACTCGCGGCACACAAGGCAACACAGCCTGGCCAAGGCCGCCATTAATGTGCAGCCGCTGCTAACACCACACAAGGCAATTAACACCCATTAACACGCAGCCGCCACTCACGGCATACAAGACAACAGAGCCCGGCCCCGGCCCCAATTAACATCTAGCCACCACTCGTGGCAAACAGGGCAACACAGCCCGGCCCCAGCCCCCATTATCATGCAGCCGCTGCTCACAACACACAACACAACACAGCCCAGCCCCGGCCCCAATTAACATGCAGCCGCCACTCGCGGCACATAAAGGAACACAGCCCGGCCCCGGCCACCAATAACGCATAGCAACTGCTTTCGGCAAACAAGCCAACACAGCCCGCCCCTGGTAACCATTAACGTGCAGTCACTGGTCGCGGCACATAAGGCAACACAGCCCGTCCCCGTTCCCCATTAACAGACAGCTGCCACTCACGGCACACAAGGCAACAAAGCCCGACACTGGTCCCCGGTCCTGGCCCCCGCTCTGGCCCCGGCCACCATTAACCTGCAGCCTCCACTCGCGGCCCACAAGGCAACACAGCCTGGTCCCGGCTGCCATTAATGTGAGGCCACAGCTCGTGGCACACAAGGCAACACAGCCCGGCCCCAGCCCCCATTAACGTGCAGCCACCGCTTGCGACACACAACGCAACACTACCCGGCCCCAGCCCCAGCCCCATTAACACGCAGCCGCCACTTTTGGCACACAAAGGAACACCGCCTGGCTCTGGCCACCATTAATGTGGAGCCGCTGCTCGTGTCACACAAGGTAACACAGCCTGGCCCCGGCTGCCATTGATGCGCACTCGCCACTCGCGGCACACAAGGCAACACAGCCCGCCCCCAGCTGCCATTGATGCGCACTCGCTGCTCGCGACACACAAGGCAACACAGCTCGGCCCCGGCCCCAGAAACCATTAACACGCAGCCGCCTTTCGTGGCACACAAGGCTACACAGCCTTGCCCTGTCCCCGGCCACCATTAACATGCAGCCACCACTCGTGGCCCACAAGGCAACACAGCATGGCCCCAGCTGCCATTGATGCGCAGTCGCCGCTCACGGCCCACAAGGCAACACAGCCAAGCCCTGGCTGCCATTAATGCGAAGCCACAGCTTGTGGCACAAAAGGCAAAATGGCCCAGCCCCAGCCCCGGCCCCCATTAACACACAGCCACCACTCGTGGCACACAAGACAAACCCAGCCTGGCCCAGGCCGCCATTAACGCGGAGCCACCCCTCACAGCAGAAAAGGTAAAACAGCCCGCCTCCGGCCCTGCCCACCATTAACACGCAGTCGCCGCTCGCAGCACACAAGCCAACACGGCCCCAGCCCTGGCCACCATTAACGTGCAGCTGCCTTTTCAGTCCCACAAGGCAACTCAGCCAAGCCCCGGCCACCATTAACGCGGAGCCACAGCTTGCGGCACACAAGGCAACACAGCCTGGCCCTGGCCCCAGCCCTGCCTCCGGCCACCATTAACATGCAGCTGCCACTCGTGGCATACAAGGCAACACAGCCCGGTCCTTGTTGCCATTAATGTGCAGCCACCGCTCGTGACACACAAGGAAACACTGCCCGGCCCTGGCCCTGGCCCTGGCCCCATCCCCCATTAACATGCAGCCACCACTCATGGCACAAAAGGCAAAACAACCCGCCCCTGGTAACCATTAACGTGCAGTCACTGGTCGCGGCCCACAAGGCAACACAGCACGGCCCCGGCCACCATTAACGCGCAGCCACAGCTTACGGCACACAAGGCAACACAGCCCGGCCCTGGCCCTTATTAACACGCAGCCACCACTCGCGGCACACAAAGGAATACAGCCTAGCCCCGGCTGCCATTAACGCGCAGCCGCAGCTCATGGCACACAAGGCAACACAGCCTGGTCCGGGACCTGGCCACCATTAACGCGCAGACGCCTTTTGCCTCCCACAAGGCAACACAGCCCAGCTCTGGCTCCAATTAACGTGCAGCCACCGCTCGTGGCACACAAGACAACACAGCCCGGCCCCGGCTGCCATTGATGCGCAGTCACCGCTCACGGCACACAAGGCTACACAGCCCGTCCCTGGCTCTGGCCACCATTAACATGCAGCCGCCACTCACGGCCCACAAGGAAACACGGCCCAGCCCTGGCTGCCATTAATGCGCAGCCACAGCTTGTGGCACACAAGGCAACACAGCCCGGACCAGGCAGCCATTAACGTGCAACCGCCGCTCACGGCACACAAGGCAACACAGCCCCAGCCCTGGCCACCATTAATGTGCAGCCACAGCTCCTGGTAAACAAGGCAACACAGCCCGGCCCTGGCCCCCATTAACATGCAGCTGCCACTCACGCACACAAGGCAACACTGCCCAGCCCCGGCCCCCATTAACACATAGCCGCCACTTGCGGCATGCAAGGCAACACAGCCCGGCCCTGGCCCCAGCTGCCATTAATGTGCAGTTCCCACTCAAGGCAACACAACCCGGCCCCGGTCACCATTAACGTGCAGTCACTAGTCGTGGCACATAAGGCAACACAGCCTGGCCCCGACCCTCTTTAACAGACAGCTGCCACTCACGGCACACAAGGCAACACAGCCCAGCCCTGGCCCCCGGCCCTGGCCCCCGGCCCTGGCCCCGGCAACCATTAATGTGCAGCCACCGCTCTCGGCAAACAGGGCAACACAGCCCGGTCCTGGCCCCCATTAACGTGCAGCCACCACTCGCAGCACACAAGGCAACACGGCCCGGCCCCCATTAACACGCAGCAGCCACTCGCGGCACACAACAGAACACAGCCTGGCTCCGGCCACCATTAATGCGCAGCCGCCACTCGCATCACACAAGGGAACACAGCCCGGCCCTGGCTGCCATTGATGCGCAGTCACCGCTCACGGCACACAAGGCAACACAGCCCGGCCCCGGCCCCAGACACCATTAACGTACAGCCGCCTTTTGTGGCACACAAGGCTACACAGCCCGTCCCTGGCCCCGGCCCTGGCTCTGGCCACCATTAACATGCAGCCACCACTCACGGCCCACAAGGCAACACGGCCCAGCCCCGGCTGCCATTAATACGCAGCCACAGCTGGTGGCACACAAGGCAACACAGCCCGGCCCAGGCCGCCATTAACGTGCAGCCGCCGCTCACGGCATACAAGGCAACACAGCCCCAGCCCTGGCCACCATTAACACGCAGCTACCTTTTGAGTCCCACAAGGCAACACAGCCCGGCCCTGGCCCCGGCCACCATTAACGTGTAGCCAAAGCTTGTGGCACACAAGGCAACACAGCCCGGCCCTGGCCCCATCCACCATAAACATGCAGCTGCCATTCACAACCCACAAGGCAACACAGCCCACTTCTGGCTGCCATTAATACGCAGCCACAGCTCCTGGCAAACAAGGCAAAGCAGCCTGGCCCTGGCCCTGGCCCCCATTAAGATGCAGCTGCCTCTCACGGCACACAAGGGAAAACAGCCCGGTCCTAGCCCCCATTAACGTGCAGCCACCGCTCATGGCACACAAGGCAAACAGCCCGGTCCTAGCCCCCATTAATGTGCAGCCACCGCTCACGGCACACAAGGCAACACTGCCCGGTTCCGGCCCCCGTTAACACGTAGCCACCACTTGCGGCATACAAGGCAACACACCCCGGCCCTGGCCCCAGCTGCCATTAATGCGCAGTTCCCACTCATGGCACACAAGGCAACACAGCCCGGCCAGGGCCCTGGTCACCATTAACGTGCAGTCACTCGTCGCAGCACATAAGGCAACACAGCCCGGCCCCGGCCCCCATTAACAGACAGCTGCCATTCATGGCACACAAAGCAACAGAGCCCGGCCCTGGCCCCGGGCCCTGGCCCCCGCTCTGGCCCTGGCAACCATTAACGTGCAGCCACCGCTCGCGTCACACAAGGCAACACTGCCCGGCCCCAGCCCCAATTAACACACAGCCACCACTCGTGGCACACAGGGCAACACAGCCCAGCCCTGGCCCCCATTAACATGCAGCAGCCACTCACGGCACACAAAGTAGCATAGCCCGGCCCTGGCCCCGGCCACCATTAACGCATAGCCACCGCTTTTGGCAAACAAGCCAACACAGCCTGCCCCTGGTAACCATTAAGGTGCAGTCACTTGTCGTGGCACATAAGGCAACACAGCCCGGCCCGGGCCCTGGTCACCATTAACGTGCAGTCACTGGTCGCGGCACATAAGGCAACACAGCCTGGCCCCGGCTCCCATTAACGTGCAGCCACCGCTCGGAACACAAAAGGCAACACTACCCGGCCCCCAGCCCATTAACACGCAGCCGCCACTCGCGGCATACAAGACAACACAGCCCGGCCCCAGCCCCAATTAACACGCAGCCACCACTCGTGGCAAACAGGGCAACACAGCCCGGCCCCGGCTCCCATTATCGTGCAGCCGCTGCTCGCAGTACACAACGCAACACAGCCCAGCCCCGGCCTCAATTAACATTCAGCCGCCACTCGCGGCACACAAAGGAACACAGCCCGGCCCCGGCCACCATTAACGCATAGCAACTGCTTTCGGCAAACAAGCCAACACAGCCCGCCCCTGGTAACCATTAACGTGCAGTCACTGGTCGCGGCACATAAGGCAACACAGCCCGGCCTCGGCCCCCATTAACAGAGAGCTGCCACTCATGGCACACAAGGCAACAAAGCCCGGCCCTGGCCCGCGCTCTGGCCCCAGCCACCATTAACATGCAGCCTCCACTCAAGGCCCACAAGGCAACACAGCCTGGTCCCGGCTGCCATTAATGTGCAGCCACAGCTCGTGGCACACAAGGCAACACAGCCCGGCCCTGGCCCCATCCACCATAAACATGCAGCTGCCATTCACAACCCACAAGGCAACACAGCCCACTTCTGGCTGCCATTAATACGCAGCCACAGCTCCTGGCAAACAAGGCAAAGCAGCCTGGCCCTGGCCCTGGCCCCCATTAAGATGCAGCTGCCTCTCACGGCACACAAGGGAAAACAGCCCGGTCCTAGCCCCCATTAACGTGCAGCCACCGCTCATGGCACACAAGGCAAACAGCCCGGTCCTAGCCCCCATTAATGTGCAGCCACCGCTCACGGCACACAAGGCAACACTGCCCGGTTCCGGCCCCCGTTAACACGTAGCCACCACTTGCGGCATACAAGGCAACACACCCCGGCCCTGGCCCCAGCTGCCATTAATGCGCAGTTCCCACTCATGGCACACAAGGCAACACAGCCCGGCCAGGGCCCTGGTCACCATTAACGTGCAGTCACTGGTCGCAGCACATAAGGCAACACAGCCCGGCCCCGGCCCCCATTAACAGACAGCTGCCATTCATGGCACACAAAGCAACAGAGCCCGGCCCTGGCCCCGGGCCCTGGCCCCCGCTCTGGCCCTGGCAACCATTAACGTGCAGCCACCGCTCGCGTCACACAAGGCAACACTGCCCGGCCCCAGCCCCAATTAACACACAGCCACCACTCGTGGCACACAGGGCAACACAGCCCAGCCCTGGCCCCCATTAACATGCAGCAGCCACTCACGGCACACAAAGTAGCATAGCCCGGCCCTGGCCCCGGCCACCATTAACGCATAGCCACCGCTTTTGGCAAACAAGCCAACACAGCCTGCCCCTGGTAACCATTAAGGTGCAGTCACTTGTCGTGGCACATAAGGCAACACAGCCCGGCCCGGGCCCTGGTCACCATTAACGTGCAGTCACTGGTCGCGGCACATAAGGCAACACAGCCTGGCCCCGGCTCCCATTAACGTGCAGCCACCGCTCGGAACACAAAAGGCAACACTACCCGGCCCCCAGCCCATTAACACGCAGCCGCCACTCGCGGCATACAAGACAACACAGCCCGGCCCCAGCCCCAATTAACACGCAGCCACCACTCGTGGCAAACAGGGCAACACAGCCCGGCCCCGGCTCCCATTATCGTGCAGCCGCTGCTCGCAGTACACAACGCAACACAGCCCAGCCCCGGCCTCAATTAACATTCAGCCGCCACTCGCGGCACACAAAGGAACACAGCCCGGCCCCGGCCACCATTAACGCATAGCAACTGCTTTCGGCAAACAAGCCAACACAGCCCGCCCCTGGTAACCATTAACGTGCAGTCACTGGTCGCGGCACATAAGGCAACACAGCCCGGCCTCGGCCCCCATTAACAGAGAGCTGCCACTCATGGCACACAAGGCAACAAAGCCCGGCCCTGGCCCGCGCTCTGGCCCCAGCCACCATTAACATGCAGCCTCCACTCAAGGCCCACAAGGCAACACAGCCTGGTCCCGGCTGCCATTAATGTGCAGCCACAGCTCGTGGCACACAAGGCAACACAGCCCGGCCCCAGCCCCCATTAACGTGCAGCCACCGCTCGCGGCACACAAGGCAACACAGCCCGGTCCTTGCTGCCATTAATGCGCAGCCACCGCTCATGGCACACAAGGGAACTCTGGCCGGCCCCAGCCCCCATTAACATGCAGCCGACTTTCACGGCCCTCAAGGCAACACAGCCAGGCCCCATTAATACGCAGCCCCAGCTCGTGGCACAGAAGGAAACACAGCCCGGCCCTGGCTCCCAGTCCTGGCCTCAGCTCTGGCCCCAGCCCCCATTAATGTACAGCCACCGCTCTCGGCACACAAGGCAACACAGCCTGGTCCCGGCCCCCATTAACGTGCAGCCACTGCTCGCAGCACACAAGGCAACACTGCCCGGCTCCCATTAACACGCAGCCAGCACTCGTGGCACACAAAAGAACACAGCCTGGCTCCGGCCGCCATTAACGCGCAGCCGCCGCTCGCATCACACAAGGCAACACAGCCCAGCCCCGGCTGCCATTGATGTGCAGTCACCGCTCACGGCACACAAGGCAACAAACCCAGCCCCGGACCCAGACACCATTAACATGCAGCTGCCTTTCGTGGCAGACAAGGCTACACAGCCCGGTGCTGGCCCCGGCCCTGGCTCTGGCCACCATTAACAGCCCAGCCCCGGCTGCCATTAATGCGCAGCCAGAGCTTGTGGCCCACAAGGCAACACAGCCTGGCCGAGGCTGCCATTAATGCGCAGCCGCCGCTCACGGCAAACAAGGCAACAGAGCCCGGCCCCGGCCACCATTAACGTGCAGCTGCCTTTTGAGTCCCATAAGGCAACACAGCCTGGCCCCAGCCACCATTAACGTGCAGCCGCCTTTTGCGGCCCACAAGGCAACACAGCCAGGCCCCGGCCACCATTAAGGTGCAGCCACAGCTCGTGGCACACAAGGCAACACAGCGCAGCCCTGGCTCCCGGTCCTGGGCCCGGCTCTGGCCCCGGCCACCATTAACGTGCAGCCACTGCTCTCGGCACACAAGGCAACACAGCCCAGTCCCGGCGCCCTTTAACATGCAGCCACCGCTCGCAGCACACAAGGCAACACTGCCCGGCCCCCATTAACACGCAGCCGCCACTTGCGGCACACAAAAGAACACAGCCTGGCCCCGGCCACCATTAACGCGCAGCCACAGCTTGTGGCACACAAGGCAATACAGCCCGGCCCTGGCCCTGGCCCCCATTGACATACAGGTGCCACTTGCGGCCCACAATGCAACATAGCCTGGTCCTGGCTGCCATTAATGTGCAGCCACAGCTCCTGGCACACAAGGCAATATAGCCCGGCCCCCATTAACACATAGCTGCCACTTGCAGCATACAAGGCAACACAGCCCGGCCCTGGCCCCGGTCACCATTAACATGCAGCCGCCACTCGCGGCACACAAGGGAACACAGCCTGGCCCCAGCCCTGGCCGCCATTAATGCTCAGCTGCCTTTCGTGGCAGACAAGGCTACAAAGCCCGGCCCTCGCCCCGGCCCTGGCTCTGGCCACCATTAACATGCAGCTGCCACTTCCGGCCCACAAGGCAACACAGCTCAGCCCCGGCTGCCATTAATGCGCAGCCAGAGCTTGTGGCCCACAAGGCAACACAGCCTGGCCGAGGCTGCCATTAATGCGCAGTTCCCACTCATGGCACACAAGGCAACACAGCCCGGCCCCGGTCAACATTAACGTGCAGTCACTGGTTGCGGCACACAAGGCAACACAGCCCGGCCCTGCCCCAATTATCGTGCAGCCACTGCTCGCAGCACACAACGCAACAAAGCCCAGCCCCAGCCCACATTAACATGCAGCCGCCACTCGCGGCACAGAAAGGAACACAGCCCGTCCCCGGCCCCAGCCACCATTAACGCATAGCCAGCGCTTTTGGCAAACAAGCCAACACAGCCCGGCCCCGGCCACAATTAACGCGCAGTGGCCGCTCGCGGCACACAAGGTAATACAGCCTGCCCGGCCCCCATTCACACGCAGCTGCTGCACATGTCACAGAAAACAACACAGCCCGGCGCCGGCCCCAGACATCATTAACGCGCAGCCGCCTCTCGTGGCACACAAGGCTACACAGCCCGGCCCTGGCCCCGGCCACCATTAACATGCAGTCGCCACTTGCGGCCCACAAGGCAACACAGCCCGGCCCCGGCCACAATTAACGCGCAGTCGCCGCTTGCGGTACACAAGGTAATACAGCCTGCCCGGCCCCCATTAACACGCAGCTGCTGCTCACGTCACAGAAGGCTACACAGCCCGGCCCTGGCCCCGGCCACCATTAACATGCAGTCGCCACTTGCGGCCCACAAGGCAACACAGCCAAGCCCTGGCTGCCATTAATGCTCAGCCACAGCTTGTGGCACAAAAGGCAACACGGCCCAGCCGCGGCCCCGGCCCCCATGAACACGCAGCTGCTGCTCACGTCACAGAAGGCAACACAGCCCAGCCCCGGCCCCAGACATCATTAACGCGCAGCCGCATCTCGTGGCACACAAGGCTACACAGCCCGGCCCTGGGCCCGGCCACCATTAACATGCAGTCGCCACTTGCGGCCCACAAGGCAACACAGCCAAGCCCTGGCTGCCATTAATGCTCAGCCACAGCTTGTGGCACAAAAGGCAACACGGCCCAGCCACGGCCCCAGCCCCCATTAACACGCAGACGCCGCTCACGGCACACAAGGCAACGCAGCCTGGCCCCGGTCAACATTAATGTGCAGTCACTGGTTGCGGCACACAAGGCAACACAGCCCGGTCCTGCCCCAATTATCGTGCAGCCACTGCTCGCAGCACACAACGCAACAAAGCCCAGCCCCAGCCCACATTAACATGCAGCCGCCACTCGCGGCACACAAGGCAACACAGCCTGGCCAAGGCCGCCATTAATGTGCAGCCGCTGCTAACACCACACAAGGCAATTAACACCCATTAACACGCAGCCGCCACTCACGGCATACAAGACAACAGAGCCCGGCCCCGGCCCCAATTAACATCTAGCCACCACTCGTGGCAAACAGGGCAACACAGCCCGGCCCCAGCCCCCATTATCATGCAGCCGCTGCTCACAACACACAACACAACACAGCCCAGCCCCGGCCCCAATTAACATGCAGCCGCCACTCGCGGCACATAAAGGAACACAGCCCGGCCCCGGCCACCAATAACGCATAGCAACTGCTTTCGGCAAACAAGCCAACACAGCCCGCCCCTGGTAACCATTAACGTGCAGTCACTGGTCGCGGCACATAAGGCAACACAGCCCGTCCCCGTTCCCCATTAACAGACAGCTGCCACTCACGGCACACAAGGCAACAAAGCCCGACACTGGTCCCCGGTCCTGGCCCCCGCTCTGGCCCCGGCCACCATTAACCTGCAGCCTCCACTCGCGGCCCACAAGGCAACACAGCCTGGTCCCGGCTGCCATTAATGTGAGGCCACAGCTCGTGGCACACAAGGCAACACAGCCCGGCCCCAGCCCCCATTAACGTGCAGCCACCGCTTGCGACACACAACGCAACACTACCCGGCCCCAGCCCCAGCCCCATTAACACGCAGCCGCCACTTTTGGCACACAAAGGAACACCGCCTGGCTCTGGCCACCATTAATGTGGAGCCGCTGCTCGTGTCACACAAGGTAACACAGCCTGGCCCCGGCTGCCATTGATGCGCACTCGCCACTCGCGGCACACAAGGCAACACAGCCCGCCCCCGGCTGCCATTGATGCGCACTCGCTGCTCGCGACACACAAGGCAACACAGCTCGGCCCCGGCCCCAGAAACCATTAACACGCAGCCGCCTTTCGTGGCACACAAGGCTACACAGCCTTGCCCTGTCCCCGGCCACCATTAACATGCAGCCACCACTCGTGGCCCACAAGGCAACACAGCATGGCCCCAGCTGCCATTGATGCGCAGTCGCCGCTCACGGCCCACAAGGCAACACAGCCAAGCCCTGGCTGCCATTAATGCGAAGCCACAGCTTGTGGCACAAAAGGCAAAATGGCCCAGCCCCAGCCCCGGCCCCCATTAACACACAGCCACCACTCGTGGCACACAAGACAAACCCAGCCTGGCCCAGGCCGCCATTAACGCGGAGCCACCCCTCACAGCAGAAAAGGTAAAACAGCCCGCCTCCGGCCCTGCCCACCATTAACACGCAGTCGCCGCTCGCAGCACACAAGCCAACACGGCCCCAGCCCTGGCCACCATTAACGTGCAGCTGCCTTTTCAGTCCCACAAGGCAACTCAGCCAAGCCCCGGCCACCATTAACGCGGAGCCACAGCTTGCGGCACACAAGGCAACACAGCCTGGCCCTGGCCCCAGCCCTGCCTCCGGCCACCATTAACATGCAGCTGCCACTCGTGGCATACAAGGCAACACAGCCCGGTCCTTGTTGCCATTAATGTGCAGCCACCGCTCGTGACACACAAGGAAACACTGCCCGGCCCTGGCCCTGGCCCTGGCCCCATCCCCCATTAACATGCAGCCACCACTCATGGCACAAAAGGCAAAACAACCCGCCCCTGGTAACCATTAACGTGCAGTCACTGGTCGCGGCCCACAAGGCAACACAGCACGGCCCCGGCCACCATTAACGCGCAGCCACAGCTTACGGCACACAAGGCAACACAGCCCGGCCCTGGCCCTTATTAACACGCAGCCACCACTCGCGGCACACAAAGGAATACAGCCTAGCCCCGGCTGCCATTAACGCGCAGCCGCAGCTCATGGCACACAAGGCAACACAGCCTGGTCCGGGACCTGGCCACCATTAACGCGCAGACGCCTTTTGCCTCCCACAAGGCAACACAGCCCAGCTCTGGCTCCAATTAACGTGCAGCCACCGCTCGTGGCACACAAGACAACACAGCCCGGCCCCGGCTGCCATTGATGCGCAGTCACCGCTCACGGCACACAAGGCTACACAGCCCGTCCCTGGCTCTGGCCACCATTAACATGCAGCCGCCACTCACGGCCCACAAGGAAACACGGCCCAGCCCTGGCTGCCATTAATGCGCAGCCACAGCTTGTGGCACACAAGGCAACACAGCCCGGACCAGGCCGCCATTAACGTGCAACCGCCGCTCACGGCACACAAGGCAACACAGCCCCAGCCCTGGCCACCATTAATGTGCAGCCACAGCTCCTGGTAAACAAGGCAACACAGCCCGGCCCTGGCCCCCATTAACATGCAGCTGCCACTCACGCACACAAGGCAACACTGCCCAGCCCCGGCCCCCATTAACACATAGCCGCCACTTGCGGCATGCAAGGCAACACAGCCCGGCCCTGGCCCCAGCTGCCATTAATGTGCAGTTCCCACTCAAGGCAACACAACCCGGCCCCGGTCACCATTAACGTGCAGTCACTAGTCGTGGCACATAAGGCAACACAGCCTGGCCCCGACCCTCTTTAACAGACAGCTGCCACTCACGGCACACAAGGCAACACAGCCCAGCCCTGGCCCCCGGCCCTGGCCCCCGGCCCTGGCCCCGGCAACCATTAATGTGCAGCCACCGCTCTCGGCAAACAGGGCAACACAGCCCGGTCCTGGCCCCCATTAACGTGCAGCCACCACTCGCAGCACACAAGGCAACACGGCCCGGCCCCCATTAACACGCAGCAGCCACTCGCGGCACACAACAGAACACAGCCTGGCTCCGGCCACCATTAATGCGCAGCCGCCACTCGCATCACACAAGGGAACACAGCCCGGCCCTGGCTGCCATTGATGCGCAGTCACCGCTCACGGCACACAAGGCAACACAGCCCGGCCCCGGCCCCAGACACCATTAACGTACAGCCGCCTTTTGTGGCACACAAGGCTACACAGCCCGTCCCTGGCCCCGGCCCTGGCTCTGGCCACCATTAACATGCAGCCACCACTCACGGCCCACAAGGCAACACGGCCCAGCCCCGGCTGCCATTAATACGCAGCCACAGCTGGTGGCACACAAGGCAACACAGCCCGGCCCAGGCCGCCATTAACGTGCAGCCGCCGCTCACGGCATACAAGGCAACACAGCCCCAGCCCTGGCCACCATTAACACGCAGCTACCTTTTGAGTCCCACAAGGCAACACAGCCCGGCCCTGGCCCCGGCCACCATTAACGTGTAGCCAAAGCTTGTGGCACACAAGGCAACACAGCCCGGCCCTGGCCCCATCCACCATAAACATGCAGCTGCCATTCACAACCCACAAGGCAACACAGCCCACTTCTGGCTGCCATTAATACGCAGCCACAGCTCCTGGCAAACAAGGCAAAGCAGCCTGGCCCTGGCCCTGGCCCCCATTAAGATGCAGCTGCCTCTCACGGCACACAAGGGAAAACAGCCCGGTCCTAGCCCCCATTAACGTGCAGCCACCGCTCATGGCACACAAGGCAAACAGCCCGGTCCTAGCCCCCATTAATGTGCAGCCACCGCTCACGGCACACAAGGCAACACTGCCCGGTTCCGGCCCCCGTTAACACGTAGCCACCACTTGCGGCATACAAGGCAACACACCCCGGCCCTGGCCCCAGCTGCCATTAATGCGCAGTTCCCACTCATGGCACACAAGGCAACACAGCCCGGCCAGGGCCCTGGTCACCATTAACGTGCAGTCACTGGTCGCAGCACATAAGGCAACACAGCCCGGCCCCGGCCCCCATTAACAGACAGCTGCCATTCATGGCACACAAAGCAACAGAGCCCGGCCCTGGCCCCGGGCCCTGGCCCCCGCTCTGGCCCTGGCAACCATTAACGTGCAGCCACCGCTCGCGTCACACAAGGCAACACTGCCCGGCCCCAGCCCCAATTAACACACAGCCACCACTCGTGGCACACAGGGCAACACAGCCCAGCCCTGGCCCCCATTAACATGCAGCAGCCACTCACGGCACACAAAGTAGCATAGCCCGGCCCTGGCCCCGGCCACCATTAACGCATAGCCACCGCTTTTGGCAAACAAGCCAACACAGCCTGCCCCTGGTAACCATTAAGGTGCAGTCACTTGTCGTGGCACATAAGGCAACACAGCCCGGCCCGGGCCCTGGTCACCATTAACGTGCAGTCACTGGTCGCGGCACATAAGGCAACACAGCCTGGCCCCGGCTCCCATTAACGTGCAGCCACCGCTCGGAACACAAAAGGCAACACTACCCGGCCCCCAGCCCATTAACACGCAGCCGCCACTCGCGGCATACAAGACAACACAGCCCGGCCCCAGCCCCAATTAACACGCAGCCACCACTCGTGGCAAACAGGGCAACACAGCCCGGCCCCGGCTCCCATTATCGTGCAGCCGCTGCTCGCAGTACACAACGCAACACAGCCCAGCCCCGGCCTCAATTAACATTCAGCCGCCACTCGCGGCACACAAAGGAACACAGCCCGGCCCCGGCCACCATTAACGCATAGCAACTGCTTTCGGCAAACAAGCCAACACAGCCCGCCCCTGGTAACCATTAACGTGCAGTCACTGGTCGCGGCACATAAGGCAACACAGCCCGGCCTCGGCCCCCATTAACAGAGAGCTGCCACTCATGGCACACAAGGCAACAAAGCCCGGCCCTGGCCCGCGCTCTGGCCCCAGCCACCATTAACATGCAGCCTCCACTCAAGGCCCACAAGGCAACACAGCCTGGTCCCGGCTGCCATTAATGTGCAGCCACAGCTCGTGGCACACAAGGCAACACAGCCCGGCCCTGGCCCCATCCACCATAAACATGCAGCTGCCATTCACAACCCACAAGGCAACACAGCCCACTTCTGGCTGCCATTAATACGCAGCCACAGCTCCTGGCAAACAAGGCAAAGCAGCCTGGCCCTGGCCCTGGCCCCCATTAAGATGCAGCTGCCTCTCACGGCACACAAGGGAAAACAGCCCGGTCCTAGCCCCCATTAACGTGCAGCCACCGCTCATGGCACACAAGGCAAACAGCCCGGTCCTAGCCCCCATTAATGTGCAGCCACCGCTCACGGCACACAAGGCAACACTGCCCGGTTCCGGCCCCCGTTAACACGTAGCCACCACTTGCGGCATACAAGGCAACACACCCCGGCCCTGGCCCCAGCTGCCATTAATGCGCAGTTCCCACTCATGGCACACAAGGCAACACAGCCCGGCCAGGGCCCTGGTCACCATTAACGTGCAGTCACTGGTCGCAGCACATAAGGCAACACAGCCCGGCCCCGGCCCCCATTAACAGACAGCTGCCATTCATGGCACACAAAGCAACAGAGCCCGGCCCTGGCCCCGGGCCCTGGCCCCCGCTCTGGCCCTGGCAACCATTAACGTGCAGCCACCGCTCGCGTCACACAAGGCAACACTGCCCGGCCCCAGCCCCAATTAACACACAGCCACCACTCGTGGCACACAGGGCAACACAGCCCAGCCCTGGCCCCCATTAACATGCAGCAGCCACTCACGGCACACAAAGTAGCATAGCCCGGCCCTGGCCCCGGCCACCATTAACGCATAGCCACCGCTTTTGGCAAACAAGCCAACACAGCCTGCCCCTGGTAACCATTAAGGTGCAGTCACTTGTCGTGGCACATAAGGCAACACAGCCCGGCCCGGGCCCTGGTCACCATTAACGTGCAGTCACTGGTCGCGGCACATAAGGCAACACAGCCTGGCCCCGGCTCCCATTAACGTGCAGCCACCGCTCGGAACACAAAAGGCAACACTACCCGGCCCCCAGCCCATTAACACGCAGCCGCCACTCGCGGCATACAAGACAACACAGCCCGGCCCCAGCCCCAATTAACACGCAGCCACCACTCGTGGCAAACAGGGCAACACAGCCCGGCCCCGGCTCCCATTATCGTGCAGCCGCTGCTCGCAGTACACAACGCAACACAGCCCAGCCCCGGCCTCAATTAACATTCAGCCGCCACTCGCGGCACACAAAGGAACACAGCCCGGCCCCGGCCACCATTAACGCATAGCAACTGCTTTCGGCAAACAAGCCAACACAGCCCGCCCCTGGTAACCATTAACGTGCAGTCACTGGTCGCGGCACATAAGGCAACACAGCCCGGCCTCGGCCCCCATTAACAGAGAGCTGCCACTCATGGCACACAAGGCAACAAAGCCCGGCCCTGGCCCGCGCTCTGGCCCCAGCCACCATTAACATGCAGCCTCCACTCAAGGCCCACAAGGCAACACAGCCTGGTCCCGGCTGCCATTAATGTGCAGCCACAGCTCGTGGCACACAAGGCAACACAGCCCGGCCCCAGCCCCCATTAACGTGCAGCCACCGCTCGCGGCACACAAGGCAACACTGCCCGGCCCCAGCCCCATTAACACGCAGCCGCCACTTGCGGCACACAAAGGAACACAGCCTGGCTCTGGCCACCATTAATGCGGAGCCGCTGCTCATGTCACACAAGGCAACACAGCCCAGCCCCGGCTGCCATTGATGCGCACTCGCCGCTCGCGGCACACAAGGCAACACAGCCAAGCCCCGGCTGCCATTAATGCGAAGCCATAGCTTGTGGCACAAAAGGCAAAATGGCCCAGCCCCAGCCCCGGCCCCCATTAACACACAGCCACCACTCGCGGCACACAAGACAAACCCAGCCTGGCCAAGGCCGCCATTAACGCGCAGCCACCGCTCACGGCAGAAAAGGTAAAACAGCCCAGCCCCGGCCCTGCCCACCATTAACGCGCAGTCGCCGCTCGCAGCACACAAGGCAACACAGCCCGGCCCTGGCCCCAGCACTGGCTCCGGCTACCACTTCCCGGCCCTGGCCCTGGCCCAATCCCCCATTAACATGCAGCCGCCACACACGGCACAAAAGGCAAAACAACCCGCCCCTGGTAACCATTAACGTGCAGTCACTGGTCGCGGCCCACAAGGCAACACAGCACGGCCCCGGCCACCATTAACGCGCAGCCACCGCTTACGGCACACAAGGCAACACAGCACGGCCCTGGCCCTTACTAACACGCAGCCGCCACTCGCGGCACACAAAGGAATACAGCCTAGTCCCGGCTGCCATTAACGCGCAGCCGCAGCTCATGGCACACAAGGCAACACAGCCCGGTCCGGGACCAGGCCACCATTAACGCGCAGACGCCTTTTGCGGCCCACAAGGCAACACAGCCCGGCTCTGGCTCCAATTAACGTGCAGCCACCGCTCGTGGCACACAAGGCAACACTGGCTGGCCCCGGCCCCAATTAACATGCAGCCACCTTTTGCGGCTCACAAGGCAACACAGCCAGGCCCCGGCCACCATTAATGCGCAGCCAGAGCTTATCGCACACAAGGCAACACAGCCGGGCCCTGGCTCCCGGTCCTGGCCCCGGCCACCATTAACGTGCAGCCACCGCTCTCGGCACACAAGGCAACACAGCCCAATCCCGGCCCCCATTAACATGCAGCCACCGCTCGCAGCACACAAGGCAACACTGCCCAGCCCCCATTAACAGTGCAGCCGCCACTCGCGGCACACAAAAGAACACAGCCTGGATCCGGCCACCATTAATGCGCAGTCGCCGCTCGTGGCACAAAAGGTAACACAGCCCAGCCCCGTCCCTGCCCTCCATTAACGCGCAGTCGCCGCTCGCAGCACACAAGGCAGGACAGCCCCAGCCCTGGCCACCATTAACGCGCAGCTGCCTTTTGAGTCCCACAAGGCAACACAGCCCGGCCCCGGCCACCATTAACGCGCAGCCACAGCTTGTGGCACACAAGGCAACACAGCCCGGCCCTGGCCCCGGCCACCATTGACATGCAGCTGCCACTCGCGGCCCACAATGCAACATAGCCCGGTCCTGGCTCCCATTAATGTGCAGCCACAGCTCCTGGCACACAAGGCAACACAGCCCGGCCCTGGCCCTGGCCCTAGCCCCCATTAACATGCAGCCGCCACTCATGGCACAAAAGGCAAAACAGCCCCGTCCTGGCCCCCATTAACGTGCAGCCACCGCTCACGACACACAAGGCAACACTGCCCGGCTCCGGCCCCCATTAACACATAGCCGCCACTTGTGGCATAGAAGGCAACACAGCCTGGCCCTGGCCCCGGCTGCAATTAATGCGCAGTTCCCACTCATGGCACACAAGGCAACACAGCCCGGCCCTGGCACCATTATCGTGCACCCGCTGCTCGCAGCACACAACGCAACAAAGCCCAGCCCCAGCCCCCATTAACATGCAGCCGCCACTCGCGGCACACAAAGGAACACAGCCCGGCCCCGGCCCCAGCCACCATTAACGCATAGCCACCGCTTTCGGCAAAGAAGCCAACACAGCCCGGCCCCGGCCACAATTAACGCGCAGTCGCCGCTCGCGGCACACAAAGTAATACAGCCTGCCCGCGGCCCAGCCATCGCTTGAGGAACAAAGGGCAACACTTCCCGGCCCCAGCCACCATTATCATGCAGCCGCCTTTTGAGGCCCACAAGGCAACACAGCCAGGCCCCGGCCACCATTAAGGTGCAGCCACAGCTCGTGGCACACAAGGCAACACAGCCCAGCCCTGGCTCCCGGTCCTGGCCCCAGCTCTGGCCCCGGCCACCATTAACGTGCAGCCACCACTTTCGGCACACAAGGCAACACTGCCCGGCCCCCATTAACACACAGCCGCTACTTGCGGCACACAAAAGAACACAGCCTGGCTCCGGCCACCATTAACGCGCAGCCGCCGCTCGCATCACACAAGGCAACACAGCCTGGCCCCGGCTGCCATTAATGCGCAGCCACAGCTTGTGGCACACAAGGCAACACAGCCCGGCCCAGGCTGCCATTAATGTGCAGCCGCCGCTCACGGCACACAAGGCAACAGAGCCCCAGCCCTGGCCACCATTAACGCGCAGCTGCCTTTTGAGTCCCCCCTCCCCTCCTCCCCCCTCCTCATTTTGCCGGCCGGCGGTTTCTGGGAAGACAGCTGGAGGCTGTGGGTGATGGAGGGGGGCAGCATGGAGCTTGGACTGTGGTCTACGGTGAGGGAAACAGCGTTTCATGCCTCCCCCTCCTTGATGAAGTGTGATTAACTATGAGGTCAAATGAAAGAATTGTAGTGGCCTCCCCCGTCCTGTCTGCTTATATACGGAATAGGAAAGTGGAATCACTTTTGGAACTCTGGAATTTTGGTCCTTACCTTAGATCGAACTGCCTGGTTCTCGCCAGACCCCATCAATGTATCTTATCTGACTGGCTCCCTATCAGAGATTAACTCTTCTTGCATTGCGAGATTTCCCCCTCTCGCAATCATGGCCCTCCACTCTATCAAGGGCCTATCTCGAGGATGGACTTTGGAGTCCTGAGAGATAGCATGCGTTAAATAAGGGGCTTTGGGGTTTTTTAAACCATTTTTAAACTAAAGTTTTAAGGGAGGGTAGGGGTGGGGAAGGAGTGCTTAGGGCGGGGGAAGGAATTGTTGGAGGGGAGCTAGAAGATAGGCCCGACAATGGAAGGGGACGTAATCCTGTGGGTTCGGATGGGGAGCTGATTAAGACTGATTTAGTTCCAATTAGTACCGTAAGCGGGAGGGGCATATATGGTGGGAGCAGGGGGCCGTATCATAATAGGGGAGCGCGTACCCACTGTTTACGAGTAGTCATGCGCTCCGACCCACAAGGCTCTACCTGTTCTCGGGCTTATTCAGAACCACAGGGCCCTGGCTGTAGGATGATGTTGTGCAATGCCAGGTCTGTGGTAAACAAGGCCCCCCTCATCCAAGATTTAATTTCAGAGGGGGGAGCAGACCTGGCAGGTATTACGGAGACCTGGTTAGGACCGGAGGGCGGTGTCACTCTGGTGGAAATGTGCCCACCGGGTTTCCTTGCATTCCATCGGCCGAGAGCACAGGGCAGGGGTGGGGGAGTGGCGGTCATGATGAGGGAAGATTACAGGCCGAGGGAGGTCACTGTTCCTCAGACGGCAGGCTGTGAATCTCTCCTGGTGAAGTGGGACCTTGGGGGTCCGAGGGCGGTGTTGATTACGTACCTGGCTCCCTGCCACGTGTCAACCGCCCTGCTCGAGCTCCTGGACGTTGTTGCCGCAGTGGCGGTTGAGGTTCCCAGGCTAATAGTCATGGGTGACTTCAACCTGCCATCTGTGGGCGGGACGTCCGGGGGAGCTCGAGAGTTCATGGCTTCCATGGCAGCCATGGACCTGACCCAGGTAATTCAAGGCCCCACACATACAGGGGGGAACATGCTTGACCTGGTTTTTCTCTCTGGACAGTGGCTGAGTGGTCAGAATATAGGGGATATAGTTATTGAGCCCCTGTCATGGTCTGACCACTCTCTCCTTCGCTTGGACTTTCTGACCGCTGCACCCCGCCGCAGGGAGGCGGAACCAGTGAGATGGTACCGCCCCAGGCGGCTGATGGAACCCGAGCGGTTCCAGATGGAGCTTGGGCCAATTCCTGAGGTTCGGATACACGACTTGGTCGAAGAGTTGGCGGCAGCCTGGGATAGGGCTGCGGCCGGTGCTCTAGATCGGGTCGTGCCTTTGCGGCCTCTGATTCGACGTACGTCTCAATCAGCCCCTTGGTTCACTGAGGGGCTGAGAGAGATGAAACGCCGGAAAAGACGCCTAGAGAGCAGTTGGAGATCGAGCCGTGCCGAATCTGACCGAACACTAGTAAGAGACCATATTAGGTCCTACCTAGCGGCGATAAAAGCAGAGAAGTGTTCTTACCTCACTGCTCTTATTGCGTCATCAGATAACCGCCCAGCCTCCTTGTTTAGGGTGACCCGCTCCCTCCTTCATCAGGAGGTGAGAGGAGACCCCTTGGAGGGTAGAGCTGAGGATTTTGGAAAATATCTGCATGATAAAATCGCTCAGATACGGGAAGGCTTTGATTTCAACTGGGTATGTCCGGTGGGAGAGACGGAGTCTGGTCTTGAGACTGCTATCTGGGCTAAGTTTGACCCCGTGACTCCCGAGGACGTGGACAGGTTGCTCGGGGGACTTAGGGCGACCACTTGTTTATTGGACCCGTGCCCCTCCTGGCTGGTGTTGGCATCCCGGGAGGTGGTACGAGGCTGGTTCCAGGCAATTATTAATGCTTCGTTAAGTGAGGGTGTCTTCCCTGCCACCTTGAAAGAGGCGGTAGTGAGGCCCCTCCTTAAGAAGCCTACCCTGGATCCAGCTGTTTTATCAAATTATTGTCCTGTCTCCAACCTTTGCTTTCTTGCAAAGGTTGTCGAGAGCGTGGTTGCCCGACAGTTCCTGCGACACCTGGAGGAATCGTTATACTTGGATCCATACCAGTCGGGCTTCAGGCCTGGTTACAGCACGGAAACAGTATTGGTCGCGTTGGTGGATGATCTCTGGCGGGCCCGGGACAGAGGTTGTTCCTCTGCTCTGGTGCTATTGGACCTCTCGGCGGCTTTTGATACCATCGATCATGGTATCATACTGCAACGGTTGGAGGGGCTAGGTATGGGGGGCACTGTTCTCCTCCTTCCTCTCCGGCCAGATGCAGTCTGTGTTGACAGGGGGCCAGAGGTCGACCCCAAGACCCCTCGTATGTGGGGTACCTCAGGGATCGGTCCTCTCGCCCCTACTGTTCAACATTTATGTAAAACCGCTGGGTGAGATCATCCGTGGTTTTGGTGTGGAGTACCATCTGTACGCTGATGATACTCAGCTGTACATTTCCACACCAAACCACCCCAACGATGCTCTTGCTGTGCTGACCCAGTGCCTGGAGGCCGTGCGGGTTTGGATGGGGAAGAACGGACTCAAGCTCAACCCTTCCAAGACCGAGTGGCTGTGGCTACCGTCGTCCCGGTTTAGTCAATTGACTCCTTCGTTGTCCATTGGGGGCGAAACAGTGGCCCCCGTGGAAAGGGTTCGCAATTTGGGAGTCCTCCTGGATTCACGGCTGTCTTTAGAGGACCATTTGACGGCCGTGGCCGGGAGGATGTTCTATCAGGTTCGCCTGGTACGCCAGTTGCGTCCCTTCCTAGACCGGGACTCGCTATGCACAGTTACTCATGCCTTCGTCACTTCCAGGCTGGACTACTGTAATGCTCTCTACATGGGGCTCCCCTTGAGGTGCACCCGGAGGCTTCAGCTGGCCCAGAATGCGGCCGCGCGGGTAGTGACCGGAGCGCCATGGCGCTCCCATGTAACATCGCTCCTGCGTGAGCTGCACTGGTTGCCGGTGGCCTTCTGGGTGCGTTTCAAGGTGTTAGTGACCATCTTTAAAACGCTCCATGGCATCGGACCCAGATATCTACAGGACCGCCTTCTGCCAGCAAATACCTCCCACCGTCCGGTACGCTCCCACAGAGAGGGTCTCCTCAGGGTGCCGTCGGCCAAACAATGTCGGCTGGTGACCCCCAGGGGGAGGGCCTTCTCTGTGGGAGCTCCAACGCTTCGGAACGAGCTCCCACCCGAACTCCGTACGATGACGGAATTGCGTTCCTTCCGTCGAGAATTAAAAACATACTTATTCCGACAAGCCGGCCTGGGATAATAGCTCCAGCTCCAACAATGGCCATAATTGTTTTTAGGGGATTGTGTTTTTAGATTATGTATTGGGTTTTTAAATATCGGGCCAAATTATTTAATTTATTTTTAATAATTTTAATTTTTGTATGTTGTCGTTTTAATTGGGCTGTACACCGCCCCGAGTCCTTCGAGAGGGGGGCGGTGTAAAAATCATAAAATAAATAAATAAACAAATAAATAAGGCAACACAGCCCGGCCCCAGCCACCATTAACGTGCAGCCGCCTTTTGCGGCCCACAAGGCAACACAGCCAGGCCCCGGCCACCATTAAGGTGCAGCCACACCTCGTGGCACACAAGGCAAAACAGCCCAGCCCTGGCTCCCGGTCCTGGCCCCGGCCACCATTAACGTGCAGCCACCGCTCTCGGCACACAAGGCAACACGGCCCCAGCCCTGGCCACCATTAACGCGCAGCTACCTTTTGAGTCCCACAAGGCAACACAGCCTGGCCCCGGCCACCATTAATGCGCAGCCACAGCTTGTGGCACACAAGGCAACAGAGCCCGGCCCTGGCCCTGGCCCCCATTGACATGCAGCTGCCACTCGCGGCCCACAATGCAACATAGCCCGGTCCTGGCTGCCATTAATGTGCAGCCACAGCTCCTGGCACACAAGGCAACACCGCCCGTCCCTGGCCCTGGCCCTGGCCCCATCCCCCATTAACATGCAGCCGCCACTCATGGCACAAAAGGCAAAACAGCCCGGTCCTGGCCCCCATTAACATGCGGCCACTGCTCACGGCACACAAGGCAACACTGCCCGGCTCTGGCCCCCATTAACACATAGCTGCCACTTGCAGCATACAAGGCAACACAGCCCGGCCCTGGCCCCGGCCCTGGCCCCGGTCACCATTAACATGCAGCCGCCACTCGCGGCACAGAAGGCAACACAGCCTGGCCCCAGCCCTGGCCGCCATTAATGCGCAGCTGAAGCTCGCGGCACACAAGGCAACAAAGCCCGGTCCGGGCCCTGGCCACCATTAACGCACAGACGCCTTTCGCGGCCCACAAGGCAACACAGCCCGGTCCTTGCTGCCATTAATGCGCAGCCACCGCTCATGGCACACAAGGGAACTCTGGCCGGCCCCAGCCCCCATTAACATGCAGCCGACTTTCACGGCCCTCAAGGCAACACAGCCAGGCCCCGGCCACCATTAATACGCAGCCCCAGCTCGTGGCACAGAAGGAAACACAGCCCAGCCCTGGCTCCCAGTCCTGGCCCCAGCTCTGGCCCCAGCCCCCATTAATGTGGCACACAAGGCAACACCGCCCGTCCCTGGCCCTGGCCCCATCCCCCATTAACATGCAGCCGCCACTCATGGCACAAAAGGCAACACAGCCCGGTCCCGGCCCCCATTAACGTGCAGCCACTGCTCGCAGCACACAAGGCAACACTGCCCGGCTCCCATTAACACGCAGCCAGCACTCGTGGCACACAAAAGAACACAGCCTGGCTCCGGCCGCCATTAACGCGCAGCCGCCGCTCGCATCACACAAGGCAACACAGCCCAGCCCCGGCTGCCACTGATGTGCAGTCACCGCTCACGGCACACAAGGCAACAAACCCAGCCCCGGACCCAGACACCATTAACATGCAGCTGCCTTTCGTGGCAGACAAGGCTACACAGCCCGGCCCTGGCCCCGGCCCTGGCTCTGGCCACCATTAACATGCAGCTGCCACTTCCGGCCCACAAGGCAACACAGCCCAGCCCCGGCTGCCATTAATGCGCAGCCAGAGCTTGTGGCCCACAAGGCAACACAGCCTGGCCGAGGCTGCCATTAATGCGCAGCCGCCGCTCACGGCAAACAAGGCAACAGAGCCCGGCCCCGGCCACCATTAACGTGCAGCTACCTTTTGAGTCCCATAAGGCAACACAGCCCGGCCCCAGACACCATTAACATGCAGCCGTCTTTTGCGGCCCACAAGGCAACACAGCCAGGCCCCGGCCACCATTAAGGTGCAGCCACTGCTCTCGGCACACAAGGCAACACAGCCCAGTCCCGGCGCCCTTTAACATGCAGCCACCGCTCGCAGCACACAAGGCAACACTGCCCAGCCCCCATTAACACGCAGCCGCCACTTGCGGCACACAAAAGAACACAGCCTGGCCCCGGCCACCATTAACGCGCAGCCACAGCTTGTGGCACACAAGGCAATACAGCCCGGCCCTGGCCCTGGCCCCCATTGACATACAGGTGCCACTTGCGGCCCACAATGCAACATAGCCCGGTCCTGGCTGCCATTAATGTGCAGCCACAGCTCCTGGCACACAAGGCAATATAGCCCGGCCCCCATTAACACATAGCTGCCACTTGCAGCATACAAGGCAACACAGCCCGGCCCTGGCCCCGGTCACCATTAACATGCAGCCGCCACTCGCGGCACACAAGGGAACACAGCCTGGCCCCAGCCCTGGCCGCCATTAATGCGCAGCTGCCTTTCGTGGCAGACAAGGCTACAAAGCCCGGCCCTCGCCCCGGCCCTGGCTCTGGCCACCATTAACATGCAGCGGCCACTTCCGGCCCACAAGGCAACATAGCTCAGCCCCGGCTGCCATTAATGCGCAGCCAGAGCTTGTGGCCCACAAGGCAACACAGCCTGGCCGAGGCTGCCATTAATGCGCAGTTCCCACTCATGGCACACAAGGCAACACAGCCCGGCCCCGGTCAACATTAACGTGCAGTCGCCGCTCGCGGCACACAAGGTAATACAGCCTGCCCGGCCCCCATTAACACGCAGCTGCTGCACACGTCACAGAAAACAACACAGCCCGGCGCCGGCCCCAGACATCATTAACGCGCAGCCGCCTCTCGTGGCACACAAGGCTACACAGCCCGGCCCTGGCCCCGGCCACCATTAACATGCAGTCGCCACTTGCGGCCCACAAGGCAACACAGCCCGGCCCCGGCCACAATTAACGCGCAGTCGCCGCTCGCAGTACACAAGGTAATACAGCCTGCCCGGCCCCCATTAACACGCAGCTGCTGCTCACGTCACAGAAGGCTACACAGCCCGGCCCTGGCCCCGGCCACCATTAACATGCAGTCGCCACTTGCGGCCCACAAGGCAACACAGCCAAGCCCTGGCTGCCATTAATGCTCAGCCACAGCTTGTGGCAAAAAAGGCAAGACGGCCCAGCCGCGGCCTCAGCCCCCATTAACACGCAGCCGCCGCTTACGGCACACAAGGCAACGCAGCCTGGCCCTGGCCGTGGCCACCATTAACGTGTAGTCGCCGCTCGCAGCACACAAGGCAACACAGCCCCAGCCCTGGCCACCAATAACGCTCTGCTGCCTTTCAAGTCCCACAAGGGAACACAGCCCGGCCCCAGCCCTGGCCGCCATTAACGCGCAGCTGAAGCTCGCGGCACGGAAGGCAACACGGCCCCAGCCCTGGCCACCATTAATGCGCAGCTACCTTTTGAGTCCCCCAAGGCAACAAAGCCTGGCCCCGGCCAGCATTAACGTGCAGCCACAGCTCCTGGCACACAAGGCAACACCGCCCGGCCCTGGCCCTGGCCCCATCCCCCATTAACATGCAGCCTCCACTCATCGCACAAAAGGGAAAACAGCCCGGTCCTGGCCCCCATTAAAGTGCGGCCACTGCTCACGGCACACAAGGCAACACTGCCCGGCTCCGGCCCCCATTAACACATAGCTGCCACTTGCAGCATACAAGGCAACACAGCCCGGCCCTGGCCCCGGTCACCATTAACATGCAGCCGCCACTCACGGCACACAAGGCAACACAGCCCGGCCCCAGCCCTGGCTGCCATTAATGCACAGCTGAAGCTCGCGGCATACAAGGCAACAAAGCCCGGTCTGGGCCCTGGCCACCATTAACGCACAGACGCCTTTCGCGGCCCACAAGGCAACACAGCCCGGTCCTTGCTGCCATTAATGCGCAGCCACCGCTCATGGCACACAAGGGAACTCTGGCCGGCCCCAGCCCCCTTTAACATGCAGCCGACTTTCGCGGCCCACAAGGCAACACAGCCAGGCCCCGGCCACCATTAATGCGCAGCCCCAGCTCGTGGCACAGAAGGAAACACAGCCCAGCCCTGGCTCCCAGTCCTGGCTCCAGCTCTGGCCCCGGCCACCATTAATGTGCAGCCACCGCTCTTGGCACACAAGGCAACACAGCCCGGTCCCGGCCCCCATTAACGTGCAGCCACTGCTCGCAGCACACAAGGCAACACTGCCCGGCCCCCATTAACACGCAGCCAGCACTCGTGGCACACAAAAGAACACAGCCTGGCTCCGGCCACCATTAATGCGCAGCCACAGGTTGTGGCAAACAAGGCAACACGGCCCAGCCGCGGCCCCGGCCCCCATGAACACGCAGCTGCTGCTCACGTCACAGAAGGCAACACAGGCCAGCCCCGGCCCCAGACATCATTAACGCGCAGCCGCCTCTCGTGGCACACAAGGCTACACAGCCCGGCCCTGGGCCCGGCCACCATTAACATGCAGTCGCCACTTGCGGCCCACAAGGCAACACAGCCAAGCCCTGGCTGCCATTAATGCTCAGCCACAGCTTGTGGCACAAAAGGCAACACAGCCCAGCCACGGCCCCAGCCCCCATTAACACGCAGACGCCGCTCACGGCACACAAGGCAACGCAGCCTGGCCCCGGTCAACATTAATGTGCAGTCACTGGTTGCGGCACACAAGGCAACACAGCCCGGCCCTGCCCCAATTATCGTGCAGCCACTCCTCGCAGCACACAACGCAACAAAGCCCAGCCCCAGCCCACATTAACATGCAGCCGCCACTCGCGGCACACAAAGGAACACAGCCCATCCCCGGCCCCAGCCACCATTAACGCATAGCCACCGCTTTCGGCAAACAAGCCAACACAGCCCGGCCCCGGCCACAATTAACGCGCAGTCGCCGCTCGCGGTACACAAGGTAATACAGCCTGCCCGGCCCCCATTAACACGCAGCTGCTGCTCACGTCACAGAAGGCTACACAGCCCGGCCCTGGCCCCGGCCACCATTAACATGCAGTCGCCACTTGCGGCCCACAAGGCAACACAGCCAAGCCCTGTCTGCCATTAATGCTCAGCCACAGCTTGTGGCAAAAAAGGCAACACGGCCCAGCCGCGGCCTCAGCCCCCATTAACACGCAGCCGCCGCTCGCAGCACACAAGGCAACACAGCCCCAGCCCTGGCCACCAATAACGCTCTGCTGCCTTTCAAGTCCCACAAGGGAACACAGCCCGGCCCCAGCCCTGGCCGCCATTAACGCGCAGCTGAAGCTCGCGGCACGCAAGGCAACACGGCCCCAGCCCTGGCCACCATTAATGCGCAGCTACCTTTTGAGTCCCCCAAGGCAACAAAGCCTGGCCCCGGCCAGCATTAACGTGCAGCCACAGCTCCTGGCACACAAGGCAACACCGCCCGGCCCTGGCCCTGGCCCCATCCCCCATTAACATGCAGCCTCCACTCATGGCACAAAAGGCAAAACAGCCCGGTCCTGGCCCCCATTAAAGTGCGGCCACTGCTCACGGCACACAAGGCAACACTGCCCGGCTCCGGCCCCCATTAACACATAGCTGCCACTTGCAGCATACAAGGCAACACAGCCCGGCCCTGGCCCCGGTCACCATTAACATGCAGCCGCCACTCGCGGCACACAAGGCAACACAGCCTGGCCCTAGCCCTGGCCGCCATTAATGCGCAGCTGAAGCTCGCGGCACAGAAGGCAACAAAGCCCGGTCCGGGCCCTGGCCACCATTAACACACAGACGCCTTTCGCGGCCCACAAGGCAACACAGCCCGGTCCTTGCTGCCATTAATGCGCAGCCACCGCTCATGGCACACAAGGGAACTCTGGCCGGCCCCAGCCCCCATTAACATGCAGCCGACTTTCGCGGCCCACAAGGCAACACAGCCAGGCCCCGGCCACCATTAATGCGCAGTCCCAGCTCGTGGCACAGAAGGAAACACAGCCCAGCCCTGGCTCCCAGTCCTGGCTCCAGCTCTGGCCCCGGCCACCATTAATGTGCAGCTACCGCTCTCGGCACACAAGGCAACACAGCCCGGTCCCGGCCCCCATTAACGTGCAGCCACTGCTCGCAGCACACAAGGCAACACTGCCCGGCCCCCATTAACACGCAGCCAGCACTCGTGGCACAGAAAAGAACACAGCCTGGCTCCGGCCAGCATTAATGCGCAGCCAAGCTTGTGGCAAACAAGGCAACACAGCCTGGCCCCGGACACCATTAACGCGCAGCCCTGGCCCCGGCCCTGGCTACCATTGACATGCAGCTGCCACTCGCGGCTCACAATGCCACCATTAACATGCAGTCGCCACTTGCGGCCCACAAGGCAACACAGCCAAGCCCTGTCTGCCATTAATGCTCAGCCACAGCTTGTGGCAAAAAAGGCAACACGGCCCAGCCGCGGCCTCAGCCCCCATTAACACGCAGCCGCCGCTCGCAGCACACAAGGCAACACAGCCCCAGCCCTGGCCACCAATAACGCTCTGCTGCCTTTCAAGTCCCACAAGGGAACACAGCCCGGCCCCAGCCCTGGCCGCCATTAACGCGCAGCTGAAGCTCGCGGCACGCAAGGCAACACGGCCCCAGCCCTGGCCACCATTAATGCGCAGCTACCTTTTGAGTCCCCCAAGGCAACAAAGCCTGGCCCCGGCCAGCATTAACGTGCAGCCACAGCTCCTGGCACACAAGGCAACACCGCCCGGCCCTGGCCCTGGCCCCATCCCCCATTAACATGCAGCCTCCACTCATGGCACAAAAGGCAAAACAGCCCGGTCCTGGCCCCCATTAAAGTGCGGCCACTGCTCACGGCACACAAGGCAACACTGCCCGGCTCCGGCCCCCATTAACACATAGCTGCCACTTGCAGCATACAAGGCAACACAGCCCGGCCCTGGCCCCGGTCACCATTAACATGCAGCCGCCACTCGCGGCACACAAGGCAACACAGCCTGGCCCTAGCCCTGGCCGCCATTAATGCGCAGCTGAAGCTCGCGGCACAGAAGGCAACAAAGCCCGGTCCGGGCCCTGGCCACCATTAACACACAGACGCCTTTCGCGGCCCACAAGGCAACACAGCCCGGTCCTTGCTGCCATTAATGCGCAGCCACCGCTCATGGCACACAAGGGAACTCTGGCCGGTCCCAGCCCCCATTAACATGCAGCCGACTTTCGCGGCCCACAAGGCAACACAGCCAGGCCCCGGTCACCATTAATGCGCAGTCCCAGCTCGTGGCACAGAAGGAAACACAGCCCAGCCCTGGCTCCCAGTCCTGGCTCCAGCTCTGGCCCCGGCCACCATTAATGTGCAGCTACCGCTCTCGGCACACAAGGCAACACAGCCCGGTCCCGGCCCCCATTAACGTGCAGCCACTGCTCGCAGCACACAAGGCAACACTGCCCGGCCCCCATTAACACGCAGCCAGCACTCGTGGCACAGAAAAGAACACAGCCTGGCTCCGGCCAGCATTAATGCGCAGCCAAGCTTGTGGCAAACAAGGCAACACAGCCTGGCCCCGGACACCATTAACGCGCAGCCCTGGCACACAAGGCAATACAGCCCGGCCCTGGCCCTGGCCCCCTCCCCCATTAACATGCAGCCGCCACTCACGGCACAAAAGGCAAAACAGCCCGGTCCTGGCCCCCATTAACGTGCGGCCACCGCTCACGACACACAAGGCATATGCACTTGCGGCATACAAGGCAACAGAGCCCCGCCCTGGCCCCGGCTGCAATTAATGCACAGTTCCCACTCATGGCACACAAGGCAACACAGCCCGGCCCCGTTCACCATTATCGTGCAGTCACTGGTCGCGGCACACAAGGCAACAAAGCCCGGCCCTGGCCCCATTATCGTGCAGCCGCTGCTCGCAGCACACAACGCAACAGAGCCCAGCCCCAGCCCACATTAACATGGAGCCGCCACTCGCACAGAAAGGAACACAGCCCGTCCCCAGCCCCAGCCACCATTAACGCATAGCCACCGCTTTCGGCAAACAAGCCAACACAGCCCGGCCCCGGGCACAATTAACGCGCAGTCGCTGCTCGCGGCACACAAGGTAATACAGCCTGCCCGGCCCCGGCCCCCATTAACACGCAGCTGCTGCTCACGTCACAGAAGGCAACACAGCCTGGCCCCGGCCTCAGACATCATTAACGCGCAGCCGCCTCTCGCGGCACACAAGGCAACACAGCCCGGTCCGGGCCCTTGCCACCATTAACGCACAGACGCCTTTCGCGGCCCACAAGGCAACACAGCCCGGTCCTTGCTGCCATTAATGCGCAGCCACCGCTCATGGCACACAAGGGAACTCTGGCCGGCCCCAGCCCCCATTAACATGCAGCCGACTTTCGCAGCCCTCAAGGCAACACAGCCAGGCCCCGGCCACCATTAATGTGCAGCCCCAGCTCGTGGCACAGAAGGAAACACAGCCCAGCCCCGGCCCCAGACACCATTAACATGCAGCTGCCTTTTGTGGCAGACAAGGCTAGACAGCCCATTAATGCGCAGCTGCCGCTCATGGCACACAAGGCAACACAGCCCGGCCCCGGCCCCCACTAACGTGCAGCTTCCGCTCAAGGCACACAAGGCAACACAGCCTGGCACTGGCCACCATTAACATGCAGCCACCACTCGCGGCCAACAAGGCAAAAAAGCCCGGCCCCGGCCGCCATTAACAAGAAACCGCCACTCGTGGCACACAAGGCAATACAGCCCGGCCCTGGCCCTGGCCACGACTAACATGTAGCTGCCACTCGCGGCGCACAAGGCAACACAGCCCAGCCCCGGCACCAATTAAGACGAAGCCGCCACTACCTGCAGCCAAAGGAACACAGCCCGGCCCCGGCCACTGCCACAACTAACATGTAGCCACCGCTCACGGCACAGAAGCAAACACAGCCCGGCCCCGGCCACGATTAACGCGCAGGCCCCACTCGCGGCACACAAGGCAGCACAACCCAGCCTTGGCCCCTGCCCTGGCTGCCATTAACGCACAGCCGCTGCTCACAGCACACAAGGCAACACAGCCCGGCATCGGCCCCAACCCCCATTTACACGCTTCCACCACTCATGGCACACAAGGCAACACAGCCCGGCCCCAGCCCCCACTAACGTGCAGCTTCCCCTCAAAGCACACAAGGCAACACAGCCCGGCACTGGCCACCATTAACATGCAGCTGCACGTCCGGCCCAAAAGGCAACATAGCCCAGCCCTGGCTGCCATTAATGCGCAGCCAGAGCTTGTGGCCCACAAGGCAACAGAGCCTGGCCGAGGCTGGTATTAATGCGCAGCCGCCGCTCATGGCAAACAAGGCAACAGAGCCCGGCCCCGGCCACCATTAATGCGCACTCGCTGCTCGTGGCACAAAAGGTAACACAGCCCAGCTCCATCCCTGCCCTCCATTAACGTGCAGTCGCCACTCGCAGCACACAAGGCAGCACGGACCCAGCCCTGGCCACCATTAACGCACATCTGCCTTTTGAGTCCCACAAGGCAACACAGCCCGGCCCCGGCCACCATTAACGTGCAGCCCTGGCCCCGGCCCTGGCCACCATTGACATGCAGCTGCCACTCGCGGCCCACAATGCAACATAGCCTGGTCCTGGCTGCCATTAATGTGCAGCCACAGCTCCTGGCACACAAGGCAATACAGCCCGGCCCTGGCCCTGGCCCCCTCCCCCATTAATATGCAGCCGCCACTCACGGCACAAAAGGCAAAACAGCCCGGTCCTGGCCCCCATTAACGTGCGGCCACCGCTCACGACACACAAGGCAACACTGCCCGGCTCCGGCCCTCACTAACACATAGCCGCCACTTGCGGCATACAAGGCAACACAGCCCGGCCCTGGCCCCAGCTGCAATTAATGTGCAGTTCCCACTCCTGGCACACAAGGCAACACAGCCCGGCCCCGGTCAACATTAATGTGCAGTCACTGGTTGCGGCACACAAGGCAACACAGCCCGGCCCTGCCCCAATTATCGTGCAGCCACTGCTCGCAGCACACAATGCAACAAAGCCCAGCCCCAGCCCACATTAACATGCAGCCTTGTGTGATGCGAGCAGCGGCTGCGCGTTAACGTGCAGCCACCGCTCTCAGCACACAAGGCAACACTTCCCGGCCCCCATTAACCCATTAACTTGCGGCACACAAAAGAACACAGCCTGGCTCCGGCCACCATTAACGCGCAGCCGCTGCTCGCATCACACAAGGCAACACAGCCCAGCCCCGGCTGCCATTAATGCACAGCCAGAGCTTGTGGCACACAAGGCAACACAGCCCAGGCCAGGCCGCCATTAACGCGCAGCCGCTGCTCACGGCACACAAGGCAACACAGCCCAGCCCTGGCCCTGGCCACCTGGGTTTCAGGTATGGCATCAGCCGCGACTACAGGGAAGGGGGGAGGCGTGGCAATTATAGCTAAGGAGTCACTCGGGCTGCGCAGACTCGCTGCTACCGAGATATCAGGTTGTGAGTCCCTTCTTATGAGGTTGGACCTAGGTGTACAGGTGGGTCTGTTTCTTACATACCTGCCTCCTAGCTGCGTTTCTACAGCCCTGCCCATGCTACTCGAGGAGGTAGCCGGGTTGGCGGTTGAGTTCCCCAGACTTATTGTCTTCGGGGACTTTAATGTGCCGTCACTCGGTGAGTCCTCTGGGTTGGCGCGGGAGTTCATGGCTTCCATGGCAACCATGGACCTGGCACAAAAGGCAACACGGCCCAGCCGCAGCCCTAGCCCCCATTAACACGCAGCCGCCACTCACGACACACAAGGCAACACAGCCTGGCCCTGGCCCTGGCCCTGGCCACCATTAACGTGTAGTCGCCGCTCGCAGCAGACAAGGCAACACGGCCCAAGCCCTGGCCACCAATAACGCGCAGCTGCCTTTCGAGTCCCACAAGGGAACACAGCCCAGCCCCAGCCCTGGCCGCCATTAACGCGCAGCTGAAACTTGCGGCACACAAGGCAACACAGCCCGGTCCGGGACCTGGCCACCATTAACGCGCAGACGCCTTTTGCGGCCCACAAGGCAACACAGCCCGGCCCTGGCCCCAATTAACGTGAAGCCACCGCTCGTGGCACACAAGGCAACACTGGCTGGCCCCAGCCCCAATTAACATGCAGCCGCCTTTTGCGGCCCACAAGGCAACACAGCCAGGCCCCGCCCACCATTAATGCGCACCCACAGCTCGTGCTACACAAGGCAATATAGCCCAGCCCTGGCTCCAGGTCTTGGCCCCGGCTCTGGCCCCGGCCACCATTAACGTGCAGCCACCGCTCTCGGCACACAAGGCAACACAGCCTAGTCCCGGCCCCCATTAACATGCAGGCACCGCTTGCAGCACACAAGGCAACAGTGCCCGGCCCCCATTAACACGCAGCCACCACTCGCGGCACACAAAAGAACACAGCCTGGCTCCGGCCACCATTAACGCACAGCCGCCGCTCGCATCACACAAGGCAACACAGCCCGGCCCCGGCTGCCATTAACGTGCAGCCGCCTTTCATGGCACCCAAGGCTACACAGCCCGGCCCCGGCCCCAGCCCTGGCTCTTGCCACCATTAACATGCAGCCGCCACTCGCAGCCCACAAGGCAACACTGCCTGGCCCCGGCCCCCGTTAACACGTAGCCGCCACTTGCAGCATACAAGGCAACACACCCTGGCCCTGGCCCCAGCTGCCATTAATGCGCAGTTCCCACTCATGGCACACGAGGCAACACAGCCCGGCCCTTGCCCCTGTCACCATTAATGTGCAGTCACTGGTCGCGGCACATAAGGCAACACAGCCCGGCCCCGGCCCCCATTAACAGACAGCTGCCACTCACGGCACACAAGGCAACACAGCCCGGCCCTGGCCCCCGCTCCTGGCCCCTGCTCTGGCCCCAGCAACCATTAACGTGCAGCCACCGCTCACATCACACAAGGCAACACTGCCCGGCCCCTGCCCCAATTAATACACAGCAACCACTCGTGGCACACAGGGCAACACAGCCCAGCCCCGGCCCCCTTTAACATGCAGCCGCCACTCACGTCACACAAGGCAACACTGTCCGGCCCCTGCCCCCATTAACACGCAGCTGCCACTCGTGGCACACAAGACAACACAGCCCGGCCCAAGCCCCAATTAATACACAGCAACCACTCGTGGCACACAGGGCAACACAGCCCAGCCCCGGCCCCCATTAACATGCAGCCGCCACTCACGGCACACAAAGGAACACAGCCCAGCCCCAGCCACCATTAACCCATAGCAACCGCTTTCGGCAAAAAAGCCAACACAGCCTGCCCCTGGTAACCATTAACGTGCAGTCACTGGTCGTGGCACATAAGGCAACACAGGCCGGCCCTGGCCCCCATTAACAGACAGCTGCCACTCACGGCACACAAGGCAACACAGCCCGGCCCTGGCCCCGGCCACCATTAATGCGCGCTCGCCGCTTGTGGCAGTCACCACGAGCAGTCACCGCTCGCAACACACAAGGCAACACGGCCCCAGCCCTGGCCACCATTAACGCACAGCTGCCTTTTGAGTCGCACAAGGCAACACAGCCCGGCCCCGGCCACCATTAACACGCATCCACAGCTTGTGGCACACAAGGCAACACAGCCCGGCCCTGGCCCTGGCCCTGGCCCCGGCCACCATTGATATGCAGCTGCCACTCGCGGCCCACAATGCAACATAGCCCGGTCCTGGCTGCCATTAATGTGCAGCCACAGCTCCTGGCACACAAGGCAACACAGCCCGGCTGTGGCCCTGGCCCCATCCCCCATTAGCGTGAAACTGCCACTCACGGCACAAAAGGCAAAACAGCCCGGTCCTGGCCCCATTAACGTGCGGCCACCGCTCACAACACACTTGCGGCACTTGCGGCATACAAGGCAACACAGCCAGGCCCTGGCCCCGGTCACCATTAACATGCAGCCGCCACTCGCAGCACACAAGGCAACACAGCCCGGCCCAAGCCCTGGCCGCCATTAATGCGCAGCTGAAGCTCGCGGCACACAAGGCAACAAAGCCCGGTCCGGGCCCTGGCCACCATTAATGCACGCCTTTCGCGGTCCACAAGGCAACACAGCCCGGCCCCGGCCCCAATTAACATGCAGCCACCGCTCATGGCACACAAGGGAACACTGGCCGGCCCCAGCCCCCATTAACATGCAGCCGACTTTCGCGGCCCAGAAGGCAACACAGCCAGGCCCCGACCACCATTAATGCACAGCCCCAGCTCGTGGCACAGAAGGAAACACAGCCCAGCACACAAAAGAACACAGCCTGGCTCCGGCCACCATTAACGCGCAGCCGCCGCTCGCATCACACAAGGCAACACAGCCCGGCCCCGGCTGCCATTGACGCACCGTCACCGCTCACGGCACACAAGGCAACACAGCCCAGCCCCGGCCCCAGACACCATTAACGTGCAGCTGCCTTTCGTGGCACACAAGGCTACACTTCCCGACCCTGGCCCCGGCCCTGGCTCTGGCAACCATTAACATGCAGCCGCCACTCGCGGCCCACAAGGCAACACAGCCAGGCCCCGGCCACCATTAATGCGCAGCCCCATCTCGTGGCACAGAAGGAAACACAGCCCAGCCCTGGCTGCCAGTCCTGGCCCCAGCTCTGGCCCCGGCCACCATTAATGTGCAGCCACCGCTCTCGGCACACAAGGCAACACAGCCCTGTCCCAGCCCCCATTAACGTGCAGTCACTGCTCGCAGCACACAAGGCAACAGTGGAAGAGAAGATGTTGTGGGACATGGCTGTGGAGTTCCCGAGAGCAACTTTTAGTGAACATTTTTAGCTGACCTTCAAGCTCAGTCTGTGCCCCTGATGAGGCATTTTGGGGCGACTGGTTTATTTCTTGTATCTCTGCTTGTGGTTCTTTTAATTAATATGTTTTATACTGTGGTTTTTTAAATTTAATATGTTTATACGTCTGTTTTTAAATTTTTAAACTTTTAAATTTAAATTTTTAATTTTTATCAAATTGGGGGGGGTGAGTGATGTATGTATGGGACGGGGACATGCTTGAAGAATGTATGATAGATAAATGGACAGGCCTGCCGAGCTTGAGGGAGGCCGGGGACTGGGGAGATGCGGACTCTGGAGACAATGAGGGTTGGAATATACCGGTCATTCAGGGAAGAGGCAGGTATGGCGGGAGCAGGAGGGTAGGCCGCACACGGGGAACTCGGTCCTGCTGTCTCGTAGCAGTTCCTTGTTCTGGCCCTTCTGAAAAAACTTGCTCTCCCCACGATTCTGGTGATGGGTGTAGCTCGGGCCCTGGGCTCAGGCTATTGCTGCTTAACGCCAGGTCGGTTAACAATAAGGCTCCCCTCATTCATGATCTTCTCATGGATGAGGAGACCGACTTGGCGTGTGTGACTGAGACCTGGTTGGGCCCTGAGGGGGGAGTTCCCCTCACGGGCATGTGCCCATCAGGTTATCAGGTATGGCATCAGCCGCGACCCCAGGGAAGGGGGGGAGGAGTGGCTATTTTGGCCCGGGAGAACTTCAGTCTACGTAGACTCACTGTTTCCGAAATTCCGGGTTGCGAGTCCATCCTTATGACGCTGGACCTAGGGGTCCAGGTGGGCTTATTGCTTACGTACCTGCCTCCCAGCTGCGTGGCATCAGCCCTGCC
The DNA here is from genome assembly GCA_034064705.1 of Bothrops alternatus. NCBI lineage: Eukaryota > Metazoa > Chordata > Lepidosauria > Squamata > Viperidae > Bothrops > Bothrops alternatus. Next base: position 7,120,524 of record JARGCV010000004.1, on the reverse strand, counting down.
TGTGCTACTCGAGGAGGTTGCTGGGCTGGCGGTGGAGTTCCCCAGGCTTATAGTCCTGGGGGACTTCAATCTGCCGTCGCTTGGCGAATCCTCGGGATTGGCACAGGAGTTCATGGCCGCCATGACAACCATGGACCTGACCCAAGTAGTGCAGGGCCTGACGCATGAGGGTGGACACGCCCCGGATATGATTTTGCTTTCGGAGCAGTTGGGTAATGATCTGGTTTTAAGGGGCTTAGATATCATGCCTTTGTCATGGACTGATCATTTTCTGCTTCGACTGAATTTTACGGCCCCAATCCTTCCCCGCAGGGAGGCGGAACCGATTAGGTGGTTCCGCCCCAGACGCCTGATGGATCCAATTGGCTTTCAGACGGCGCTTGGGGAATTACCGAGCTCCCTCATTCACAGTCCGGCGGAGTCCCTGGTAGCGGCATGGAATACGGCCGCGAAGGGGGCTATTGACCGGATTGCGCCTTTGCAACCTCTCCGTGGTGCTGGCCCCAGGAGGTCTCCTTGGTTTACTGAGGAGCTCAGGGGGATGAAGCGCCATAAGAGACGTCTAGAGAAGCGATGGAGACAAAGTAAGTCCGGATCTGACCGAACCAGATTGAGCTTATTTATTAAAGCCTATCTGAAGGCGATTAAGGCGGCAAGATCTTTGTATCTTTCTGCTTTGATCGCGTCTGTGGAATCTCGTCCGGCCGCCCTGTTTAGGGTGACCCGATCCCTTATTAACCCAAGGGGTCCGGGGCCTCCCTTGCAGGGTAGTGCCGAGGACTTTAATAACTGTTTCGCAGACAAAGTGGCTCAGATCCGGGCTGACCTAGACTCCAATTGTGTAGCAGAGTCGACTGATAATGATTCAGTTGAGGGGACAGGGGCATGTTCTTGTCCGGTCATCTGGGGAGAGTTTGAGGCTGTTACGCCTGAGGAAGTGGACAGGGCCATTGGATCTGTATGTTCTGCCACCTGTTTGTTGGACCCGTGTCCCTCCTGGCTGGTTTCGGCCAGTAGGGTGGTGACACGTACCTGGATCCAGGAGATTGTCAACGCTTCTTTGAGGGAGGGGTCCTTTCCGGCTCCCTTAAAGGAGGCACTTGTGCGCCCCCTCCTCAAGAAGCCTTCCCTGGATCCAGAAATTTTGACCAACTATCGTCCGGTCTCCAACCTTCCCTTTGTGGGGAAGGTTGTCGAGAAGGTGGTGGCGCATCAGCTCCAGCGGTCTCTGGAGGAAGCCGATTATCTGGGCCCTCTGCAGTCGGGATTCAGGCCCGGCTACAGCACCGAAACTGCTTTGGTCGCTCTGATGGATGATCTCTGGCGAGCCCGGGATAGAGGCCAGTCCTCTGTCCTGGTGCTTCTTGACCTCTCAGCGGCGTTCGATACCATTGACCACGGTATCCTTCTGCGCCGGCTGGAGGGATTGGGAGTGGGGGACACCGTATTGCGGTGGTTCTCCTCCTATCTCACTGGTCGGTCGCAGTCGGTGTTTGTGGGGGATCGAAGGTCCACCTCTAGGTTACTCCCATGTGGGGTGCCTCAGGGGTCGGTTCTCTCCCCCCTACTTTTTAACATTTACATGAAGCCACTGGGTGAGATCATCCACTGCCACAGAGTGAGATACCATCAGTATGCTGATGATACTCAGCTGTACATTTCCACTCCTGGCCATATCAGTGAAGCGGTTGAGGTGATGTGCCGGTGTCTGGAGGCTGTGAGGGTTTGGATGGGTGTTAACAGATTAAGGCTCAACCCCGATAAGACAGAGTGGCTGTGGGTGATGCCTCCCAAGGACACTTCTATCTGTCCTTCGATTACCCTGGGGGGGTGAATCTATAAACCCCTCAGAGAAGGTTCGCAACTTGGGAGTCCTCCTTGATCCACAGCTGACATTGGATCATCATTTGTCGGCGGTGGCGAGGGGGGCATTTGCCCAGGTTCGCCTGGTGCACCAGTTGCGTCCTTACTTGGATCGGGAGTCACTCCTCACAGTCACACATGCCCTTGTCACCTCGAGGATCGACTACTGCAACGCTCTCTACATGGGGCTACCCTTGAAGAGTGTTCGGAGACTACAATTAGTGCAAAATGCAGCTGCGCGAGCAGTTGTGGGTCTTCCTCGTTGTGCCCACATTTCATCAACTCTCCGCACGCTGCATTGGTTGCCTATTGGTCTCCGAGCCCAATTCAAGGTGTTGGTTATTACCTATAAAGCCCTTCATGGCTTGGGACCAGGATACTTACGGGACCGCCTTCTGCCACATACTTCTCTACGACCGGTGAGAGCGCACAGGGTCGGCCTCCTCCAGGTCCTGTCAATGAAACAATGTTGTTTGGCGGGCCCTAGGGGGAGGGCTTTCTCTGTTGCGGCGCCCACCCTCTGGAACCAACTACCTCCTGAAGTCCGCGTTTCTCCGACCCTCCTGGCCTTCCGAAAGAATTTAAAAACCTACCTCTGCCGGCAGGCCTGGGGATGATTGTTGATTGTGGTGTGATTGATGAGTATGTATGGGGTTTGTATTTTTAATGTTGTTCGGATTTGTTCAATTGTTTATATATATATGTTGTAAGCCGCTCCGAGTCTTCGGAGAGGAGCGGCATAGAAATCCGAATAAATAAATAAATAAATAAATAAACACTGCCCGGCTCCCATTAACACGCAGCCACCACACGTGGCACACAAAAGAACACAGCCTGGCTCTGGCCACCATTAACGCGCAGCCGCTGCTCGCATCACACAAGGCAACACAGCCTGGCCCCGGCTGCCATTGACGCGCAGTCACCGCTCACAGCCCAGCCCCGGCCCCAGACACCATTAACATGCAGCTGCCTTTCGTGGCACACAAGGCTACACAGCCCGGCCCTGGCCCCCGCCCTGGCTCTGGCCACCATTAACATGCAGCCGCCACTTCCGTCCCACAAGGCAACAACACAGCCCAGCCCCGGCTGCCATTAATGCACAGCCAGAGCTTGTGGCACACAAGGCAACACAGCCCAGGCCAGGCCGCCATTAACGCGCAGCCGCTGCTCACGGCACACAAGGCAACACAGCCCAGCCCTGGCCCTGGCCACCTGGGTTTCAGGTATGGCATCAGCCGCGACTACAGGGAAGGGGGGAGGCGTGGCAATTATAGCTAAGGAGTCACTCGGGCTGCGCAGACTCGCTGCTACCGAGATATCAGGTTGTGAGTCCCTTCTTATGAGGTTGGACCTAGGTGTACAGGTGGGTCTGTTTCTTACATACCTGCCTCCTAGCTGCGTTTCTACAGCCCTGCCCATGCTACTCGAGGAGGTAGCCGGGTTGGCGGTTGAGTTCCCCAGACTTATTGTCTTCGGGGACTTTAATGTGCCGTCACTCGGTGAGTCCTCTGGGTTGGCGCGGGAGTTCATGGCTTCCATGGCAACCATGGACCTGGCACAAAAGGCAACACGGCCCAGCCGCAGCCCTAGCCCCCATTAACACGCAGCCGCCACTCACGACACACAAGGCAACACAGCCTGGCCCTGGCCCTGGCCACCATTAACGTGTAGTCGCCGCTCGCAGCAGACAAGGCAACACGGCCCAAGCCCTGGCCACCAATAACGCGCAGCTGCCTTTCGAGTCCCACAAGGGAACACAGCCCAGCCCCAGCCCTGGCCGCCATTAACGCGCAGCTGAAACTTGCGGCACACAAGGCAACACAGCCCGGTCCGGGACCTGGCCACCATTAACGCGCAGACGCCTTTTGCGGCCCACAAGGCAACACAGCCCGGCCCTGGCCCCAATTAACGTGAAGCCACCGCTCGTGGCACACAAGGCAACACTGGCTGGCCCCAGCCCCAATTAACATGCAGCCGCCTTTTGCGGCCCACAAGGCAACACAGCCAGGCCCCGCCCACCATTAATGCGCACCCACAGCTCGTGCTACACAAGGCAATATAGCCCAGCCCTGGCTCCAGGTCTTGGCCCCGGCTCTGGCCCCGGCCACCATTAACGTGCAGCCACCGCTCTCGGCACACAAGGCAACACAGCCTAGTCCCGGCCCCCATTAACATGCAGGCACCGCTTGCAGCACACAAGGCAACAGTGCCCGGCCCCCATTAACACGCAGCCACCACTCGCGGCACACAAAAGAACACAGCCTGGCTCCGGCCACCATTAACGCACAGCCGCCGCTCGCATCACACAAGGCAACACAGCCCGGCCCCGGCTGCCATTAACGTGCAGCCGCCTTTCATGGCACCCAAGGCTACACAGCCCGGCCCCGGCCCCAGCCCTGGCTCTTGCCACCATTAACATGCAGCCGCCACTCGCAGCCCACAAGGCAACACTGCCTGGCCCCGGCCCCCGTTAACACGTAGCCGCCACTTGCAGCATACAAGGCAACACACCCTGGCCCTGGCCCCAGCTGCCATTAATGCGCAGTTCCCACTCATGGCACACGAGGCAACACAGCCCGGCCCTTGCCCCTGTCACCATTAATGTGCAGTCACTGGTCGCGGCACATAAGGCAACACAGCCCGGCCCCGGCCCCCATTAACAGACAGCTGCCACTCACGGCACACAAGGCAACACAGCCCGGCCCTGGCCCCTGCTCTGGCCCCAGCAACCATTAACGTGCAGCCACCGCTCACATCACACAAGGCAACACTGCCCGGCCCCTGCCCCAATTAATACACAGCAACCACTCGTGGCACACAGGGCAACACAGCCCAGCCCCGGCCCCCTTTAACATGCAGCCGCCACTCACGTCACACAAGGCAACACTGTCCGGCCCCTGCCCCCATTAACACGCAGCTGCCACTCGTGGCACACAAGACAACACAGCCCGGCCCAAGCCCCAATTAATACACAGCAACCACTCGTGGCACACAGGGCAACACAGCCCAGCCCCGGCCCCCATTAACATGCAGCCGCCACTCACGGCACACAAAGGAACACAGCCCAGCCCCAGCCACCATTAACCCATAGCAACCGCTTTCGGCAAAAAAGCCAACACAGCCTGCCCCTGGTAACCATTAACGTGCAGTCACTGGTCGTGGCACATAAGGCAACACAGGCCGGCCCTGGCCCCCATTAACAGACAGCTGCCACTCACGGCACACAAGGCAACACAGCCCGGCCCTGGCCCCGGCCACCATTAATGCGCGCTCGCCGCTTGTGGCAGTCACCACGAGCAGTCACCGCTCGCAACACACAAGGCAACACGGCCCCAGCCCTGGCCACCATTAACGCACAGCTGCCTTTTGAGTCGCACAAGGCAACACAGCCCGGCCCCGGCCACCATTAACACGCATCCACAGCTTGTGGCACACAAGGCAACACAGCCCGGCCCTGGCCCTGGCCCTGGCCCCGGCCACCATTGATATGCAGCTGCCACTCGCGGCCCACAATGCAACATAGCCCGGTCCTGGCTGCCATTAATGTGCAGCCACAGCTCCTGGCACACAAGGCAACACAGCCCGGCTGTGGCCCTGGCCCCATCCCCCATTAGCGTGAAACTGCCACTCACGGCACAAAAGGCAAAACAGCCCGGTCCTGGCCCCATTAACGTGCGGCCACCGCTCACAACACACTTGCGGCACTTGCGGCATACAAGGCAACACAGCCAGGCCCTGGCCCCGGTCACCATTAACATGCAGCCGCCACTCGCAGCACACAAGGCAACACAGCCCGGCCCAAGCCCTGGCCGCCATTAATGCGCAGCTGAAGCTCGCGGCACACAAGGCAACAAAGCCCGGTCCGGGCCCTGGCCACCATTAATGCACGCCTTTCGCGGTCCACAAGGCAACACAGCCCGGCCCCGGCCCCAATTAACATGCAGCCACCGCTCATGGCACACAAGGGAACACTGGCCGGCCCCAGCCCCCATTAACATGCAGCCGACTTTCGCGGCCCAGAAGGCAACACAGCCAGGCCCCGACCACCATTAATGCACAGCCCCAGCTCGTGGCACAGAAGGAAACACAGCCCAGCACACAAAAGAACACAGCCTGGCTCCGGCCACCATTAACGCGCAGCCGCCGCTCGCATCACACAAGGCAACACAGCCCGGCCCCGGCTGCCATTGACGCACCGTCACCGCTCACGGCACACAAGGCAACACAGCCCAGCCCCGGCCCCAGACACCATTAACGTGCAGCTGCCTTTCGTGGCACACAAGGCTACACTTCCCGACCCTGGCCCCGGCCCTGGCTCTGGCAACCATTAACATGCAGCCGCCACTCGCGGCCCACAAGGCAACACAGCCAGGCCCCGGCCACCATTAATGCGCAGCCCCATCTCGTGGCACAGAAGGAAACACAGCCCAGCCCTGGCTGCCAGTCCTGGCCCCAGCTCTGGCCCCGGCCACCATTAATGTGCAGCCACCGCTCTCGGCACACAAGGCAACACAGCCCTGTCCCAGCCCCCATTAACGTGCAGTCACTGCTCGCAGCACACAAGGCAACAGTGGAAGAGAAGATGTTGTGGGACATGGCTGTGGAGTTCCCGAGAGCAACTTTTAGTGAACATTTTTAGCTGACCTTCAAGCTCAGTCTGTGCCCCTGATGAGGCATTTTGGGGCGACTGGTTTATTTCTTGTATCTCTGCTTGTGGTTCTTTTAATTAATATGTTTTATACTGTGGTTTTTTAAATTTAATATGTTTATACGTCTGTTTTTAAATTTTTAAACTTTTAAATTTAAATTTTTAATTTTTATCAAATTGGGGGGGGTGAGTGATGTATGTATGGGACGGGGACATGCTTGAAGAATGTATGATAGATAAATGGACAGGCCTGCCGAGCTTGAGGGAGGCCGGGGACTGGGGAGATGCGGACTCTGGAGACAATGAGGGTTGGAATATACCGGTCATTCAGGGAAGAGGCAGGTATGGCGGGAGCAGGAGGGTAGGCCGCACACGGGGAACTCGGTCCTGCTGTCTCGTAGCAGTTCCTTGTTCTGGCCCTTCTGAAAAAACTTGCTCTCCCCACGATTCTGGTGATGGGTGTAGCTCGGGCCCTGGGCTCAGGCTATTGCTGCTTAACGCCAGGTCGGTTAACAATAAGGCTCCCCTCATTCATGATCTTCTCATGGATGAGGAGACCGACTTGGCGTGTGTGACTGAGACCTGGTTGGGCCCTGAGGGGGGAGTTCCCCTCACGGGCATGTGCCCATCAGGTTATCAGGTATGGCATCAGCCGCGACCCCAGGGAAGGGGGGGAGGAGTGGCTATTTTGGCCCGGGAGAACTTCAGTCTACGTAGACTCACTGTTTCCGAAATTCCGGGTTGCGAGTCCATCCTTATGACGCTGGACCTAGGGGTCCAGGTGGGCTTATTGCTTACGTACCTGCCTCCCAGCTGCGTGGCATCAGCCCTGCCTGTGCTACTCGAGGAGGTTGCTGGGCTGGCGGTGGAGTTCCCCAGGCTTATAGTCCTGGGGGACTTCAATCTGCCGTCGCTTGGCGAATCCTCGGGATTGGCACAGGAGTTCATGGCCGCCATGACAACCATGGACCTGACCCAAGTAGTGCAGGGCCTGACGCATGAGGGTGGACACGCCCCGGATATGATTTTGCTTTCGGAGCAGTTGGGTAATGATCTGGTTTTAAGGGGCTTAGATATCATGCCTTTGTCATGGACTGATCATTTTCTGCTTCGACTGAATTTTACGGCCCCAATCCTTCCCCGCAGGGAGGCGGAACCGATTAGGTGGTTCCGCCCCAGACGCCTGATGGATCCAATTGGCTTTCAGACGGCGCTTGGGGAATTACCGAGCTCCCTCATTCACAGTCCGGCGGAGTCCCTGGTAGCGGCATGGAATACGGCCGCGAAGGGGGCTATTGACCGGATTGCGCCTTTGCAACCTCTCCGTGGTGCTGGCCCCAGGAGGTCTCCTTGGTTTACTGAGGAGCTCAGGGGGATGAAGCGCCATAAGAGACGTCTAGAGAAGCGATGGAGACAAAGTAAGTCCGGATCTGACCGAACCAGATTGAGCTTATTTATTAAAGCCTATCTGAAGGCGATTAAGGCGGCAAGATCTTTGTATCTTTCTGCTTTGATCGCGTCTGTGGAATCTCGTCCGGCCGCCCTGTTTAGGGTGACCCGATCCCTTATTAACCCAAGGGGTCCGGGGCCTCCCTTGCAGGGTAGTGCCGAGGACTTTAATAACTGTTTCGCAGACAAAGTGGCTCAGATCCGGGCTGACCTAGACTCCAATTGTGTAGCAGAGTCGACTGATAATGATTCAGTTGAGGGGACAGGGGCATGTTCTTGTCCGGTCATCTGGGGAGAGTTTGAGGCTGTTACGCCTGAGGAAGTGGACAGGGCCATTGGATCTGTATGTTCTGCCACCTGTTTGTTGGACCCGTGTCCCTCCTGGCTGGTTTCGGCCAGTAGGGTGGTGACACGTACCTGGATCCAGGAGATTGTCAACGCTTCTTTGAGGGAGGGGTCCTTTCCGGCTCCCTTAAAGGAGGCACTTGTGCGCCCCCTCCTCAAGAAGCCTTCCCTGGATCCAGAAATTTTGACCAACTATCGTCCGGTCTCCAACCTTCCCTTTGTGGGGAAGGTTGTCGAGAAGGTGGTGGCGCATCAGCTCCAGCGGTCTCTGGAGGAAGCCGATTATCTGGGCCCTCTGCAGTCGGGATTCAGGCCCGGCTACAGCACCGAAACTGCTTTGGTCGCTCTGATGGATGATCTCTGGCGAGCCCGGGATAGAGGCCAGTCCTCTGTCCTGGTGCTTCTTGACCTCTCAGCGGCGTTCGATACCATTGACCACGGTATCCTTCTGCGCCGGCTGGAGGGATTGGGAGTGGGGGACACCGTATTGCGGTGGTTCTCCTCCTATCTCACTGGTCGGTCGCAGTCGGTGTTTGTGGGGGATCGAAGGTCCACCTCTAGGTTACTCCCATGTGGGGTGCCTCAGGGGTCGGTTCTCTCCCCCCTACTTTTTAACATTTACATGAAGCCACTGGGTGAGATCATCCACTGCCACAGAGTGAGATACCATCAGTACGCTGATGATACTCAGCTGTACATTTCCACTCCTGGCCATATCAGTGAAGCGGTTGAGGTGATGTGCCGGTGTCTGGAGGCTGTGAGGGTTTGGATGGGTGTTAACAGATTAAGGCTCAACCCCGATAAGACAGAGTGGCTGTGGGTGATGCCTCCCAAGGACACTTCTATCTGTCCTTCGATTACCCTGGGGGGTGAATCTATAAACCCCTCAGAGAAGGTTCGCAACTTGGGAGTCCTCCTTGATCCACAGCTGACATTGGATCATCATTTGTCGGCGGTGGCGAGGGGGGCATTTGCCCAGGTTCGCCTGGTGCACCAGTTGCGTCCTTACTTGGATCGGGAGTCACTCCTCACAGTCACACATGCCCTTGTCACCTCGAGGATCGACTACTGCAACGCTCTCTACATGGGGCTACCCTTGAAGAGTGTTCGGAGACTACAATTAGTGCAAAATGCAGCTGCGCGAGCAGTTGTGGGTCTTCCTCGTTGTGCCCACATTTCATCAACTCTCCGCACGCTGCATTGGTTGCCTATTGGTCTCCGAGCCCAATTCAAGGTGTTGGTTATTACCTATAAAGCCCTTCATGGCTTGGGACCAGGATACTTACGGGACCGCCTTCTGCCACATACTTCTCTACGACCGGTGAGAGCGCACAGGGTCGGCCTCCTCCAGGTCCTGTCAATGAAACAATGTTGTTTGGCGGGCCCTAGGGGGAGGGCTTTCTCTGTTGCGGCGCCCACCCTCTGGAACCAACTACCTCCTGAAGTCCGCGTTTCTCCGACCCTCCTGGCCTTCCGAAAGAATTTAAAAACCTACCTCTGCCGGCAGGCCTGGGGATGATTGTTGATTGTGGTGTGATTGATGAGTATGTATGGGGTTTGTATTTTTAATGTTGTTCGGATTTGTTCAATTGTTTATATATATATGTTGTAAGCCGCTCCGAGTCTTCGGAGAGGAGCGGCATAGAAATCCGAATAAATAAATAAATAAATAAATAAACACTGCCCGGCTCCCATTAACACGCAGCCACCACACGTGGCACACAAAAGAACACAGCCTGGCTCTGGCCACCATTAACGCGCAGCCGCTGCTCGCATCACACAAGGCAACACAGCCTGGCCCCGGCTGCCATTGACGCGCAGTCACCGCTCACAGCCCAGCCCCGGCCCCAGACACCATTAACATGCAGCTGCCTTTCGTGGCACACAAGGCTACACAGCCCGGCCCTGGCCCCCGCCCTGGCTCTGGCCACCATTAACATGCAGCCGCCACTTCCGTCCCACAAGGCAACAACACAGCCCAGCCCCGGCTGCCATTAATGCACAGCCAGAGCTTGTGGCACACAAGGCAACACAGCCCAGGCCAGGCCGCCATTAACGCGCAGCCGCTGCTCACGGCACACAAGGCAACACAGCCCAGCCCTGGCCCTGGCCACCTGGGTTTCAGGTATGGCATCAGCCGCGACTACAGGGAAGGGGGGAGGCGTGGCAATTATAGCTAAGGAGTCACTCGGGCTGCGCAGACTCGCTGCTACCGAGATATCAGGTTGTGAGTCCCTTCTTATGAGGTTGGACCTAGGTGTACAGGTGGGTCTGTTTCTTACATACCTGCCTCCTAGCTGCGTTTCTACAGCCCTGCCCATGCTACTCGAGGAGGTAGCCGGGTTGGCGGTTGAGTTCCCCAGACTTATTGTCTTCGGGGACTTTAATGTGCCGTCACTCGGTGAGTCCTCTGGGTTGGCGCGGGAGTTCATGGCTTCCATGGCAACCATGGACCTGGCACAAAAGGCAACACGGCCCAGCCGCAGCCCTAGCCCCCATTAACACGCAGCCGCCACTCACGACACACAAGGCAACACAGCCTGGCCCTGGCCCTGGCCCTGGCCACCATTAACGTGTAGTCGCCGCTCGCAGCAGACAAGGCAACACGGCCCAAGCCCTGGCCACCAATAACGCGCAGCTGCCTTTCGAGTCCCACAAGGGAACACAGCCCAGCCCCAGCCCTGGCCGCCATTAACGCGCAGCTGAAACTTGCGGCACACAAGGCAACACAGCCCGGTCCGGGACCTGGCCACCATTAACGCGCAGACGCCTTTTGCGGCCCACAAGGCAACACAGCCCGGCCCTGGCCCCAATTAACGTGAAGCCACCGCTCGTGGCACACAAGGCAACACTGGCTGGCCCCAGCCCCAATTAACATGCAGCCGCCTTTTGCGGCCCACAAGGCAACACAGCCAGGCCCCGCCCACCATTAATGCGCACCCACAGCTCGTGCTACACAAGGCAATATAGCCCAGCCCTGGCTCCAGGTCTTGGCCCCGGCTCTGGCCCCGGCCACCATTAACGTGCAGCCACCGCTCTCGGCACACAAGGCAACACAGCCTAGTCCCGGCCCCCATTAACATGCAGGCACCGCTTGCAGCACACAAGGCAACAGTGCCCGGCCCCCATTAACACGCAGCCACCACTCGCGGCACACAAAAGAACACAGCCTGGCTCCGGCCACCATTAACGCACAGCCGCCGCTCGCATCACACAAGGCAACACAGCCCGGCCCCGGCTGCCATTAACGTGCAGCCGCCTTTCATGGCACCCAAGGCTACACAGCCCGGCCCCGGCCCCAGCCCTGGCTCTTGCCACCATTAACATGCAGCCGCCACTCGCAGCCCACAAGGCAACACTGCCTGGCCCCGGCCCCCGTTAACACGTAGCCGCCACTTGCAGCATACAAGGCAACACACCCTGGCCCTGGCCCCAGCTGCCATTAATGCGCAGTTCCCACTCATGGCACACGAGGCAACACAGCCCGGCCCTTGCCCCTGTCACCATTAATGTGCAGTCACTGGTCGCGGCACATAAGGCAACACAGCCCGGCCCCGGCCCCCATTAACAGACAGCTGCCACTCACGGCACACAAGGCAACACAGCCCGGCCCTGGCCCCCGCTCCTGGCCCCTGCTCTGGCCCCAGCAACCATTAACGTGCAGCCACCGCTCACATCACACAAGGCAACACTGCCCGGCCCCTGCCCCAATTAATACACAGCAACCACTCGTGGCACACAGGGCAACACAGCCCAGCCCCGGCCCCCTTTAACATGCAGCCGCCACTCACGTCACACAAGGCAACACTGTCCGGCCCCTGCCCCCATTAACACGCAGCTGCCACTCGTGGCACACAAGACAACACAGCCCGGCCCAAGCCCCAATTAATACACAGCAACCACTCGTGGCACACAGGGCAACACAGCCCAGCCCCGGCCCCCATTAACATGCAGCCGCCACTCACGGCACACAAAGGAACACAGCCCAGCCCCAGCCACCATTAACCCATAGCAACCGCTTTCGGCAAAAAAGCCAACACAGCCTGCCCCTGGTAACCATTAACGTGCAGTCACTGGTCGTGGCACATAAGGCAACACAGGCCGGCCCTGGCCCCCATTAACAGACAGCTGCCACTCACGGCACACAAGGCAACACAGCCCGGCCCTGGCCCCGGCCACCATTAATGCGCGCTCGCCGCTTGTGGCAGTCACCACGAGCAGTCACCGCTCGCAACACACAAGGCAACACGGCCCCAGCCCTGGCCACCATTAACGCACAGCTGCCTTTTGAGTCGCACAAGGCAACACAGCCCGGCCCCGGCCACCATTAACACGCATCCACAGCTTGTGGCACACAAGGCAACACAGCCCGGCCCTGGCCCTGGCCCTGGCCCCGGCCACCATTGATATGCAGCTGCCACTCGCGGCCCACAATGCAACATAGCCCGGTCCTGGCTGCCATTAATGTGCAGCCACAGCTCCTGGCACACAAGGCAACACAGCCCGGCTGTGGCCCTGGCCCCATCCCCCATTAGCGTGAAACTGCCACTCACGGCACAAAAGGCAAAACAGCCCGGTCCTGGCCCCATTAACGTGCGGCCACCGCTCACAACACACTTGCGGCACTTGCGGCATACAAGGCAACACAGCCAGGCCCTGGCCCCGGTCACCATTAACATGCAGCCGCCACTCGCAGCACACAAGGCAACACAGCCCGGCCCAAGCCCTGGCCGCCATTAATGCGCAGCTGAAGCTCGCGGCACACAAGGCAACAAAGCCCGGTCCGGGCCCTGGCCACCATTAATGCACGCCTTTCGCGGTCCACAAGGCAACACAGCCCGGCCCCGGCCCCAATTAACATGCAGCCACCGCTCATGGCACACAAGGGAACACTGGCCGGCCCCAGCCCCCATTAACATGCAGCCGACTTTCGCGGCCCAGAAGGCAACACAGCCAGGCCCCGACCACCATTAATGCACAGCCCCAGCTCGTGGCACAGAAGGAAACACAGCCCAGCACACAAAAGAACACAGCCTGGCTCCGGCCACCATTAACGCGCAGCCGCCGCTCGCATCACACAAGGCAACACAGCCCGGCCCCGGCTGCCATTGACGCACCGTCACCGCTCACGGCACACAAGGCAACACAGCCCAGCCCCGGCCCCAGACACCATTAACGTGCAGCTGCCTTTCGTGGCACACAAGGCTACACTTCCCGACCCTGGCCCCGGCCCTGGCTCTGGCAACCATTAACATGCAGCCGCCACTCGCGGCCCACAAGGCAACACAGCCAGGCCCCGGCCACCATTAATGCGCAGCCCCATCTCGTGGCACAGAAGGAAACACAGCCCAGCCCTGGCTGCCAGTCCTGGCCCCAGCTCTGGCCCCGGCCACCATTAATGTGCAGCCACCGCTCTCGGCACACAAGGCAACACAGCCCTGTCCCAGCCCCCATTAACGTGCAGTCACTGCTCGCAGCACACAAGGCAACAGTGGAAGAGAAGATGTTGTGGGACATGGCTGTGGAGTTCCCGAGAGCAACTTTTAGTGAACATTTTTAGCTGACCTTCAAGCTCAGTCTGTGCCCCTGATGAGGCATTTTGGGGCGACTGGTTTATTTCTTGTATCTCTGCTTGTGGTTCTTTTAATTAATATGTTTTATACTGTGGTTTTTTAAATTTAATATGTTTATACGTCTGTTTTTAAATTTTTAAACTTTTAAATTTAAATTTTTAATTTTTATCAAATTGGGGGGGGTGAGTGATGTATGTATGGGACGGGGACATGCTTGAAGAATGTATGATAGATAAATGGACAGGCCTGCCGAGCTTGAGGGAGGCCGGGGACTGGGGAGATGCGGACTCTGGAGACAATGAGGGTTGGAATATACCGGTCATTCAGGGAAGAGGCAGGTATGGCGGGAGCAGGAGGGTAGGCCGCACACGGGGAACTCGGTCCTGCTGTCTCGTAGCAGTTCCTTGTTCTGGCCCTTCTGAAAAAACTTGCTCTCCCCACGATTCTGGTGATGGGTGTAGCTCGGGCCCTGGGCTCAGGCTATTGCTGCTTAACGCCAGGTCGGTTAACAATAAGGCTCCCCTCATTCATGATCTTCTCATGGATGAGGAGACCGACTTGGCGTGTGTGACTGAGACCTGGTTGGGCCCTGAGGGGGGAGTTCCCCTCACGGGCATGTGCCCATCAGGTTATCAGGTATGGCATCAGCCGCGACCCCAGGGAAGGGGGGGAGGAGTGGCTATTTTGGCCCGGGAGAACTTCAGTCTACGTAGACTCACTGTTTCCGAAATTCCGGGTTGCGAGTCCATCCTTATGACGCTGGACCTAGGGGTCCAGGTGGGCTTATTGCTTACGTACCTGCCTCCCAGCTGCGTGGCATCAGCCCTGCCTGTGCTACTCGAGGAGGTTGCTGGGCTGGCGGTGGAGTTCCCCAGGCTTATAGTCCTGGGGGACTTCAATCTGCCGTCGCTTGGCGAATCCTCGGGATTGGCACAGGAGTTCATGGCCGCCATGACAACCATGGACCTGACCCAAGTAGTGCAGGGCCTGACGCATGAGGGTGGACACGCCCCGGATATGATTTTGCTTTCGGAGCAGTTGGGTAATGATCTGGTTTTAAGGGGCTTAGATATCATGCCTTTGTCATGGACTGATCATTTTCTGCTTCGACTGAATTTTACGGCCCCAATCCTTCCCCGCAGGGAGGCGGAACCGATTAGGTGGTTCCGCCCCAGACGCCTGATGGATCCAATTGGCTTTCAGACGGCGCTTGGGGAATTACCGAGCTCCCTCATTCACAGTCCGGCGGAGTCCCTGGTAGCGGCATGGAATACGGCCGCGAAGGGGGCTATTGACCGGATTGCGCCTTTGCGACCTCTCCGTGGTGCTGGCCCCAGGAGGTCTCCTTGGTTTACTGAGGAGCTCAGGGGGATGAAGCGCCATAAGAGACGTCTAGAGAAGCGATGGAGACAAAGTAAGTCCGGATCTGACCGAACCAGATTGAGCTTATTTATTAAAGCCTATCTGAAGGCGATTAAGGCGGCAAGATCTTTGTATCTTTCTGCTTTGATCGCGTCTGTGGAATCTCGTCCGGCCGCCCTGTTTAGGGTGACCCGATCCCTTATTAACCCAAGGGGTCCGGGGCCTCCCTTGCAGGGTAGTGCCGAGGACTTTAATAACTGTTTCGCAGACAAAGTGGCTCAGATCCGGGCTGACCTAGACTCCAATTGTGTAGCAGAGTCGACTGATAATGATTCAGTTGAGGGGACAGGGGCATGTTCTTGTCCGGTCATCTGGGGAGAGTTTGAGGCTGTTACGCCTGAGGAAGTGGACAGGGCCATTGGATCTGTATGTTCTGCCACCTGTTTGTTGGACCCGTGTCCCTCCTGGCTGGTTTCGGCCAGTAGGGTGGTGACACGTACCTGGATCCAGGAGATTGTCAACGCTTCTTTGAGGGAGGGGTCCTTTCCGGCTCCCTTAAAGGAGGCACTTGTGCGCCCCCTCCTCAAGAAGCCTTCCCTGGATCCAGAAATTTTGACCAACTATCGTCCGGTCTCCAACCTTCCCTTTGTGGGGAAGGTTGTCGAGAAGGTGGTGGCGCATCAGCTCCAGCGGTCTCTGGAGGAAGCCGATTATCTGGGCCCTCTGCAGTCGGGATTCAGGCCCGGCTACAGCACCGAAACTGCTTTGGTCGCTCTGATGGATGATCTCTGGCGAGCCCGGGATAAAGGCCAGTCCTCTGTCCTGGTGCTTCTTGACCTCTCAGCGGCGTTCGATACCATTGACCACGGTATCCTTCTGCGCCGGCTGGAGGGATTGGGAGTGGGGGACACCGTATTGCGGTGGTTCTCCTCCTATCTCACTGGTCGGTCGCAGTCGGTGTTTGTGGGGGATCGAAGGTCCACCTCTAGGTTACTCCCATGTGGGGTGCCTCAGGGGTCGGTTCTCTCCCCCCTACTTTTTAACATTTACATGAAGCCACTGGGTGAGATCATCCACTGCCACAGAGTGAGATACCATCAGTACGCTGATGATACTCAGCTGTACATTTCCACTCCTGGCCATATCAGTGAAGCGGTTGAGGTGATGTGCCGGTGTCTGGAGGCTGTGAGGGTTTGGATGGGTGTTAACAGATTAAGGCTCAACCCCGATAAGACAGAGTGGCTGTGGGTGATGCCTCCCAAGGACACTTCTATCTGTCCTTCGATTACCCTGGGGGGTGAATCTATAAACCCCTCAGAGAAGGTTCGCAACTTGGGAGTCCTCCTTGATCCACAGCTGACATTGGATCATCATTTGTCGGCGGTGGCGAGGGGGGCATTTGCCCAGGTTCGCCTGGTGCACCAGTTGCGTCCTTACTTGGATCGGGAGTCACTCCTCACAGTCACACATGCCCTTGTCACCTCGAGGATCGACTACTGCAACGCTCTCTACATGGGGCTACCCTTGAAGAGTGTTCGGAGACTACAATTAGTGCAAAATGCAGCTGCGCGAGCAGTTGTGGGTCTTCCTCGTTGTGCCCACATTTCATCAACTCTCCGCACGCTGCATTGGTTGCCTATTGGTCTCCGAGCCCAATTCAAGGTGTTGGTTATTACCTATAAAGCCCTTCATGGCTTGGGACCAGGATACTTACGGGACCGCCTTCTGCCACATACTTCTCTACGACCGGTGAGAGCGCACAGGGTCGGCCTCCTCCAGGTCCTGTCAATGAAACAATGTTGTTTGGCGGGCCCTAGGGGGAGGGCTTTCTCTGTTGCGGCGCCCACCCTCTGGAACCAACTACCTCCTGAAGTCCGCGTTTCTCCGACCCTCCTGGCCTTCCGAAAGAATTTAAAAACCTACCTCTGCCGGCAGGCCTGGGGATGATTGTTGATTGTGGTGTGATTGATGAGTATGTATGGGGTTTGTATTTTTAATGTTGTTCGGATTTGTTCAATTGTTTATATATATATGTTGTAAGCCGCTCCGAGTCTTCGGAGAGGAGCGGCATAGAAATCCGAATAAATAAATAAATAAATAAATAAACACTGCCCGGCTCCCATTAACACGCAGCCACCACACGTGGCACACAAAAGAACACAGCCTGGCTCTGGCCACCATTAACGCGCAGCCGCTGCTCGCATCACACAAGGCAACACAGCCTGGCCCCGGCTGCCATTGACGCGCAGTCACCGCTCACAGCCCAGCCCCGGCCCCAGACACCATTAACATGCAGCTGCCTTTCGTGGCACACAAGGCTACACAGCCCGGCCCTGGCCCCCGCCCTGGCTCTGGCCACCATTAACATGCAGCCGCCACTTCCGTCCCACAAGGCAACAACACAGCCCAGCCCCGGCTGCCATTAATGCACAGCCAGAGCTTGTGGCACACAAGGCAACACAGCCCAGGCCAGGCCGCCATTAACGCGCAGCCGCTGCTCACGGCACACAAGGCAACACAGCCCAGCCCTGGCCCTGGCCACCTGGGTTTCAGGTATGGCATCAGCCGCGACTACAGGGAAGGGGGGAGGCGTGGCAATTATAGCTAAGGAGTCACTCGGGCTGCGCAGACTCGCTGCTACCGAGATATCAGGTTGTGAGTCCCTTCTTATGAGGTTGGACCTAGGTGTACAGGTGGGTCTGTTTCTTACATACCTGCCTCCTAGCTGCGTTTCTACAGCCCTGCCCATGCTACTCGAGGAGGTAGCCGGGTTGGCGGTTGAGTTCCCCAGACTTATTGTCTTCGGGGACTTTAATGTGCCGTCACTCGGTGAGTCCTCTGGGTTGGCGCGGGAGTTCATGGCTTCCATGGCAACCATGGACCTGGCACAAAAGGCAACACGGCCCAGCCGCAGCCCTAGCCCCCATTAACACGCAGCCGCCACTCACGACACACAAGGCAACACAGCCTGGCCCTGGCCCTGGCCCTGGCCACCATTAACGTGTAGTCGCCGCTCGCAGCAGACAAGGCAACACGGCCCAAGCCCTGGCCACCAATAACGCGCAGCTGCCTTTCGAGTCCCACAAGGGAACACAGCCCAGCCCCAGCCCTGGCCGCCATTAACGCGCAGCTGAAACTTGCGGCACACAAGGCAACACAGCCCGGTCCGGGACCTGGCCACCATTAACGCGCAGACGCCTTTTGCGGCCCACAAGGCAACACAGCCCGGCCCTGGCCCCAATTAACGTGAAGCCACCGCTCGTGGCACACAAGGCAACACTGGCTGGCCCCAGCCCCAATTAACATGCAGCCGCCTTTTGCGGCCCACAAGGCAACACAGCCAGGCCCCGCCCACCATTAATGCGCACCCACAGCTCGTGCTACACAAGGCAATATAGCCCAGCCCTGGCTCCAGGTCTTGGCCCCGGCTCTGGCCCCGGCCACCATTAACGTGCAGCCACCGCTCTCGGCACACAAGGCAACACAGCCTAGTCCCGGCCCCCATTAACATGCAGGCACCGCTTGCAGCACACAAGGCAACAGTGCCCGGCCCCCATTAACACGCAGCCACCACTCGCGGCACACAAAAGAACACAGCCTGGCTCCGGCCACCATTAACGCACAGCCGCCGCTCGCATCACACAAGGCAACACAGCCCGGCCCCGGCTGCCATTAACGTGCAGCCGCCTTTCATGGCACCCAAGGCTACACAGCCCGGCCCCGGCCCCAGCCCTGGCTCTTGCCACCATTAACATGCAGCCGCCACTCGCAGCCCACAAGGCAACACTGCCTGGCCCCGGCCCCCGTTAACACGTAGCCGCCACTTGCAGCATACAAGGCAACACACCCTGGCCCTGGCCCCAGCTGCCATTAATGCGCAGTTCCCACTCATGGCACACGAGGCAACACAGCCCGGCCCTTGCCCCTGTCACCATTAATGTGCAGTCACTGGTCGCGGCACATAAGGCAACACAGCCCGGCCCCGGCCCCCATTAACAGACAGCTGCCACTCACGGCACACAAGGCAACACAGCCCGGCCCTGGCCCCCGCTCCTGGCCCCTGCTCTGGCCCCAGCAACCATTAACGTGCAGCCACCGCTCACATCACACAAGGCAACACTGCCCGGCCCCTGCCCCAATTAATACACAGCAACCACTCGTGGCACACAGGGCAACACAGCCCAGCCCCGGCCCCCTTTAACATGCAGCCGCCACTCACGTCACACAAGGCAACACTGTCCGGCCCCTGCCCCCATTAACACGCAGCTGCCACTCGTGGCACACAAGACAACACAGCCCGGCCCAAGCCCCAATTAATACACAGCAACCACTCGTGGCACACAGGGCAACACAGCCCAGCCCCGGCCCCCATTAACATGCAGCCGCCACTCACGGCACACAAAGGAACACAGCCCAGCCCCAGCCACCATTAACCCATAGCAACCGCTTTCGGCAAAAAAGCCAACACAGCCTGCCCCTGGTAACCATTAACGTGCAGTCACTGGTCGTGGCACATAAGGCAACACAGGCCGGCCCTGGCCCCCATTAACAGACAGCTGCCACTCACGGCACACAAGGCAACACAGCCCGGCCCTGGCCCCGGCCACCATTAATGCGCGCTCGCCGCTTGTGGCAGTCACCACGAGCAGTCACCGCTCGCAACACACAAGGCAACACGGCCCCAGCCCTGGCCACCATTAACGCACAGCTGCCTTTTGAGTCGCACAAGGCAACACAGCCCGGCCCCGGCCACCATTAACACGCATCCACAGCTTGTGGCACACAAGGCAACACAGCCCGGCCCTGGCCCTGGCCCTGGCCCCGGCCACCATTGATATGCAGCTGCCACTCGCGGCCCACAATGCAACATAGCCCGGTCCTGGCTGCCATTAATGTGCAGCCACAGCTCCTGGCACACAAGGCAACACAGCCCGGCTGTGGCCCTGGCCCCATCCCCCATTAGCGTGAAACTGCCACTCACGGCACAAAAGGCAAAACAGCCCGGTCCTGGCCCCATTAACGTGCGGCCACCGCTCACAACACACTTGCGGCACTTGCGGCATACAAGGCAACACAGCCAGGCCCTGGCCCCGGTCACCATTAACATGCAGCCGCCACTCGCAGCACACAAGGCAACACAGCCCGGCCCAAGCCCTGGCCGCCATTAATGCGCAGCTGAAGCTCGCGGCACACAAGGCAACAAAGCCCGGTCCGGGCCCTGGCCACCATTAATGCACGCCTTTCGCGGTCCACAAGGCAACACAGCCCGGCCCCGGCCCCAATTAACATGCAGCCACCGCTCATGGCACACAAGGGAACACTGGCCGGCCCCAGCCCCCATTAACATGCAGCCGACTTTCGCGGCCCAGAAGGCAACACAGCCAGGCCCCGACCACCATTAATGCACAGCCCCAGCTCGTGGCACAGAAGGAAACACAGCCCAGCACACAAAAGAACACAGCCTGGCTCCGGCCACCATTAACGCGCAGCCGCCGCTCGCATCACACAAGGCAACACAGCCCGGCCCCGGCTGTCATTGACGCACCGTCACCGCTCACGGCACACAAGGCAACACAGCCCAGCCCCGGCCCCAGACACCATTAACGTGCAGCTGCCTTTCGTGGCACACAAGGCTACACTTCCCGACCCTGGCCCCGGCCCTGGCTCTGGCAACCATTAACATGCAGCCGCCACTCGCGGCCCACAAGGCAACACAGCCAGGCCCCGGCCACCATTAATGCGCAGCCCCATCTCGTGGCACAGAAGGAAACACAGCCCAGCCCTGGCTGCCAGTCCTGGCCCCAGCTCTGGCCCCGGCCACCATTAATGTGCAGCCACCGCTCTCGGCACACAAGGCAACACAGCCCTGTCCCAGCCCCCATTAACGTGCAGTCACTGCTCGCAGCACACAAGGCAACAGTGGAAGAGAAGATGTTGTGGGACATGGCTGTGGAGTTCCCGAGAGCAACTTTTAGTGAACATTTTTAGCTGACCTTCAAGCTCAGTCTGTGCCCCTGATGAGGCATTTTGGGGCGACTGGTTTATTTCTTGTATCTCTGCTTGTGGTTCTTTTAATTAATATGTTTTATACTGTGGTTTTTTAAATTTAATATGTTTATACGTCTGTTTTTAAATTTTTAAACTTTTAAATTTAAATTTTTAATTTTTATCAAATTGGGGGGGGTGAGTGATGTATGTATGGGACGGGGACATGCTTGAAGAATGTATGATAGATAAATGGACAGGCCTGCCGAGCTTGAGGGAGGCCGGGGACTGGGGAGATGCGGACTCTGGAGACAATGAGGGTTGGAATATACCGGTCATTCAGGGAAGAGGCAGGTATGGCGGGAGCAGGAGGGTAGGCCGCACACGGGGAACTCGGTCCTGCTGTCTCGTAGCAGTTCCTTGTTCTGGCCCTTCTGAAAAAACTTGCTCTCCCCACGATTCTGGTGATGGGTGTAGCTCGGGCCCTGGGCTCAGGCTATTGCTGCTTAACGCCAGGTCGGTTAACAATAAGGCTCCCCTCATTCATGATCTTCTCATGGATGAGGAGACCGACTTGGCGTGTGTGACTGAGACCTGGTTGGGCCCTGAGGGGGGAGTTCCCCTCACGGGCATGTGCCCATCAGGTTATCAGGTATGGCATCAGCCGCGACCCCAGGGAAGGGGGGGAGGAGTGGCTATTTTGGCCCGGGAGAACTTCAGTCTACGTAGACTCACTGTTTCCGAAATTCCGGGTTGCGAGTCCATCCTTATGACGCTGGACCTAGGGGTCCAGGTGGGCTTATTGCTTACGTACCTGCCTCCCAGCTGCGTGGCATCAGCCCTGCCTGTGCTACTCGAGGAGGTTGCTGGGCTGGCGGTGGAGTTCCCCAGGCTTATAGTCCTGGGGGACTTCAATCTGCCGTCGCTTGGCGAATCCTCGGGATTGGCACAGGAGTTCATGGCCGCCATGACAACCATGGACCTGACCCAAGTAGTGCAGGGCCTGACGCATGAGGGTGGACACGCCCCGGATATGATTTTGCTTTCGGAGCAGTTGGGTAATGATCTGGTTTTAAGGGGCTTAGATATCATGCCTTTGTCATGGACTGATCATTTTCTGCTTCGACTGAATTTTACGGCCCCAATCCTTCCCCGCAGGGAGGCGGAACCGATTAGGTGGTTCCGCCCCAGACGCCTGATGGATCCAATTGGCTTTCAGACGGCGCTTGGGGAATTACCGAGCTCCCTCATTCACAGTCCGGCGGAGTCCCTGGTAGCGGCATGGAATACGGCCGCGAAGGGGGCTATTGACCGGATTGCGCCTTTGCAACCTCTCCGTGGTGCTGGCCCCAGGAGGTCTCCTTGGTTTACTGAGGAGCTCAGGGGGATGAAGCGCCATAAGAGACGTCTAGAGAAGCGATGGAGACAAAGTAAGTCCGGATCTGACCGAACCAGATTGAGCTTATTTATTAAAGCCTATCTGAAGGCGATTAAGGCGGCAAGATCTTTGTATCTTTCTGCTTTGATCGCGTCTGTGGAATCTCGTCCGGCCGCCCTGTTTAGGGTGACCCGATCCCTTATTAACCCAAGGGGTCCGGGGCCTCCCTTGCAGGGTAGTGCCGAGGACTTTAATAACTGTTTCGCAGACAAAGTGGCTCAGATCCGGGCTGACCTAGACTCCAATTGTGTAGCAGAGTCGACTGATAATGATTCAGTTGAGGGGACAGGGGCATGTTCTTGTCCGGTCATCTGGGGAGAGTTTGAGGCTGTTACGCCTGAGGAAGTGGACAGGGCCATTGGATCTGTATGTTCTGCCACCTGTTTGTTGGACCCGTGTCCCTCCTGGCTGGTTTCGGCCAGTAGGGTGGTGACACGTACCTGGATCCAGGAGATTGTCAACGCTTCTTTGAGGGAGGGGTCCTTTCCGGCTCCCTTAAAGGAGGCACTTGTGCGCCCCCTCCTCAAGAAGCCTTCCCTGGATCCAGAAATTTTGACCAACTATCGTCCGGTCTCCAACCTTCCCTTTGTGGGGAAGGTTGTCGAGAAGGTGGTGGCGCATCAGCTCCAGCGGTCTCTGGAGGAAGCCGATTATCTGGGCCCTCTGCAGTCGGGATTCAGGCCCGGCTACAGCACCGAAACTGCTTTGGTCGCTCTGATGGATGATCTCTGGCGAGCCCGGGATAGAGGCCAGTCCTCTGTCCTGGTGCTTCTTGACCTCTCAGCGGCGTTCGATACCATTGACCACGGTATCCTTCTGCGCCGGCTGGAGGGATTGGGAGTGGGGGACACCGTATTGCGGTGGTTCTCCTCCTATCTCACTGGTCGGTCGCAGTCGGTGTTTGTGGGGGATCGAAGGTCCACCTCTAGGTTACTCCCATGTGGGGTGCCTCAGGGGTCGGTTCTCTCCCCCCTACTTTTTAACATTTACATGAAGCCACTGGGTGAGATCATCCACTGCCACAGAGTGAGATACCATCAGTACGCTGATGATACTCAGCTGTACATTTCCACTCCTGGCCATATCAGTGAAGCGGTTGAGGTGATGTGCCGGTGTCTGGAGGCTGTGAGGGTTTGGATGGGTGTTAACAGATTAAGGCTCAACCCCGATAAGACAGAGTGGCTGTGGGTGATGCCTCCCAAGGACACTTCTATCTGTCCTTCGATTACCCTGGGGGGTGAATCTATAAACCCCTCAGAGAAGGTTCGCAACTTGGGAGTCCTCCTTGATCCACAGCTGACATTGGATCATCATTTGTCGGCGGTGGCGAGGGGGGCATTTGCCCAGGTTCGCCTGGTGCACCAGTTGCGTCCTTACTTGGATCGGGAGTCACTCCTCACAGTCACACATGCCCTTGTCACCTCGAGGATCGACTACTGCAACGCTCTCTACATGGGGCTACCCTTGAAGAGTGTTCGGAGACTACAATTAGTGCAAAATGCAGCTGCGCGAGCAGTTGTGGGTCTTCCTCGTTGTGCCCACATTTCATCAACTCTCCGCACGCTGCATTGGTTGCCTATTGGTCTCCGAGCCCAATTCAAGGTGTTGGTTATTACCTATAAAGCCCTTCATGGCTTGGGACCAGGATACTTACGGGACCGCCTTCTGCCACATACTTCTCTACGACCGGTGAGAGCGCACAGGGTCGGCCTCCTCCAGGTCCTGTCAATGAAACAATGTTGTTTGGCGGGCCCTAGGGGGAGGGCTTTCTCTGTTGCGGCGCCCACCCTCTGGAACCAACTACCTCCTGAAGTCCGCGTTTCTCCGACCCTCCTGGCCTTCCGAAAGAATTTAAAAACCTACCTCTGCCGGCAGGCCTGGGGATGATTGTTGATTGTGGTGTGATTGATGAGTATGTATGGGGTTTGTATTTTTAATGTTGTTCGGATTTGTTCAATTGTTTATATATATATGTTGTAAGCCGCTCCGAGTCTTCGGAGAGGAGCGGCATAGAAATCCGAATAAATAAATAAATAAATAAATAAACACTGCCCGGCTCCCATTAACACGCAGCCACCACACGTGGCACACAAAAGAACACAGCCTGGCTCTGGCCACCATTAACGCGCAGCCGCTGCTCGCATCACACAAGGCAACACAGCCTGGCCCCGGCTGCCATTGACGCGCAGTCACCGCTCACAGCCCAGCCCCGGCCCCAGACACCATTAACATGCAGCTGCCTTTCGTGGCACACAAGGCTACACAGCCCGGCCCTGGCCCCCGCCCTGGCTCTGGCCACCATTAACATGCAGCCGCCACTTCCGTCCCACAAGGCAACAACACAGCCCAGCCCCGGCTGCCATTAATGCACAGCCAGAGCTTGTGGCACACAAGGCAACACAGCCCAGGCCAGGCCGCCATTAACGCGCAGCCGCTGCTCACGGCACACAAGGCAACACAGCCCAGCCCTGGCCCTGGCCACCTGGGTTTCAGGTATGGCATCAGCCGCGACTACAGGGAAGGGGGGAGGCGTGGCAATTATAGCTAAGGAGTCACTCGGGCTGCGCAGACTCGCTGCTACCGAGATATCAGGTTGTGAGTCCCTTCTTATGAGGTTGGACCTAGGTGTACAGGTGGGTCTGTTTCTTACATACCTGCCTCCTAGCTGCGTTTCTACAGCCCTGCCCATGCTACTCGAGGAGGTAGCCGGGTTGGCGGTTGAGTTCCCCAGACTTATTGTCTTCGGGGACTTTAATGTGCCGTCACTCGGTGAGTCCTCTGGGTTGGCGCGGGAGTTCATGGCTTCCATGGCAACCATGGACCTGGCACAAAAGGCAACACGGCCCAGCCGCAGCCCTAGCCCCCATTAACACGCAGCCGCCACTCACGACACACAAGGCAACACAGCCTGGCCCTGGCCCTGGCCCTGGCCACCATTAACGTGTAGTCGCCGCTCGCAGCAGACAAGGCAACACGGCCCAAGCCCTGGCCACCAATAACGCGCAGCTGCCTTTCGAGTCCCACAAGGGAACACAGCCCAGCCCCAGCCCTGGCCGCCATTAACGCGCAGCTGAAACTTGCGGCACACAAGGCAACACAGCCCGGTCCGGGACCTGGCCACCATTAACGCGCAGACGCCTTTTGCGGCCCACAAGGCAACACAGCCCGGCCCTGGCCCCAATTAACGTGAAGCCACCGCTCGTGGCACACAAGGCAACACTGGCTGGCCCCAGCCCCAATTAACATGCAGCCGCCTTTTGCGGCCCACAAGGCAACACAGCCAGGCCCCGCCCACCATTAATGCGCACCCACAGCTCGTGCTACACAAGGCAATATAGCCCAGCCCTGGCTCCAGGTCTTGGCCCCGGCTCTGGCCCCGGCCACCATTAACGTGCAGCCACCGCTCTCGGCACACAAGGCAACACAGCCTAGTCCCGGCCCCCATTAACATGCAGGCACCGCTTGCAGCACACAAGGCAACAGTGCCCGGCCCCCATTAACACGCAGCCACCACTCGCGGCACACAAAAGAACACAGCCTGGCTCCGGCCACCATTAACGCACAGCCGCCGCTCGCATCACACAAGGCAACACAGCCCGGCCCCGGCTGCCATTAACGTGCAGCCGCCTTTCATGGCACCCAAGGCTACACAGCCCGGCCCCGGCCCCAGCCCTGGCTCTTGCCACCATTAACATGCAGCCGCCACTCGCAGCCCACAAGGCAACACTGCCTGGCCCCGGCCCCCGTTAACACGTAGCCGCCACTTGCAGCATACAAGGCAACACACCCTGGCCCTGGCCCCAGCTGCCATTAATGCGCAGTTCCCACTCATGGCACACGAGGCAACACAGCCCGGCCCTTGCCCCTGTCACCATTAATGTGCAGTCACTGGTCGCGGCACATAAGGCAACACAGCCCGGCCCCGGCCCCCATTAACAGACAGCTGCCACTCACGGCACACAAGGCAACACAGCCCGGCCCTGGCCCCCGCTCCTGGCCCCTGCTCTGGCCCCAGCAACCATTAACGTGCAGCCACCGCTCACATCACACAAGGCAACACTGCCCGGCCCCTGCCCCAATTAATACACAGCAACCACTCGTGGCACACAGGGCAACACAGCCCAGCCCCGGCCCCCTTTAACATGCAGCCGCCACTCACGTCACACAAGGCAACACTGTCCGGCCCCTGCCCCCATTAACACGCAGCTGCCACTCGTGGCACACAAGACAACACAGCCCGGCCCAAGCCCCAATTAATACACAGCAACCACTCGTGGCACACAGGGCAACACAGCCCAGCCCCGGCCCCCATTAACATGCAGCCGCCACTCACGGCACACAAAGGAACACAGCCCAGCCCCAGCCACCATTAACCCATAGCAACCGCTTTCGGCAAAAAAGCCAACACAGCCTGCCCCTGGTAACCATTAACGTGCAGTCACTGGTCGTGGCACATAAGGCAACACAGGCCGGCCCTGGCCCCCATTAACAGACAGCTGCCACTCACGGCACACAAGGCAACACAGCCCGGCCCTGGCCCCGGCCACCATTAATGCGCGCTCGCCGCTTGTGGCAGTCACCACGAGCAGTCACCGCTCGCAACACACAAGGCAACACGGCCCCAGCCCTGGCCACCATTAACGCACAGCTGCCTTTTGAGTCGCACAAGGCAACACAGCCCGGCCCCGGCCACCATTAACACGCATCCACAGCTTGTGGCACACAAGGCAACACAGCCCGGCCCTGGCCCTGGCCCTGGCCCCGGCCACCATTGATATGCAGCTGCCACTCGCGGCCCACAATGCAACATAGCCCGGTCCTGGCTGCCATTAATGTGCAGCCACAGCTCCTGGCACACAAGGCAACACAGCCCGGCTGTGGCCCTGGCCCCATCCCCCATTAGCGTGAAACTGCCACTCACGGCACAAAAGGCAAAACAGCCCGGTCCTGGCCCCATTAACGTGCGGCCACCGCTCACAACACACTTGCGGCACTTGCGGCATACAAGGCAACACAGCCAGGCCCTGGCCCCGGTCACCATTAACATGCAGCCGCCACTCGCAGCACACAAGGCAACACAGCCCGGCCCAAGCCCTGGCCGCCATTAATGCGCAGCTGAAGCTCGCGGCACACAAGGCAACAAAGCCCGGTCCGGGCCCTGGCCACCATTAATGCACGCCTTTCGCGGTCCACAAGGCAACACAGCCCGGCCCCGGCCCCAATTAACATGCAGCCACCGCTCATGGCACACAAGGGAACACTGGCCGGCCCCAGCCCCCATTAACATGCAGCCGACTTTCGCGGCCCAGAAGGCAACACAGCCAGGCCCCGACCACCATTAATGCACAGCCCCAGCTCGTGGCACAGAAGGAAACACAGCCCAGCACACAAAAGAACACAGCCTGGCTCCGGCCACCATTAACGCGCAGCCGCCGCTCGCATCACACAAGGCAACACAGCCCGGCCCCGGCTGCCATTGACGCACCGTCACCGCTCACGGCACACAAGGCAACACAGCCCAGCCCCGGCCCCAGACACCATTAACGTGCAGCTGCCTTTCGTGGCACACAAGGCTACACTTCCCGACCCTGGCCCCGGCCCTGGCTCTGGCAACCATTAACATGCAGCCGCCACTCGCGGCCCACAAGGCAACACAGCCAGGCCCCGGCCACCATTAATGCGCAGCCCCATCTCGTGGCACAGAAGGAAACACAGCCCAGCCCTGGCTGCCAGTCCTGGCCCCAGCTCTGGCCCCGGCCACCATTAATGTGCAGCCACCGCTCTCGGCACACAAGGCAACACAGCCCTGTCCCAGCCCCCATTAACGTGCAGTCACTGCTCGCAGCACACAAGGCAACAGTGGAAGAGAAGATGTTGTGGGACATGGCTGTGGAGTTCCCGAGAGCAACTTTTAGTGAACATTTTTAGCTGACCTTCAAGCTCAGTCTGTGCCCCTGATGAGGCATTTTGGGGCGACTGGTTTATTTCTTGTATCTCTGCTTGTGGTTCTTTTAATTAATATGTTTTATACTGTGGTTTTTTAAATTTAATATGTTTATACGTCTGTTTTTAAATTTTTAAACTTTTAAATTTAAATTTTTAATTTTTATCAAATTGGGGGGGGTGAGTGATGTATGTATGGGACGGGGACATGCTTGAAGAATGTATGATAGATAAATGGACAGGCCTGCCGAGCTTGAGGGAGGCCGGGGACTGGGGAGATGCGGACTCTGGAGACAATGAGGGTTGGAATATACCGGTCATTCAGGGAAGAGGCAGGTATGGCGGGAGCAGGAGGGTAGGCCGCACACGGGGAACTCGGTCCTGCTGTCTCGTAGCAGTTCCTTGTTCTGGCCCTTCTGAAAAAACTTGCTCTCCCCACGATTCTGGTGATGGGTGTAGCTCGGGCCCTGGGCTCAGGCTATTGCTGCTTAACGCCAGGTCGGTTAACAATAAGGCTCCCCTCATTCATGATCTTCTCATGGATGAGGAGACCGACTTGGCGTGTGTGACTGAGACCTGGTTGGGCCCTGAGGGGGGAGTTCCCCTCACGGGCATGTGCCCATCAGGTTATCAGGTATGGCATCAGCCGCGACCCCAGGGAAGGGGGGGAGGAGTGGCTATTTTGGCCCGGGAGAACTTCAGTCTACGTAGACTCACTGTTTCCGAAATTCCGGGTTGCGAGTCCATCCTTATGACGCTGGACCTAGGGGTCCAGGTGGGCTTATTGCTTACGTACCTGCCTCCCAGCTGCGTGGCATCAGCCCTGCCTGTGCTACTCGAGGAGGTTGCTGGGCTGGCGGTGGAGTTCCCCAGGCTTATAGTCCTGGGGGACTTCAATCTGCCGTCGCTTGGCGAATCCTCGGGATTGGCACAGGAGTTCATGGCCGCCATGACAACCATGGACCTGACCCAAGTAGTGCAGGGCCTGACGCATGAGGGTGGACACGCCCCGGATATGATTTTGCTTTCGGAGCAGTTGGGTAATGATCTGGTTTTAAGGGGCTTAGATATCATGCCTTTGTCATGGACTGATCATTTTCTGCTTCGACTGAATTTTACGGCCCCAATCCTTCCCCGCAGGGAGGCGGAACCGATTAGGTGGTTCCGCCCCAGACGCCTGATGGATCCAATTGGCTTTCAGACGGCGCTTGGGGAATTACCGAGCTCCCTCATTCACAGTCCGGCGGAGTCCCTGGTAGCGGCATGGAATACGGCCGCGAAGGGGGCTATTGACCGGATTGCGCCTTTGCGACCTCTCCGTGGTGCTGGCCCCAGGAGGTCTCCTTGGTTTACTGAGGAGCTCAGGGGGATGAAGCGCCATAAGAGACGTCTAGAGAAGCGATGGAGACAAAGTAAGTCCGGATCTGACCGAACCAGATTGAGCTTATTTATTAAAGCCTATCTGAAGGCGATTAAGGCGGCAAGATCTTTGTATCTTTCTGCTTTGATCGCGTCTGTGGAATCTCGTCCGGCCGCCCTGTTTAGGGTGACCCGATCCCTTATTAACCCAAGGGGTCCGGGGCCTCCCTTGCAGGGTAGTGCCGAGGACTTTAATAACTGTTTCGCAGACAAAGTGGCTCAGATCCGGGCTGACCTAGACTCCAATTGTGTAGCAGAGTCGACTGATAATGATTCAGTTGAGGGGACAGGGGCATGTTCTTGTCCGGTCATCTGGGGAGAGTTTGAGGCTGTTACGCCTGAGGAAGTGGACAGGGCCATTGGATCTGTATGTTCTGCCACCTGTTTGTTGGACCCGTGTCCCTCCTGGCTGGTTTCGGCCAGTAGGGTGGTGACACGTACCTGGATCCAGGAGATTGTCAACGCTTCTTTGAGGGAGGGGTCCTTTCCGGCTCCCTTAAAGGAGGCACTTGTGCGCCCCCTCCTCAAGAAGCCTTCCCTGGATCCAGAAATTTTGACCAACTATCGTCCGGTCTCCAACCTTCCCTTTGTGGGGAAGGTTGTCGAGAAGGTGGTGGCGCATCAGCTCCAGCGGTCTCTGGAGGAAGCCGATTATCTGGGCCCTCTGCAGTCGGGATTCAGGCCCGGCTACAGCACCGAAACTGCTTTGGTCGCTCTGATGGATGATCTCTGGCGAGCCCGGGATAGAGGCCAGTCCTCTGTCCTGGTGCTTCTTGACCTCTCAGCGGCGTTCGATACCATTGACCACGGTATCCTTCTGCGCCGGCTGGAGGGATTGGGAGTGGGGGACACCGTATTGCGGTGGTTCTCCTCCTATCTCACTGGTCGGTCGCAGTCGGTGTTTGTGGGGGATCGAAGGTCCACCTCTAGGTTACTCCCATGTGGGGTGCCTCAGGGGTCGGTTCTCTCCCCCCTACTTTTTAACATTTACATGAAGCCACTGGGTGAGATCATCCACTGCCACAGAGTGAGATACCATCAGTACGCTGATGATACTCAGCTGTACATTTCCACTCCTGGCCATATCAGTGAAGCGGTTGAGGTGATGTGCCGGTGTCTGGAGGCTGTGAGGGTTTGGATGGGTGTTAACAGATTAAGGCTCAACCCCGATAAGACAGAGTGGCTGTGGGTGATGCCTCCCAAGGACACTTCTATCTGTCCTTCGATTACCCTGGGGGGTGAATCTATAAACCCCTCAGAGAAGGTTCGCAACTTGGGAGTCCTCCTTGATCCACAGCTGACATTGGATCATCATTTGTCGGCGGTGGCGAGGGGGGCATTTGCCCAGGTTCGCCTGGTGCACCAGTTGCGTCCTTA
Organism: Bothrops alternatus; assembly: GCA_034064705.1. Lineage (NCBI taxonomy): Eukaryota > Metazoa > Chordata > Lepidosauria > Squamata > Viperidae > Bothrops > Bothrops alternatus. The sequence continues at coordinate 7,089,122 of JARGCV010000004.1, read as the reverse complement.
CTTGGATCGGGAGTCACTCCTCACAGTCACACATGCCCTTGTCACCTCGAGGATCGACTACTGCAACGCTCTCTACATGGGGCTACCCTTGAAGAGTGTTCGGAGACTACAATTAGTGCAAAATGCAGCTGCGCGAGCAGTTGTGGGTCTTCCTCGTTGTGCCCACATTTCATCAACTCTCCGCACGCTGCATTGGTTGCCTATTGGTCTCCGAGCCCAATTCAAGGTGTTGGTTATTACCTATAAAGCCCTTCATGGCTTGGGACCAGGATACTTACGGGACCGCCTTCTGCCACATACTTCTCTACGACCGGTGAGAGCGCACAGGGTCGGCCTCCTCCAGGTCCTGTCAATGAAACAATGTTGTTTGGCGGGCCCTAGGGGGAGGGCTTTCTCTGTTGCGGCGCCCACCCTCTGGAACCAACTACCTCCTGAAGTCCGCGTTTCTCCGACCCTCCTGGCCTTCCGAAAGAATTTAAAAACCTACCTCTGCCGGCAGGCCTGGGGATGATTGTTGATTGTGGTGTGATTGATGAGTATGTATGGGGTTTGTATTTTTAATGTTGTTCGGATTTGTTCAATTGTTTATATATATATGTTGTAAGCCGCTCCGAGTCTTCGGAGAGGAGCGGCATAGAAATCCGAATAAATAAATAAATAAATAAATAAACACTGCCCGGCTCCCATTAACACGCAGCCACCACACGTGGCACACAAAAGAACACAGCCTGGCTCTGGCCACCATTAACGCGCAGCCGCTGCTCGCATCACACAAGGCAACACAGCCTGGCCCCGGCTGCCATTGACGCGCAGTCACCGCTCACAGCCCAGCCCCGGCCCCAGACACCATTAACATGCAGCTGCCTTTCGTGGCACACAAGGCTACACAGCCCGGCCCTGGCCCCCGCCCTGGCTCTGGCCACCATTAACATGCAGCCGCCACTTCCGTCCCACAAGGCAACAACACAGCCCAGCCCCGGCTGCCATTAATGCACAGCCAGAGCTTGTGGCACACAAGGCAACACAGCCCAGGCCAGGCCGCCATTAACGCGCAGCCGCTGCTCACGGCACACAAGGCAACACAGCCCAGCCCTGGCCCTGGCCACCTGGGTTTCAGGTATGGCATCAGCCGCGACTACAGGGAAGGGGGGAGGCGTGGCAATTATAGCTAAGGAGTCACTCGGGCTGCGCAGACTCGCTGCTACCGAGATATCAGGTTGTGAGTCCCTTCTTATGAGGTTGGACCTAGGTGTACAGGTGGGTCTGTTTCTTACATACCTGCCTCCTAGCTGCGTTTCTACAGCCCTGCCCATGCTACTCGAGGAGGTAGCCGGGTTGGCGGTTGAGTTCCCCAGACTTATTGTCTTCGGGGACTTTAATGTGCCGTCACTCGGTGAGTCCTCTGGGTTGGCGCGGGAGTTCATGGCTTCCATGGCAACCATGGACCTGGCACAAAAGGCAACACGGCCCAGCCGCAGCCCTAGCCCCCATTAACACGCAGCCGCCACTCACGACACACAAGGCAACACAGCCTGGCCCTGGCCCTGGCCCTGGCCACCATTAACGTGTAGTCGCCGCTCGCAGCAGACAAGGCAACACGGCCCAAGCCCTGGCCACCAATAACGCGCAGCTGCCTTTCGAGTCCCACAAGGGAACACAGCCCAGCCCCAGCCCTGGCCGCCATTAACGCGCAGCTGAAACTTGCGGCACACAAGGCAACACAGCCCGGTCCGGGACCTGGCCACCATTAACGCGCAGACGCCTTTTGCGGCCCACAAGGCAACACAGCCCGGCCCTGGCCCCAATTAACGTGAAGCCACCGCTCGTGGCACACAAGGCAACACTGGCTGGCCCCAGCCCCAATTAACATGCAGCCGCCTTTTGCGGCCCACAAGGCAACACAGCCAGGCCCCGCCCACCATTAATGCGCACCCACAGCTCGTGCTACACAAGGCAATATAGCCCAGCCCTGGCTCCAGGTCTTGGCCCCGGCTCTGGCCCCGGCCACCATTAACGTGCAGCCACCGCTCTCGGCACACAAGGCAACACAGCCTAGTCCCGGCCCCCATTAACATGCAGGCACCGCTTGCAGCACACAAGGCAACAGTGCCCGGCCCCCATTAACACGCAGCCACCACTCGCGGCACACAAAAGAACACAGCCTGGCTCCGGCCACCATTAACGCACAGCCGCCGCTCGCATCACACAAGGCAACACAGCCCGGCCCCGGCTGCCATTAACGTGCAGCCGCCTTTCATGGCACCCAAGGCTACACAGCCCGGCCCCGGCCCCAGCCCTGGCTCTTGCCACCATTAACATGCAGCCGCCACTCGCAGCCCACAAGGCAACACAGCCCGGCCCCGGCTGCCACTGATGCGCAGTCACCACTCACGGCACACAAGGCAATACAGCCCGGTCCCGGCCCCAGACACCATTAACGTACAGCCGTTTTTTGTGGCACACAAGGCTACACAGCCCGTCCCTGGCCCTGGCTCTGGCCACCATTAACATGCAGCCGCCACTCACGGCCCACAAGGAAACACGGCCCAGCCCCGGTTGCCATTAATGCGGAGCCACAGCTTGTGGCACACAAGGCAACACAGCCTGGCCCAGGCCGCCATTAACGTGCAACCGCCGCTCACGGCACACAAGGCAACAGAGCCCGGCCCCGGCCCCGGCCACCATTAACGCGCACTCGCCGCTCGTGGCACAAAAGGTAACACAGCCCGGCCCCGGCCCTGCCCTCCATTAACGCGCAGTCACCGCTCGCAGCACACAAGGCAACACGGCCCCAGCCCTGGCCACCATTAATGAGCAGCTACCTTTTGAGTCCCACAAGGCAACACAGCCTGGCCCCGGCCACCATTAATGTGCAGCCACAGCTCCTGGCACACAAGGCAACACCGCCCGGCCCTGGCCCTGGCCCCGGTCACAATTAACATGCAGCCGCCACTTGCGGCACACAAGGCAACACAGCCCGGCCTTGGCTCCGGCCATCATTAACGCGCACTTGCCGCTCGTGGCACAAAAGGCAACACAGCCCGGCCCCGGCCACCATTAACACGCAGCCACCGCTCGTGGCACAAAAGGTAACACACCCCGGTCCCGGCCGTGGACGCCATTAACGCGCAGTCGCCGCTTGCAGCACACAAGGCAACACAGGCTGGCCCCGGCCCCCATTAACGTGCAGCCACCGCTCGCAGCACACAAGGCAACACTGCCCGGCCCTGGCCCCATTCACATGCAGCCGCCACTCACAGCACACAAAGGAACACAGCTTGGCTCTGGCCACCATTAACTCACAGCCGCTGCTCTTGTCACACAAGGCAACACAGCCAGGCCCCGGCTTCCATTGATGTGCAGTCGCCACTCGCGGCAAACAAGGCAACACTGCCTGGCCCTGGCCCCGGCCATCATTAACGCGCACTTGCCGCTCGTGGCACAAAAGGTAACACAGCCCGGCCCCAGCTCTGCCCACCATTAACGCGCAGTCGCCGCTCGCAGCACACAACGCAACACGGCCCCAGCCCTGGTCACCATTAACGCGCAGCTGCCTTTTGAGTCCCACAAGGCAACACAGCCTGGCCCCGGCCACCATTAACACGCAGCCACCGCTCGTGGCACAAAAGGTAACACACCCCGGTCCCGGCCCTGGACGCCATTAATGCGCAGTCGCCGCTTGCAGCACACAAGGCAACACAGCCCTGGCCCTGGCAACCATTAATGTGCAGCTGCCTTTTGATTCCCACAAGGCAACACAGCCTGGCCCTGGCCACAATTAATGTGCAGCCACCGCTCGTGGCACACAAGGCAACACAGCCTGGCCCCGGCCCCCATTAAGGTGCAGCCACCGCTCGCGGCACACAAGGCAACACTGCCCGGCCCTGGCCCCATTCACACGCAGCCGCCACTCACGGCAAACAAAGGAACACAGCTTGGCTCTGGCCACCATTAACGCGCAGCCGCTGCTCATGTCACACAAGGCAACACAGCCAGGCCCCGGCTTCCATTGATGTGCAGTCGCCACTCGCGGCAAACAAGGCAACACTGCCCGGCCCCGGCCCCATTCACACGCAGCCGCCACTCGCGGCACACAAAGGAACACAGCCTGGCTCCGGCCCCCATTAACACATAGCTGCCACTTGCAGCATACAAGGCAACACAGCCCGGCCCTGGCCCCGGTCACAAAAGGCAACACGAGTCCTCTGGGTTGGCGCGGGAGTTCATATCTTCCATGGCAACCATGGACCTGGCACAAAAGGCAACATGGCCCAGCTGCGGCCCCATCCCCCATTAACATGCAGCCGCCACTCATGGCACAAAAGGCAAAACAGCCCGGTCCTGGCCCCCATTAACGTGCGGCCACCGCTCACGGCACACAAGGCAACACTGCCCGGCTCCGGCCCCCATTAACACATAGCTGCCACTTGCAGCATACAAAGCAACACAGCCCGGCCCTGGCCCCGGTCACAATTAACATGCAGCCGCCACTTGCGGCACGCAAGGCAACAAACCCCGGCCCCAACCCTGGCCCCCATTAATGCGCAGCTGAAGCTGGCGGCACACAAGGCAACAAAGCCCAGCCCCAGCCCCAATTAACATGCAGCCACCGCTCATGGCACACAAGGGAACACTGGCCGGCCCCAGCCCCCATTAACACGCAGCCGCTGCTCATGTCACACAAGGCAACACAGCCAGGCCCCGGCTTCCATTGATGTGCAGTCGCCACTCGCGGCAAACAAGGCAACAGTGCCCGGCCCCGGCCCCATTCACACGCAGCCGCCACTCGCGGCACACAAAGGAACACAGCCTTGCTCCGGCCCCCATTAACACATAGCTGCCACTTGCAGCATACAAGGCAACACAGCCCGGCCCTGGCCCCGGTCACAAAAGGCAACACGAGTCCTCTGGGTTGGCGCGGGAGTTCATATCTTCCATGGCAACCATGGACCTGGCACAAAAGGCAACATGGCCCAGCTGCGGCCCCATCCCCCATTTACACGCTTCCACCACTCATGGCACACAAGGCAACACAGCCCGGCCCCGGCCCCCACTAACGTGCAGCTTCCGCTCAAAGCACACAAGGCAACACAGCCCAGCACTGGCCACCATTAACATGCAGCCACCACTCGCGGCCCATAAGGCAACAAAGCCCGGCCCCGGCCGCCATTAACAAGCAGCCGCCACTTGTGGCACACAAGGCAACACAGCCCGGCCCCGGCCCCCACTAACGTGCAGCTGCCGCTCAAAGCACACAAGGAAACACAGCCCGGCACTGGCTACCATTAACATGCAGCCACCACTCGCGGCCCAGAAGGCAACAAAACCCGGCCCCAACCCCCATTTACACGCTTCCACCACTCATGGCACACAAGGCAACACAGCCCGGCCCTGGCCCCCACTAACGTGCAGCTTCCGCTCAAAGCACACAAGGCAACACCATTAACGTGCAGCCACCGCTCGCGGCACACAAGGCAACACTGCCCGGCCCTGGCCCCATTCACACGCAGCCGCCACTCACGGCAAACAAAGGAACACAGCTTGGCTCTGGCCACCATTAACGCGCAGCCGCTGCTCATGTCACACAAGGCAACACAGCCAGGCCCCGGCTTCCATTGATGTGCAGTCGCCACTCGCGGCAAACAAGGCAACACTGCCCGGCCCCGGCCCCATTCACACGCAGCCGCCACTCGCGGCACACAAAGGAACACAGCCTGGCTCCGGCCCCCATTAACACATAGCTGCCACTTGCAGCATACAAGGCAACACAGCGCGGCCCTGGCCCCGGTCACAAAAGGCAACACGAGTCCTCTGGGTTGGCGCGGGAGTTCATATCTTCCATGGCAACCATGGACCTGGCACAAAAGGCAACATGGCCCAGCTGCGGCCCCATCCCCCATTAACATGCAGCCGCCACTCATGGCACAAAAGGCAAAACAGCCCGGTCCTGGCCCCCATTAACGTGCGGCCACCGCTCACGGCACACAAGGCAACACTGCCCGGCTCCGGCCCCCATTAACACATAGCTGCCACTTGCAGCATACAAAGCAACACAGCCCGGCCCTGGCCCCGGTCACAATTAACATGCAGCCGCCACTTGCGGCACGCAAGGCAACAAACCCCGGCCCCAACCCTGGCCCCCATTAATGCGCAGCTGAAGCTGGCGGCACACAAGGCAACAAAGCCCAGCCCCAGCCCCAATTAACATGCAGCCACCGCTCATGGCACACAAGGGAACACTGGCCGGCCCCAGCCCCCATTAACACGCAGCCGCTGCTCATGTCACACAAGGCAACACAGCCAGGCCCCGGCTTCCATTGATGTGCAGTCGCCACTCGCGGCAAACAAGGCAACAGTGCCCGGCCCCGGCCCCATTCACACGCAGCCGCCACTCGCGGCACACAAAGGAACACAGCCTTGCTCCGCTCAAAGCACACAAGGAAACACAGCCCGGCACTGGCTACCATTAACATGCAGCCACCACTCGCGGCCCAGAAGGCAACAAAACCCGGCCCCAACCCCCATTTACACGCTTCCACCACTCATGGCACACAAGGCAACACAGCCCGGCCCTGGCCCCCACTAACGTGCAGCTTCCGCTCAAAGCACACAAGGCAACACCATTAACGTGCAGCCACCGCTCGCGGCACACAAGGCAACACTGCCCGGCCCTGGCCCCATTCACACGCAGCCGCCACTCACGGCACACAAAGGAACACAGCTTGGCTCTGGCCACCATTAACGCGCAGCCACTGCTCTTGTCACACAAGGCAACACAGCCAGGCCCCGGCTTCCATTGATGTGCAGTCGCCACTCGCGGCAAACAAGGCAACACTGCCCGGCCCTGGCCCCGGCCATCATTAACGCGCACTTGCCACTCATGGCACAAAAGGTAACACAGCCCGGCCCCAGCTCTGCCCACCATTAACGCGCAGTCGCCGCTCGCAGCACACAACGCAACACGGCCCCAGCCCGGGTCACCATTAACGCGCAGCTGCCTTGTGAGTCCCACAAGGCAACACAGCCCGGCCCCGGCCACCATTAACACGCAGCCACCGCTCGTGGCACAAAAGGTAACACACCCCGGTCCCGGCCCTGGACGCCATTAACGCGCAGTCGCCGCTTGCAGCACACAAGGCATCACAGCCTGGCACTGGCCACCATTAACATGCAGCCACCGCTCATGGCACACAAGGGAACACTGGCCGGCCCCAGCCCCCATTAACATGCAGCCGACTTTCGCGGCCCAGAAGGCAACACAGCCAGGCCCCGGCCACCATTAATGCACAGCCCCAGGTCGTGGCACAGAAGGAAACACAGCCGAGCACACAAAAGAACACAGCCTGGCTCCGGCCACCATTAACGCGCAGCCGCCGCTTGCATCACACAAGGCAACACAGCCCGGCCCCGGCTGCCATTGACGCGCCGTCACCGCTCACGGCACACAAGGCAACACAGCCCAGCCCCGGCCCCAGACACCATTAACGTGCAGCTGCCTTTCGTGGCACACAAGGCTACACTTCCCGACCCTGGCCCCGGCCCTGGCTCTGGCAACCATTAACATGCAGCTGCCACTCGCGGCCCACAAGGCAACACAGCCAGGCCCCGGCCACCGTTAATGCGCAGCCCCATCTCGTGGCACAGAAGGAAACACAGCCCAGCCCTGGCTGCCAGTCCTGGCCCCAGCTCTGGCCCCGGCCACCATTAATGTGCAGCCACCGCTCTCGGCACACAAGGCAACACAGCCCTGTCCCAGCCCCCATTAACGTGCAGTCACTGCACGCAGCACACAAGGCAACACTGCCCGGCTCCCATTAACACGCAGCCACCACTCGTGGCACACAAAAGAACACAGCCTGGCTCTGGCCACCATTAACGCGCAGCCGCTGCTCGCATCACACAATGCAACACAGCCTGGCCCCGGCTGCCATTGACGCGCAGTCACCGCTCACGGCACACAAGGCAAGACAGCCCAGCCCCGGCCCCAGACACCATTAACATGCAGCTGCCTTTCGTGGCACACAAGGCTACACAGCCCGGCCCTGGCCCCCGCCCTGGCTCTGGCCACCATTAACATGCAGCCGCCACTTCCGTCCCACAAGGAAACACAGCCCAGCCCCGGCTGCCATTAATGCGCAGCCAGAGCTTGTGGCACACAAGGCAACACAGCCCGGGCCAGTCCGCCATTAACGTGCAGCCGCTGCTCACGGCACACAAGGCAACACAGCCCGGCCCTGGCCCTGGCCACCTGGGTTTCAGGTATGGCATCAGCCGCGACTACAGGGAAGGGGGGGAGGCGTGGCAATTATAGCTAAGGAGTCACTCGGGCTGCGCAGACTCGCTGCTACCGAAATATCAGGTTGTGAGTCCCTTCTTATGAGGTTGGACCTAGGTGTACAGGTGGGTCTGTTTCTTACATACCTGCCTCCTAGCTGCGTTTCTACAGCCCTGCCCATGCTACTCGAGGAGGTAGCCGGGTTGGCAGTTGAGTTCCCCAGACTTATTGTCTTTGGGGACTTTAATGTGCCGTCACTCGGTGAGTCCTCTGGGTTGGCGCGGGAGTTCATGGCTTCCATGGCAACCATGGACCTGGCACAAAAGGCAACACGGCCCAGCCGCGGCCCTAGCCCCCATTAACACGCAGCCGCCGCTCACGGCACACAAGGCAACACAGCCTGGCCCTGGCCCTGGCCCTGGCCACCATTAACGTGTAGTTGCCGCTCGCAGCAGACAAGGCAACACGGCCCAAGCCCTGGCCACCAATAACGCGCAGCTGCCTTTCGAGTCCCACAAGGGAACACAGCCCAGCCCCAGCCCTGGCCGCCATTAACGCGCAGCTGAAGCTTGCGGCACACAAGGCAACACAGCCCGGTCCGGGACCTGGCCACCATTAACGCGCAGACGCCTTTTGCGGCCCACAAGGCTACACAGCCCGTCCCTGGCCCTGGCTCTGGCCACCATTAACATGCAGCCGCCACTCACGGCCCACAAGGAAACACGGCCCAGCCCCGGCTGCCATTAATGCGGAGCCACAGCTTGTGGCACACAAGGCAACACAGCCTGGCCCAGGCCGCCATTAACGTGCAACCGCCGCTCACGGCACACAAGGCAATAGAGCCCGGCCCCGGCCCCGGCCACCATTAACACATAGCTGCCACTTGCAGCATACAAAGCAACACAGCCCGGCCCTGGCCCCGGTCACAATTAACATGCAGCCGCCACTTGCGGCACGCAAGGCAACAAACCCCGGCCCCAACCCTGGCCCCCATTAATGCGCAGCTGAAGCTGGCGGCACACAAGGCAACACGGCCCCAGCCCTGGTCACCATTAACACGCAGCTGCCTTTTGAGTCCCACAAGGCAACACAGCCTGGCCCCGGCCACCATTAACACGCAGCCACCGCTCGTGGCACAAAAGGTAACACACCCCGGTCCCGGCCCTGGACGCCATTAATGCGCAGTCGCCGCTTGCAGCACACAAGGCAACACAGCCCTGGCCCTGGCAACCATTAACATGCAGCCACCACTCGCGGCCCATAAGGCAACAAAGCCCGGCCCCGGCCGCCATTAACAAGCAGCCGCCACTTGTGGCACACAAGGCAACACAGCCCGGCCCCGGCCCCCACTAACGTGCAGCTGCCGCTCAAAGCACACAAGGAAACACAGCCCGGCACTGGCTACCATTAACATGCAGCCACCACTCGCGGCCCAGAAGGCAACAAAACCCGGCCCCAACCCCCATTTACACGCTTCCACCACTCATGGCACACAAGGCAACACAGCCCGGCCCTGGCCCCCACTAACGTGCAGCTTCCGCTCAAAGCACACAAGGCAACACCATTAACGTGCAGCCACCGCTCGCGGCACACAAGGCAACACTGCCCGGCCCTGGCCCCATTCACACGCAGCCGCCACTCACGGCACACAAAGGAACACAGCTTGGCTCTGGCCACCATTAACGCGCAGCCACTGCTCTTGTCACACAAGGCAACACAGCCAGGCCCCGGCTTCCATTGATGTGCAGTCGCCACTCGCGGCAAACAAGGCAACACTGCCTGGCCCTGGCCCCGGCCATCATTAACGCGCACTTGCCGCTCGTGGCACAAAAGGTAACACAGCCCGGCCCCAGCTCTGCCCACCATTAACGCGCAGTCGCCGCTCGCAGCACACAACGCAACACGGCCCCAGCCCGGGTCACCATTAACGCGCAGCTGCCTTGTGAGTCCCACAAGGCAACACAGCCCGGCCCCGGCCACCATTAACACGCAGCCACCGCTCGTGGCACAAAAGGTAACACACCCCGGTCCCGGCCCTGGACGCCATTAACGCGCAGTCGCCGCTTGCAGCACACAAGGCATCACAGCCTGGCACTGGCCACCATTAACATGCAGCCACCGCTCATGGCACACAAGGGAACACTGGCCGGCCCCAGCCCCCATTAACATGCAGCCGACTTTCGCGGCCCAGAAGGCAACACAGCCAGGCCCCGGCCACCATTAATGCACAGCCCCAGGTCGTGGCACAGAAGGAAACACAGCCGAGCACACAAAAGAACACAGCCTGGCTCCGGCCACCATTAACGCGCAGCCGCCGCTCGCATCACACAAGGCAACACAGCCCGGCCCCGGCTGCCATTGACGCGCCGTCACCGCTCACGGCACACAAGGCAACACAGCCCAGCCCCGGCCCCAGACACCATTAACGTGCAGCTGCCTTTCGTGGCACACAAGGCTACACTTCCCGACCCTGGCCCCGGCCCTGGCTCTGGCAACCATTAACATGCAGCTGCCACTCGCGGCCCACAAGGCAACACAGCCAGGCCCCGGCCACCATTAATGCGCAGCCCCATCTCGTGGCACAGAAGGAAACACAGCCCAGCCCTGGCTGCCAGTCCTGGCCCCAGCTCTGGCCCCGGCCACCATTAATGTGCAGCCACCGCTCTCGGCACACAAGGCAACACAGCCCTGTCCCAGCCCCCATTAACGTGCAGTCACTGCACGCAGCACACAAGGCAACACTGCCCGGCTCCCATTAACACGCAGCCACCACTCGTGGCACACAAAAGAACACAGCCTGGCTCTGGCCACCATTAACGCGCAGCCGCTGCTCGCATCACACAATGCAACACAGCCTGGCCCCGGCTGCCATTGACGCGCAGTCACCGCTCACGGCACACAAGGCAAGACAGCCCAGCCCCGGCCCCAGACACCATTAACATGCAGCTGCCTTTCGTGGCACACAAGGCTACACAGCCCGGCCCTGGCCCCCGCCCTGGCTCTGGCCACCATTAACATGCAGCCGCCACTTCCGTCCCACAAGGAAACACAGCCCAGCCCCGGCTGCCATTAATGCGCAGCCAGAGCTTGTGGCACACAAGGCAACACAGCCCGGGCCAGTCCGCCATTAACGTGCAGCCGCTGCTCACGGCACACAAGGCAACACAGCCCGGCCCTGGCCCTGGCCACCTGGGTTTCAGGTATGGCATCAGCCGCGACTACAGGGAAGGGGGGGAGGCGTGGCAATTATAGCTAAGGAGTCACTCGGGCTGCGCAGACTCGCTGCTACCGAAATATCAGGTTGTGAGTCCCTTCTTATGAGGTTGGACCTAGGTGTACAGGTGGGTCTGTTTCTTACATACCTGCCTCCTAGCTGCGTTTCTACAGCCCTGCCCATGCTACTCGAGGAGGTAGCCGGGTTGGCAGTTGAGTTCCCCAGACTTATTGTCTTTGGGGACTTTAATGTGCCGTCACTCGGTGAGTCCTCTGGGTTGGCGCGGGAGTTCATGGCTTCCATGGCAACCATGGACCTGGCACAAAAGGCAACACGGCCCAGCCGCAGCCCTAGCCCCCATTAACACGCAGCCGCCGCTCACGGCACACAAGGCAACACAGCCTGGCCCTGGCCCTGGCCACCATTAACGTGTAGTCGCCGCTCGCAGCAGACAAGGCAACACGGCCCAAGCCCTGGCCACCAATAACGCGCAGCTGCCTTTCGAGTCCCACAAGGGAACACAGCCCAGGCCAGCCCTGGCCGCCATTAACGCGCAGCTGAAGCTTGCGGCACACAAGGCAACACAGCCCGGTCCGGGACCTGGCCACCATTAACGCGCAGACGCCTTTTGCGGCCCACAAGGCAACACAGCCCGGCCCTGGCCCCAATTAACGTGCAGCCACCGCTCGTGGCACACAAGGCAACACTGGCTGGCCCCAGCCCCAATTAACATGCAGCCGCCTTTTGCGGCCCACAAGGCAACACAGCCAGGCCCCGCCAACCATTAATGCGCAGCCACAGCTCGTGCTACACAAGGCAATATAGCCCAGCCCTGGCTCCAGGTCTTGGCCCCGGCTCTGGCCCCGGCCACCATTAACGTGCAGCCACCGCTCTCGGCACACAAGGCAACACAGCCTAGTCCCGGCCCACATTAAAATGCAGGCACCGCTTGCAGCACACAAGGCAACAGTGCCCGGCCCCCATTAACACACAGCCGCCACTCGCGGATCACAAAAGAACACAGCCTGGCTCCGGCCACCATTAACGCACAGCCGCCACTCGCATCACACAAGGCAACACAGCCCGGCCCCGGCTGCCATTAACGTGCAGCCGCCTTTCATGGCACACAAGGCTACACAGCCCGGCCCCGGCCCTAGCCCTGGCAATTGCCACCATTAACATGCAGCCGCCACTCGCAGTCCACAAGGCAACACTGCCTGGCCCCGGCCCCCGTTAACACGTAGCCGCCACTTGCAGCATACAAGGCAACACACCCTGGCCCTGGCCCCAGCTGCCATTAATGCGCAGTTCCCACTCATGGCACACGAGGCAACACAGCCCGGCCCTTGCCCCTGTCACCATTAATGTGCAGTCACTGGTCGCGGCACATAAGGCAACACAGCCCGGCCCCGGCTTCCATTGATGTGCAGTCGCCACTCGCGGCAAACAAGGCAACACTGCCCGGCCCTGGCCCCGGCCATCATTAACGCACACTTGCCGCTCGTGGCACAAAAGGTAACACAGCCCGGCCCCAGCTCTGCCCACCATTAACGCGCAGTCGCCGCTCGCAGCACACAACGCAACACGGCCCCAGCCCTGGTCCCCATTAAAGTGCAGCTGCCTTTTGAGTCCCACAAGGCAACACAGCCCGGCCGCGGCCACCATTAACACGCAGCCACCGCTCGTGGCACAAAAGGTAACACACCCCGGTCCCGGCCCTGGACGCCATTAACGCGCAGTCGCTGCTTGCAGCACACAAGGCAACACAGCCTGGCCCTGGCCACAATTAATGTGCAGCCACCGCTCGTGGCACACAAGGCAACACAGCCTGGCCCCGGCCCCCATTAAGGTGCAGCCACCGCTCGTGGCACACAACGCAACACTGCCCGGCCCTGGCCCCATTCACACGCAGCCGCCACTCACGGCAAACAAAGGAACACAGCTTGGCTCTGGCCACCATTAACGCGCAGCCGCTGCTCATGACACACAAGGCAACACAGCCAGGCCCCGGCTTCCATTGATGTGCAGTCGCCACTTGCGGCAAACAAGGGAACACTGCCCGGCCCCGGCCCCATTCACACGCAGCCGCCACTCGCGGCACACAAAGGAACACAGCCTGGCTCCGGCCCCCATTAACACATAGCTGCCACTTGCAGCATACAAGGCAACACAGCCCGGCCCTGGCCCCGGTCACAAAAGGCAACACGAGTCCTCTGGGTTGGCGCGGGAGTTCATATCTTCCATGGCAACCATGGACCTGGCACAAAAGGCAACATGGCCCAGCTGCGGCCCCATCCCCCATTAACATGCAGCCGCCACTCATGGCACAAAAGGCAAAACAGCCCGGTCCTGGACCCCATTAACGTGCGGCCACCGCTCACGGCACACAAGGCAACACTGCCCGGCTCCGGCCCCCATTAACACATAGCTGCCACTTGCAGCATACAAAGCAACACAGCCCGGCCCTGGCCCCAGCCCTGGCCCCGGTCACAATTAACATGCAGCCGCCACTTGCGGCACGCAAGGCAACAAACCCCGGTCCCAACCCTGGCCCCCATTAATGCGCAGCTGAAGCTCGCGGCACACAAGGCAACAAAGCCCAGTCCGGGCCCTGGCCACCATTAATGCACAGACGCCTTTTGCGGTCCACAAGGCAACACAGCCCAGCCCCGGCCCCAATTAACATGCAGCCACCGCTCATGGCACACAAGGGAACACAGCCAGGCCCCGGCTTCCATTGATGTGCAGTCGCCACTTGCGGCAAACAAGGCAACACTGCCCGGCCCCGGCCCCATTCACACGCAGCCGCCACTCGCGGCACACAAAGGAACACAGCCTGGCTCCGGCCCCCATTAACACATAGCTGCCACTTGCAGCATACAAGGCAACACAGCCCGGCCCTGGCCCCGGTCACAAAAGGCAACACGAGTCCTCTGGGTTGGCGCGGGAGTTCATATCTTCCATGGCAACCATGGACCTGGCACAAAAGGCAACATGGCCCAGCTGCGGCCCCATCCCCCATTAACATGCAGCCGCCACTCATGGCACAAAAGGCAAAACAGCCCGGTCCTGGCCCCCATTAACGTGCGGCCACCGCTCACGGCACACAAGGCAACACTGCCCGGCTCCGGCCCCCATTAACACATAGCTGCCACTTGCAGCATACAAAGCAACACAGCCCGGCCCTGGCCCCAGCCCTGGCCCCAGTCACAATTAACATGCAGCCGCCACTTGCGGCACGCAAGGCAACAAACCCCGGTCCCAACCCTGGCCCCCATTAATGCGCAGCTGAAGCTCGCGGCACACAAGGCAACAAAGCCCAGTCCGGGCCCTGGCCACCATTAATGCACAGACGCCTTTTGCGGTCCACAAGGCAACACAGCCCAGCCCCGGCCCCAATTAACATGCAGCCACCGCTCATGGCACACAAGGGAACACTGCCCGGCCCCAGCCCCCATTAAGGCGCAGCCGCTGCTCATGTCAGGCCCCGGCTTCCATTGATGTGCAGTCGCCACTCGCGGCAAACAAGGCAACACTGCCCGGCCCCGGCCCCATTCACACGCAGCCGCCACTCGCGGCACACAAAGGAACACAGCCTGGCTCCGGCCCCCATTAACACATAGCTGCCACTTGCAGCATACAAGGCAACACAGCCAGGCCCTGGCCCCGGTCACAAAAGGCAACACGAGTCCTCTGGGTTGGCGCAGGAGTTCATATCTTCCATGGCAACCATGGACCTGGCACAAAAGGCAACATGGCCCAGCTGCGGCCCCATCCCCCATTTACACGCTTCCACCACTCATGGCACACAAGGCAACACAGCCCAGCACTGGCCACCATTAACATGCAGCCACCACTCGCGGCCCACAAGGCAACAAAGCCCGGCCCCGGCCGCCATTAACAAGCAGCCGCCACTTGTGGCACACAAGGCAACACAGCCCGGCCCCGGCCCCCACTAACGTGCAGCTGCCGCTCAAAGCACACAAGGAAACACAGCCCGGCACTGGCTACCATTAACATGCAGCCACCACTTGCGGCCCAGAAGACAACAAAACCCGGCCCCAACCCCCATTTACACGCTTCCACCACTCATGGCACACAAGGCAACACAGCCCGGCCCTGGCCCCCACTAACGTGCAGCTTCCGCTCAAAGCACACAAGGCAACACAGCCCGGCACTGGCCACCATTAACGTGCAGCCACCGCTCGCGGCACACAAGGCAACACTGCCCGGCCCTGGCCCCATTCACACGCAGCCGCCATTCACGGCACACAAAGGAACACAGCTTGGCTCTGGTCACCATTAACGCGCAGCCGCTGCTCTTGTCACACAAGGCAACACAGCCAGGCCCCGGCTTCCATAGATGTGCAGTCGCCACTCGCGGCAAACAAGGCAACACTGCCCGGCCCTGGACCCGGCCATCATTAACGCGCACTTGCCACTCATGGCACAAAAGGTAACACAGCCCGGCCCCAGCTCTGCCCACCATTAACGCGCAGCTGCCTTTTGAGTCCCACAAGGCAACACAGCCCGGCCCCGGCCACCATTAACACGCAGCGACTGCTCGTGGCCCAAAAGGTAACACACCCCGGTCCCGGCCCTGGACGCCATTAACGTGCAGTCGCCGCTTGCAGCACACAAGGCATCACAGCCTGGCACTGGCCACCATTAACATGCAGCCACCGCTCGCGGCACACAAGGCAACACTGCCCGGCCCTGGCCCCAGCCACAACTAACATGTAGCCACCGCTCACGGCACACAAGCAAACACAGCCCGGCCCCGGCCACGATTAACGTGCAGGTCCCACTCGCGGCACACAAGGCAGCACAACCCAGCCTTGGCCCCTGCCCTGGCTGCCATTAACGCATAGCCGCTGCTCACAGCACACGAGGCAACACAGTCTGGGCCTGGCCGCCATTAACACACAGTCGCCGCTCGCGGCACACAAGGCAACAGAGCCCGGCCCCAGCCCTGAACACCATTAACATGCAGTTGCCTTTCGTGGCACACAAGGCAACACAGCCCAGCCCCGGCCACAACTAACATGTAGCCACCGCTCACGGCACACAAGCAAACACAGCCCGACATCGACCCCAACCCCCATTTACACGCTTCCACCACTAATGGCACACAAGGCAACACAGCCCGGCCCCGGCCCCCACTAACGTGCAGCTTCCGCTCAAAGCACACAAGGCAACACAGCCCGGCCCCGGCCCAGGCCACCATTAATGCACAGCTGCCGCTCATGGCACACAAGGCAACACAGCCCGGCATCGGCCCCAACTAACATGTAGCCACCGCTCACGGCACACAAGCAAACACAGCCTGGCTCCGGCCACCATTAACGCACAGCCGCCACTCGCATCACACAAGGCAACACAGCCCGGCCCCGGCTGCCATTAACGTGCAGCCGCCTTTCATGGCACACAAGGCTACACAGCCCGGCACTGGCTACCATTAACACGGCCCCAGCCCTGGCACTTGCCACCATTAACATGCAGCCGCCACTCGCAGCCCACAAGGCAACACAGCCCGGCCCCGGCTGCCACTGATGCGCAGTCACCACTCACGGCACACAAGGCAATACAGCCCGGTCCCGGCCCCAGACACCATTAACGTACAGCCGTTTTTTGTGGCACACAAGGCTACACAGCCCGTCCCTGGCCCCGGCCCTGGCTCTGGCCACCATTAACATGCAGCCGCCACTCATGGCCCACAAGGAAACACGGCCCAGCCCCGGCTGCCATTAATGCGGAGCCACAGCTTGTGGCACACAAGGCAACACAGCCCGGCCCAGGCCGCCATTAACGTGCAACCGCCGCTCATGGCACACAAGGCAACAGAGCCCGGCCCCGGCCCCGGTCACCATTAACGCGCACTCGCCGCTCGTGGCACAAAAGGTAACACACAGCCCGGCCCCGGCCCTGCCCTCTATTAATGCGCAGTCACCGCTCGCAGCACACAAGGCAACACGGCCCCAGCCCTGGCCACCATTAACGAGCAGCTACCTTTTGAGTCCCACAAGGCAACACAGCCTGGCCCCGGCCACCATTAATGCGCAGCCACAGCTTGTGGCACACAAGGCAACACAGCCCGGTCCTGGCCCTGGCCCCCATTGACATGCTGCTGCCACTCGCGGCCCACAATGCAACATAGCCCGGTCCTGGCTGCCATTAATGTGCAGCCACAGCTCCTGGCACACAAGGCAACACCGCCCGGCCCTGGCCCTGGCCCCGGTCACAATTAAGATGCAGCCGCCACTTGCGGCACACAAGGCAACACAGCCCGGCCCTGGCTCCGGCCATCATTAACGTGCACTTGCCGCTCGTGGCACAAAAGGCAACACAGCCCGGCCCCGGCCACCATTAACACGCAGCCACTGCTCGTGGCACAAAAGGTAACACACCCCGGTCCCGGCCCTGGACGTCATTAACGCGCAGTCGCCGCTTGCAGCACACAAGGCAACACAGCCCTGGCCCTGGCTGCCATTAACGCACAGCCGCTGCTCACAGCACACAAGGCAACACAGCCCGGCCCCGGCCCAGGCCACCATTAATGCGCAGCTGCCACTCATGGCACAGAAGGCAACACAGCCCGGCATCGGCCCCAACCCCCATTTAAACGCTTCCACCACTCATGGCACACAAGGCAACACAGCCCGGCCCCGGCCCCCACTAATGTGCAGCTTCCGCTCAAAGCACACAAGGCAACACAGCCCGGCACTGGCTACCATTAACATGCAGCCACCACTCGCGGCCCACAAGGCAACACAGCCCGGCCCCGGCCCCCACTAACGTGCAGCTACCGCTCAAAGCACACAATGCAACACATCCCGGCACTGGCCACCATTAACATGCAGCCACCACTCGCGGCCCACAAGGCAACAAAGCCCGGCCCCGGCCACCACTAACGTGCAGCTGCCGCTCAAAGCACACAAGGCAACACAGCCCGGCCCCGGTCACTGACACCATTAACATGCAACGGCCACTCGCAGCCCACAAGATAACAAAGTCCGGCCCCGGCCACAATTAATGCGCAGCTACAGCTCATGGCACACAAGGCAACACAGCCTGGCCCCTGTGCCGACCCCATATAACACGCAGCCGCCACTTGTGGCACACAAGGCAATACAGCCCGGCCTCGGCCCCCATTAACATGCAGCCGCCACTCGCGGCACACAAAGGAACAAAGCCCAGCCTCGGCCGACATTAACATACAGCCATTGTGGCACAAAAGGCAACACAGCCCAGCCCCGGCCCCGGCCCCCATTAACGTGCAATCTCCGCTCATAGAACACAAGGCAACACAGCCAGGCCCCAGCCCAGGCCCAGGCCACCATTAAAGCGCAGCTGCCGCTCATGGCACACAACGCAACACAGCCCGGCATCGGCCCCAACCCCCATTTACACGCTTCCACCACTCATGGCACACAAGACAACACAGCCCGGCCCCGGCCCCCACTAACGTGCAGCTTCCGCTCAAAGCACACAAGGCAACACAGCCCGGCACTGGCCACCATTAACATGCAGCCACCACTCGCGGCCCACAAGGCAACAAAGCCCGGCCCCGGCCGCCATTAACAAGCAGCCGCCACTCGTGGCACACAAGGCAACACAGCCCGGCCCCGGCCCCCACTAACGTGCAGCTGCCGCTCAAAGCACACAAGGCAACACAGCCTGTCCCCGGCCACTGACAACATTAACATGCAGCCACCACTCGCTGCCCACAAGATAACAAAGTCCGGCCCCGGCCACAATTAATGCGCAGCTACAGCTCATGGCACACAAGGCAACACAGCCTGGCCCCTGTCCCGGCCCCATATAACATGCAGCCGCCACTTGTGGCACACAAGGCAACACAGCCCGGCCTCAGCCACCATTAACATGCAGCTGCCACTCTCGGCACACAAAGGAACAAAGCCCGGCCTCGGCCGACATTAACATACAGCCATTGTGGCACAAAAGGCAACACAGCCCAGCCCCGGCCCCGGCCCCCATTAACGTGCCATTGCCGCTCATACAACACAAGGCAACACAGCCCGGCCCCAGCCCCGGCTACCATTAACACGCCGACGCCGCTCGCAGAACACAAGGCAACAAAGCCCGGCCCGACCCCGGCCACTGTTAACGCGCAGCCACCGCTTGCGGCACACAAGCAAACACAGTCCGTGCCTGGCCGCCATTAACACACAGTCGCCGCTTGCGGCACACAAGGCAACAGAGCCCGGCCCCAGCCCTGAACACCATTAACACACAGTCGCCTTTCGTGGCACACAAGGCAACACAGCCCAGCCCTGGCCCCGGCCACAACTAACATGTAGCCACCGCTCACGGCACACAAGCAAACACAGCCCAGCCCCGGCCACGATTAACACGCAGGCCCCACTCACGGCACACTAGGCAGCACAACCCAGCCTTGGCCCCTGCCCTGGCTGCCATTAACGCACAGCCGCTGCTCACAGCACACAAGGCAAACCAGCCCGGCCCCGGCCGAGGCCACCATTAATGCGCAGCTGCCGCTCATGGCACACAACGCAACACAGCCCGGCATCGGCCCCAACCCCCATTTACACGCTTCCACCACTCATGGCACACAAGGCAACACAGCCCGGCCCCGGCCCCCACTAATGTGCAGCTTCCACTCAAAGCACACAAGGCAACACAGCCCGGCACTGGCCACCATTAACATGCAGCCACCACTCGCGGCCCACAAGGCAACAAAGCCCGGCCCCGGCCGCCATTAACAAGCAGCCGCCACTCGTGGCTCACAAGGCAACACAGCCCGGCCCCGGCCACTGACACCATTAACATGCAACGGCCACTCGCAGCCCACAAGATAACAAAGTCCGGCCCCGGCCACAATTAATGCGCAGCTACAGCTCATGGCACACAAGGCAACACAGCCTGGCCCCTGTCCCGGCCCCATATAACATGCAGCCGCCACTTGTGGCACACAAGGCAACACAGCCCGGCCTCAGCCCCCATTAACATGCAGCTGCCACTCTCGGCACACAACGGAACAAAGCCCGGCCTCGGCCGACATTAACATACAGCGATTGTGGCACAAAAGGCAACACAGCCCAGCCCCAGCCCCGGCCCCCATTAACGTGCCATTGCCGCTCATAGAACACAAGGCAACACAGCCCGGCCCCAGCCCCGGCTACCATTAACACGCCGACGCCGCTCGCAGAACACAAGGCAACAAAGCCCGGCCCGACCCCGGCCACTGTTAACGCGCAGCCACCGCTTGCGGCACACAAGCAAACACAGTCCGGGCATGGCCCCGGCCACAACTAACATGTAGCCACCGCTCACGGCACACAAGCAAACACAGCCCGGCCCCGGCCACGATTAACGCGTAGGCCCCACTCACGGCACACAAGGCAACACAGCCCGGCCCCGGCCCCCACTAACGTGCAGCTTCCGCTCAAAGCACACAAGGCATCACAGCCTGGCACTGGCCACCATTAACATGCAGCCACCGCTCGCGGCACACAAGGCAACACTGCCCGGCCCTGGCCCCGGCCACAACTAACATGTAGCCACCGCTCACGGCACACAAGCAAACACAGCCCGGCCCTGGCCACGATTAACGCGCAGGCCCCACTCGCGGCACACAAGGCAGCACAACCCAGCCTTGGCCCCTGCCCTGGCTGCCATTAACGCACAGCCGCTGTTCACAGCACACAAGGCAACACAGCCCGGCCCCAGCCCAGGACACCATTAATGCGCAGCTGCCGCTCATGGCACACAAGGCAACACAGCCCGGTATCGGCCCCAACCCCCATTTAAACGCTTCGACCACTCATGGCACACAAGGCAACACAGCCCGGCCCCGGCCCCCACTAACGTGCAGCTTCCGCTCAAAGCACACAAGGCAACACAGCCCGGCACTGGCTACCATTAACATGCAGCCACCACTCGCGGCCCACAAGGCAAAACAGCCCGGCCCCGGCCCCCACTAACGTGCAGCTGCCGCTCAAAGCACACAAGGCAACACAGCCCGGCCCCGGCCACTGACACCATTAACATGCAACGGCCACTCGCAGCCCACAAGATAACAAAGTCCGGCCCCGGCCACAATTAATGCGCAGCTACAGCTCATGGCACACAAGGCAACACAGCCTGGCCCCTGTCCCGGCCCCATATAACACGCAGCCGCCACTTGTGGCACACAAGACAACACAGCCTGGCCCCGGTCCCCATTAACGTGCAGCCGCCACTTGTGGCACACAAGGCAACACAGCCCGGCCTCGGCCCCCATTAACATGCAGCCGCCACTCGCGGCACACAAAGGAACAAAGCCCGGCCTCGGCCGACATTAACATACAGCCATTGTGGCACAAAAGGAAACACAGCCCAGCCCCGGCCCCCATTAACGTGCCATCGCCGCTCATAGAACACAAGGCAACACAGCCCGGCCCCAGTCCCGGCTACCATTAACATGCCGTCGTCGCTCACAGAACACAAGGCAACAAAGCCCGGCCCGACCCCGGCCACTGTTAACGCGCAGCCACCACTTGCGGCACACAAGCCAACACAGTCCGGGTCTGGCCGCCATTAACACACAGCCGCCACTCGCGGCACACAAAGGAACAAAGCCCGGCCTCGGCTGACATTAACATACAGCCATTGTGGCACAAAAGGCAACACAGCCCGGCCCCGGCCCCCATTAACGTGCCATCGCCACTCATAGAACACAAGGCAACGCAGCCCGGCCCCAGCCCCGGCTACCATTAACACGCCGTCGCCACTCGCAGAACACAAGGCAACAAAGCCCGGCCCCAACCCCCATTTACACGCTTCCACCACTCATGGCACACAAGACAACACAGCCTGGCCCTGGTCCCCATTAACGTGCAGCCGCCACTTGTGGCACACAAGGCAACACAGCCCGGCCTCGGCCCCCATTAACATGCAGCCGCCACTCGCGGCACACAAAGGAACAAAGCCCGGCCTCGGCTGACATTAACATACAGCCATTGTGGCACAAAAGGCAACACAGCCCGGCCCCGGCCCCCATTAACGTGCCATCGCCGCTCATAGAACACAAGGCAACACAGCCCGGCCCCAGCCCCGGCTACCATTAACACACTGTCGCCACTCGCAGAACACAAGGCAACAAAGCCCGGCCCCAACCCCCATTTACACGCTTCCACCACTCATGGCACACAAGGCAACACAGCCCGGCCCCGGCCCCTACTAACATGCAGCTTCCGCTCAAAGCACACAAGCCAACACAGTCCCGGCCTGGCCGCCATTAACACACAGTCGCCGCTCGCAGCACACAAGGCAACAGAGCCCGGCCCCAGCCCTGAACACCATTAACATGCAGTTGCCTTTCGTGGCACACAAGGCAACACAGCCCAGCCCCGGCCAAAACTAACATGTAGCCACCGCTCACGGCACACAAGCAAACACAGCCCGGCATCGACCCCAACCCCCATTTACAGGCTTCCACCACTAATGGCACACAAGGCAACACAGCCCGGCCCCGGCCCCCACTAATGTGCAGCTTCCGCTCAAAGCACACAAGGCAACACAGCCCGGCCCCGGCCCAGGCCACCATTAATGCGCAGCTGCCGCTCATGGCACACAAGGCAACACAGCCCGGCATCGGCCCCAACCCCCATTTACACGCTTCCACCACTCATGGCACACAAGGCAACACAGCCCGGCCCCGGCCCCCACTAACGTGCAGCTTCCGCTCAAAGCACACAAGGCAACACAGCCCGGCACTGGCCACCATTAACATGCAGCCACCACTCGCGGCCCACAAGGCAACAAAGCCCGGCCCCGGCCGCCATTAACAAGCAGCCGCCACTCGTGGCACACAAGGCAACACAGCCCGGCCCCGGCCCCCACTAACTTGCAGCTGCCGCTCAAAGCACACAAGGCAACACAGCCTGTCCCCGGCCACTGACAACATTAACATGCAACGGCCACTCACAGCCCACAAGATAACAAAGTCCGGCCCCGGCCACAATTAATGCGCAGCTACAGCTCATGGCACACAAGGCAACACAGCCTGGCCCCTGTCCCGGCCCCATATAACACGCAGCCGCCACTTGTGGCACACAAGACAACACAGCCTGGCCCCGGTCCCCATTTTTTTTTTTTTAGCTTAATTAAAATAGAGTTTATTATTAGCTTCTTTTTTTAATACAAACATGACAAAGGAAAGCCACCTGAAGATGTAGCATTTATTTCAAAATTGAATTATAATCAATACCTGATGCCACAGACGGGCTGGTAGATTAAAATACTGTAATGAGACTAACAATTTGAGTGTTGCTGAACACTCAAGAAGCAAGCTTGGTTCATAATTAAATAGACAAAAAGAGTCAAAACTGTAAGAAGCACTGTCCAGTGGGATGTTTTAAAGTACAAACCACTTAGATATTGTGACCCAGAACTGTGAAGGCCTGTAATTGAGAATATGTCTTCTGTTCTTAAAAAGAACAATTTTATTTATTTTGTATTTCTGTTTTTAAAGAGTAAATTTAGTATGTAGGAAAAGCCAATACAATTTTCCTTCAGAACAAAGATAATTAAATGCTAGGTTTCTAAGGAAAAATAATCCATTTTATGAATTGAGAACAACCGTATCTCCCTCATCAGGACCAGAGTGTGACAGTGGAATTTAAAGCTAGTTGGAAGCATATAATAAAAGCAGTTATATATTTACTGTTTGTAGTGGAAGAATTTAGCTGAGTAGCTCATCACCAAGTCAACACATTTGCTAGGGATTTCAGGGCAATTCTATTCAGCCTTCAAGAAAAGAAAGTGTATTATGAATTCTGTCTCTTCTACAACTTAACTAGGAGTACATAAGATGCACCAAAAATGACAAGAAATAGACCCTGAACCACTTGTTTACTTACTAGCAAATACAGATCTTCACTCCTTTGCTCCTCTCCCTAACATTTCCTTTTGCCACGACAATCTCAAATGAAGAGATTTTGTTTACCCTTAGCATATATTACTCAGCAACTCCTTGTCCCAAATTGACCACCAGTGTACCAATAACTAGGGAAGTTTGAAGTGTGCATACTGAAGGACAGGGGAGAGAAATCTTTGCTTGCTAATGCCACGGCATCAGTTCCAGAGTGACGTTTCGCCGCATTAGCATGAAGGTTGTTGCACTGACTTGGAAAGGCAACTGCAGTTGGGTCCTGGATTACTGAAGAGGAAAGAACATTGTGACTATTTTGTTAATGTTCAAAGTCTAAGTTTTAAACCTAGTCATTATTTAAAATGCAGAGAGTTCACAGCTATAGGCCTACATAGTAAGCAAACATCTGTGGATAGAGGAGATTAGTGAGGAGAAAAGGGAAAAAAGACCAATTAAAAGTTTCTGCACCTCTGGATTTTAAAGGGAGTGTGTGCCCCTTTGACAAAGTTCCATCTTTTCTTCCCTGTGGAATTAAACTCCTCCTCCGGCTCTGAACTTCCTTGGCTTATTTGCTCACCCTGTCCTCCATGTGAAAGACACAATCACTGTTGACTGGTGAACTTGGAGGGAAGGTGTTATTCCACTTGTAAGGATGCTGGTGCCAGTGTTGTAGATTTCCTTCTTGATCAAGAGAGGATGGCATTAGAACGGTGAATGCCAACTAGGTTATCAGCACTGAAGGACCGTCTCATAGCAGCCTTTGACAAGTCTTTGTATTTGTCCTCACACAGCCGGGAGATCACCTCTAATTTCTGTGCTCGCTCTTTACTAAGGGGCTCCAGCAGAAAGCACAGGTTGTTGTCATCTGCTAAGGAGCGTAGGTCAAAGTAGTATTTGGCATAAACACTGGCAGGAACATTGATATTGAACTGCAGCAGCTCCAAAAAGTGTCTTTCCATTTCATTCATGTCTTCCACTGTAATATCCTTCAGGATTTGGCAGTAATCCACATTCCACACAGCTTGATCATCCCATACTTTAGAAGCCAGCAGTATAGCACCTAGGACTATCCTCTTCCAGTTACTTGGACAGATGTCAATCTCTGCATAGGTCAAGAGTCTTTCTAAGTAAACCAGAGTCACTATTGCACATTCAGCTGTCAGCTGTGCTGCACTAAAAAGGGTACGTACAAAGCGATAAATGTGCTTGTGATCAGGATCATGCTTACAGTAGTCTTCTGGAACCTCTTCTCGCGTGAGTGGATGTGATTTTTCATCAAAAATATCCAGTGATCTATCTGAATCCCTGTTCTTTATGTGATAGTATATTGCTAAAGTAACACATTTTATTGTGCTCCTAAGATTAGGTTGGCTGACTGTGCTGTCATCTATAAATATAGTTGAACATGAACTATACTTTTTTGTAAGCTGCCCCGGGGAAACATGGTTAATGTGGTTGCTCTTTCTCTTCTCTCTCACATCTGTTTGGGATTTGCTCAAGAAAATTGTGCTTGCTCTAGGATGGTCAGATGGGTTTGACTCCAATGCTAAATCATCCGGGAACTCGCGGTCGCTGATGTGTTGCAGGTGAGGGCCCCCTCCGCCGGGATCCGAGTCTCCCGAGTCCGCCTCGGCGATCTCCCGATAAGCACCGGCCCTCCGCTCTAGCCCCGCCGCCGCGGGCCCGGCCCCCGCTCGCCCGCCGCCGCCGGCCCCCAAAGCAGACCTGCGCGCCCGGCCGAGCTTCGGGCTGGCACCGGGAGACACGCAGCAGGTGACGGTGTTGCCCATGCTGGCGCGGGACTACTGCCGGCGCCGGCGCCGCCTGGGCCGGGCCCGAGCGGGGCTGCAGGAGGCCGCAGCGACGGCCACATCAGCGCCGTCTCATTCTCGCTTCCGCCGCCGCCGCCGCCGCCTCAGTGGGGCGAGCCCAGAAGCCGGAGAAGGAAGACCGGAGGCTGCAGCCCCCTCTCCGCCAGGCGGCTCTGCGACGGCAGGCCCCGGTCCCCATTAACGTGCAGCCGCCACTTGTGGCACACAAGGCAACACAGCCCGGCCTCGGCCCCCATTAACATGCAGCCGCCACTCGCGGCACACAAAGGAACAAAGCCCAGCCTCGGCCGACATTAACATACAGCCATTGTGGCACAAAAGGCAACACAGCCCAGCCCCGGCCCCGGCCCCCATTAACGTGCCATCGCCGCTCATAGAACACAAGGCAACACAGCCCGGCCCCAGCCCCGGCTACCATTAACACGCCGTCGCTACTCGCAGAACACAAGGCAACAAAGCCCGGCCCCGGCCACCATTAATGCGCAGCCCCAGCTCGTGGCACAGAAGGAAACACAGCCCAGCCCTGGCTCCCAGTCCTGGCCCCAGCTCTGGCTCCCGCCACCATTAATGTGCAGCCACCGCTCTCGGCACACAAGGCAACACAGCCTGGTCCCGGCCCCCATTAACGTGCAGCCACTGCTCGCAGCACACAAGGCAACACTGCCCGGCTCCCATTAACATGCAGCCAGCACTCGTGGCACACAAAAGAACACAGCCTGGCTCCGGCCGCCATTAATGCGCAGCCGCCGCTCGCATCACACAAGGCAGCACAGCCCGGCCCCGGCCCCAGACACCATTAACATGCAGCTGCCTTTCGTGGCAGACAAGGCTACACAGCCCGGCCCTGGCTCTGGCCACCATTAACATGCAGCTGCCACTTCCGGCCCACAAGGCAACACAGCCCAGCCCTGGCTGCCATTAATGCGCAGCCAGAGCTTGTGGCCCACAAGGCAACACAGCCTGGCCGAGGCTGCCATTAATGCGCAGCCGCCACTCACGGCAAACAAGGCAACAGAGCCCGGCCCCGGCAGCCATTAATGCGCACTCGCTGCTCGTGGCACAAAAGGTAACACAGCCCAGCCCCTCCCTGCCCTCCATTAACGCGCAGTCGCCGCTCGCAGCACACAAGGCAGCACGGCCCCAGCCCTGGCCACCATTAACGCGCAGCTGCCTTTTGAGTCCCACAAGGCAACACAGCCCGGCCCCGGCCACCATTAACGTACAGCCCTGGCCCCGGCCCTGGCCACCATTGACATGCAGCTGCCACTCGTGGCCCACAGTGCAACATAGCCCGGTCCTGGCTGCCATTAATGTGCAGCCACAGCTCCAGTCACACAAGGCAATATAGCCCGGCCCTGGCCCTGGCCCCGTCCCCCATTAACATGCAGCCGCCACTCACGGCACAAAAGGCAAAACAGCCCGGTCCTGGCCCCCTTTAACGTGCCGCCACTGCTCATGACACACAAGGCAACACTGCCTGGCTCCGGCCCTCATTAACACATAGCCGCCACTTGCGGCATACAAGGCAACACAGCCCGGCCCTGGCCCCGGCTGCAATTAATGCACAGTTCCCACTCATGGCACACAAGGGAACACAGCCCGGCCCCGGTCAACATTAACGTGCAGTCACTGGTTGCGGCACACAAGGCAACAAAGCCCAGCCCCAGCCCACATTAACATGCAGCCGCCACTCGTGGCACACAAAGGAACACAGCCCGTCCCCGTCCCCACCCACCATTAACGCATAGCCACCGCTTTAGGCAAACAAGCCAACACAGGCCGGCCCCGGCCACAATTAACGCGCAGTCGCCGCTCGCGGCACACAAGGCAATACAGCCCGGCCCCGGCCCGAGACACCATTAACGTACAGCTGCCTTTTTTTTTTTAAATATTTTTATTAATTTTTTATAAAATTTTTAACAAAAGATGAAATAACAATTCAACTGTGAACAATTATGTACATATACAATTACCAAACAATCAAACAAAACTGCTCGGTACCCCCTCCCCACATCCTCCTAAAACAAAACTAACCCCCTCTTCTTCCCCTCTAACAACCTACTTATACCTTTCTCTACTTCCATCCTCTCCTCCCACCTCCATCCTCTCCCTCATACCTTCTCCCTACTTGCCTAACCTTCACTCCTCCTTCTTCTTCCAACCAATGTGGTGCCCAGAGGCCACCCGAGCAACCCCTTACCACCTAAAAAGAAAAAAGAAAATCCCCAAAACAGTTGAAAAAACATAAGATAACTATTATTAAAACCCTCCCCCCTCCCCCAGGCTTCCCAGAGTGAATACAGGGTAAAAACGCAAGAAACCCCGCTAAACTACTTATACATAATTATTTAACTATAAAACAAATATAATTCCTTCAATTGATATTTCTTCTGTGTATAATCTATCCATTTTTTCCACTCCATCAAAAATTGTTCATTTGAGTGGTTTTTCAAATATGCAGATATCTTAGCCATTTCAGCCAAGTTCACAACTTTTAACGTCCATTCTTCAATAGATGGTGTTTCAGATGTCTTCCAATATTGTCCCACCAACAGTCTTGCCGCCGTAATCAGATTCAAAATCAACTTAGTCTCTATGGTGGTACAGTCTTTTATAATACCTAACAAAAATAACTGTGGTGAAAATTCAATACGCTTTTTCAATATATTTTGAAGAATCCACCATATTTTTATCCAAAAAGCCTTAATTTTTTTACAAGTCCACCAAATGTGAAAATAGGTAGCGTCCATAGAATCACATCTCCAACATTTGGGTTGCATATTTGGATACATAAGTGATAATTTTTTTTGGGTCTAAATGCCATCTATAAAACATTTTATAAAAATTTTCTCTTAAATGCTGAGCTTGTGTAAATTTTACATTTTTCACCCATATCCTTTTCCAGGTTTCCATCATAATTGGATGTCCAAAGTTACCTTCCCATTTAATCATACAATCTTTAACTAGTTCATTTCCAGAATCAATTTCAATTAAAACATCGTATAATCTTTTAATATGCATAATTCTTTGATCTCTAACTTGTTGGATTAATTTTCCATCCTTTAAAGAAAAACCCATTTTAACATCTTTTTGCCATCTAGCCTGAAATTGCATATGTGAATACCAATTATGGGCTATTCCTTCTTCCCTTAACCTATCTAGTGATTTCAGTTCTAAACTATTCCCCTCTTTAATTAAAAGCTTCTCATAGGGCACCACATCCTGGATTTGTTGTCTATTCATACTCTCTATTGCATGCCTGGGAACTGTCCATAAAGGAATTTTACCATTTAACTTATAAGAATACTTTTTCCAGACACGCAACAGTGAATTTCTCAATAAATGTTCTTTAAAACCCCTATCCAACTTTTTATCATAAACTAAATACGCATGAAACCCATACAATAGTCCGTACCCTTCTATATTCAATATTCTTTCATTAGTTAAATTAATCCAATCACTTATTGCTACTAGGACTGCTGCATAATAATATAGCTTAAAATTAGGCACTTTTAAACCACCTCTCTCTCTTATATCTTGAATAATTTTTAATTTAACCCTTGGTTTCTTGCCATTCCAAATAAATCTATTAATACCTTTCTGCCACTCCTCCAAATTCCCATCCTTTTTAAGTATTGGTAACATTTGAAATAGAAATAAAAATTTCGGCAATACATTCATTTTGACTGCAGCTGTCCTTCCCAACATTGATAATTGTAATTTTTTCCAATTCTCCAACTCTAATTGTACTTTGTTCCATAAAAGTTCATAATTATTCTTATACAATTTCCCATTTGACGCTTCAATATAAATTCCTAAATATTTAACTTTCTTAACTATCTCACACCCTGTTATTCTTTCCAGATCCTGTTTTAATTTATCACCTAGAATTTTAACCAGCATTTTTGTCTTGGATATATTTAATTTAAAACCTGATACTCTTCCATAGTTTTGTATAATTTCCATCAACCTCTGAGCTGACTGTATTGGTTGCGTTAATGTCACAAGTAAATCATCTGCAAAAGCGCATAATCTATAATCATGTTGCCTAATCTGAACTCCTTTTAAGTCATCTGAAGCTCTGATCTTGTTCAGTAGAACCTCTAAAGTTAACACAAACAGTAAAGGGGATAGAGGACAATCCTGCCTGGTACCTTTCTCTATATTAAATGAATCTGTTAGTTGACCATTCACAATAATCTGCCCTGTTTGTTTCTGATATACTGCTAATATGGAGTTGATAAACTGGTCCCCCATTCCCATCTTGACTACAAGTCTTTTCAGAAATAACCAGTTCAATCTATCGAAGGCTTTTTCCGCATCC
Source organism: Bothrops alternatus (assembly GCA_034064705.1). Lineage (NCBI taxonomy): Eukaryota > Metazoa > Chordata > Lepidosauria > Squamata > Viperidae > Bothrops > Bothrops alternatus. Next base: position 7,058,582 of record JARGCV010000004.1, on the reverse strand, counting down.
AGAAACATAAGAACTGCCGGCACCTGAATATGTTTATCCAGATGTTCTAATATATTGACAAGTTGTCTAACATTAGTTTTCATCTGTCGCCCTTGTAAGAAACCAGTTTGGTCCGGATGAATTATTTGAATTAAAACTGTCATTAATCTATTAGCCAAAATTTTTGCAAAAATCTTATAGTCAGTATTCAACAGCGAAATAGGTCTAAAGTTTCCCACTTGAACATTGTCTTTACCCTCTTTAGGAATCAAGGAGACGTAAGCCGTTTTCCATGAAGGTGGTACCCGACCCCCCTCTTGAATATTTACAAATAACTCACTCATAGGTTTAACCATTTCTTCCTGTAGAGACTTATAATAAATCGCTGTAAAACCATCAGTTCCAGGAGATTTTCCCATTTTCAATTGCTTAATTGCAGCAATAATTTCTTCTGATGTAATCAGTGCATTTAATCTGTCTCTTTGTTCCAGTGTAACTTTCAAAACATTTTGATTTTCTAAAAAGGCATCTATCTCTTTCTCTTGAACCTTCTCTTCAGAATATAATTTGGTATAGAACTCTAGGAAAGCTTTTTTGATAATTTCTTGTTGAAATACTTCTTGCCCCTTATATTCTACCTTCTCAATTATACGGGATTTTTGTTTTTTCCTTAATGTATAAGCCAACCATCTGCCAGGTTTATTAGCATTAAAAATGTATTGTGTTTAGCATATTGCAGATTCCTGGCAACTTGGTCAGCCATCAGCATATCAAGAATACCATTCCAATCTCCCATCAAAATACAAGATCTATAATCCAATTGTATTAGTTTTTTATGTAATAACTTATAAAATGTACCTTGTTGCTGGTTTGGAGCATATACACCCATCAGGAGAACTTTCTTCCCATCTTGTAAAATTTCAATAGCTAGAAATCTACCTTTATTATCTGCTTCTATTAATTTAGCTTTTATATGATTTTTAACATAAATAACAATTCCATTTTTCTTCTCTAGAGATGCTGCCACAAAATGTGTACCCAACCTATTATTTATCAAATATTTCTGATCAGAAATTCTAATATGAGTTTCTTGTAAACAAATTACATCATTTTTACATTGCTTCAAATAGTGAAATATCTTCTTCCTCTTCTGTGGAGAATTTAAATCATTCACATTCCATGTCAAATATTTATTTGACATGACCTTTTTGTGAAAGCTTCTGCAAAGCCGAAACCACCTCGTCCTTCCTCTTAGGCCTTGCTCCCATGGCTTCCGAAGATGTCAATGCAGCTTGTTTTATGTAAATTGGCTGTGCTATTTCTCTTTGATCCGTAGTCTTGATAGCCTCACGTGTATGCCTTTGTTCCTTAGGCCTCTCAGCAACCAAAGGTTGAAAAATATCAATACTCTGCACTGGTTGATCCGCTGCTACCTCTTTATCCTTGTCTGGTGTTGAAATTAGTTGAAGATCCATAAGTTGAGATGATTCCATATCTTTTTCAAGTGCTGTCCTCTTAGGTCTTGGAGATGCAAATTTACCAGCTATCAGTATATTCTCAAAAAAGTCCTTCGCTTTAGCAACTGAGGTTAAACGATATCTGTTATTCTGGAAAAATAAAGAAAGTCCAGTTGGCACCTCCCACCTGTATTGTATCTCTCTTTTTTTAAGCTCCTCTGTCAAAAAAGCATAATCTTTCCTTGCTCTCAACATTTTGGGAGGTATCTCTTTCAAAACCTGTACTTCTTGACCAGCAATACTTAATTGCTTATTGTAAGCTTTAGTAAGAACCCAGTTTCTAAATTTTCTTGTACTGAAATATATCACAATGTCTCTGGGCAAATTTCTTTGTGCTGCAATACGTGAATTCATCCTAAATATACGTTCCATCTGCCAAGCCACATTTTCAACCGTGTCCTCCAGAAAAGTTGCTAAAGCTTCAACAAAAATTTTTCTTAAATCTTCTTGAGTCTCCTTTGATATTTCTCTGAAGCCTCTGATTCTAACAGCCATCTGCATCTGGTGATATTGTGTCAAGACAGTTTGATCCTGTAAATCACTTCTAATTTCCTCTAATTTTTCCTCCATCTGTTGCTCCACACCTTCCAACTTTCCTTCAACTCCCACAGCATAATCCCATACTCCTTTAATAGCTTCAACAATATCTTCTCTTATCTCTGAATTATGAGCTTCTATCATGACTTTAAAATCTTTTTTCTGTTCTTCTATCTTTTCCTCCAGCTTATCCAACTTATCATTTACTGTAGATAATGCTGTAGATAATGCAGAGGCCAGTGCAGTCTGCAGATCTTTCATTGTAAGCATTTCTGGAGGGGGTTGTGTAGAAGCTTGAGGTTCTGTCGGAGTCTGCGATACGGGGGCTAAAGGGGCAGATTGTGATTTTGCTAGCTGCCCAGGGGATGGTATAGCCGCCTTCGCTACAGCTGCCTTCTGTCTCGTCGTCATTTTTTTAAAAAAGAAATTTTTTTCTTAAGTTACCAGATTTTCCTCCCTTCTTAATTTATTTTAAATTATTTTAAAATCCAGTTACATTGTGATTTAATAAAAAAATTCAAGTCAAAATGGTTTCTCAAGCTTCACTTCCGCAAAAGAAGAGAAAGCTCAGTTTCACTTTCAAGCACTTTCACTTAGGACAAAGAACTATCGCCATCTTGAAAGGATTATGTTGATTTAAAAGAGTAATAGATACATAGGCAGAAGCAAAGTAGCAAAATACTTGCGTTACTCAAAGAACTCCTGTGATCACTCCGTCTGTATAAAATCCTTGTTATGTGTTTCTTAAAAGCAGAGGCGGTCGTGACGTCTGTTTCTGTCAGCCGACAGAAGCGTCTCTGGGCAGGAGCATTCCAAGTGCCTAGGGAGCACACCCTCTCCGTCTCTGAAAATTAATTCCAGAGATCTTAGAGGGGCTCAACCTTACTCTTGCAGCTCTACACCTCTTCTTCGCCCGAAGAGGGGTTTTTCCGCCGCGACAAACAGCTGATGAGCGCTGTTTTTAGCGGCTTTACTAACCCAGGGAACGGAGCTTCACAGTGGAGACTCTAGCGGAGAGTGTTAGAAGTGGAAATAAAGAAAAAGGAGTCATTATTAATAAGGAAACCAGATGATAGCAATATTAAAGAAGGGTTAAAGATTTTACGGAAACAATTTGATATGCTGATGGCTGACCAAGTTGCCAGGAATTTGCAATATGTTAAACACAATACATTTTTTAATGATAATAAACCTGGCAGATGGTTGGCTTATACATTAAGGAAAAAACAAAAATCCCGTATAATTGAGAAGGTAGAATATAAGGGGCAAGAAGTATTTCAACAAGAAATTATCAAAAAAGCTTTCCTAGAGTTCTACACCAAATTATATTCTGAAGAAAAGGTTCAAGAGAAAGAGATAGATGCCTTTTTAGAAAATAAAAATGTTTTGAAAGTTACACTGGAACAAAGAGATAGATTAAATGCACCGATTACATCACAAGAAATTATTGCTGCAATTAAGCAATTGAAAATGGGAAAATCTCCTGAAACTGATGGTTTTACAGCGATTTATTATAAGTTTCTACAGGAAGAAATGGTTAAACCTATGAGAGAGTTATTTGTAAATATTCAAGAGGGGGGTCGGGTACCACCTTCATGGAAAACGGCTTACGTCTCCTTGATTCCTAAAGAGGGTAAAGACAATGTTCAAGTGGAAAACTTTAGACCTATTTCGTTGTTGAATACTGACTATAAGATTTTTGCAAAAATTTTGGCGAATAGACTAATGACAGTTTTAACTCAAATAATTCATCCGGACCAAACTGGTTTTTTACAAGGGCGACAGATGAAAACTAATGTTAGACAACTTATCAATATACTAGAACATCTGGATAAACATATTCAGGTGCCGGCAGTTCTTATGTTTTTGGATGCGGAAAAAGCCTTCGATAGATTGAACTGGTTATTTTTGAAAAGACTTGTAGTCAAGATGGGAATGGGGGACCAGTTTATCAACTCTATATTAGCAGTATATCAGAAACAAACAGGGCAGATTATTGTGAATGGTCAATTAACAGATTCATTTAATATAGAGAAAGGTACCAGGCAGGGCTGTGTCCTATCCCCTTTACTGTTTGTGTTAACTTTAGAGGTTCTACTGAACAAGATCAGAGCTTCAGATGACTTAAAAGGAGTTCAGATTAGGCAACATGATTATAGATTATGCGCTTTTGCAGATGATTTACTTGTGACATTAACGCAACCAATACAGTCAGCTCAGAGGTTGATGGAAATTATACAAAACTATGGAAGAGTATCAGGTTTTAAATTAAATATATCCAAGACAAAAATGCTGGTTAAAAATCTAGGTGATAAATTAAAACAGGATTTGGAAAGAATAACGGGGTGTGAGATAGTTAAGAAAGTTAAATATTTAGGAATTTATATTGAAGCGTCAAATGGGAAATTGTATAAGAATAATTATGAACTTTTATGGAACAAAGTACAATTAGAGTTGGAGAATTGGAAAAAATTACAATTATCAATGTTGGGAAGGATAGCTGCAGTCAAAATGAATGTATTGCCGAAATTTTTATTTCTATTTCAAATGTTACCAATACTTAAAAAGGATGGGAATTTGGAGGAGTGGCAGAAAGGTATTAATAGATTTATTTGGAATGGCAAGAAACCAAGGGTTAAATTAAAAATTATTCAAGATATAAGAGAGAGAGGTGGTTTGAAAGTGCCTAATTTTAAGCTATATTACTATGCAGCAGTCCTAGTAGCAATAAGTGATTGGATCAATTTAACTAATGAAAGAATATTGAATATAGAAGGGTACGGATTATTGTATGGGTTTCATGCGTATTTAGTTTATGATAAAAAGTTGGATAGGGGTTTTAAAGAACATTTATTGAGAAATTCACTGTTGCGTGTCTGGAAAAAGTATTCTTATAAGTTAAATGGTAAAATTCCTTTATGGACAGTTCCCAGGCATGCAATAGAGAGTATGAATAGACAACAAATCCAGGATGTGGTGCCCTATGAGAAGCTTTTAATTAAGGAGGGGAATAGTTTAGAACTGAAATCACTAGATAGGTTAAGGGAAGAAGGAATAGCTCATAATTAGTATTCACATATGCAATTTCAGGCTAGATGGCAAAAAGATGTTAAAATGGGTTTTTCTTTAAAGGATGGAAAATTAATTCAACAAGTTAGAGATCAAAGAATTATGCATATTAAAAGATTATACGATGTTTTAATTGAAATTGATTCTGGAAATGAACTAGTTAAAGAATGTATGATTAAATGGGAAGGTAACTTTGGACATCCAATTATGATGGAAACTTGGAAAAGGATATGGGTGAAAAATGTAAAATTTACACAAGCTCAGCATTTAAGAGAAAATTTTTATAAAATGTTTTATAGATGGCATTTAGACCCAAAAAAATTATCACTTATGTATCCAAATATGCAACCCAAATGTTGGAGATGTGATTCTATGGATGCTACTTATTTTCACATTTGGTGGACTTGTAAAAAAATTAAGGCTTTTTGGATAAAAATATGGTGGATTCTTCAAAATATATTGAAAAAGCGTATTGAATTTTCACCACAGTTATTTTTATTAGGTATTATAAAAGACTGTACCACCATAGAGACTAAGTTGATTTTGAATCTGATTACGGCGGCAAGACTGTTGGTGGGTCAATATTGGAAGACATCTGAAACACCATCTATTGAAGAATGGACATTGAAAGTCGTGAACTTGGCTGAAATGGCTAAGATATCTGCATATTTGAAAGACCACTCAAATGAACAATTTTTGATGGAGTGGAAAAAATGGATAGATTATACACAGAAGAAATATCAATTGAAGGAATTATATTTGTTTTATAGTTAAATAATTATGTATAAGTAGTTTAGCGGGGTTTCTTGCGTTTTTACCCTGTATTCACTCTGGGAAGCCTGGGGGGGAGGGGGGAGGGGTTTAATAATAGTTATTTTATATTTTTTCAACTGTTTTGGGGATTTTCTTTTTTCTTTTTAGGTGGTAAGGGGTTGCTCGGGTGGCCTCCGGGCACCACATTGGTTGGAAGAAGAAGGAGGAGTGAAGGTTAGGCAAGTAGGAAGAAGGTATGAGGAAGAGGATGAAGATGGGAGGAGAGGATGGAACTAGAGAAAGGTTTAAGTAGGTTGTTAGAGGGGAAGAAGAGGGGGTTAGTTTTGTTTTAGGAGGATGTGGTGGGGAGGGGGTACCGAGCAGTTTTGTTTGATTGTTTGCTAATTGTATATCTACATAATTGTTCACAGTTGAATTGTTATCTCATCTTTTGTTAAAAATTTTATAAAAAATTAATAAAAATATTTATTAAAAAAAAAAAGAGGTTGCTCAAGAAGTGCAGGACCCAGATCCAGAAGAAACGGTGGACAGACTTCACCAGCCTGCAGTACAAAGGCCGCGAGAGAAGCCAGTCAAGACCCCGGCAGCTGTTCAGTGTCTCGGATGCAGAGGACACCACAAGTGCTCAGACTGCCAGTTCCGCTCCGCCATGTGTTGGGCATGTGGTAGGCAAGACCACATTGCCATTGTCTGTTTGGGTCGCCAGCAGGTGCAACCTTGGGAAGAATTCCTTCAGAAAGGTACCAGGGTCCCCAGCCAACACAGGGTGGGTTTCTGCACATTGTGCAGAAGCATTTTACGGACAGGGACACACAAGCCCCTTAAGAAGAAGCTTCGCATTGATGTGAAGCTACAAGGGGTTCCCTTGTCGATGGACCTGGACACTGGGTCCACTCTATCGATCATTTCACACAATACCTTTAAAAGGATTTGCAGCAGTAGTGGCCTTAGAGTCAAACTCAGGCCATCGAACTTAATCCTCACGGATTTTCAAAATTCAAGGGTTAAAGTACTTGGAGAAGCTACGCTCAAAGTGCAGCGTGTCAAGCCCCATGGGGCTTGCCAATCATCGGGGGGGGGGTGTTCCGAAGCACGACTGCCCGCCGCTGCATCCAGCCTCCTCGTCCTGGCCTGAACCCGCCGACTCCTGCCGTACCGCTGCTCAGCTGATCGACGGAAGCCAAGCTTGCCGCACTGCCGCCCAGCCAAGTACCGGACGCCGCCAAGGCGTTCCTGAGCTGTACCGACATGCGGAGGCCTCCGACAACCAGACACCGGGAGGCAAAGAGACCTGGCAGCCACCCCCAGCGGAGCCTGGACAGGGGGAAAGGAAGCCCCGAGCCAGGAAGCAACATCAAGCACCGGGGGGTGGAGAACAAAGCAAGACAAACGCGGACTTACAGAGGCTGTCTGACACGGGCTGCGGAGGACAGGGGAAGCCTGGAGGTAGCTGGAGCAGCACGCCAGCAAAGGACTCCATTTTGGGCGCACGGGAGGCAGGACAGCAGGGCGGGGCATGGCTGGGGGAAGGGCAGGGCAAGCCAAATGGACTTTTAGGGACAGCTGGGCAGATGTTGGTCAGTGGGTGGAGGGTGGGGATATGGGCGTGGCACGGTTATATAAAGCACTGGGAGCAAACCACTCCCAGTGTTAACTTTTTCTGTTAAGGAATAAAAAAGCCTTCACTTGCACCACGTTCCCGCGTTCTTGGTTTATTTGTCTCCTGGACGACGACGGATGGCGTGACAGTAAGTTAGCACTCCATTGGTTTGTTGCTCCGTGCCATTACCCCTAATTCTTTGTCACGAGCAACGTTAATATCAAGGAGTAGCCTGATGCCTTGAGAGGTTCGTTTGAACTCAGTTTTCTGGTGTTTTTGGAATGTACGGAAGATTAATGAGATCTTGGACAACCTGAGAGATAAAGAGTGAGTTAATTGGAAGGGAGGGAGAGCATGTTTAAGCTGAATGTAAATAAGTCAGATTTGGCCGTTCCGCAAACAAAATGCCAGCAGCTTGCTTTGAAGTGAATCTCTTGAACTATGTTAAATAAAACTCTTAAAGAAATATTTCTGTGGAGTTTACTAAGCTGAGAAGGGCTAGATACAACAGATTGCTCGTGACCAAAGAAAATTAGTCCGAGCTTTCAGTACTGCGCAAGTCCAGTGACGTCATGGAGCAGCTTCTCGCTGATAATCCTGCTCTGTATCAACTAGTTCAAGGTCTCCAGCTACAAATTGGCAATTTACAGCAGCAGATTCAGCAAGCGGCAGGAGCCCCAGCTCCAGCCCCCCCTCCCAGAAGAAGCAGGTGTTATTTAGCATTGCCTTATAAGTTTACTGGAGAGCGTAGTAAATTTCCAGCTTTTTTAAACCAATGCAGAACATTCATTGCTTCAACTCCAGCAGATTTCCAGCTTGATGAGACTAAAGTGGCTTTTATTTTAAGTTTGCTCTCGGGTCCAGCTGCTGATTGGTCATCTCCTCTGATAGACGGACAAGATCCTGTCCTGCGCAATTATGCAGAATTCTGCCAGCTGATGGAAAAAGAATTTGCTGACCCCCTTCGTAGACAAAATGCCACCAGGCGGATACGAGAGCTACGTCAAGGATCGCGCTGCGTAGAGGAATATATATCAGATTTTCGCCGCCTAGCTCAAGAAATTAATTGGAATGAAGAGGCTCTCATGGAAATCTTTCAAGATGGCCTGTCTTCCCAGATCTTGAATGAATTTAGACATACTGTAATGCCCACGACCCTGGATGCCTTATATCAACATTGTTTGACTATTGAGGCGCAAACGCAAGCCACGGATGCCCGCCTGGTCAAACAGATGGTTCTAGTCACCGGAAGTGCCAAGCCAATTCCTGCACCACGCAGAGGATTCCAGACCCTACCTATCACTCCACCCATCCCGGCACCCAGACGTATTTTCCAACCGCTGCCGGCTTACACTGAGAGGCGTCCTGTAACCATGGCCAGAGATGAGCCCATGGATCTGGGTGCAGCCAGATCTCGATTGACCGAGGCTGAGAAGGCAAGACGGAGAGCTGAGGGATTGTGCCTGTACTGTGGAGAGATGGGTCACTTCATCATGGCCTGCCCCCAGAAACGACGTGGTACGGCAGGTCCTACTCCTGTTCCAGCTCGGCCTCCCACTCAGCAGTTTCAAGCCACCTTGCCGGGAAACGGCCAGAGCCCGGCCTAATGGAAATGTTGGGTCGGGCAGGCGCCAAACCCAGTTCCAGTTCCGCAGACGAAGACCCCGGTCCTCCGAGACATTTGATCCTAGCAACCAATATATTTCTGGGAAACCATGCCCAGGGCATTCCGGCACACGCCTTGTTGGATTCTGGAGCCACCACTAATTTCATGGATGAAGCTTTCGCTCGTCAGCATGCCATACCTTTGTGCTCCGTTAAGCCGCCTATGTTGGTTGAGACAATCGATGGTCGTGAGTTGTTGTCTGGACCGATTAAGTTTATGACCCAGCCCATACGCCTGGTCATAGGACAACATGAAGAAGCCATCCAATTATATGTTACCAAGGGACTTCATTTCCCCTTAGTTCTCGGCCTAGCCTGGTTGAGAACCCATGATCCTTGTGTGGTGTGGTCCCAGAACTTTGTTTCATTTCCCAGTTTGCAATGCGTAGACCACGTACGCCAATTTTGCGCAGCCCAGCTACCATCCCACCCTGACATCACCTTGCCGGCTGACCTAGCGGACTTTGCAGATATATTCAGTGAGAAAGAGTCAGACCAATTGCCTCCACATAGACCATATGACTGTGCCATTGATTTGCTGCCAAATGCCAAGCTTCCAGGGGGACGCCTTTACTCCATGTCAGAACCCGAGTTGGCCGCATTAAAAGACTTTGTGGACAAAAACTTGGCCAGGGGTTTCATTCGTCCCTCTTCCTCGCCTCTGTCAGCTCCTGTGTTATTCGTGAAGAAGAAAACCGGAGATTTACGCCTATGCTGTGACTATCGCAAGCTCAATGCCATCACGGTGCGTAACCGGTACCCTCTGCCTTTGATTCCTGATCTCATGGACCGTCTCCGATCAGCGGCCATCTTCACCAAGATAGATCTACGGGGTGCTTACAACCTGGTTCGCAACCGAGAGGGGGACGAGTGGAAGACCGCGTTTGGGACCAGGTATGGTCATTTTGAGTATACAGTCATGCCCTTTGGACTCACCAATGCTCCGGCCGTCTTTCAACATTTCATGAATGACATCTTCCGGGATTTATTAGATCAATTCGTGGTGGTTTACCTCGATGACATCCTGATCTACTCCCCGTCACGAACAACTCATCTCCAGCATCTCCGGCAAGTTCTGCAACGCTTGAGAGAGCATCACCTTTACGCCAAGTTAGAGAAATGTCAATTCTATCAAACCACCATTGAGTTTCTGGGACATGTGATTTCTCCACAAGGCATCGCCATGGATCCTGGCAAGGTTGAGGCCTTGCAAACCTGGCAACCAACGTGTAAAGCAAAAGATGTCCAAAGACTTTTGGGATTTGCAAACTATTACCGGACATTCATTCCGAGATTTTCTACCTTGACTGCGCCCCTTACTCGACTGTTACGGAAAGGCATTAAGTTCCAGTGGGGTGATGCCGAGCAACAGGCATTTCAGACCCTCAAACAGGCTTTTGTTCAGGAACCCATTCTCAAGTATCCAGATCCTTGTCGTCCCTTTGTAGTGGAGGCCGACGCCTCAGATGTTGCTGTAGGGGCCGTGCTTCTTCAAACACGCCAAGATGGCGGCCCCCTGTTCCCGTGTGCTTATTACTCCAGGAAACTGAGTCCCTCCGAACGCCATTATACCATTTGGGAGAAGGAGCTATTGGCTATTAAAACTGCTTTTGAGACCTGGAGACACCACCTGGAAGGAGCCCGCTACCAAGTTGAAGTTCGGACTGACCATAAAAACTTGGAATTTCTGCAATCTGCCAGGAAATTGAATCAACGTCAGATCCGTTGGTCTTTGTTCTTCGCTCGATTCAACTTCAAAGTCACCTACATTCCGAAAGGGTACAACAAAAGAGCTGATGCCTTGTCCCGTAAACCAGAGTATCTACAGATCAAGGATCCCTTGCCGCTTCGAACCATTCTGCCTGTCGAATCGATCGCAGCCGTGCATGATCCGGTAGATCTACGACGACAGATTCGGGAAGCGCAACAACTAGATGACTTTGTGGCACAGAGGAAGCAAGAAGTGGGTCCCGACTCACCTTGGACCTTGTCCGAGGGTCTATTACGCTTCCGCAACCTGTTATAGGTTTCAGCAGGCCCACTCCGTGGTCTCATTCTGACTCAATGCCATGATAACCCTGCGGCGGGTCATTTTGGTCTCTTTAAGACTCTCCACTTAGTGTCTCGGACTTTTTGGTGGCCCAGACTTTCGCCATGATGTTTATTCTTATGTGAATTCCTGTGTACGGTGCCGTCAGGCAAAACATGCCACAGGAGCCCCTCCGGGATTGTTACAGCCGTTGCCCACGCCAGAGAGACCCTGGGGGGCTATTTCCATGGACTTCTTGACTTGTCTACCTGTTTCTGCTGGCTACACCGTTGTCTTTGTAGTGGTGGACATGCTGACCAAGATGGCACATTTCATTCCTTGCCGAAGAATACCGACAGCCAAGGTCACTGCTCAGCTGTTTATTCAACATATCTTCCGGCTACACGGTTTGCCTGACAAAATAGTGTCCGACCGAGGCACCCAGTTCACCTCGGCGTTCTGGAGAGAACTCATGTCTGCACTTCAAGTCCAGGTTAATCTAGCCTCCACGCATCACCCAGAGACTGATGGGGGTACAGAGAAAGTGATTGGCATCCTGGAGCAGTATTTGCGTTGTTTCATCAACGACCAACAGAACGATTGGTCCAAATATCTCTCCGTGGCCGAATTCGCTTTCAACAACTCTCAGCACACTTCCACTCAGACCACTCCGTTTTTTGCCAACTACGGCTATCATCCCAGATTTTTCCCGCTCACGCTCCTTGATTCTCCAGTTCCAGTTGCAGAGGACTATTTATCCGAGCTCCAGTCAGTCCAAGAGATGGTTAAGCAGCACTTGACTAAGGCCAAGGAAGACTACAAGAGGGTTGCAGACCGCTGTCGTCGCGACACGCCGCCGTTGGCTGTTGGAGATCGGGTTTGGCTCTCCACCAAGTATTTGTTTCCAGGGAGAATTCACCGCAAGCTTGACCAACGGTTCCTGGGTCCTTTTCCTGTGGAGACGGTCATCAATCCGGTGACCTATCGTTTGACTTTGCCTAGGTCTCTTCGTGTACATCCCGTGTTTCATCGCTCCTTGCTTGTTCCTGTCTCCCCTGATTCTCCGCTTCGACCTCCTGATCCGGGCCCGCCAGGTCACCGTGCTCAAGTTCCTGTTTCCCGGTTGGAGGTGTCCGGCATCCGCGATTCCCGATGGCTCAATGACCGCTTCCAATATTTGGTTGCTTGGACTGGGGGTGGGCCAGACGCTTGCTGTTGGGTCGATGCTCATGCTATTGAGGCTCCTGGGTTGATTTGGGATTTTCATGCTGTGTTTCCCTACAAACCGCATCCCCTGCGACGGACCCGGGGGGAGGGGCCTGCGGGGGGGATAGTGTTGTGGGTGTCTCTAGACCAGCTGGGGAAATCTCAGAGGATGACGAAGAACAACCAGGCCCCTCTGGGTATTTTCCCCTCCCGGCAGCCGAGCCAGACAGTGAGGAGATTTGTAAGCAGTCTGAGTCAGACTCTCAAAGCGAGGAGTCAGACTTGGAACAGGACAATATATGGCTTGATCTGAGATTCCGAAGGTTTGATAGGCGGAGGTTTCAGTTACGTGGAAAAAGGAAGTAATGGGGGAAGTGACGTATCGGACACTATATTAGAAGATAAAGGAGGGACTAATTCTTTGTCACGAGCAACGTTAATATCAAGGAGTAGCCTGATGCCTTGAGAGGTTCGTTTGAACTCAGTTTTCTGGTGTTTTTGGAATGTACAGAAGATTAATGAGATCTTGGACAACCTGAGAGATAAAGAGTGAGTTAATTGGAAGGGAGGGAGAGCATGTTTAAGCTGAATGTAAATAAGTCAGATTTGGCCGTTCCGCAAACAAAATGCCAGCAGCTTGCTTTGAAGTGAATCTCTTGAACTATGTTAAATAAAACTCTTAAAGAAATATTTCTGTGGATTTTACTAAGCTGAGAAGGGCTAGATACAACAAATAGTGGGTTGTATTCCTTATCTATTGAGGTGGAGGGTTTTTCCTCCTGAACGGAGGTTAAGCTGGTGGTGGCGCACGCCTTTGACAGTAGAGGTGTGAAAGTCGAATGGTCAAAGAGGCAGGAGGCAGAGGCCTGATCGGGTTCTGCCTCCTCCTCGTCTGACATGGGGGTATCTGCTATGTCCGAGTCCTCGGACTCCCCCTCTCCCACCTGGGATGAGGACTCTGAGATGACTGATCCCAGTGCTGAAGGGCATTCCTGCAGGGAGGGAGGACCAGTGGGAGGGAGCGGGACCTGAGAGGGAACCTGCGTGATCCTCGGAGAGGCCATGAATTGTGTGAAGGTGTGTTGCATAAAGGCCTGGAACTGGGCCTGGGACCATGCGGGCCCCTGGCCCCCAAGGGTAGCCCCAACCACCGCTGGAGCAGGAACCACTTGGGGACCCTGCTGGGGAGGAGGGGAGGAGTGAGAGGGACCTGCCTGATCGGTTTCCCCCAGAGGAGTGGCAATCCAGGTGGCATTCTGCACAGGTGTCTGGGGTGGCTCCGAGGTAGTGTTATCCAGTGGGGCAGGGGGAACCGGATCGGCCCCACTGGATAGGAGCCGCTGTGCCTTGGAGAATTCCCTCTCCAGTGCCTGGTGCCTCCTCGAGGCCTCTCGCTCGGCTGTCCTAGTGGTCTGTTTGGAAGTAAGGTGCTTCGTCTTAGCTTTTTTCTTACCCCCTGTAGCCAATTCTGTGGGCCTGCGCTTTGATTGCGCGGGGGGAGCACCTGAGACCAAGGAAGCCATTGGCGAGGAACTGTCTGCCATTGTTACTAACCAGGCCTGCAAGAGGGTGGCTAGTGGGAAAAGAATTTTGGAATCGAGGTCGTAGGACGGTAGTCAGGTCAGAGCGCAGCCGCCCCTCACAGTGACTACAGATAATAGGCAGAGCAGTCGGGCAGGCTGTAAGCCTGTCCGGTAGGCCTAGTGACTAAAGGCCATGGCTAGGAATAGCAGGCGGCCTGTTAAAGCCTTCACTCCTGCCGGGGCCTCGGCAAACCAGGGCCCACGGGGTACTGCCTCCTATGCCAGCCCTAGAGGATGTATTACTACCAGGCAAGGGTAAGGCCGCTGGGTCCCAGAGGTCTCCTTTTTTGGCCTACGCTGCCCCCGGGGGGAGGCCTAAGGTCCGGCAGAGCCGACCAGGAGACGAGGCCTGTCCGGGAGAAGGACGTGCGCCGATAAGCCTCCGGACACTGGGGAGTGCGACGGGAGGCTGTCCCTGTTCAGGCCTGGCACCCCAGACCAAGACAGGCTACCGTTGGGGGGGGAGGCCTTGTAGGCCGGAACCAAGATGGCCGCCGCCGGGGATGAAGAAGGCGGGAACCGACGACCATGCGGCCTCAAAATGGCGGCTGCGTCCTTTTCCGTCCTTCTCCTGCGAGGGAGAAGACTAAAATTCCCCCTCCCCGCTCAAGATCGGCACGAGAAAGCAGGCCGGAGGCGAAGCCTCGCTCTCCGCTGCCCTCCCCCCCCACCGGGCACTTGCGGTTCTGAAGCCGGCTTCCTTAAGACGACGCCGGTCCGTGTTCCACGACGACGGAGCCCCATGCCTGGGTCCGAGTCGCTGGTGTCCGCTGTTCTGCCGCCGGAGAGCTGGAGCCAGTAAGATCGGCCCGATGGCCCTGCTCCTAGGGCCCTGGGGAGGAAGGATCGAGTCCCTGCTAATCCAGGGACTCAAGGCTCTGGTAGGGAAAATCCCTAAACCGGAGCCCACCTAAAACTAACAAGCCTCTCACTTGTAATTTTTGAAGAGGAAAAAGGAAAAAAACAAAAATTTGCCAGATTAGAAAACCTCAAAACTAACTTCTTGCGGAGCCTGCAAAAAGGTGTCTGCTCTGAGCTCGAGACTAGGAAAAAACTGGGAGACACGCCCAGGGGAAGGCGTGGCTAAAGCTTTTTCCTAGTCTCTCTGAGCAGGAAGGCTGAAATAACCGAATCCAGTGGATTCTACATCCACCATGCTGGAGAATTGATTAGTTTACATCATTGTTCTTCTCAGGATAATTTGGCAGACATGATGACTAAACCATTGGGTAGCGTTCACTATGGAGGATGTATTAAGTCAATAGGTCTGATGTCTCTTCCTTTCATGAAGGGAGGAGTGTTGGAATATTCATGAACAGGAAGAGTCATGTGGTAACTCAGTCAGCCAATGTGAAAAAAGTGCTACTGAGTCTGTGCAAAAGGTATTGAGTTAGGAGCTGAATTTTCAGTCTCAGGTTTGTCTCTGTATCTCTCTGTAAGAAGTCTTCATTGAGCTATGTTGCTGTAAAGAAGAATGTATGGTATTGTAAATATTTTGATATGAATATAAAGAAATGTATTTGAATCAGCTAAATGCAGTCAACTGTGAGAGCTTCTGATTTATTTTTTCACCAACAGAGAAATTAAAATTCTCTAACAAACTTCTTGCTGTGAAATCAGCATTCCAACACTGGAGACACTTCCTAGAAGGCACATGCTTTTCTATAGAGCTCAACACTGACCACAAAAATCTACACACCGTGCAACAAACTAAGGCGCTGTCACCCAGACAAGTCAGATGGTGCCAATTCTTCTCATGTTTTGATTTTTCATTAAATACGTTCCAGGCTCCAAGACCTTAATGCCAGATGCGCTCTCTCGCAAACCAGAATATTCCCTTGTTCAACAGATTCCAGAACCAACAACAATCCTGCAGCCTTCCAATTTCCCACTGTACCAATCACCACCATCCACTGAGAGGTTGGGAGCTGCCCAACTGCACCAGGATAAAGGACCAGCAACAATGGGCCAGGATAGATGATCTCAAGGAGACCCCAGAAGGTACTGTAACCCCATTTGCAATGGAGGGAGGTACCCTGAAACAAAGAGGCAGAATGGTAGTTCCCCCCATGCAGGGAAGAAGTACTGCAGCTTTGCCATGATAATCAAATGGCAGGGCATGGAGCAGTGATGGCGAACCTTTTAGAGACCGAGTGCCCAAACTGCAACCCAAAACCCACTTATGTATTGCCGGGTGGGCGTGGCCCGCCGGGTGGGCGTGGCCACGGTAGTCATGGCAGACTGGGTGGGCATGGCCTGGGTGGGCGTGGCCACCTCCATGTTGTTCCTGGGAGGGATGCCTGTGTGGGCCGGGCAGGGTTGGAGGAGATCCAGGGGCTCTGGCGGGTGGGGCAGTGGGCTTGTCCTGCAGGGTGAGGCGAGGTGAGGGAGGGGGCAGGGCGGGGGTGCCATTGCCACGGGGCAAGGCATGGTGAGGCAGGGGCTGGTTGCAGACAAAGGGCAGCTCCGGTGAGGAGGAGGTGGAAGAAGAGGGTTTAAGCAAGCTTAGCAACTGGAGTGTGGATCCCCCCCAAAACAAGCGTGCTTTGTGGGTAACCTCAAAGCACGACAGAAGAGACCAAAACCTGCTGCAACCACCCAGCAGATGGGAGGGGAATAAAAACCAAACAGCTCCCCCACCGGCCAATCCTCAACAGAAATGCTCACAACGAAAGCCTCGGACAGGGGGAAGAGCGCAGGCAGGCGGGCATCTTGCTCAGCTGATGGCTCAGGGGGGAAGGGGGCAGGTACACCGCCTCCCAAACACTGCCCTCTCACGAAAGCAGGATGAAAACTCCAAAAAGTGACAAGGAAAAAAAAAGTTAAAACAGAAGAGTGTCTCACGATGGTTTTCTGTCCCACTTCCTTCTAGCTGCAGTTTAAATATGTAAAGACCACAAAAGAAAAAACTTGGCTTTCTCTCGTTTTAATTCAGAAGGCAGGAACGGGAGGATTGGGGAGGGTTGTTTGTTTCAAAGGAAGGGAGGAATGCTGGCTGAAGAATTCTGGGAGTTGAAGTCCACAAATTATAAAAGGACCAAGTTTGAAGATCCTTGTTGTAAGCCAATGTTTGGAAACACCTCCATGAGAGCCAGGTTTTGCATACACATGTATGTTTGGGACTACATCACCCCATTCCAGTCTGATCCCTCCTGGACATGGGTGTCCACTTAAAATTAGGGAGCTCCTAAGTTTTCAGCCCTTCCAATGCGCAGCTCCCCTCCTTCATCAAACCGACACTCAACAGGACAGGAATTGCCTGCAGACAGAAACCGATGAAAGTCGAATTGGTTTTCAAGGTGGCTTAGTCAGGAAAAAGGTCCGACCGTGTCCAGGTCGGTCAATCGTCTCAACAACTTAAACCAAATGCCGCATCTCAGCGGCCGCTCCGCCACTTCTTCCGCTTACTAAGCCCAGGAGCCCCCCCAGGCATAAAAATCTCCCAGGCCAGCCCGACACACGGCTTTCCCAACAACTGGAGGCTGGAGCTCCCATCATCCACAGCCGGCCATACCCCCAGCCTGCTCGCTGGCAACGATGCTGGAAAATCGGTCCAAAGGGAGCCGGTCGATTAGCTCCGATTCTCAAAGCTCGCAGCTTTGGACGGAGAAAGTCCCCGCACAGTGGCGGAAGGACCAGCATCCAGCCGGGCCGACCGCAAGCCCTTGGGGGCTCTGGCACCCAAACACAACAGGCCGGTTGATCCCCCAAGTTGGAGAAGCTGTCTGCATCACACACTGAATCACAAGCCTGGGAAGAAGGTCAGCCATGGGGGAGACCGACCGAAGTGAGCTGCCGCCCCCTCTCCCGTGGCTGCTGCCCCCCCCGCCTGGGCTCCACGCTCTCCCCCCCACCCTCCTCCTTCCCCTTCGGTTCAGCTAGAGCTGACTCCACATCCTCCCAAGGCTGCTTCTTTTTTCCCCTCTCCCGCCCAAACTGCCTCCTTTTATAGCTTCTCCTGTCTCCCCCCCTCCTCCTTTCTCATGGGGGAGGGTGAGCCACTAGTGAGCCTGGGGTGAGGCTCAGCCTCAGCCACTCTGCAGCTCCAGAGGACTCTCTCACACACACCCCAGAAGGAAATATTTTGGGGATATTAAAAAATGCAGAATATATTTCCCCAAAGGAATAATAAGAAAAATCCTAGGCAGAAACCAGCCCCCGATCTCCTTCCCCCAGGCAGAGGCCACCTTTTAGAAATGCAGATTTGGGGCCACCTATTCATAAGCAAAATGCCTTCAGCCCCAGCGGTTTGAGCTGATGAGATTAGAAAAACAAAGACTCCCAAGGGCAGGAACATGACCTTTAGGACAGAATAGGATTAATTCACCACCATTAGAATACCAAAAGGGCACACTCAAGCTCAGGTCAAAGTACATTGCACAGGACCAGGAAGAACCTCAAATACAAAGCCCAAAGAAGGTATAAAAGCCCACCTCTATCCCAACTCCATTTTGTCAGCTGCCCCAGAACCACATGCTGTTGTGGTTCTGCTCTTCAATAAACTGGACCTTCTTTCCTAAGTCTCCATTTTTTTATTCCAGACATGGACTGGACCTGATTTTTTTTTCAACAGAGGAAACACTGAGGCAGACCACCAGTGTCCGCAGTTTCGGCCACAATCCTCAGCCGGTTTTTTGAGTTCACTGCCTCACTCCACACCCCACCTTGAAATCCATGCGCGCGCGCTCCAAATTCCCTCCCTTTTTGTCGTTGCTTCAGAGGCTGTCTCACTCGCTCGCACCCCATCACCAGCCCGTCTGGCGTCGCCATCTTCCTCCTCACCCCTTTGTGAGCCCACGCGGTCGGTCGCTCCCGCTGACGAAGAAGGCGGTGGAGGCTCGCTCTCGCGCGAAAAGATGGTTACTCGCCGCGCCCCTTCCCTCCTCAGTTGCCACCAGCCATTGCTGGGTTGGCTTCCCGCTTGCTCGCCCCTCCTCCTTGCTGACTTTGCAGAGCCTTCCTTAGGGAGCAGTTTTCGAGGAAGCTGTGGCGGCCATAGCATTCTTGTTTTCCTCTTCCCCTCACACACATACAGACGCTTTCCTCCCCACCTCGCTTCGGTCACCATGAATCCCAGTTGCGCCCGCTGCGGCAAGATCGTCTATCCAACCGAGAAGGTTAACTGCCTCGACAAGGTGGGTGTCGTGAGAAGGCGCAAGCCCCGCTGAGCGGGTGGGGTGGGTGCTTTTTGAGGGGATGCCTGGGCGGAATTAAAGGGGAGGTCGCGAAGCCGAGGAGGGGGTGAGGAGTAGCGGCAGCTAGCAGCCCGGAGGCGGACGGATGCTGTTTGTTGCCCGGGAGGGGGTGGGGAGAGAGCTATCTTGGAGGACGGTCGGGGTGGAGCGGGGCAGAGATGTCAAGGGCAGGCCGGTCGGTGCGGAGCGCGTGGGCGTGGAGGGAGAATGGAAGGCGGGCCCCGAAGTGGGAGATTGCCGGAAGGGGAGAGCAGGCCAGGCTGAGGGAAGGAAGCGTGTGGAAAGCACGAAGGGCATTTTAGAGAATGGCCAACGGGGGTGGGGTTGTTGAAGGAACAGGACGTGGAAGGGTAAGAGTTGAATTACATGTGCTTTTTGCGAATGCCCCTACAGGGCCATTATGGCAATTTAAAAAGCCACCTAATGGTTTTGGGGCGGAATATAAAGTGTGGAATCACCTGAAGAACAGGGATGATAAGCTGAAAACTTCATAGTTAGAAGGAGGGTAGGTAGAGGGGGCAGTTGTTAAGGTTCAGATTATGTCTGTCGTGGGTTGTACAAAAAGGAAGTTGGAACGTTCTTATCTAAGAGAAAGTATGAAGAGAATTTGAGAAGCCTGCTGATCTCTAGCTACAGGTGTGCCTTACTGCGGGTGGACCTGCATATAAAGTATGAAATATATTCAACAGGTTGATGGAACTGTAGTTTAGGGAGGATGGGGTGGTAAAGAAAACTGATACTTATCTGCTCAGCTTCTCAAAATGATTAAGTTGACATCAGTTTGAATTGGGGATGTATTGAATAAAGACTGGATTTAGGGAACAAATGGAGGAAAGGGCGGTGTCAATTGCTACTAACCAGGGCAAGCTACTGTTTTTGTACTTAACATTTCTGGCTTTTGAATGGTGGTTATAAATATAGTATCTATAAGGTAAAGGGTTCTTCCTTTTTTTCAGGAATGTAACTTCAGTAAAATAAATGATGCAGACAGCCAAACTAAGGCTCAAATAGCTTTGTTCTGTTTCTTTTTCATTTTTCTTACTATACCAGTAGGTTGCCTAGAAAGTAGTAACTGCTTGGTTTTTACAGTATTTTAACCAAATTGCCTGTCCATTTTTTTAAAATAGAGGGATTACAATATGATTTTCTCAAATTTCCAGCAAACAGTAATGAACCAAAATCTGTAAAGAACAGCCAAATTTGATGTTGGCGGCCTGCCAGTGTTGGAAACGTGATTAAAATACCAACAAAATTGGATTGGTAAGAAAAAGAGTTTATTCTGCAGAAAATAGAAAAGCGGTTTGCAAAGCGCGGTGGATCCTGGTGAGAGACTTCAACAGGAAGTTCTAAACCCAGAGACCACACCAAAATATTCAAACACATAACATTATATACACTCCTATCATGACGCCCCCATCCCATTTGAGAGGACTTCCGGGGGTACAATCTGTCCAATTTGCCTAGCCAGAATACATTGCCCCCCCCTTGGTTACATCGTTCCGAACTTCCCTCTGTCATCCTTTTGTCTTGTTAAGTGTGTCTTCTAGCCAAGCCTCCTGGAATCTAGTGCCTACCTGCAAGGCTTGGCTATTGTCTAATCTTTCTATTGTTAATCAATTGTGACCGTTTTATTTTTAAACTTCTCCGTTTCTCACAAATCCACAATTTCTATTTTTTATACTAATTTAAAAATAATTTTTTTCTTTAAATGGTTTTAAACTTTCCCGGATCTCCTCAGCATTCTCAAAGTCAAGTATTGTAGCATGTCCAGTCACCTTGTTTAACATCAGCATTTGTTCCTCACTCTTATTGGTTGCATTTACCATTCCCTCCACTGTGTTTTGTACAATACTTCTTATTATAGGGATCAAGCAAGGTAAGCACAATAACCCAAAGAATACAACTGCTAACATGAATAAAGCTTGTTTCCAGTTTCTAAAAATTCCTCCCAAGAACCCCTCATCATCAAGTATTCCAGTCCAGGTTTGGACCGGTACATGGGCTATTTTTCTCATCCTGTTTGTTATTTCCTCGATGGCTTTCCCTTCATCGTCTATTTGCAGACAACAGTTGGTTAAATTAAATTTTCCACAGACCCCTCCTTCTTCTGCCAATAAATAATCCAAGGCTAGCCTATTTTGATAAATTGCAGTCCTCATTTGGGTATTTTGTTTAGCCAACTTATTTAATGCTAGTGCTGTCTCGTTAGTGATAATCTCCAGAACCGCTTGTAACCTAATAATGTAGTTCAGCATATAAATTGGAGTCCTATATCCCCATGGTCTATAAATAGATTTTTGGTGAGAAAAGTGAGTCCCCAGGTATCAGGGTGATCGGCCTTTTCAAGCTCCTCATAAAAGGAGTGGAATAATTTTCTTTCTATTGGGGTCAGATTTTTCCTTGTTACCTTAACTGTGATGCGGGTGCTCGGGTCCTTTCCCGGACTCTCAATTCCCAATTCATATTCCTGTGATCCTTCATCAGGATCCATAAAATGCAAGCATGTGGGGGTACAATGGTCTTCTAAACAATCAGATTGTCCGACCCCCTTGATTAAATTAAACTAACTGCTTTTCTCTGTCCACACCCTAGGTGGGCCCCTACCATCGGAGTACCAATATGTCTGGGAAGCCACGTAGGAGCTTCCTCTCTGTTGTTGGTTGTAAACATATATCCTTTGTGTGAGGTAACTCTGCTGCCAACTCAGACCCCCACAGGTGGTCCAGGGACTAAACTTCATGGCATAGCAGGCATCAAAGCAGATTCTACTCTTGTGATTAGCAGAGGTACTAGCGTTCTGTCCTAATAACAATGAAGTTAGATTCTTTCCACTTTGAGAGGTAAATATCTGAATAGTTGTTTGATATTTCACACTAAGAGGGGTCAACACATGTAACCCTTCCTGTTTCATTACACAGGGAAAATCGGGTGGTATTACGAACACAGGTTCCCACCACCTTCTTGCAGTTCATCTGAGTATGATATGTCAGAGTTTTGGTTATCTTATTACCCATTTCGGTGGTTCTAATGCAATCGTTACAGTTATCAGAGTTATTTATAGTTTGACCTTCGCATATGCTCCAGGACCCTATTACTCCCACTATAATCCATCTTAATTACTCCTGTAACCAAGGTCATATTGAGGTCTAACATTGTCCCAATTCTGTCCACCCCTGGAAAAATATTTCTTCCCTTTCACTTTTGACACCACCGTCTGTAACAGGCTGGGATTGGTACTCGGGACACCAGTCTTCGATGATCACTATATCACACTCTTCTCCGCAGTCTCTGTGTATCAGTGCGCAGTCTGGGCAATGGGTATAACAACAACAATTACACCAATTATTTACAGTCACAAAGCCAACAAATTTAACCCCCCCTTTTTATGTCTCTATATTTTGCTTTTTCTTATTATCAATTTCAAAGGGTCAGGTTGAGGCACACTTTTCCACTTGGTTGGAGCGTCCACTGGTCCTTTCACACGGGTGTAGTGGGTTCAGCCCTTCTCTGCTGTTCGTATTGCTGTTTCGGATTTCAGCACCACCTGGAAAGGGCCTTCCCACTTCGGAACCAGCTTTTCCTCCTTCCAACTCTAGAGTAGCACCAGTCTCCGATCTGGAATTTGTGAACTGGAAACTCCAAGGGGGGGTGTTTGTGCCAGCAATCCTTGTTTCCTGAGGAAATCAAAATATCTGGACAGTTTATGTACGTATTGCTTCAGTACTCTGTCTCGAGTTTGGAGTGAATCTATACAAATTTGCTCTGGGGTAAAAGCAACTCCAAATAATAATTCATAGGGTGACAGTCCTATGTCTTTCCGTGGCTGAGTTCTAATTCTCAGTAGTGCCAGTGGCAGACACTTAGTCCAGGGCATGTGGGTCTCTAAAATTAGTTTGGTTAATGATTCCTTTATCTTTGCATTAGCCCTTTCAATTTTTCCACTGCTGGCCGCGTGCCAAGGAGTGTGAAATTTCCAGTTTATTCCCAAGGCTTCCATAACATTCTGCAATACCCTTGCAGTGAAATGGCTCCCTTTCTCCAGCATGTGGATTCCGAATCCACACCAGTGGGTTCGTTTCCGTCTTCCTGCCCATAGACTAGGACCAAATCTCTTAGCTCCGCCTCTAACCGGGGCTTCCTGTCCTCCGACCGGACTTCCTGTCCCCCAGTTTTTTCCTAGTCTTCAGCCCGTCAACAGCTCCATGAGCAGGCTCCAGAGTAGGATTTAAATTTAAAATACTAAAGTTAGGTAGAGCTTCTTTAGTTTGAAGAATAGGTCCGCGGCCTGAATCCTCTCCGCGAAAGATTTCTCCCCCGGAAGGCACCCCAGGCTCCAGCGGAGGCGAGGACTCCAGCGGAGGACGTGCGCAGCGACGGACGAAGCTTCCGTCGCATTAAAATCGCAAGTGGGGTTTGCGGTGGGGGGGGGAGGAAAGCGCAGCTGAGCCATAGGCCGGCACTAGGCGTGGAGCCCCATAGCGGCCGTGAGGGCGGCGAGTCGGGGTTCTCTGGCGGCCATCAAGGACCGCGTGGAAGGAGGCGGCCGCCATTTTGGGCCGTCGGCCTCCAGGTTTTTGGCGCGAGGGGCCATTTTGAAAAGGGGCGGTCCCCCAGGGACGGCAGAGACGGCCATTTTCCGCAGGCCCGAGTCACCGGGACAGGCCGGAGCGCCGTACAAGGTGGGGGGCTCCAGACACTGCGATTGATCGCAGAGGAGGGAAGCCTGTGGGGGAGGCATTCGCGGCCGTAGGCAACCACGAGCCCAACTACCATAGCGCCTGCTGAGTCAGGCCGAGAGGGGGAGTGTCTGTTTAAGGGGGTGTGGTCTTGGGGTGCTTCAACCCCTAGGGGTAATCAGCCTCGCAGACATTACCGGATTAAGTCTGCCCGCCTGTCTCCGCCAGTGCTTCTGTGCAGAAGAGGGCCCTGCCCCACCTGCCTGTGGAGTTAGGTCTCCCTCTTCCCCCCACTTGTCTGGAGAAATCGGTTGTATCCCAGACACATGATGGCAGACAGCGCGTCGCTTCAGGTGTACCAAGGCTCAAGCCCTCCCCCTCCCTCCCCAAAACGCAAAGCCATGGATTTGGAACCGGGGGGGGGGCTTCCCATGCTGAGAAGAGGCGTTCAGGTAAGACAACGCCCTTTATCACTATCAATTTGAGTGACCATCCCTTACCTGGGAATAATTTGATCTAGCAATACCCTGGATACCACCTTGGTAGTGGCATTGCTACACGGGTAAGCCTCTACCCATCCGGTTAGATGGTCGATTATAACCAACAAAAACTTTATTATGCCTATTCTAGGTAACTCTGTAAAATCTACCTGAATGCATTGGAATGGTCTTAGAGCAGGTGGCCTCCCTCCTAGTTGCTGTTTTCTCATAGCTTGTCTGTTAGTTTTCTTGCATATGAGACATTTTTCAGTGATTTGTTTGGCCAAGGTATAAATTCCAATGCACCCATAATGTTTCAGGAGTTCATCTACTAATGCTTGGACGCCCCAGTGGCTTCCTTCGTGTAACTTCTCCAATAGTCCTCGCGCTATGGGTTTATTGATTACCTGCCTCCCATCTGGAAGGAACAATTCACCCTTCTCTCCTTGTTGCCCACCTATCTGCATTATTTCTTTTTCCTCGGTTTCTGAAAACACAAGGATCTCTTCTAGTGTTTCTACAATGGGTATTAGGACATTTATGCTTTCTTCATTTGCTGCCCTCTTGGCTTCTTCATCCACAATCCTATTTCCCACAGTTTCAAAAGAATTGCCCCTCTGATGTGCACTCACATGTGTTATGGCAATTCTTTTTGGTAACTGGAGGGATTCCATTATCTGTTTTATCAACTCTTCATGAATCAATTCCTTTCCTTTGCTGTTTATCAGCCCCCTTTCCACCCAGATTTTTCCAAAGGTGTGGACCACCCCAAAGGCGTACTTTGAATCCGTATAAACAGTTCCAGCCTTGTTTTCTAACAATTTTAGGGCCTGATTTAATGCATACAGTTCGCAATTTTGGGCTGACCAATTCTTTGGCAGGCTGCCGGATTCTACCAACTCTTTGGTGTGTCCATTTACAATTGCATATCCGTTTTTCCTTAATCCACTCTCTACCCGGGAGGAGCCATCTATAAATAATGCCTCCCCACCTTCTAGTGGATACTCTTCCAGATCCAGTCTAATTTTAGTTTGCAAATCAATCACCTCTGTACAATAATGTTCCAAACCCTCTTGATCCATTTGTCTAGTGTTGGCCAGAAACTGGGCAAGGTTTAAATTGTGATCAGTGGTTAGTACCAGGTCATTCCTTTGCATTAGTATGGTTTCATATTTTAAAATTCTAGAATTTGTAAGCCACCTTCCTGCTTTTTGTTGCAATATTGCCCTGACTTGGTGGGGAGTACTCACAATAAGCGCTCCTCCGAAGGTTAGTTTTCTGCTTTCTTGACCCAAAAGCGCAGTGGCTGCTATTGCCTGTACGCATATGGGCCACCCTCTTATTACAGGGTCCATAATTTTTGAAAGGAAGGCGACTGGCTTTCTTTGTCCAGCCCAATTTTGGGTCAACACTCCCTGTGCTATTCCATCTTCAGTATTTACAAACAGATGGAAAGGCTTTTCCAAATTTGGTAGACTTAAAACTGGCGCTTTTACTAAAGCTTGCTTCAGATTTTCAAAGTTTCCTCTTTCGTGGTCCTCCCATTTTAAAACCCATGGTTCAGTATCTATTAATTTAGAATATAAGGATCTTGTTAAATCTGCATATCCATTGATCCACAATCTGCAATATCCCACCAATCCTAGGAATTTTCTCAGTTCCTTTTTGTTTTTGGGTAGGGGTTGTGAGGCCACCCCTTCTATTCTATCAGGAGTGATTCGCCGACTCCCTCCACTAATTAAATGTCCTAAGTATTTCACCTCCCTTTCCACATATTGCAATTTGGTTTTGGAAACCCTTAGTCCCTGTTGTCCCAGAAAGTTTAATAACATGTTAGTAGTGTCAATAGTTTCCTCTTTCTTTCTTCCAGAGATTAGAAGATCATCCACGTATTGTATTAAACAGGTCCCCTTGGGCAACTGCAAAGCCTCCAAAACTTGTTCTAAGACCTGTCCAAATAAGTTGGGAGATTCTGTAAATCCCTGAGGGAGTACAGTCCATTGATATTGTTGTTTCCTTCCTGTGTAAGGATTCTCCCATTCAAAGGCAAACATGGGCCTTGACTCTTTGTCCAGAGGACATGCCCAGAAGGCATCCTTCAGGTCCACAACACTAAACCATTGGTGGTCTGGGGGGATTCTCCCCATTAAAGTGTAGGGATTTGGCACAACAGGGTGTCTAGTCTGAACAATTCTGTTCAAAAGTCTCAAATCCTGGACTGCCCTAAAGGTCCCATCTGGTTTCTTTACTGGTAAAGAAAGGGGTATTATAAGGTGACATAGAAGATTCCAAAAGACCATCCTTCAAGAGGACATCAATCACTGGCTGTAGACCTTTTCTTCCTTCCATTGAAATGGGATACTGTTTCTGCCTAATTATCTCGTTGGGTTCTTTCAAGTGGATTTTTAAGGGGGGGATCTGTAACCCCCCTCTGTTCCCCTCCCTCACCCAGACAGATGGGTTGATCTTATCCTCCTCCTCCTGGGTCAGTTTTCTCATGAATGCTTCTGGCTTAAATTCTAATTTTAATTGTAATGCCATCAGAGCATCTTGCCCTAATAGGTTTACTCCAGCCTCAGGAATATATAACATTTCAATATTAATTTTCTGTCCCCCCATCTTTTACTCTAATTTCTAGGGGATTGATTTTGGGGACTTGAAATCCTTCCCCCTTCACCCCAGAAACTCTGATCACTTGCCCACTTAATTTCATTTCCGGGGTTAATACAGAAACGGAGGTTCGGGCTGCTCCTGTATCTATTAGAAATACTAATTCTTCGTTGCTGGGTCCCACTAATAAATTTATCAAGGACTCTCCGTGGGATTTAAATATAAAGTGCCCCTGACGTCCCTAACATTGATCCTCATCCTCTTCCATTAACTTGTACACTTGCGTTTCCCTCTGTTGCACGGGACATTCTCCTGCATGGGTGGATTCCGAATCCATTTATGGGTATTCAAAGCCTGCTGCCCAATCAGAAGACTAGGTCCGAAATTTAGCTCCGCCTCCTGGCTTCCTTCCCCAGTTTTTTCCTAGTCTGAAGCCCAAGAACAGCTCTTCCCGGTAGCTCCAGGAAGAAAAGGTTTTCGGTTAAAAGGACTGGTAAACTTTAATTTTTTTAGTTAGCTCTAGTAGTATTTTTTTCCTCAGCTATTGGAAATACGAAATTTAGAATTGCATCAGAACTGTGCTAGCGCACCCCTCGAAGAAGTCAGACAGGGGAGGACAGGAATTCCGCAGACAGGGCCCCCGTCAGAACGGGGGTGGAGAATGGAGGCAGCCCTTTCAGGGAGGACGGTCCTGGGACGGGCCCAGAAACCCGCGCACCATCCCGTACAGGCAGGAGCGCGGCCAGGATCGTCCAGCCTCTGGCAGGGGTCAACCTTCCAAACGCTCCTTTAGAGGGGGGGAGGTCGTCCCTACAGACGCTCCAAATGACGTCCGGGACAGCCCATAGGGGGTCGTCTGACGCTGTTCAGCGAACCGTGGCAGACGACCACGACGGACGCCTGGGTCAGGGAGACAGTGTCCCAGGGTCTAGCAATAGAATTTACTCCACTCCACCAGATCACTTCATAAGGTGCCCGCTGTCACGCAACAGGACCAAGGCAGGTCTTCTAGATCAGGCCATAGAACACCTGGGGGACATAAGAGCCATAGAGGCAGTTCCTCCAGAACAGGAGGGCCGGGGATACTACTACATCCTGTTCCTGGTACCAAAATCATCTGGGGATTGGAGAGCCATCCTCGACCTCAAACGTCTCAACCGCTATGTAGTGTACAGGAAATTCAAGATGCAGTCCCTCAGATCCATCCTGGCCAGCATTCGGAGAGGAGACATGCTGTCATCCATAGACCTCACAGAGGCCTATCTACACATCCCGATAAGGCCGGATCACAGAAGGTTTCTCAGATTCTGTTACAGGGGACGACACTACCAGTACAGAGCCCTACCATTCGGCCTGTCCTCAGCACCCCGAGTGTTCACGAAGGTACTGGCGGCATTGGGAGCGCATCTACGCATGATTCCGGTAAGGGTCCAATGCTACTTGGACGACATCCTGATCCTGTCGGGCTCACACCAGGCAGCCTTGACAGACATCCAGATCACCATAGACACCCTCCAGACCCATGGCTTCTCAGTAAACCACAAGAAAAGCCAGCTCACTCCATCGAGGAGGCTCCTTCATCTGGGAGCCATCATAGACTCAGAGCAGGGCATGGTATATCTTTCACCGGAGCGTCAGGAGAGTTTACAGAAGCTTGCGCGTCTGGTGGCTCAAAAAAGGGTGGCCACCATAGTACAACTCTCTCAGCTCCTGGGAAAAATGATCTCATGCCTGGGAATTGTCCCGTGGGCAAGGCTCCACTCCAGAAGTCTCCAATGGCTTCTGCTCCCCCACCAGAGACAGAACCAGAGCGCGTCGCTCAGGAGAATCAGGGTGCCACCCCAAGTCATAGCATCCCTCAGGTGGTGGAGGTCAGGCGCCCTCAGCAGGGGCACCCCACTCAGGGAACCTGACAGGATCACAGTCACAACCGACGCAAGTCTGTTCGGGTGGGGGGCCCACTCATTGGACAAGATAGCCCAGGGGAGGTGGAGTCCAGGGGACTTACGGCACAGGATCAATTGGCTCGAGCTGAGGGCCATCCACCTGGCCCTGCGCAAATTCTCAGCTCACCTGACAGGGAAGCACGTGCTAGTCCTGACGGACAACGTAACAGCAAAAGCGCACGTAAACAAGCAGGGCGGGACCAGGTCAGTGGCCCTCATGAAGGAGGCAAGGGAGCTGGGTCTTTGGGCAGAACAGCACCTAGCCTCACAAAAGGCGGAACACATATCAGGGGAGGCGAATCATCAGGCAGACTCCCTCAGCAGAGCCACGATAGATCACGCGGAATGGAGGCTGGCCCCGGAACTGTTCAGGGACATCTCGGACAGATTCGGACGGCCCTGCCTGGACCTATTCGCATCACCAACAAACACACAGACTCGCCGTTTCTTTTCCAGGTTCCAGACCCGGGGAGCGGAGGGAACGGACGCTCTCAGATGCAGATGGCCTCAGGGGCTACTGTACGCCTTCCCTCCTCCACCTCTAATACAGGCAACCATCCGCAAGCTGATACTAGAACAAGCGGAGGTGATACTAATTGCTCCGTACTGGCCGAGGCGTCCGTGGTTTGCAGACTTGGTAGACCTGTCGCTCTCGCCAGTGTGGAAACTCCCTCCGAGCCGGGTGTCCCTGAGCCAAGGGAAACTCCAACACCCAGACCCGCAGTGGCTACAACTAGCCGCTTGGCACTTGAGCGGGAGGGACTGAGTAGGCAGGCCTTCTCAGAGCACGTCATCTCGGTCATCCAGGACGCCCGCCGGCCATCCACAAACAGGATCTATGATGCCACCTGGAGAAATTTTTCATCCTGGTGCAGCAGTAGGGGGCTAAGTCCTCTAACCGTCACCATCCCCGACATTCTAGAGTACTTGTGGGAGGGCATGGTTAGGGGTCTAGCAACCAACACCATCCGCAGACAGGTAGGAGCCCTACAGACGGTACTGGTCTGTGAGGACCGGGGACCCCTGTCACAACATCCTGCGGTAAGCGCATTTCTAAAGGGGGCGGCCGTAAGAAGGCCCCCCGTAGTGCACCGCTTCCCGTCCATAAGGTCCTACAGGCGCTAACTGAGGCTCCTTTCGAACCTCTGAGGGATAGCTCACTCCGTTTCCTGACGCTGAAAGTGGCCTTTCTAGTGGCAATCACCTCGGCAAGAAGGATCTCGGAGCTGGGAGCCCTCTCGGTTCGACCGGACCTGATTACCTTTGCAGAAGGCAGGGTGATACTGCGGTTGGATCCAACCTTCATTCCTAAGGTCAACACGTGTTTTCACAGGTCTCAGGACCTGGTCCTTCCGGACTTCTGTCCTAATCCCACACGCCCTCAAGAGAGGAGATGGCATACACTGGACGTGCGCAGGGCTCTGCGTCACTACGTCAACAGGACAGCGTCCTTCAGGAGGTCAGAGGCATTATTCGTGTCCTACCATCCTTCGTCCAAGGGTCTGAAGATATCTTCCTCGACCATTGGAAGATGGATCAGGGCATGCATAGCTAGGGCCTATGAATCATTGGAACTGCAGGTACCGAACAGCATCACGGCCCACTCCACAAGGAGCGCGGCCACATGGGCAGCCTGGCGTACCCAGGCGCCACTGGAAGAAATTTGCAGAGCGGCCACGTGGGCCTCTCCGTCTTCCTTTGTTAAAAATTACAAGATTGATCAATTTGCTGCAGCAGAGGGCTCGTTTGGCAGGAGGGCCTTGCAGCAGATAGTTGAATCCTAGTAAGAGACAGCCTAGACCCCCACCCAGGGGGACTTACGAGGGCTTGGGTACGTCCCATAGGTGGATTCGGAATCCACCCATGCAGGAGAAGAAGCGTTGGCTTACCTGAACGTCTTTTCTCTGCATGGGGGGATGGAGAATCCACACCCTCCTCTAGCTAGGCTAGGCAGAAATTCTCTTACAGGATGTCGGAATGGAGCTACACGGTCCGATCTGATGGAAAGCTTCGCCTGTCAAAAACTGGGGAAGGAAGCCAGGAGGCGGAGCTAAATTTCGGACCTAGTCTTCTGATTGGGCAGCAGGCTTTGAATACCCATAGGTGGATTCTCCATCCCCCCATGCAGAGAAAAGACGTTCAGGTAAGCCAACGCTTCATCTTTCTTAAAATGTCCAGGCTGGCCACACCCAAAGCATCGCCTTATGCATTCCTCCCGGCCCGTGCCGTTCCTACTTCCCTCTATCCTTCCCCTGAATCCCTGATTCTGACTTCTCCTGTTCCAATTTGCCTTCCCCCGTCCTCGTCCTCCTTCCGGAGCTCGAGGGGGTGGGGGTTCTTGCTGCTTTATTACCTCCTTAACTGTAGCTACCATCATTCTCCCTTTCTGCTTTACTTTCTCCGCGTCCCTCTGGACATACACTTTCTGAGCTTCTTTTAATAGGTCATCTATAGGTTTGGTAGTCCAATTATTCAGTCTTTGCAATTTCTTTGAAATATCTGGCCAAGTCTTAGTCATGAACTGGATCCTAACGAGCAGCACATTTGCTGCGTCGTCAGGGTCCATTCCTGAATACCTTCTCATGGTGTCCTTTAATCTTTGTAAGAAGGCAGCGGGGGATTCCTCTTTTTCTTGCTCAAGGCTTAGAGCTTTTTTCATATTTTGTGCTTTTGGGACTGCCTCCTTTATTCCCCTTATAATTATGTTCCTCATATCCTCCATATTTGTCCTATGTGCCTGATTGTTATTATCCCAATCGGGTCTCACGCTGGGAATTTTATCCTCCCCCTTTATGTTGTTATTAGTTGAAGGGGGATGGTCCCGCTCCCAGACTCTTATCGCAGCAGCCCGGATCAATTGCCTCTCTTCTGCCGAGAACAACGTGTTTTGTATAGCCATTAACTCATCCCATGTATAAATGTTTGGTCCTAATAAATTGTCTAACTGTTCCGCTGCTCCCAAAGGGTCCTCTATCATATTTTTCATTTCTTTCTTAAAAGATCTCACTTCAGATGCTCGGAGTGGATCCTGTACAAAACTTATTATTGGCTGGCCCTGGGTATTTATTCCGTTCGGAACCTCTCTCAAGGGAAACATTGTATCCCTTTCCTCTACGAGTTTAAACGGAAAGTTTTCTATGTCTTTTTTACATTGTTCCAATTCTTTCCTCAAGGCTTTATACTGATTAACCTTTTGTCTTATTTGGGGGCTCCCTGGGGGGGATGGCACACTGGGTGGAGCCTGGGCTATTTTAATCAGACCCGGACTATACGGTGGGGGTAAATACTTTCTCTTTTCATCTGCTTCCTCTTCTTCATCTATTAAGAAGACACGAGAGGGGGGGATTTTTTCTGATATATTGGCCCATTTGCCTGGATTCCAGACCAGGGGCATAATCTAGTTCATTATCTAGGGATTCACAAGCCTTAGTTCTAACATAATCATATAAGTTTTGGCAGGTGAAATAATCGTTAGTTCCTAATTGGGGCCACTCAATTTTCTCATCCTCCCACCATACAAAGCAGCACAAATTTACCATGTCTTCTTTTGTTAATTTTAACTTACTAATCAGTTTGTTATATGGTGGTTTCCCCCAGTTTTCTAACAGTTTTCCTAATGGACTGTGGGGATCTATTTTTAGTTTTGGATTTTTCCTAACCTTTTTCACACACTCCTCCCCTGGGACCCTCCTGAATTACCCGTGGTTGGTTTACCACACAATTTTGTTGTCCTTACCAATCTAATGAGACCACAGTTCGCTTCACCAAGCTTCTTTCTCCTTTTACTCAGGAGTTCCTTCACTCCGCCTTGCCAGTCCAAACCCTCGGGACATCCACAGCTTGTGTATGTCTTGCCAGTCCTGTGGACCCTCGGGACATCCACAGCTTGTGTATGTCTTGCCAGTCCTGTGGACCCTCGGGGCGTCTCACACACACCTCTCACAGATCTCAGACTCAAACTGTACTACCCAACCATCCCCGACCGCCTAAGTTTTATTCCTTGGTTTACCCCAAGTTTTACTCACCTAGGTTCGTGCACGAAGTTGCCCGGTCCTTGTCCTGGTAATTCTCTGGTCCCCTCTCCTCAGTTCTTACTAATCACTATTTGGTCCGTGGGCCTGGCTCCGTTCTGCTTCCTCGACCTGCGACTGCAACTTTGGACCATTGAAATCAATGGGGCATGCCTTCCTCAGTTGACCTCGCCTCCCGAAGATGCAGGAACAGATGCCCAAGACCCCACGTTTGGGCAGCCAATTTGTTGGTATTTTAATCACGTTTCCAACACCAGGAAGCAGGTAACCCCTCCCCCTGTTCTGTCGCCTCCCGCAGCACCACGCCGCTCCATGTCCCCCTCCCCAAGCCTGAGCCTCGTTGAGCCTCCGAGGCGCTGGGCAGCTGGAGCCGTCCCCAATGGCCATGGATGCGCTCCCCGCCACCGGCAAACCCATGAGCCTCAGCAATGGCTCCTGCGCCCGTCAGCTGGCAGCTCCCCGGACCTGCGCCTGTCAGCTGGGAGGTTTGGCGGTGGTCCCGGCCGGAGTGGAGGGCGAAGGGGAGGTCGCTGCGGCACCGAACTCCTGCGCCCGTCAGTTGGCGACCCCCCAGACCTGCGCCCATCAGCTGGGAGGTCTGGTGGTGGTTCCGGCTGGCGAGGAGGGCGAAGAGGAGGCGGCTCGACACCAAGGTCACCCAGTCATCTTTCATGCCTAAGGGAGTCCTAGTACTCGGTCTCATGGTTTCTAGGTCAGCACTTTAACCACTATGCCAAAAGGGCTCTCTATTCCATGTAAGGGTTTATAGGTAACAACCAACTTCCTGAATTGTACCCGAAAGCCCTCTAGTAACTATATGGAATCCTGAACAAGCAGTATTAGTTGAGATTCTTTCTAATCTAAAAGGTTCCCTTGATATATGGATCATTGTTTTGCCAGTTTTCCAAGTAGTGGCTCATGCAAGTTGCATTTCCTTGTAAGTTGATTTTTTTTTATTAAAGTTCTGTACTGAAGCAAGATCTGAACATCTCAGATTTATCTGCAGTGAAAGTTATAAAATGGCATTGTTAACACCTGCATTTTTGTTCAAACACAAGAAATTGGCTGAATAAACAGTTGTGACAGTCATGTATCAAGAGTTTGTACTATTCCCATCTTGTCTATGGAAAATGAAACTGAGAAAGATTTACTAAGTAAATACAGTGGCTGAAAATGTTGGTGTGAACCTGGCCAATGTCAATACTACTGTTTAGGTTGGGAAAATAGAATCATAGGGCTGGAAGGGATCTTGGAGGTCTTCTAGTCTGAACTCCAAGGCAAGAGTCCTTATACCATCCCAGACAAACAGTTGTCCAATCTTGAAAAGGTTGAATCTCCCTCTGACAAGCTTTCAACCATTGCTTCTTGTCCTGCCCTCAGGTGCTATGGAGAATAAATCAGTGTCCTCTTTCTTGTGATAGCCCTTTATTGGAAGAATGCTATCATGTCTCCCCTGAGCCTTCTTTTCATTAGGCTAAACAATACCTAGTTTCCTTAGCCGTTCATTGTGAGTGACTCTCCAAAATAAGAGTTTACTTGAGCTGGAGGGGCATGAATTTGGATAGCACACCTATTTATATGGTATGATAAGGTTAAAGTAAACATTCATTTCAACAATCACTTTGTTAGACGTGCCATTCTAAGGGTTTGGAATAAATATAAAGTAAGGTTCTCTGCAAGGATGCCTCTTTGGTTGTCACCCCAAGAAGCCTTTTTTAGAAAAATGGTGACAAGGCCAGACTGGTGGACTTAAGATCAAATAATTTTTTTTTATTATGGCAAGCCTACCGTCAAATCCAAAGAGGAGTTGGAATTAGAAGGACGTGTCGGCTACTGGTTTACATATTTACAATTGAAAGAAAGGTTTAAAAAACTTACGGATTTGACTGCAAAAAAACAAATTGGAAACTCTATTATTTGGTAATGATGAACATATGATTGCTGACAGCAGCAAGAATGCTCTATGTGCAAAAGTGGAAAGAAACTTAATTCCCACAATGGATGATTGGCTGCAAAAGCTGATAGAGTTAGCAGAGATGGCTAAATTGACTGAATACAATCAACTTTGTTTCCTACTTGGAAACTGCTTCTGGACTGTGTGCTTGAGGTGAAAAAAATGAAACTTTGATTTTGGGTTTTGTTGATTAGATAGGTTTGTTGTTATAGAAATGGCTAGTATATATTATTATGCAAAAAGGTGACACTGTATATTACAGGTAATCCTCAAGGTACAAACCTAATGGAGCCTACCCATTAGGATTGTAAGTCAAAAAATTCATGAAATGAATCAGACTCAATTTTACAATTTTTTTAAAATCCAATTCATTAATTGAATCAAATGGGTCGTTAAATGAACAAAGATCTGACTTACTAGTTCCTCTGATTTGTTAATTGATTGCTGCCATCGTTAACTGAACTGAGGCTTTTACTGCCAGCTACCCATCAGCTATTTCTGTTGCAGCCTTGGCTCAGGAACCAAATTGCCTCCAAGCAGGCTTGCAGCAATCGCAGTTGCTTTTTTTTTTTTTACCACTAGTTGCTACCCGTAGTCAGCTCAAGCATCTTCAGCTGCCCAGAGGCATTGGGGCGGTAATTTTTAAAAAAAACACTTGCCACTAATTAGCTTAAGAGTCTCCAGCCAGGCACACAGAGGGAGATGGGGGAGGGATTTACAGAACTCTCGGCTTGCAACACTAACAGAGATGGAAGGGACCTTGAGGTCAGCTAGTCTAACCCTCTGCTCTCACAAGAGAGTGTTTCTGATAAATGCCTATCCAGTCTCTTCTTAAAAGCTTCCAGTGATGGGGCACCCACAACTTCTGGAGGCAATTTATATTTAAAACCTACAAACTACAGTAATATACACTACTGTCCAAAATAAAAGCAAGGAAACAAAATGTTATAGAATGCTTTGTGGAGATGCTGGCTAGCATTTCTACAAGCAGTTTCAAGGCAAATGCAAACAAACTTTATCTTTGCAAAGTACTGTACTTACAAAAACAATAGTTTGCAAAGTACAGTACTTAAAAAGAAGCAGAGCAGTTCCCAAAGTGCTTACAAACAGAACAGTACTATAGAGCAGGGCTTTTCAACCTTTTCACCAATTGTACCACTTTTAGGATATGGCAATATTCGAGTACCACCTAGCAAGGTGTCAAAATTTTGACCCAAAAAAAGAGGAAAAAAGTGATAAAGTACAGGTAGTCATCGACTTACAACAATTCGCTTAGTGACTGTTCAAAGTTACAATGGCGCTGAAGTGACTTATGACCATTTTCTCCAGCATGAGGATGAATAATCCACGGATTGGGTTTCCTGAAGTCCCTTCTGCCCAATAGACTAAGTCTGAGAGTTAGCCACGCCTCCCGCTGGGACGTGCTGCCCCAGTTCCGACTTAGTCTTATGCCCAGCAGGACGCGTTGGTTCCACTCTCAGCTAGAATCAGGTTTTTCCAATCCGTGTTTTATCCTTCCTCCTTCTGTAGAATTGTATAGTTTGCCCTATTTCTCCTTGCTTTAGCCTTAAATTCGTTCTTTTTGTCTTTCTTTGCTTCCCCTTGTTTTCTGGGCTAACCAGCCCATGAGGCTTTTATTTTGATACAGCCAGCTGAGCCGAGGCTCCTCCAATCGCTCGGTCTGATTGGCAGACCTTCGCGGAGGCCCCGAGCAACCGCTGATCAGCTGGGCTTCAGCCCGACGTTCTCCAGTCCCACTGGCCTGCTGCACGGCCAGCGGCTGCCATTTTGGCGATCCACCTTGAGGCTGTTTAGATCGAGGGGAATTTCTCTCTGCTTAACAAATGGAGTTTGCGAATTGCATTTCCCAGCATTTCCAGGCCAATTTTCACTTTCGGTTTTTGGTTTTACCAGCTAGTCACCGCGGCCTAGACCAGGTGATTCACGAGCTCCTGGCCTAACCGCGTTTTCGGTGGCCGCCATTTTGAAGGCCCCAAGGGCCATTTAATCCCACAACATCATCAGCATCCCTCCCCCAGGTTCCAGTTTCAACAAACGGGGGGGAATGTAAGTGGGGGGATTTCAATCATCAAGGACTTTATCAGCAAATTTGCACTCCACGTGCCTTCGGACAGTTTTGCAATCGCCCTGCACGTGGACGGCCGCCATTTTGAGTAGCACACATTTTTGGTGGTTTTGGTGTCCTGTAGCTTGTGCAACACTACTCCTGGCACAGCCACCTGACATTGCCTCTGGCAATATACTGGGACACCTGGGAATTTCAGACTGCTCCTCCTGGGAAGCCTTACCTGGAATTGCTACTCCACTGGTTACTAGCCTTCCACAATATATTGTGGCTAACAGGGCCTTAGCAGCTCACACTGGTTTTACCAGTTTTTCTTCAGTCATCAACTCAGGCCTCTGCTCCTATTACCAGGAGCTCACACTGGTTTTACCAGTTCACAGCAGTTATGACACCAGGCCTCAGCTCCTATCCTCATTGAGATCCATCCTCAGACTTGTGCTGAAGGATCTCCATCGTAATGGCAGAAAACAAACAGCCTCAGGCTGTACTGTCACCTACCAGCCCCCCAAGCAAGAGGAGGCGCAAATCCTCCAAATTGGAGGCAGCAGGGAAGCTGAAAGCAAAAGACAAGGCGTTGTATAACAAGGCTCCTTACAAAACAGCTGAAAAGGAGGCCGCCAGGAGGCATTTGGCTTTGGAGAGACAGATTTCAAAGGCCCAAAAGGTGATTCCAACTGAGACTCCTCCAGCTTCCACTATTACCTCTGAAGGCTCCTTATTCGGACCCCAACTAACAACAACGGTTCAGGTAAACAGGCCGTTGTCCCCTAATATTGTGTCCCTGCAGAGGTCCATCAGCCCTATGGTTCCAGATCCAAACCTTACCTGGGTGGCCCCCCCACTCAATCCTCAACCAGGACCATCAGCCACGTTCACCCACATGGCCGCTGGTCTCCGTCGCGAGGTTCCTCAAGCACTTGGGGCAGAGCAGCTTCAATCTATGCTGGCTCAAGTTTTGGAGAGTATTGCTTCTTTACAGAGGCCCAAACCATTGTCCTCTGCTCAGTTCCACTCTGAACCCTCAGAATATGCCTGCTCCATTGCCTCTGATCACTCATCTCAAGAAGGAGTCATATTCGGATGTTGAGAAGACACGGGAACCGCCATTGTCAGAGGATGAGGAATCATATCAGGAACCCTCTCCCTTCGTGGGGTTGTTTGATCCCACATTGTTCAGGTCTATTCTGGCTAAGGCCACCGCTACATCTAAAATAGCGCCTGAGCAAGAACCACAACCCACCCCTTCCACCAGTCAAACACCAGACCCGTTGTTCTCTGAACCCACTGTAACCCAAAAGCACATACCATGTCCTTTCTTTATCAATACCATAAAGAAACAATGGGCTAGTCTCGGCGCTTCCCCTGCTCCTGGGGCCACTGATAAGAAAATCTTTAATGTGGCTCCATCCTTAACAAATCTACTAGAAATTCCTGCTGTAGATACTTCCTTAACTCTCATTTTTTCACCTTCCACCATTCCTGGTGATATGGCGGAAGCCTTAAAGCCAGAAGAAAGAAAATCTGAGTTTTCTTTACGTAGGTCGCATCAAGCATCCAGTTGGGCAGTGAAGGCTTTCACGTCAGCTTCCTTCTTTTCCAGGTCTTCCATCATTTGGCTTCGGGAACTTCAAGCCATGATTCCCCAGGATCAGGTGCATGCCCACCAGACCTTGGATAAGTTGATGGTGACGGCTGAATACACGGCCGATGCTACGCTCCACACAGCCAGATTTTCAGCCAGGGCAATTGCCGCTAACATTTCCACTCGACGGTTGCTCTGGCTGAAACAATGGCGAGCGGATTTAAAGTCCAAATGGTGCCTGGCCACCGCTCCTTATTCCGGGGGTCAGTTTGGGGAAGCCCTTGACCCCTACTTGGTGGAGAACAAGGATAAGAAGAAGGTGTTAGTCTACCAGGCCAGACGAGCGGACAGAAAGACTTCCCCGTTTTACCGCAAACAATCTTTTCGTAACATTTCCGCACCGGAATGGACTCAATCAGCTCGCTCCTTCCCTCCCAGGTTCGATCATCAATCGGACCGCTTTGGCCCCAAACCCAATACAGTATTTGCAGCATTGACAACAACAGGGACAGTCAAAACGGCCCTTTTGAGGCATGGGGGGCGTCTTCAATAGGTGGTATTTCTGGCTTCTTCCAGTATTGTCCCACCAACAGTCTCGCTGCTGTGATCAAGTTCAGAATTAAGTTCGTCTCTGTGGTAGTACAGTCTTTTATGATCCCTAACAAAAACACCTGAGGTAGAAATTCAATACTCTTTTTCAAAATGGTTTGGAGTGTCCACCATATTTTTCTCCAGAAGGCTTTAATTTTTCTACATGACCACCATACATGAAAATATGTAGCCTCCATACTATCACATCTCCAACATTTAGGTTGGGTGTCCGGGTAGATATATGATAATTTTTTCGGATCTAGATGCCACCTATAGAACATCTTATAGAAGTTTTCCCTTAAATGTTGCGCTTTCGTAAATTCCACATTTCTCACCCAGATTCCCTCCCACATTTCCATCGTGATAGGTTGCCCAAAATCTTGTTCCCACTTTACCATACAGTTCTTGACTAGTACAGTTTCAGAGTCAATTTCTATCAGTACACTGTACACTCGTTTGATATGCATGATCCCCTGTTCTCTAACCTGCTCAATTAAATTCTCATCTGTAAGGGATAAGCCCTTCTTCAGGTCTTTGTGCCACCTAGACTGCAGTTGCAAATATGATAGCCAGGTACCCCCTATTCCTTCATCTCCTAGCGTATTTGGTGGCTTTAATGAAAACCCATTTTCTTTTTCCAGTACAAGTTTACTATAGGGCACCACTTCCTGTCCTTGTGATATATTTATGTCCCCTATTGCGTGCCCGGGGATCGTCCAGATGGGAATCTTTTCGTGTAGTAGGTACTTATATTTCTTCCAGACCCACAACAACGGGGTTTGTAGTGGGTTCTCCCTGAAGATCTTGTCAGCCTTTTTGTCATACACCAGATATGCGTGCCAGCCATATAGTAGACCATGCCCTTCAACATTCAATATTCTGTCATTCGTCATGTTGATCCAGTCACTCAGCACCACCAGGGCCGCGCCGTAGTAATATAATTTCAGATTGGGCATTTTTAAACCCCCTCTCTTCCTTGTATCCTGGATGGTTTTTAATTTAACCCTCGGTTTCTTGCCATCCCAAATAAATCTGTTGATGCCCTTCTGCCATTCGTCCAAGTCCACATCCTTTTTGAGTATGGGTAGCATTTGAAAGAGAAATAGAAATTTTGGCAGTACGTTCATTTTTACTGCCGCTATCCTGCCCAGCAGGGACAATTGTAATGTTTTCCACCTATCCAGATCTGTTTGTATCTTGTTCCACAGCACCTCATAGTTATTTTTGTATAATTTCGCATTCGTTGCTTCTATCTCCACTCCTAGGTATTTAACTTTCTTAACTATTTCACAACCCGTTATTCTTTCCAAGTCCTGTTTTGCTTTGTTATCTAGATTTTTAACTAGCATCTTCGTCTTAGCTATATTTACTTTGAAGCCTGATACCCTACCATAGTGTTTCATTATCTCCATCAATCTCCTAGCTGATTGTGCTGGTTGCGCCATTATCACCAGCAGGTCGTCCGCGAAGGCACATAGTCTGTAGTCTTGTTGTCTAATCCGTATGCCTTTTATGTCCTCTGCCGCTCTTATCTTGTTCAGTAGAATCTCCAGCGTTAAAACAAATAGCAAGGGGGATAGCGGGCATCCCTGTCTCGTGCCTTTTTCTATGTTAAATGAGTCTGTTAAGTCTCCATTCACAATGATCTGGCCAGTTTGTTTCTGGTAAATTGCCAGTATGTGTTGTATCTGGCCCTTCTCAGCTTAGTAAAATCCACAGAAATATTTCTTTAAGAGTTTTATTTAACATAGTTCAAGAGATTCACTTCAAAGCAAGCTGCTGGCATTTTGTTTGCGGACCGGCCAAATCTGACTTATTTACATTTAGCTTAAACATGCTCTCCCTCCCTTCCAATTAACTCACTCTTTATCTCTCAGGTTGTCCAAGATCTCATTAATCTTCCGTACATTCCAAAAACACCAGAAAACTGAGTTCAAACGAACTTCTCAAGGTATCAGGCTACTCCTTGATATTAACGTTGCTCGTGACAAAGAATTAGTCCCTCCTTTATCTTCTAATATAGTTTCCGATACGTCACTTCCCCCATTACTTCCTTTTTCCACGTAACTGAAACCTCCGCCTATCAAACCTTCGGAATCTCGGATCTTGTCCTGTTCCAAGTCTGACTCCTCGCTTTGAGAGTCTGACTCAGACTGCATACAAATCTCCTCACTGTCTGGCTCGGC
The DNA here is from genome assembly GCA_034064705.1 of Bothrops alternatus. Lineage (NCBI taxonomy): Eukaryota > Metazoa > Chordata > Lepidosauria > Squamata > Viperidae > Bothrops > Bothrops alternatus. The sequence goes on along the minus strand of JARGCV010000004.1, from coordinate 7,017,287 downwards.
TGCCGGGAGGGGAAAATACCCAGAGGGGCCTGGTTGTTCTTCGTCATCCTCTGAGATTTCCCCAGCTGGTCTAGAGACACCCACAACAGTATGGAGTTAAGAAACTGTTTTCCCATTTTCATCCCCCCGACCAGTTTTGTCAGAAACGGCCAATTCAGTCTGTCGAAGGCTTTTTCTGCATCCACAAACATGAGAGTAGCGGGCACCTGGTTGTGCCTTTCCAAATACTCTATTATGTTCAGCAGTTGTCTTACATTAGTTTTCATCTGACGTCCTTGTATAAATCCAGTTTGATCCGGGTGAATTATTTTTTGTAACACAGTCATTAATCTGTTGGCCAAAATTTTTGCGAAGATTTTGTAATCTGTGTTCAGTAGTGAGATGGGTCTGTAATTTTCAGGTTGTGCGTTATCTTTTCCCTCTTTGGGGATTAGAGAGATGTAAGCTGTTTTCCATGACGGTGGACCTTGGCTTCCTTCTTGTATGTTGACAAATAACTTTCTGAGGGGTTCTATCATTTCCTCTAAGAGATGCTTGTAGTAGGTCACTGTTATCCCATCCGTCCCTGGCGATTTCCCCTTTTTCAATTGTTTGATCACTGAGTGTATTTCCTCTTTTGTGATCAGTGCATTCAGGGCATCTCTTTGTTCATCGGTGATTATCAATAACTTTTCATTTTGTAGGAACTTATCTATCTCCTTGTCTTGTGTCTTCTCCTCGGCGTATAACTTTGAGTAGAACTCAGAAAAAGCTTTCTTGATTACTTCCTGTTGAAATTCTTCCTTGCCTTTGTACTCTATCTTTTCAATTATGCGGGATTTCTGCTTCTTCCTTAAGGTATAAGCCAGCCACCGACCAGGTTTGTTGGAATTACAGAATGTCTTATGTTTTGCGTATTGTATATTCCTTGCCACTTGGTCTGCCAACAACAAGTCAAATTGTTTCCTTAGAATCTTGATTCCTTCTTTGGTGACTTTGTCCTCCGGTCTTTTTATTAATAGCTGCTCTTTCTTACTTATCTCATCTTCTAACTCCTTTCTTTTTTGTTCTTGTTTACGACGGTGCCTTTTATTCATGTCCATGAGAATCCCACGCATATATGCCTTGCTGGCGTCCCATATCATTTCTATAGGTGTCTCATTTTTCATATTTATGCTAAAGAATTCCTTCATGGCATTTTTGCATTCAGCCACCTTTTCTTCATATTTAAACAGGTTTTCATTAATTCTCCAGGATCTCCTAGGTTTCTGACCATGTCTTAATTCCATCCATACCGGGTTATGGTCTGATAGTACTTTGGGTAGGATTTTCACCGTTTTTAGGTTAACCAGCAAGTCGCTAGTTGTTAATATAAAGTCAATTCTGGAGAATGATTGATGTCTGTCTGAGAAAAATGTGAATTCTTGCTCTTTGCCGTGTCTTTCCCTCCAAATGTCTATCAGTTCGAGGTCCTCCTTTATGTCAAAGAAGGATTTAGGTAACTTGGAGTGTTTTTGTGGGTTAGGTGCTGTCTTCTTATCCAGGATGACCTCTATGACACCGTTCCAGTCTCCCATTATAATACATGATCTGTAGTTGAGTTGTGTTAACTTCTTGTGTATCAATTTGTAGAATTTTCCTTGTTGTTGATTTGGTGCATATATGCCCATCACCAGAATTTTCTTATCTTCCTGTATTATTTCGATTGCTAGGTATCTACCTTGGGAGTCCAACTCTATTAGCTTAGCTCTTACATGTTGCTTTACATATATAACAATTCCATTCTTCTTTCCTGCTGCCGCTGCAACAAATTGTGTGCCTAGTTTGTTGTTGGTTAAATATTTCTGGTCCGCCGCTCTGATGTGCATTTCTTGTAGGCAAATTATATCATTTTTACCTTGATTCAGGTAATGAAATATTTTCTTCCTTTTCTGTGGGGAGTTTAACCCGTTAACGTTCCAAGTCAAATATTTACTTGCCATGATCGGCTTCAGGATACTCCTGCCAGACCGCATCTGCTTTTTCCCCTGCTTTCTTCCTTGGTCTCGCTCCCATGGTATCCGGGTTGGTGCTCATATTGTTTTGTGGGATTTTTTCTTGCTGGTCTGTGCGTTTGGTAGTAGACCTTAATTGCCTTGACTCTGTAATCTGCCCTGCTTCCATGTTTTTATTGCCATCTATTCTCTGTGCAGTCGCATCCCAAGGAGGTCCTTTCACTTCTGCTGCCGCAGCGGTCTGTGCTTCTGAGGAGTTTGATCGTTGTTCTAAGTCCCTTCCTCTTTCATGTGGCCAGTCTACGTTGTCCCTCGTTGTGGGTTGAGGTCCTTCCGCCTTCAGTTCCTTTTCAAGAAATTCTTTGGCTTTCTGGATTGAGATCAGATGGTATCTTTTGCTTTTATAAAGTAGTGATATTCCAGTCGGGGCTTCCCATCGATACTGTAGAGCGCGTGATTTCAGTTCATTGACCAGGAACTTGTAATCTTTTCTGTCTCTTAACATCTTCGGGGGGATCTCTTTCAGTATCGCCACCTCTTGCTCCTCTACATATAATTTCTTGTTATAGGACGTTGTAGAGATAAAGTCCCGGAACCCCTTTGTTGCAAAATGGATAACCACGTCCCTTGGTAGTTGCCTGTTTGCTGCAATCCATGAGTTAACTCTGTGGATTCTGTCGATTTGCCACGAAATATTTTCGGCTTTCTCTCCCAGAAATTTTGCCAGGGCTTTTACAAAGATTCTTTTCAGGTCCTTTTGGTTTTAGTTTGTTCTCTCTCAATCCCCTAAATCTGATTGCTGTCGCCATCTGCCAATATTGCATCATAGTGGATTGTTCCTGAGCCACACTTTTCATCTCCGCTATTTGTCCCTCCATGTGACTCTCCACCTCTTCCATCCTTTTTTCAACCCTCTCCCAGATCTCCTTAAAATTTTTTCCATTTTAATCTCTCATTCTCTTGTTGTGTGTTTGCATTGTTTCCTTGATTTGATCCAGGTCTGCAGTCACCGCTCTGCTTTGTTCTTCCCACTTCCTCTCTAAATCTCTGCCTTGTTCCTCCAGCTTCTGTTCTATATCTTTGCACCGTCTCTCCATCCTTGTGCTCACGTCCTCCAACTTTTTATCCATTTCCTCCACCCTTTTTCCCAATGCCTCTATCATCTCTTTTATTTCTTTCATCATGTGCGTTACTGGAGAGGCCTGGGTTGACGGGGGGTCTGGGGGCCTGTAGGTATGTGGGAGGATGGGAGGGCAGGTAGATTTTTCCCTGGTGTTTTAGGAAGCTGAGCTGGGGAGGGTGCAGCTGCCTTTGGGGGTATCAGTTTGTTCTGCTTGGTGGCCATCCTGAGTTCAGTCTACTGTTGGCCAGGTTTTTCTTTGATTTTAAAATTAAACCAAATTAATCACCAGACAGTGTTCTGAGGATGATCCAATATTCTGATCTTTCAGGGAGAAGGCTCAGGATTCAAACAGTTCAGGGATAAGGGTCAATATTTAGGCAGTTCCAAGGTAGGAGTCATCTATGATCAGGGAGCCAGTTCAGATTGATTCTCCCCAATGTAGGGAACCTCTTACGGATTATATTGCCCCTACCTTCCTTCTGTGACTCCTCCTCCACACTATAGCCTGCCAGCCTATCCCTTCCCTTTGCACTTTTCTGGCTCCTTCTTGTCCTTCTTTACTTTCTTTCCCAGACCACGTTCTACTGTAGTTTGTCAGCTTCTGGATCCAAATCCCTTCAGCCTTCCCTTTACCCCGTCCCAGGTCGGTCTCCAGTCTTCCGTCTTCCCTCTGATGCTCTCCTTTCTCTCCTTCTCCCTCCTTCCTCCCTAGTAAGTTCTGGCTGCTGTGGTACCCCTGGGGCTCCAGTTCCAATATTTCTGGGGCGCAACGCGAGGGGCTTCACTCACCAAGTCCCTCTGCCGTCCAGGGTACTTCTTTCTTGGGTCTTCCCCCGCCTTCTCCTTCCTTACTGCTTCCGTGTATCTTCTCCCCTCGCCTCCATTGCTCGCGCCTGCTCCTCGTGTCTTCGTGCCGGCTGCAGCCGGCCTCTCCGTCTCCGGTTTGCGTCCCCTCTGTCTTTTCTGTGGCGTTCTTGGCCTCCTCCGGTACGCCAGGGATTCCGCTGCAATCTATCAGTCCCTTCCGGCCTCGGACGCTCCAGGCGGCTGGGAAACAGCCGTAAAACCGATCCCCGTCTCGGAGCTCCCTAAAAACGGCTCCGTACCGATGGAGGGCCATTCTCAATCTAAAAAGACTATAAACACCTACCTGATTTACAAAAAAATTGAAAATGCAGACCCTGCAATCCATCTTGGCCAGTATCAGGAGGAACGACTTCCTGATGTCAATCGACCTCACGGAGGCGTACCTACGTATCCCAATCCTTCTCGGGCATTGCAAATTTCTCAGATTCTGTTACAAATCCTGTCATTATCAATACAGAGCTCTTCCCTTTGGTCTGTCATTGGCCCCGAGGGTGTTTACAAAGGTCCTGTCGGTCTTAGCCGCCCATCTGAGACAGGTCCCAATATGGGTCCAGTGCTATCTGGACGACATCCTCATTCAGTCCATGTCAGTTCAGACAGCAAGGTCGGACGTGGCCCTCCCCATCGAGGTACTTCAGAACCACGGATTCCCCGTGAATTTTCTAAAGAGCCAGTTAGTTCCCTCCATGTGTCTTCTTCACTTAGGTGCGGTAATAGATACGGCAAGGTGCATGGTCTACTTGTCACCGGACCGCCAGATCAGTATCCGGGCCCTGATATGGCAGGTATAACACGCCCGGGTTATTCCTCTGATTACTCTCTGCCAACTCTTAGGCAAGATGATCTTGTGTATCTCCATAGTGCCTTGGGCCAGGTTGCACTCAAGGGTCCTGCAGTGGTTACTCCTTCCCTTTCAAAAGCGGAAGCTTGCCTCCTCCAACAGGTCAGTGTGGGTGACACCTCTAGTGTCAAAGTCTCTCCGGTGGTGGACCTCCCATTCAGTAGCCAGGGGTTCCAACTTCAAGGAACCATCACAACATATTCTCACCATTGACGCCAGCCTCTTTGGCTGGGGAGCTCATCTCCAACCCCAGTTGGCTCAGGGTCGCTGGCCCCAACGGGACCTGGAGCACAATATAAACTGGCTGGAGCTCAGAGCCATACACCTGGCATTGAAACACTTCAAAGACATGGTGAGTGGTCAGCATGTTCTTGTCCTCACGAACAACATAGCGGCCAAAGCTCACGTGAACCGTCAAGGGGGCACCCGGTCCGAGTCGCTCATGACCGAGGCCAGGCTGCTATGCTCCTGGGCCGAGCACAACCTCTCCTCCATCAAGGCGGACCATATTTCAGGGGTGATAAACAAAGAGGCGGATGCACTGAGCAGGGCAACGGTAGACCATTCCGAGTGGCGTCTGAATCTGCCCCTGTTCGCGGAGATAACAGGCAGTTTCGGGCAACCAGCTCTGGATCTGTTCGCGTCATCGGCAAATTCTCAACTTCTGAGATTCTTCTCCCGGTTTCCATCTCCAGGAGTGGAGGGAGTGGACACTCTACGCAGTCCATGGCCCCGTATCCTACTGTACACGTTTCCCCCTCTTCCTCTAATGCCTGCAGTTATTCGCAAGATTTTACGGGAAAGGGCAGAGGTCATTCTCACGTCCGTGGTTTGCCGACCTCGTGAGCCTTTCCATCTCGCTGCCGTGGAGGCTGCCTCCGGATTGCATAGCGCTCAGGGAGCGCTTCAACACCCCGACCCCCAATGGCTTCAGCTAACCGCCTGGCACTTGAGCGGCAACGTTTGACTCAAGTGTCTTATCCAGCAAGGGTTATCACCATGATCCAGGCTTCCGTCTACCAATAGAATTTATGACTCCACTTGGAAGGGCTTTTTCAATTGGTGTTCCAGGAACCAAACTGATATGTCATCGCTTACTGTGCCTAGGATCTTGGAATATTTGATGGACGGGGTCAACAAAGGTCTCTCTCCGAATACCCTCAAGAGGCAGGTAGCAGCCCTAGCCACGGTGCTCTCAAGTGACAATTCTCCTTCTCTGGCCCATCACCCAATGGTTCGTTCCTTCATTAAGGGGGTGATCAACACAAAGCCACCCACAGTCCATAGGTACCCCTCTTCGGATCTTTCATGTGTACTCCAAGCTCTTACAGATCACCGTTCAAGCCTCTTAAGTCTTGTGACTTGCGGCTCTTGTCAATGAAAGTAGCCTTTCTGGTGGCAGTGACTTCAGCCAGACGTATATCCGAGCTAGCAGCACTCTCTGTCAGGGAGGATCTGTGCGTTTTTCGTACTGATTGTGTGACCCTTCGGCTGGATCCATCATTCCCAAGGTAAACACATTATTTCATCGCTCCCAGGAGATTATTCTGCCAAGCTTTTGTCCTAGGCCGTCTCATGTTCTAGAACGCCAGTGGCATACCTTGGATGTGCGCAGAGCACTGCGCCTTTACATAAAGCGGACTTCTGCCTTCCGTAAATTGGAAGCGCTTTTCATTTCTTTCCAGCTTTCTTCCATGGGACAGAAGGTCTCGTCAACCACCATTGGAAGGTGGATAAAGGCCTGTATCGCCAAGGCATACCAATCACAGTCCTTATCCATCCCTAACCGTATCGTTGCTCATTCCACCCACAGTGCTGCGACTTCTGCGGCCTGGGCGACTCAAGCGCCTATTGAGATTTGTCGGGTGGCGACCTGGTCATCGCCCTCTCCGTTTATACGACATTACAAACCTGATAAATTTGCTTCTGCTGACGCTTCTATTGGCCACAGGGTGTTACAAAGAGTGGTATCGTCTGGTGGAACACATGCCCTAACTGTTTCCCCCCCCATAGGGACAGAGCAGGCTTTGGTATGTCCCAATCCGTGGATTATTTATCCTCATGCTGGAGAAGGGGCGTTGTCTTACCTGAACGCCTTTTGTCAGCATGATGATGGATAATCCACTCCCGCCCTTTAGTGACTGTCAGGTCCTGTGTCAGGGGTCAGGGAACCAACGTGTCGGACTTTGTCTGCTGCTTTGCCTTTGTCGGAACTGGGGCAGCACGTCCCAGTGGGAGGCGTGGCTAACTCTCAGACTTAGCCTATTGGGCAGAAGGGACTTCAGGAAACCCAATCCGTGGATTATCCATCATCATGCTGAGAAAAGGCGTTCAGGTAAGACAGTGCCCCTTTCACACTTATGACTGTTGCAGCATCCCCATGTGATTTATATTTGGATGCTTGGCAACTGAGTCATATTTATGATGGTCACAGTGTCCCAGGGTCATGTGATCCCCTTTTGCAACCTTTTGACAAGCAAAGTCAATGGCAGGGCTGCTGGTGGCCAAGTGCTAAGGCGGGACTTCCTTCAGACCCTCCCTCCATTTCATTCCAATCTCCCTCCTCTCTTCCTGTTTCCCTCCCTCCCTCCTTCCCTGCCTCCCTCTTTCTCATTCCCATCTCCTTCTGAAGGAAGAATGTGAACCCCCCCATATTTTCCCTCTTCCATATATTTATCAAACAAGGAAAAGCCTCCAGAGACAAAAAAGACAAGCCGCTGAGGGAACTATCTTAAAAAGGTGCATTCCCCTTTAAGAATTAGCTACTGGCTAGAAAGGAAAGTTAAGGAGCAGGGAGCCAGCAATTAAGAAAAAAAAATGTAGCAAGTACTAAGGCAGCCTCCCCAAATGGCTCCATTCATAAGTAAATGAATGCTACAGGCAAAATCCATTCAGGACAAAAATACTTCAAAATCCCTTGCAGCAAAATTTACAGCTAACAATAGCAAAGCAATAGAATTAGAACCAATAGCCCCTCACCCCAAAATCCAACACGAGCCATCAGCCACAATAGAAATAATTTTCTCAACTGTAATATTGTATTGGTATTATATAAGAATGGTATATATTTTTTTTGATAAAAGATGGGTTGCTCGGGCGGCACCCTGGCACCACATCTGGAGGGGATGGAGACGGAGGAGTGAAGGTCAGAGGGAAGTAGGGAGGTGGTAGTAGGAGGGAGGAGAGAGAGGGAGGCAGAGAGTGGGAGGATAGAAGTAGAGGTAGGGAGAAAGGAAGAGGAGGATGTGGTGGGGGGTGCCGACGAGCAATACCCATAATTATTTTAACTATTTTAGCTAAGTTTTTATGTTTTGTTTTTGTGATGGAAAAAGTTGTAAATGATTGTACTCAGTTGAGTTGTTTTAATTTGATTTTTTTATTTGTTATATTTATAATTATAAAAATTAATAAAAAAAGATATTGAGAGAAAAAAAGAAATTGCCAAACACTCCTTAAGAACACAAAGCCCACATTGCACAAATCCCAGAACATCAAAGTCACAAAATCACATAAGAATCCTTCCACTCTCTTCCTCTCACCTATTTCAAACAGCGGGGCTTCATTTTTTTTTCTTTCTTTTAAAGGTATAGTCTCCAGGCTGGAAAGCAAACCCCCGGCTTTTTCTTCCAACCCTTCCTTTCCGTTTCCCTCCCTCCCTCCTGCTCTTTACCTCCCTCTTTCTCATTGCCATCTCCTTCCTCCCTCATGCCTCACCTTCAGCCGATGCTGCCTTCATTCCTCATGGAGGGAGACCCCTCCCCCACTGCGTTTCTTGCCTGTTTTTCAGTGCCACCTGTGTGCATTCCCAGCACGGATGGCTGCCACAGAAATTGTAGATCAGCTCCCGGCCAGCCTGTTTGATCTCCTCTCCTCTCTCCCCACTCCTCCTTCTTTTCCCTTTGGTGCAGCACCAGCTGACTCATCTTCCCAAGGCTGCGTCATTTCTTTTTTTCTCTACCTCTTCCACCCAAACTGCCTCCTTTTATAGCCTCTCCTGTCTCCGCCCTCCTCCTCATTTCTTTTCCGGGTGAGCTGGAAGTGCCGATCCTGGGGCCTTTGCCTCGCCCCAGCTGCCCTACAGCTCCTGAGGACTCTCTCATGGCAAGTCCTGCGCTGCACTGCTTTGGCTCGTTCCCTCTCCTGCTACGCTGGGCTGGGCCGCGTACCACCTGCCAGGTGCCAATGTACCACCGGTTGAAAAGCCCTGCTATAGAGCAGTGGTTCTCAACCTTTCAAATGCCGCGACCCCTTAATACAGTTCCTCATGTTGTGGTGACCCCCAACCATAAAATTATTTTCGTTGCTACTTCATAACCGTAAATTTGCTACTGTTTTGAATAGTAATGTAAATATCTGATATGCAGGGTATATTTTCATTGTTACAAATTGAACATAATTAAAGCATAGTGATTAATTACAAAAACAATATAGCAATGCTCACTGGAGAAGCTTACTCTTTCTTGCTCAAAAATGTTGGGAGGGAGGGAAGGAAGGAAGGAATATTGAAGGGGAAAGGAAGGAGATGGAGAAGGAAGGAGATTGAAGGAGGAAGGAAAGAAGGAAGGAAGGAGAGGGAGATTGAAGGTGAAGGGATGGAGTTGGAGAAGGAAGGAAGGAAGGAAGGAAAGGAAGGAAGGAAGGAAGGAAGGAAGGAATATTGAAGGGGAAAGGAAGAAGATAGAGAAGGAAGGAGATTGAAGGGGGAAGGAAGGAAGGAAGGAGAGAGATTGAAGGGGAAGGGATGGAGATGGAAGGAAGGAAGGAAGATTGAAGGGGAAAGGAAGGAGATGGAGAAGGAAGGAGATTGAAGGAGGAAGGAAAGAAGGAAGGAAGGAGAGGGAGATTGAAGGTGAAGGGATGGAGTTGGAGAAGGAAGGAAGGAAGGAAGGAAGGAAGGAAGGAAGGAAGGAAGGAAGGAAGGAAAGGAAGGAAGGAAGGAAGGAAGGAGAGATTGAAGGGGAAGGGATGGAGATGGAAGGAAGGAAGGAAGATTGAAGGGGAAAGGAAGGAGATGGAGAAGGAAGGAGATTGAAGGAGGAAGGAAAGAAGGAAGGAAGGAGAGGGAGATTGAAGGTGAAGGGATGAAGTTGGAGATGGAAGGAAGGAAGGAAGATTGAAGGGGAAAGGAAGGAGATGGAGAAGGAAGGAGATTGAAGGAGGAAGGAAAGAAGGAAGGAATATTGAAGTGGAAAGGAAGGAGATGGAGAAGGAAGGAGATTGAAGGGAGAAGGAAGGAAGGAAGGAAGGAAGGAGAGAGATTGAAGGGGAAGGGATGGAGATGGAGATGGAAGGAAGGAAGGAAGGAAGATTGAAGGGGAAAGGAAGGAGAGATTGAAGGGGAACGGAAGGAGATGGATGGAAGGAAGGAAGGAAGGAAGGAAGGAAGGAAGGAAGAGAGGATTGATTTTTGGAGAGTCATGTTTTCTCAAATGGTGATGAACTGCAACTCCCAGCATTCCCCACTCTTCCACAGTGCTTTTTAGGGCTGCTGGGGATGGTAGTCTGGAGCCCCCCATCCTCATCCTGGCACCTCTTGCCCTCTCTCAGCCGACCCCCGGGACCTGCCCGCCCCTCCAACCTCCTGAGCGCCATCGCAGCGGCGGGATCGTGGGAGCCCCTTTCCACGCTGCGCAGCCCTTCACCGCCAAAGCCTTTCCTGATTCATCAGACGCGAGAAGGGCGCGACCGGAGCGCCAGCTCCTGCTCGGAAGGCACCGCTTCTCCCCTCCCGGCCCGTCCGGCTGGCCTCTGACGCACATGCGGGCATCGCCCTCTTCCCCGCCGCCTGGCCGCTTCCGAGGCCCGGAGCCCGACAAGCCAGGAAGGAGCCGCTCCTGCCCACCAGCCCCAGGGCCGCGCTGGGCAGTGCGGGGGGAAGCTCCGGCGCAGCGTGGAGGCAGTGGCCCAGACCTGGCTCGGCTCGGACCGGCCACCCATGCAGCTGAGTTGGCCCGGGGCGGCGTCGGGGGCACGTTTCAAGCCCCTGGGCTTGCCATGAGCTGGGAGACAGGGAGGACGCAGCCAGCAGCCGGCCGACGTCCGCATGGCCCCCAGGAGCACAGCCCGACTCCCAACAGTCAGCTGGGAGTTGGGTCGGAGTCCAGACATCGGTGGGGAACTGGCAGGGCTGCTACACACTACCCGGCTCCCGACAGCCAGCTGAGAGTCGGCCCCATGCGCGCCAGCTACCCTCCCAGTGCCCTCCGCTTCCCTGCTAGCCTTACCTTGGCCACCGCCCGTTTGGGGCAGCGGCAGGCAGGCCCAGGCGCTCCTGGGCGGCCCTCCCAACCCTGGCCCTCTTTTACTTACATTTAGTAGTTGCTCAGCAGGGAGGGGTGGAAAGTTCCAGACAGCTTGCCTTCGCTGCAGACAACTTGCAGCAACGTTTGGCGACTGGGACTTTTGGTGGGCTCAGCAGGGCAGAGACAGCCTGGACAATTCCTATTGGCTTTTGAAAGCCAATAGAATTAGACTCTATTCAAGAGAGTCTATTCTATTGGCTTTCAAAAGCCAATAGAATAAGAGGGAGTAGCACAGCTAAGGAAAAGGGGGGAAAATGGCGGACTGCGTTGTTTGGCGACCCCTGTGAAATGGTCGTTCGACCCCAAAAGGGGTCGCGACTCACAGGTTGAGAACCGCTGGAATAAGGTAATACAGGTAATCCCCCAGGTACGAATGTAATTTAGCAAAATTTCACCAAAATGAATTTATTCAGAAAGGGTACTTATGTTAGAAATTCAAAACTGCAACCAAAGAGAGGCCTCTGTAGCCATGTGACTTGGATTCAGTCACTGTTGCAGTGGTGGCCATTTTTAACTCTGTGACTTGCCTGGCCTGTTTGGGTTATGAATGTAATTAGCTGAAGCTGGCAGGGGTTTTTTTTGTTTTGTTTTTTTGTCCCTGGTCACATGGCCAAACAAGATCCAGTGATTTTTACAGCCGGCAAGTTTTTGGTTTTTTGGTGCTGCGTGGAGGATCTGCTGTTGCCTGGGCTTGAGGACTGGAGTTCTAGAATTGCTTCTGTAAATATTTTAAAATATTCTTATTTGTTACTCTATAGCAGCAGTTCTCAACCTGTGGGTCGCGACCCCATTTGGGGTCGAACAACCATTTCACGGGGGTCGCCAAACAACGCAGTCCGCCATTTTTCCCCCCTTTTCCTTAGCTGTGCTACTCCCTCTTATTCTATTGGCTTTTGAAAGCCAATAGAATAGACTCTCTTGAATAGAGTCTAATTCTATTGGCTTTCAAAAGCCAATAGGAATTGTCCAGGCTGTCTCTGCCCTGCTGAGCCCACCAAAAGTCCCAGTCTGCAAACGGTGCTGCAAGTTGTCTGCAGCGAAGGCGAGCTGTTTAGAAGTTTCCACCCCTCCCTGCTGAGCAACTACTAAAAATGTAAGTAAAAGAGGGCCAGGGGTGGGAGGTGGGAGGCCGGCGCGCAGGGAGGGTTGCTGGCGCGCGTGGGGCCTGGTGGGTGCCTTACCTCCCTTGGGCTTGGCCAGCTGGTGGCCCAGTCGGTGGTCGCCCTGCGCCGTCGCTACCCCTTGCCAGCTACGCCTTGGCCGGCGCAGGGGGCGGCACCACGCATGTGCGGCGCTCCCAGGCAGGGAAAGTCCTCGACTTACGACCGGTTGGGAAGTCCTCGACTTACGACCGGTTGGGGGTCGTGGCATTAAAAAGGTTGAGAACCACTGGACTAGCCAAACCCAAGTCTGCAACCATTCTTCATATGTTTTCGTCTCCAGGCCTTTGATCATTTTAGTTGCTCTTCTTTGAGCTTTTTCCAAAGTCTCAACATCTTTTTTGTAGCATGGTGACCAAAATTGGCTGCAGTATTCCAGGTGTGGTCTTACTAGGGTTTTATAAAGCAGTACTAGTACTTTGTGTGATCTTGATTCTATGCCTCTGTTTATACAACCCAGGATTGTATTAGCTTTTTTGGCTGCTGCTGCTGCACACTGCTGGCACATAGTCAGGTGATTGTCCACTAGGACTCCAAGGTCCCTCTCACAGTTACTGTTTTTGAGCCAGGTCTTGCCTAATCTGTACTTAAACCTTTGATTTTTCCTGCCTAAATGTAAAACTTTGCTTTTCTCCACATTAAAACTCATTTTGTTGGATAGGGCCCATTGTTCAATTTTGTCAAGATCTTTTTGGATCCTGAGCTTTTCTTCTGGGGTGTTGGCTATTCCTGCCAGTTTGGTGTCATCTGAAAATTTGATGAGTTCCCCTTCTATTCCCTCATCTAAGGCATTGATGAAGATATTGAAGAGTACTGGGCCTAAGACGGAGCCTTGTGGTATCCCACTGCTTACTTCTCTCCATGTGGATGTAGTACCATTGAGGACTACTTGCTGAGTACAGTTTGTCAGCCAGCTACAGATCTATCTGATGGTGCTGTTATCTATCCCTTTTTCTAGCTTACTAAGCATCAGGTTGTGGTCTACTTTGTCGGCTCCTGGGAGGCCAGCTCCTGGGAGGATGAGCTCATTCCTGGCATGTCGGGGACTAGGTTAACTCAGAATGGCCAGCTGAAAGAGATTTACAGAAGGCTTTGGCTGAAGGCAGCTTGCAGGGGTAAGCGGTCAGTGAAGAGGAGGAGGAGGAGGAGGAGGAGCTGCCTTCCATGGTAGGTCTGAGAGCACGCAGGGCAGAGAAAAGACAGGAACAGCAGAGATCTGCCAGATTACTTGGGGGAAAACCTCGCCCATCTTGATGGGCTGCACCAGAAAGCTATTTATCAAGGCAGGCGGAGGGAGGCATTGCTGGGAATGGTTTATGGCTGTGTGTTCCTTGTGCTTCCAGCTTGACTTTGTGCCTTGGAGACTCTGAACTTCTCTTGCCAAGTGAGCTCTTGTGGGTGTTTGGCCTGGTGGAGTTAAGTTTGGTTGGTGGACTTATTTGTTGGAACAACTTTCCATTTGTTTTATGGACTATTGGCCATTGCTTGGTGGACTAACCTTGGCCTGCTTGTAGCTGGATTTATTTGGGACAATTCTGAGGCTAGGTGAAGGGAATTCCTGGGGAACAGTAATAAACTCTCCAAAACTTGTGAACCAGGAGAAGTTTCCTGCCATCCTTCTCTCACCAACGCCCCTGCAAAAGAGCACACATTTTGTGAGCTGTGTGCACATAGATACCAAGGGGAAGGGGGATGTGAAGTAGCAGACCTTGTGGTGCAGTTGACAAAAGCATTACTTCTGCCATGTTTACGGTCATCCTTACCATGGGCCCTTATATGCATAATAAGAGTCCTGGTGGCACAATGGTTAGAATACAGTATTGTAGGCATTGTAAACCACCCAGAGAGTGCTGTAAAGCAGGGCTTTTCAACCTTTTCACCCATTGTACCACTTTCAGTTTATGGCAATATCCGAGTACCACCAGTCACCTAGCAAGGTGTCAAAAACTTGATGACCAAAAAAAAAGGAAAAAGGTGATAAAGTGCAGGTAGTCCTCGACTTACAACAGTTTGCTTAGTGACTGTTCGAAGTTACAAAGTCACTGAAAAAAGTGACTTATGACCATTTTTCACACTTACAACCATTGGAACACTGCTATCATGTCACCCCTAGTCCTTCTTTTCATTAAACTAGACATACCCAATTCCAGCAACTGTTCTTTGTATGTTTTAGCCTCCAGTCCCCTGATCATTTTTGATGCTTTTCTCTGTACTCTTTCTAGAGTCTCAATATCTTTTTTACATCGTGGTGACCAAAACTGGATGCAATATTCCAGATGTACGGCTTAATTGACTAATCAAAGTGTAGGGGGTTAGGCACCATCTATTTAAGTTAATTGTGATCTGATTTATAGCCCTCAAATCCTGACTGAAGCGGTACGAGCTGTCGGATTTCTTTACTGGTTGGATTGGTGTGTTATAGGGGCTCACAACTGGCTTAATGAGGGCATAAGCCAGAAAGTTCTCCAGCATGAGGATGGATAATCCACGGTTTGGGTTTCCTGAAGTCCCTTCTACCCAATTAGACTAAGTCTGAGAGATAGCCACGCCTCTTGCTGGGTCACGTTTACCCAGTTCCGACTTAGTCTTTACCCAGACTCCAGCATGGGTGGATTCCGAATCCACCAATGGGTTGTGTCAGCCTGCTACCCAATCACAGACTAGGTCCGAAATTTAGCTCCGCCTCCTGGCTTCCTTCCCCAGTTTTTTCCTAGTCTGAAGCCCAAGAACAGCTCTTCTCGGTAGCTCCGTA
Source organism: Bothrops alternatus (assembly GCA_034064705.1). NCBI lineage: Eukaryota > Metazoa > Chordata > Lepidosauria > Squamata > Viperidae > Bothrops > Bothrops alternatus. The sequence goes on along the minus strand of JARGCV010000004.1, from coordinate 7,002,269 downwards.
GGAAGAAAGTTTTTTTGGATTAAGCAGGACTGGTAAAGTAGAATTTAAGGTTTTTTTGTTAGAGGTAAATTGGACAAACGAAATTTAGGAAGTTTGGAATTTAAGTTACCATTTTTCTTGGTGACTCGGGCGTTTTTTGGCCCAATCCTCCTCCCCCTCCGGCGGGAGCGCGGGGGCGACTGCCCAAGGCCCGGGGCCTTGGGAGAAGGCCGGGGAGTCGCAGAGGAACATCCCTGGAGACCCGAAGGCGCCCAGGAAGCGGACAGGCACCCCACCGGACTGCAGGCGTCGAGGAAGAGGACATCGCCAGAGGCCGTCGACGGATCGTTGCAGATTAGCGGAGGACCGCTACGACTAATCGCAAGTGGGGTTGCCTGAAGGCGGGGAGGAGGCCGCCGATTCACCGGGGTCGGTGAAAGGAGGCGGGAGTCCTTTTTAGCTAAGCGGGTAGACCGGGGCCGGTAGAAGGCATTCACCGCGTGGTCGGGAGCGTAGAGCTCCGACCAAAAAATTGGCGCAGAGGCCATCTTGAAAAAGGGAGGTCCCGGTTACTGGCGCGAATCGCCATTTTGCAAAGGGGGCGTCGCCGGACGGTCCCTGCTGCCTGATTGGGTTTCGCGCTAGGGCGCGAAAACTCCTTGCTAAAAAGAGGGCGGGGAAGCCTCTTTGTGTACTCTTTGTTTACTCCCGTCGGGCCTGGGCCTAGGGAAACAGGAAAAGACCGGCCGGCAGAGGTGAAAGGATTCACCGGGGTTTAAGGAAATAAGCGTCTGATTGAGGCCGGCGGTCGTTGTGAGTGGGTGATCGAGGACGTGTGTGAGCACTAGGAGCTTCCCAGCACTCCACCCCGGTCGTGCAAGAATAGGGACACAGTCCCTCTAGCGCTGGCGACCCCTGCCGGGCCGACCTACTTCGAGTCGCAGTATGGCCATGGCAGATGGCACCTCGGCCCAAGGCTCAGCACCTCCCCCGTCGCCGCCCCGCAGACCGGAGGAACCGGGGGGGGGGGGCAAGAAGAAGGCCAAGACGAAGCATCTAACCGAGCCTTCAAAGGCTGCTGAGCGGCAGGCCATGAGGAGGCACCAGGCCTTGGAGAAGGAGTTCGCCAAGGCCCAGAGGAGCAGAGCCAGCGGAACAGAGAGACCAGACCTGGCTCTCATGGAAGCCCCAAGTAGCTTTGCCTCCTCGGAATCCACCCCCAGAGACTGGCCTCCAAGGGGGGAGACGGAGGGGGAGTTGTCCCCCATCTCGGTGCCGTCATCTCCAGCACACTCGGAACCCACCACCAGCCAGGAGACTGGAAGCAGAGGTAGGAAACGAACGAGGTCTGGTAAGTGGTCATCCCAGCTTCACTCCATTTTACAGGAGGCACTGGAACACCTACAGCCCTCGAGGAGGGAGTCACCTCCTCGGAGGGTCCCCTCATCACGGAGGCATGCACACAGGGGGGGGACAAGACATTGTTCCATGACTCTGACGCTTCTGAAGCTTCTTCACAGGTAGCAGACGAGCTGGAGGAATGGGAGGAAGAGGGAGCGCTTCTGTCAGAGAATGAGGAGACAGAGCAGCAAACTACACAGGTTTCGGGTCTATTTGACCACACCTTTTTCACCTCCCTCTTGATAAAGATATGCTCCGCACTCGATCTGCCAGCCAAGACGAAGGAGACCAGACCACCGTCCTCAGAGGAGGAGGATGCTAAGGACCCCTCATGCTAAGGAGGATGCTAAGGAGGTCATACAGGTCCCTTGCACTAAGGTGTTTAGGTCATCGGTAAGGTCCCAGTGGACAAACCTGGGTTCTATTCCGGCACCAAGCGGTATAGAGAAAAAGTTGTTTAATGTAAGCAGCCCCCTGGCTTCGCTTATAGAGGTACCACAGGTGGACGCGCCACTAATCTCTCTGTTTTCTTCCTCAGCCATCCCAGGGGACATGTCAGAGGCAATGAGAGCGGAGGAGAAGAAGGTAGAACTCTCCCTCCGCAGAGCACATCACTCAGCGGCCTCGGCCATTAGGGCCTCATCCTCGGCATCGGTGTTCTCCAGGGCAGCAATTAGGTGGCTGCGGGAGCTCCAGGCAAGCGTTCCAGCAGATCAGGTGCGCATACAGCAGACGCTGACCAAGCTGCGCATGACAGCGGAGTTCACGGCGGACGCCACAATGTTCGCCTCACGATACGCAGCCAGAGCCATCGCAGGTACAGTAGCGGTAAGGAGACTCAATTGGCTAAAAAATTGGAAGACAGACCTAAAGTCAAAATGGCGCCTGGCCACATCTAAGTATTCGGGATCGAAGCTATTCGGAGCGATCCTGGATCCTTACGTGATTGAGGACAAGACCAAGAGGAAGGTGTTAGCACACCCCTCCAAAAAGACAGACAGGGCAGGCCAGGATTTCCACAGACAGGGTCCCCGCCAGAACGGGAGCGGGGAATGGAGGCAGCCCTTTCAAGGGGGACGGTCCTGGGAGGGGCCCAGGACTCCGCGCACCTTCTCATACAGGCAGGAGCGCGGCCAGGACCGTCCAGCCTCTGGCAGGGGCCAACCTTCCAAACGCCCCTTTAAAGGGGGGGAGGACGGCCCTACAGACGCTTCAAGTGACGCCTGGGGCAGCCCAATCGGGGGCCGTCTGGCGTTGTTCAGCGAAGCATGGCAGACGACCACGACGGACGCCTGGGTCAGGGAGACTGTAGCCCAGGGTCTAGCGATAGAATTTTACTCCATCCCCCCGGATCACTTCATAAGGTGCCCGTTGTCTCGCAACAAGGCCAAGGCGGGACTCCTAGATCAGGCCATAAAGCACCTGGAGGAAATAAGGGCGATAGAGCCGGTCCCTCCAGGGCAGGAAGGAAGGGGATTTTACTCCATCCTCTTCCTGGTTCCAAAGTCATCCGGGGATTGGAGGGCCATCCTGGATCTCAAACGTCTCAATCACCATGTAGTGTACAGGAGGTTCAAGATGCAGTCCGTCAGGTCCATTCTGGCCAGCATATGAAGAGGGGACCTGCTAGCATCCATAGACCTCACAGAGGCCTACCTTCACATCCTGATAAGGTTGGAACACAGAAGGTTCCTCAGATTCTGTTACAGGGACCGACACTACCAGTACAGGGCCCTACCATTTGGCCTGTCCTCGGCACCCAGGGTGTTCACGAAGATTCTGGCAGCACTGGGAGCGCATCTACGCATGATACCGGTAAGAGTCCAATGCTATTTGGACGACATCCTGATCCTGTCGGGCTCCCACCAGGCAGCTCTGACAGACATTCGGATCACCATAGACACCCTCCAGACTCATGGCTTCTCAGTAAACCACAAGAAAAGCCAGCTCACACCATCAAGGAGGCTCCTACACCTGGGAGCCATCATAGACTCAGAGCAGGGCATGGTGTATCTTTCACAGGAACGGCGGGAGAGCCTGAGGAAGCTAGCGCTTCTGGTAACACAAAGAAGGGCGGCCTCCATAGTACAGCTCTCTCAGCTCCTGGGAAAGATGATTTCATGCCTGGGTATTGTTCCATGGGCAAGGCTCCACTCCAGAAGTCTTCAATGGCTTCTACTCCCTTACCAAAGGCAGAACCAGAGCGCTTCGCTCAAGAGGGTCAGGGTTCCACCCAAGGTCATAGCATCCCTCAGATGGTGGAGGTCAGGCGCCCTAAGAAGGGGTACCCCGCTCAGGGAACCAGACAGGATCACAGTCACGACCGACGCAAGCCTGTTCGGGTGGGGGGTCCACTCCACGGACAAAATAGCCCAAGGGAGGTGGAGCACAGAGGACCTACGTCACAGGATCAATTGGCTCGCACTGAGGGCCATACACCTGGCCCTGCGGAAATTCTCAGCTCACCTGACAGGGAAGCACGTGCTAGTCCTGACGGACAATGTAACAGCAAAAGCACATGTAAACAAGCAGGGCGGGACCAGGTCAGCGGCACTCATGAAGGAAGCCAGGGACCTGGGCCTTTGGGCAGAACAGCATTTGGCCTCACTCAGGGCAGAACACATATCGGGGGAGGCAAACCAACAGGCGGACTCCCTCAGCAGAACAACGGTAGATCACGCAGAGTGGAGGCTGGCCCCGGAACTGTTCGAGGCAATGTCGGACAGGTTCGGCCGGCCCTGCCTGGACCTCTTCGCGTCTCCAGCAAACACTCAAACTCAACGTTTCTTTTCCAGGTTCCAGACCCGGGGAGCGGAGGGGACGGACGCGCTCAGATGCAGGTGGCCCCAGGGGCTGCTGTACGCCTTCCCTCCTCCGCCCCTAATACAAGCAACAATTCGCAAACTGATTCTGGAACAGGCGGAGGTGATACTAATCGCTCCATACTGGCCGAGACGTCCATAGTTCGCAGACCTGGTAGATCTATCACTCTCACCATTGTGGAGACTCCCTCTGAGCCAGGTATCTCTGAGCCAAGGGAAACTCCAGCATCCAGATCCACAATGGCTCCAACTAGCCGCCTGGCACTTGAGCGGGAGGGTCTGAGCAGGCAGGCCTTCTCAGAGGAAGTCATCTCGGTCATCCAGGATGCCCGTCGGCCCTCTACCAATAGGATATATGACGCCACCTGGAGGAATTTTTCCTCCTGGTGCAGCAGGCGGGGGTTAGACCCCCTGTCAGTTACCATTCCGGATATCCTCCAGTATCTGTGGGAGGGCATGAACAGGGGGCTAGCGACCAACACCATCCGTAGACAGGTAGCAGCCCTACAGACGGTCCTGGTCTGTGAGGATCGGGGAACCCTGTCTCAGCACCCAGCGGTGAGCGCATTCCTAAAAGGGGCCGCCACAAGACGGCCTCCAGCAGTTCACCGTTTCCCATCCTGGGATTTACACAAGGTACTACAGGCCCTAACTGAGGCTCCGTTCGAACCACTGGGAACCAGCTCACTCCGCTTTCTGACGCTGAAGGTGGCTTTCCTTGTGGCAATCACCTCGGCGAGACGGATTTCCGAGTTGGGGGCCCTGTCGGTCCGTCCGGACCTGCTCACGTTCGCAGAGGGCAGGGTGACTCTGCGGCTTGACCCAACCTTCATTCCCAAGGTCAACACATGGTTCCACAGGGCTCAGGAACTGATCCTCCCAGACTTTTGCCCAAATCCCACACACCGTCTGGAGAGACAGTGGCACACATTAGACGTGCGCAGGGCTCTGCGTCACTACGTTAACAGAACAGCAACCTTCAGGAGATCAGAGGCGCTATTCGTCTCCTATCATCCTTCTTCCAGGGGCCTGAAGGTATCCTCTTCGACCATTGGGAGATGGATCAGGGCATGCATAGCCAAGGCCTATGAGTCATTGGACCTGCAGGTACCAAGCAACATCACAGCTCACTCCACAAGGAGCGCGGCCACATCGGCAGCTTGGCGCACGCAGGCACCGCTGGAGGAAATTTGCAGAGCGGCCACATGGGCCTCTCCGTCCTCCTTTGTTAGGAACTACAAGATAGACCAGTTTGCTGCAGCTGAGGGTTCGTTTGGCAGGAGGGCCCTGCAGCAGATAGTGGAGTCCTAGTAAGAGATAGCCTAGACTCCCACCCAAGGGGACTCATGAGGGCTTGGGTACGTCCCATTGGTGGATTCGGAATCCACCCATGCTGGAGAAGAAGCGTTGGACTTACCTGAACGCATTTTCTCAGCATGGGGGGATGGAGAATCCACGCCCTCCTCTAATTTGTCTAGGCAAGAATTCTCTTACAGGACACTGAGAGGGAGCTACACGGTCCGACCTGATGAGGAGCTTCGCCTGTCAAAAACTGGGGAAGGAAGCCAGGAGGCGGAGCTAAATTTCGGACCTAGTCTGTGATTGGGTAGCAGGCTGACACAACCCATTGGTGGATTCTCCATCCCCCCATGCTGAGAAAATGCGTTCAGGTAAGTCCAACGCTTCTTTGGGTTTCCTGAAGTCCCTTCTACCCAATTAGACTAAGTCTGAGAGATAGCCACGCCTCTTGCTGGGTCACGTTTACCTAGTTCCGACTTAGTCTTTACCCAGACAAGACGCGTTGGTTTTTCTCTCCAGACTCAGGTTATAAAAAATTTTGTTCCCCTTTTTCCTATCCATGGATTATCCTTCCTCTCCCCTTTAAATTCCTTTCATAACACTGGATTCTCCTGTACCTTATTCCCTTCGTTCACCCCTCCTCTCCACCTCCCTATTGCTTGTTTCCCCGGGTTATTGAAGCCTCAGCGCGAGGCTTGTCTCTTTTGGGTCTTCAGGGCTTTAAGGAGCTGCAGAGCTTTCCGTTAGATCCAGCTGGTCGGTGGATCTCCGCAGAAGCCCCGAACGATGGCCAATCGTCCCGGGATGGTGAAGTCTCAACACGAGGCTTAGTTTCCTTTGTTTTTTCGGGGCTTTAAGGAACTGCGGAGCTTTCCAATCGACTCAGTTGATCGACAAACCTCCGCAGAAGTCCCGAACAGCAGCTGATCATCCGGGTTTGGACCGGACGATCGCAGCTACCGGTGAGTTGCCACGTGGCTGGCGGCCGCCATTTTGATTTTGGGCCTGGTCCTCTTGCATTGCGGAGAGTCACGTGGCTGGCGGCCGCCATGGTTGTTTTGAGGCCTGTGCTTCAGGACCGGCACTAGGCCTCCCTTCGGGGCAGCATAGGCCACAAGGAGGATCCCGGATCTAAGGGCCCTATCCACCAGAGTGGTTGACTATTGCCTGACTGCAATTCATCGTCCCTTCTAGAGCTGGGAGAGGAGGCAGTACCCCGTGGGCCCTGGTTCCCTAGGCCCCGGCAGGAGTGAAGGATTTAACAGGCCGCCTGCTATCCCTAGCTGTGGCCTTTAGCCACTAGGCCTACCGGACAGGTTTATAGCCTGCCTGACTGCTCTGCCTTATAGTCTGTAGTCACTGTGAGGGGCGGCTGTGCTCTGACCTAACTACTATCCTACGACCGCAATTCCAAATTCTTTTCCACTAGCCACCCTCTTGCAGGCTTGGTTAGTAACAATGGCAGACAGTGCCTCGCCAATGGCTCCCTTGGTCTCAGGTGCTCCCCCCGCGCAATCAAAGCGCAGACCCACAGAATTGGATACAGGGGGTAAGAAAAAAGCTAAGACGAAGCACCTTACTAAAAGACCTCTAGGGCAGCCGAGCGAGAGGCCTCGAGGAGGCACCAGGCACTGGAGGGGAATTCTCCAAGCCACAGAGGCTCCTATCCAGTGGGGCCGATCCGGTTCCCCCTGCCCCACTGGATATCAATATCTCGGAGCCAACCCAGGGACCTGTGCTGAATGCCACCTGGATTGCCACTCCTCTGGGGGAAACCGATCAGGCAGGTCCCTCTCACTCCTCCCCTCCTCCCCAGCAGGGTCCCCAAGTGGCTATTGCCCCAGCGTTGGTAGGGGCTACCCTTGGGGGCCAGGGGCCCGCATGGTCCCAGGCCCAATTCCAGGCCTTCATGCAGCACGCCTTCGTGCAATTCATAGCCCCACCGAGGATGCCACAGGTTCCTCCTCAGGTCCCACCCTCCCCCGCCGGTCTTCCCCCTCAGCAGGACTACACCTCAGCTCCGGAATCTGTTATCTAGGAAGCCTCATCCCAGGTGGGAGAGGGGGAGTCCGAGGACTCGGACATAGCGGATGCCCCCATGTCAGACAAGGAGGAGGCAGAGCCTGATCAGGCCTCTGCATCCTGCCTCCTTGATCACTCCATCTTCACATCCTTATTGTCAAAGGCATGCGCCACTACCAGTTTAACCTCCGTGCAGGAGGAGAAACCCTCCACCTCAGCAGACAAGGAGTCCAATCTGTTGTTCAAGGTGAAGGTGGTGGAACACAAGCAGATCCCCTGCCCCTTCGTGTTCCGGGATGCGGTGGAGGCCCAGTGGGCCTCCCTGTCCACCATCCCCAGGGAAAGCACCCTGGAAAAGAAGCTCTATAATGTGGCCCCATCTTTCGCTTACCTGCTAGACGTCCCTTCAGTGGATTCCCCTCTAACTTCCTTGTTTTCAAATTCTGCCCCCTCAGGAGACATGACAGAGTTCCTCACAGCGGAGGACAAGAAGTTCGAGGCCAACTACAGAAAAGCGCACCTGACCTCCGGTCAGGCCATCAAGGCAGCTACAGGAGCCTCCTTCTTCGCCAGGGCGTCCATCATGTGGCTCCGGGAACTTCAGGCCACGATCCCTCCGGAGCAGGTCAAAGTGCACCAGACACTCGTCAAGCTGGTAGGGGCCAAGTGACTCCCTCGGGGAGACCCCAATAGGGGGGCGCCTAGAGCGCTATCAGGTCTGGGAGCAGACCACCACCAACTCCCGGGTCAGGGACACAGTCAGGCGAGGCCTAGCACTCGAATTCTAGGCGATCCCACACGATCGCTTCCTCCAGTGCCCGGTGTCGCAAAACCCCTCCAAGGCACGGTTGGTATCCTCCGCCATCAAACACCTCCTGGACATCAGGGCCATAGAGCCCGTACCGGGGGACCAGACTGGGACAGGTTTCTACTCCATCCTGTTCGTGGTCCCCAAGGCATCAGGAGGGTGGAGGGCGATTCTGGACCTAAAGGGCCTGAACCGGTTCCTAGTGTACCGACGGTTCAAAATGCAGACCCTAAGGTCCATACTGGCCGGCATCAGGAAGGGGGATCTCCTCTCCTCCATAGACCTCACAGAGGCCTATCTTCACATCCCAATCTCCCAGGACCACCGCAGGTTCCTGCGCTTCTGCTACGCACGCCGACATTACCAGTACCGGGCCCTCCCGTTCGGGCTCTCTTCGGCCCCAAGGGTCTTCATGAAGGTACTAGCGGTCTTGGCCACCCATCTCCGGATGATGCCGGTGCGCGTGCAGTGCTACCTGGACGACATCCTCGTCCAGTCCAGGTCCCTTCGGTCGGTGCAAGCAGACCTGATGACCACCATCCAGGTACTCCAGTCCCACGGGTTCTCAGTGATGTCACACATTCCTGGGCCCTCCTCCAGGAGGCCAAGGAGCTGGGGCTGTGGGCAGAGACTCACCTAAGGTCAATAAGGGCGGAACACATTTCGGGGGAGGCAAACCGGCAGGCAGACTCACTGAGCAGGGTAACCGTGGACCACGCAGAGTGGCGACTGAACACCAGAGTATTCGACATGATAGCGACCAGGCTCGGCAGGCCATGCCTGGATCTCTTTGCCTCCCCGGCCAACGCCCAGCTCCCCAGGTTCTTCACCAGGTTCCCGACCAGAGGGGCCGAGGGGACGGACGCTCTGTGGTCCAAGTGGCCCGAGGGGCTGCTGTACGCCTTCCCTCCCCTCCCCCTGATCTAGGCCACCATCCGCAAGCTGCTACTGGAGCAAGCGGAAGTAATCTTGGTTGTGCCATATTGGCCACGGCACCCGTGGTTTGCAGACCTAGTGGATCTGTCCCTGTCTCCTCCGTGGAGGCTCCCGCCGAACCAAGTGGCCCTCTCTCAAGGTGAGCTCCGCCATCCAGACCCTCAGTGGCTGCAATTAGCCGCCTGGCACTTGAGCGGGAGTGCCTAACTAAGCAAGCCTACTCCCCAGAGGCGATCTCTATGATTCAAGCCTCTAGACACCCCTCAACAAACAGGATCTACGATGCAACCTGGGAAAACCTCTGCCAGTGGTGCTCCCCACGGGGGTTGGATCCCCTCTCAGTAGTCGTCCCAAACATCTTAGGCTACCTGCTAGACGGCATGTCCAAGGGATTGTCCACCAACACCATCCGCAGACAGGTGGCGGCATTATCCACGGTCCTCACCTGTGACAATTGGGGTCCCCTCTCTCACCACCCAGCGATCTCCATCTTCCTCAAGGGGGCTGCAAACTCCGGTCCACCCCTGGTGCATAGATACCCGTTCTGGGACCTACCCACAGTATTACAGGCCCTAACGGAGGCTCCCTTCGAGCCCCTGCAATCATGTTCTCTACACTTCCTATCCTTGAAGGTGGCTTTCCTAATAGCCATTACCTCAGCCAGAAGGATTTCGGAGCTGGCCGCTCTGTCAGTTCGGGAGGACCTGTGTATCTTCCACCAAGACAGAGTGGTCCTCAGACTAGACCCCTCATTCATCCCCAAGGTTAACACCAGCTTTCACAGGTCATTGGACCTCGTACTACCCAGCTTCTGTCCTACTCTGACCCATAGACTAGAACGCCAGTGGCATAAACTGGATGTGCGCAGGGCTCTGCGCATTTACATAAAGCGCACTGGCCCCTTCCGCAAGTCGGAGGCCTTGTTTGTCTCCTTCCAGCCATCTGGCATGGGCCGCAAGGTATCTTCCGCCACCATTGGCAGGTGGATCAGGGCTTGCATTGCTAGGGTGTACGTCTCGCAGTCGCTTCCTGTCCCATCACGTATCACGGCTCACTCCACACGTAGCGCAGCAACTTCCGCGGCCTGGGCCATCCAGGCCTCCGTAGAGGAAATTTGTAGGGCAGCGTCCTGGTCGTCTCCATCCTCATTCATTGCCCATTACAAGATTGACAGGTTTGCCGCGGCGGACGCCGCGTTCAGCAGACGGGTCCTTCAATAGGTGGTTGCCTCCAGGGAGACGCCAGCCTAGACCTTCCCACCCTAGGGGACATGGGGGGCTTTGGTATGTCCCATTCCAGTGGATTCTACATCCACCATGCTGGAGAAGGGGCGTTGTCTTACCTGAACGACTTTTCTCAGCATGGTGGTGTAGAATCCACACCCTCCCTTGAACAATGGGCTAGGCTTGCGTGGAGGGCACCCCTCTTCTGTTACTACCTTACTTTTTTGGAGCCACGGTGTCAGAGCTTAGCTACCTCGCCTCGTAAAAAACTGGGAGACACGCCCAGGGGAAGGCGTGGCTAAAGCTTTTTTCCTAGTCTCTCTCAGCAGGAGGGCTGAAATAACCCATTCCAGTGGATTCTACACCACCATGCTGAGAAAAGGCGTTCAGGTAAGACAACGCCCCTTTTGTGTTGTCCTGTCAGTTTCTTGAAAGTTTTTGCGGGGTCTGTACGGTTTACTGTACTTCCTGATGAATCCAGTGGGGTAACCATTATACTTGCAGGTCTGAAACAGATGATTCCTTTCCTCAATTTTGGTCCTGGTTGTACTGCAGTGCGAATCGATATGTTTGAACAATGTTCTTATACAGCTGATTTTATGGGCCACCGGATGGTTGCTCCCATAATGGAGGGTCCTATTAGTATGGGTCGGTTTACGATACACTTTTTTGCGTAGGGTCCCATCTGGTTGGCGATGGACCAACACATCCAGAAAGGCTAATGTACCCTGGTTCTCTTCCTGTGCTGTAAAGCGGATGTCTGGGTACACAGAGTGTAGCGCCTCCATAAAATCAGCCTTATGTTGTTTCTTAATAACTACAAAGGTATCGTCCACATATCGGACCCAAACTTTGGGGTGGAACTGAGTCATCACTATGATTTCCAAACGTTGCAGAACAGCTTCTGCCACTATGCTTGATATAGGGGATCCCATAGGTGTTCCTTTGACCTGCTCATATAAGGTCCCTTGGAAGGTAAAGTACGTTTTTAAACATAATGTTGTTAATTTCACTAGGTCATCAGTACATAGGGAATCTTGATGTCGTCCTTGTCCCATTTCCTTGAGGCCGTCTCTTAAAGTTGTAACTGCCAAGTCCTGCAGGATGGAGGTAAAGAGTGAGGTGACGTCAAAAGATACCATCACCTCATCTCTCTCCACCTTTAGGAACATGACTTTCTCTAGAAACTCACCAGCTGATCTTACTGTGGTTTGATTACCATCTACCACATGGCTGATGCGGCCACTCAGCCACTTGGCTAACTCTGAGGTTGGTGTCTTTGAATGAGACAATTGGATGCAGGGGGGGGGCTTTTTTAGGGGTGAACAACAAAGGGGGTTGGGACGCAGGTGCCCACGGGACACCTGCTCCACGATCCCCGCCAACACGAGGGGAGAGATGGGTTATTCTACCGATGTGAATAGGAAAGGAAAACAGAGACCTACGATGGAAAGTGATGTGGTGAGGCCCCGCACGTGTGCAAAAAGAGCAAAAGAACTGATGAACCCAACGTGCGAGCAAGTAATGAGGAGCCTCAAGAGGAGGGGGACAACTAGAAGCGGTATAGCATACTCACGGACACCTGAGGAGGAAAACAGCGTCCCTGGGTGGAGGAATGTGTGCAGGAATGCAGCCGCGAGGGATTGCGCCGATAGACGTCTGGATCCACTTGACACCCTCCCTCCCTCAAACGCACTTAAACATAGTCAGTCCAGGGAGGATCTAACAGACCACGGAATGGGGCTAGAGACGGTGACAGATGTGAGAGTGGACGAACAGAAACGGAGAGTGGTTGGATCCAGGAGGAAGGAAACAGCAACTTCGGAGGGCATCAACACAATAAAGGACACGGGCCCTTTAAGAAACCAGATGGAGAGAACGGATGGACCGGTAACCAGGTCAAGGAGCCGGGTGCAAAGCCGCCCGGCAGCATAAAAAGGACTCCCAGCAATCTTGCATCATGCTCTGATGATGTCGGTAGTGTTGACCGACGAAAGACTTAGCTTTTAATTAAACATATATATATATATGTAGGTCTTTGGTTCTTCGGGTTTTCTCCCACGTAGAATTTGAAGTGTCTTGGCGACGTTTCGACGAAGTCCCATTCTTCATCTTCAGGCTGGTGCTTTCGGCTTCGTGCTTCTAGGAGCAATGTGTGATTGTAGCTGTTTCTTCCTTTTAACTGCCAGTGGAGTGTTCAGAGAGCCCTAACACCTTGAAAGAACTGATGCACCTTTGCCTCCTCATCAATGGCCGGCTCCAAGAACGAAAGGTGCGGCAAGAGCCACTATCCTATGAGGAGCCAATGCAAGTGGGGGGAGCCTGACCACACCTCACACAAGCGGAGAAGGACCATCACTGCTGAGAGGGACTTTGCCTTTACTGCAGGGGCCCCGGTCACATGGCTCCCAAGTGCCCCGCCAAGAAAAAAACCCGACACCATCAGGAAACTCCTGAAGCCTGACCTAGAGAGCTTGTGAGGTCAGGTGGTCTTAATGGCAGGCCAGGCTCAACGGCCTCAAATCACCCCAATTCAACATCTGGTAATGGCTGTGATATTAACCCTTCCCAGTAGGGCGGACATTCAAACATACGCCACTGGAGTATACCGGTCGTTCAGGGAAGAGGCAGATATGGCGGGAGCAGGAGGGTAGGCTGCACTCGGGGAACTCGGTCCTGCTGTCTCGTAGCAGTTCCTTGTTCTGGCCCTTCTGAAAAATCTAGCTCACCCCAGGACCCTGGTGATGAGCGTAGCTCGGGCCCTGGGCTCAGACTGTTGCTGTTCAACGGCAGGTCGGTTAATAATAAGGCCCCCCTCATCCATGACCTTTTCATGTATATAGGAGACCGACCTGGCGTGTGTTACTGAGACCTGGTTGGGCCCTGAAGGGGGAGTCCCCCTCGGATATGTGCCCACCAGGTTATCAGGTATGGCACCAGCCGCGACCCCAGGGAAGGGGGGGAGGAGTGGCTGTTTTGGCCCGGGAGAACCTCAGTCTACGCAGGCTCCCTGTTTCCGATATTCCGGGTTGCGAGTCCATCTTTATGATGCTGGACCTTGGGGTTCAGGTGGGCGTATTGCTTACGTACCTGCCTCCCAGCTGCGTGGCATCTACCCTGCCTGTGCTACTCGAGGAGGTTGCTGGACTGGCGGTGAAGTTCCCCAGGCTTATGGTCTTGGGGGACTTTAATCTGCCGTCACTTGGCGAGTCCTCGGGGTTGGCACAGGAGTTCATGGTCACCATGACAACCATGGACCTGACCCAAGTAGTGCAGGGTCCGACGCATGAGGGTGGGCACGCCCCGGATATGGTTTTCCTTTCGGAACAGTTGGGTAATGATCTAGTTTTAAGGGGCTTAGATATCTTGCCTTTGTCATGGACCGATCATTTTCTGCTACGACTGAATTTTACGGCTCCAATCCTTCCCCGCAGGGAGGCGGAACCGATTAGGTGGTTCCGCCCCAGACACCTGATGGATCCAATTGGTTTTCAGACGGCGCTTGGGAAATTACCGAGCTCGTTCATTCACAATTTGGCGGAGTCCCTGGTAGCGGCTTGGAATACGGCCGCGAAGGGGGCTATTGACCGGATTGCGCCTTTGCGACCTCTCCGTGGTGCTGGCCCCAGGAGGTCTCCTTGGTTCACCGAGGAGCTCAGGGGGATGAAGCGCCATAAGAGACGTCTAGAGAAGCGATGGAGACGAAGTAGGTCCGGATCTGATCGAACCAGATTGAGCTCACTTATTAGAGCCTATTTGAAGGCGATTAAGGCGGCAAGATCTTTGTATCTTTCCGCTTTGATCGCGTCTGCGGAATCTCGCCCGGCCGCCCTGTTTAGGATGACCCGGTCCCTCCTTAACCCGAGGGGTCCGGGGCCTCCCCTGCAGGGTAGTGCCGAGGACTTTAACAACTGTTTCGCAGACAAAGTAGCTCAGATCCGGGCCGACCTAGACTCCAATTGTGAAGCAGAGTCGACTGATAACGATTCAGTCGAGGGGACAGGGGCATGTTCTTGTCCGGTCATCTGGGGCGAGTTTGAGACTGTTACGCCTGATGAAGTGGACAGGGCCATTGGAGCTGTGAGTTCCGCCACCTGTTTGTTGGTCCCGTGTCCCTCCTGGCTGGTTTTTGCTAGTAGGGAGGTGACACGTACCTGGATCCAGGAGATTGTCAACGCTTCTTTGAGGGAGGGGTCCTTCCCGGCTCCCTTAAAGGAGGCACTCATGCGCCCCCTCCTCAAGAAGCCTTCCCTGGATCCAGCAATTTTGACCAACTATCGTCCGGTCTCTAACCTCCCCTTTGTGGGGAAGGTTATTGAGAAGGTGGTGGCACTCCAGCTCCAGCGGTCTCTGGAGGAAGCCGATTATCTGGGGCCTCTGCAGTCTGGGTTCAGGCCCGGCTACAGCACCGAAACTGCTTTGGTCGCTCTGATGGATGATCTCTGGCGGGCCCGGGATAGAGGCCAGTCCTCTGTCCTGGTGCTTCTTGACCACTCAGTGGCGTTCGATACCATCGACCATGGTATCCTTCTGCGCCGGCTGGAGGAATTGGGGTGGGGGGCACCGTGTTACGGTGGTTCTCCTATCTCTCTGGTCAATCGCAGTCGGTGTTTGTGGGGGGTCAGAGGTCCACTTCTAGGTTACTCCCGTGTGGGGTGCCTCAGGGGCCGGTTCTCTCCCCCCTACTTTTTAACATCTACATGAAGCCACTGGGAGAGATCATCCACCGGCATGGAGTGAGATACCATCAGTATGCTGATGATACCCAGCTTTACATTTCCACTCCTGGCCAAATCAGTGAAGCGGTTGAGGTGATGTGCCGGTGTCTGGAGGCTGTCAGGGTCTGGATGGGCGTTAACAGATTAAGGCTCAACCCAGACAAGACAGAGTGGCTGTGGGTGATGCCTCCCAAGGACATTTCAATCTGTCCTTCCATTACCCTGGGGGTTAAAGTTATAAGGTGCGCAACTTGGGAGTCCTCCTCGATCCACGGCTGACATTCGAACATCATTTGTCGGCTGTGGCGAGGGGGGCATTTGCCCAGTGCTGTCTGGCGGGTCCTAGGGGGAGGGCCTTCTCTGTTGTGGCGCCCACCCTGTGGAACCAACTGCCTCCTGAAGTTCGTGCTTCCCCCACTCTCCCGGCCTTTCGGAGGAATCTTAAGACCTATCTTTGCCGGCAGGCCTGGGGTTGACTGTGGAATGTTGAGTGAATGATGAATGCGTCTGGGGTTGTATTTTTTAATGATTTTTTTTAGATTTGGACTTAGTTTTGAAGTACTGTTTTGTTTATGTTGTAAGCCGCTCTGAGTCTTCGGAGAGGAGCGGCATAAAAGTCCGAAAAATTAAATTAAATTAAATTAAATTAAATTAAATTAAATTAAATTAAATTAAATTAAATTAAATTAAATTGTGGATTTGGGGGGAACCACAAACTTTATGGATGTGGCATTTTCCACAAATTGGATCATCCCACAATATGAGGTTGCCCCACCAATACTTGTAGACTAGGCAGTCCAACAAGCAGAAGCTTTATGGAGATTCATGTTTTAATGGGTGATTTTATACTTTGGATTCTACTCAAATTCTCCCCTCCCCAAGTTCTGGAGAGGAGGGATTATTATCAAGAAAAATGAAGACCACAAATTATTATATAAGTATATACATTCAGCCCATTTTGACATCAAATGGAACCCTTGAAAAGAAATGGAACAGATTAAGTCTATATTATTACTGGATCATTTTATATAAAGTACATTAATAAGTGGTCTAAAGTACATACCACCTTGAATATTTCTCATTTGCCACTTTCTCCTAATCCTGAAAAGACTGCCCTAACAGTTTGTTGTGGATATGGGAGGATGCAGAATGAACAGAAAGGGCTATCCTAAATACCCTCTTCCAAATCTAGTACTTTGTTCTATGAGCATCTTAAAATTTAGTACTATTTTTCAACCATTTATCTTCTGGATAACTCATAGTCATTTTCTATAAAATTGCATGTCAGCCTCCATCTTCACATGCTTGCTGTCAGCTGCCATAGCAATGGGGAGGGGGAGGGATGGGCACTTGAGAGGGGAAGCATGCAGGTGGAGACAGTGGAAATTTTTCATGAAGCTTTGCAACAGCCAGCTTGGACTTTGCTTATTTCTTCAAGGTCATTTCATCTGACTTTAGAATGCAGAAGGGAGAGAAGATGCACCTAACATAGAGACTTTCCCAAAACATCTTCTGGCCAATGATTGAACTTGGGTTGCCTAGCTGCAAGAGGGGTGAGCTCTAGGGTTTGTTTCAATTTGGTGCTTCGTGATGTTTTGCTCCAGATCTTGCCTGATGTAGCTGTAATCATCTTGTTCCTTGTAAAAGTATCTTTTCTCTGATCTTACGGAGTGAAGGGTTTTTCTTTCCTAGGGATTGAGTAGAGGCAGCCCTGACATTGTACCAGAAAGCTGAGGAAATAGTGCATTTTTAAACATCATATCAACTTACTGTTGTCATTATCGTGGAAAAACCCAATGAAAAAGACAAGAGACAGCAACACAACATAATAATTCTTACTCTAGGATTCAGAGGTTTATTTCTCTAATAATTTGGAACATAGTAAGCATAATAACACAACATCACTTCCATTAATAACCCATTGCAATGAGGACCATATGACATAGCAAAATCCAATAGGACAGCTATAGGCCAATGGCAAATCAATCAGGTCCAGTCCCAACCTTTTATACCCTTTCTCATTCTAAGACTGTAGTCAGATGGTCCGCTGACTTTTGCTGACTTCTGCTGACCTTTGCTGACTTTTTACTGACTTCCTGTTGACCTACTTTCCACATATACCCATGTACATTGGAACCCACATCCATCAGCTACTTTCAGTTCCCTATTTCTCCCACGGTTACAATACTCATGTTCCAAATATACATAGAACTATCTACTTTGCAATTTCATATTGCACAAAGCTCAGCAGATTACAAATAGTACATTCGCATTGTGAAACAGCATAAAGTTCAAGTTAGAGCTTCAAATCACTTCTGTGGGGGCCTATTTCAGGTTTGCTCTAGCCTCATCTTGTTATATGAGGAGGGGTCTATATTTTCATCTCCCACATCATGTATTATTCTATTGCTTTACTGTATGTACACTGTCTCCCATAATACACCCCTCATATTTCTGTCCTTATGGTATTAATGATGTACTCCTCTCAATCTCTGAACATAAACTGTAAGGATGTCATGGTTCCAATAGATGAAACCAATTAAAGCAGAACTCGGAGGCTTGAGTTTTCCTCCAAGAACATGTTTATTGGCTACAAAGTATCGGCACGGTCAAAAGCGAAACCAAGACTAAAGTTCCCTCCAAAAGTTACAGTATTACAAAGCTAAACTTTCCACCCCAGAAACTATGTAATCAACTACGTTTCCCAGTAGAACGGTTTGGCGGACTTTCTTTTTTTATTTATTTTTTTTTATTTATTTTTTTTTATTTCTTTTTTTATAATTTTAACAGAAAAAAAAACTAGTCATATCAAATCATAATATAAAAGTAAACAAAAAGTAAACAAAAAGTACACAAAATATAAATACATTTCAGTACATCTAGTACTAATAACTCAACTGAAAATAATCATTCCAAACAATTAACATCACTGCTCGGCACCCCCACCACCACATCCCACCAACCCTATCCTTCCCCCTCACTTACCAACTGGCTACCTACCTTCTCCCTCCTTCTCTTCTTTCTACTTCCTTCTCTATCTCCATCCTCCTCTTCCCCCTTCTTATCAACTTACACTTACATCAACCTTCACTCCTCCTTCCTTTTTCCCCATCAGATGTGGAGCCCAGAGGACACCCGAGCAACCCCTTAATAACAGTAACAGTAATTATTTATTCCTCCTCCAACCCCAATTGCAGTTGAGAAAACATCATATATAAGATTATCAAGCCTCCCTAACCCCCCCCCCGACTTCCCAGAGTGAATACAAGGTATAACAAAAGAAAACCCCACTACATCAAACAAAATAATTATATAATCTTAACAAGAATTTTAGACTATATAAAAAAAGAAAAAATAATAATAATTATATTCTTATTCAATTCAATTTACCATAATATATCTTAATATATATCTTCATTTAAACATCCTCTCCTAAACCTTACTTATAATATTTATCTTTAATTCAATCCATAATCTTAAATTAACCTTAATTCCTTTAAACAATCAGCTCATCTTGTTAAGAATAGTATTTATCATTTACATCTAAACCACCAATCTAAGTCAAATCTAATACATTTAATTTGTAATAATATATCTTAATATATCTTAATATATCATTTAAACATCCTATCTTACAACTTACTTATAATCTTAATCTTTTTCCATTAAACATCCTTTCTTACATCTTACTTGTAAAATTAGTCTTAAATTCACCCCATGATCTTAGATTAACCTTAATACCTTACATTTATTAAATTTCATCTCTTCAATCGACTTCTGGGCTTTCTCATCTGACAATCAATTTATTCCATTTCTAATTTACATTCCTAAAATTTTAACAAATCACATAATGCTTATCTATCCCTTCAATCAATCAATTCAATATCAAACCTAGATCCTTTCAAAACAAATACATTCTTCATCAGTTTAGTTATGTCTTCCATTAATCATCTTCTCTTACATCTTACTCATAATCTTAGTCCTTAATTCAGTCCATAATATTAAATTACCCATAAACCCTTGCATACAATTTTAAATTTCATTTCAGTCGAACTCTAGGTTTTTTTTTCAGCCAAGTAGACCTCCGTAACGAGGCCTCCCTCGTTAATAATAAATCTCTCTTCTTTACTTCTTCACCTCCATAAGTAATTCGCATCTTGAACTGAATCAATGTCTCTTTTTTGTCAAATAAATCCTCTTCTTGCTGCTTATCAAAAAGGAATAACCAACCCTTCCTTTCTTGAAACAAGTCTTCTTCCTCCAGTCCATAAATAAACTGTTTATCAAACAAAATCCATCCTTTATTCTCTTTATACTCAGTACTGTATTCTTCTTTTTCTTGCTCTCCTTTTGATTTAGATTGTATTATAAGATGTTCAGCAATCAATTGTAAATCAATTCCATTTGAAAAAAGGGATCTAATTGATTGTTCTTGTTTTACTTCTTGATTAAATTGTATTATATAATGTTCAGCAGCCAATTGAAGATCAGTTTCATTTGAAAAAAATACTCCTTTATTGACTTCAATAATATCTTCTCTCAGCTCTAAGTTACAAACTTCTGACATAGCTTTAAAATCTTTTTTCTGTTCTGGCATCTTTTTATCCAGCTTGTTCTCCAGTTTATCCAGCTTATCATTTATTGAAGATAATGTAGCCATTACTGGAAATAATGCAACAGTTAAAGCATTCTGTAAGTCTTTCATTGTAAGCATTTCCGAAGGAGACTGTATAAGCTCTTGAGATTCTAAAAAAACCTTTGCCATTGCTGCCTTATATCTCATAGTCATAGTAGAAAGAAGAAAAAAAGAAAAAAAAGGAAAAAGTAGAAAAAAAGATTTTTAAAATTGGGTTTGGCGGACTTTCTAACATTAAGCTCAACCCCCAGTCTAACAAACCGAAATGACCTTGGTTCCCACGGGACAGAGAAATGTTTAGACTAGCATAAAACTCCCCATTTCTCCCCCCACTCCTGTGGCAACTGAAAACGAGCAAGATGGCTTCAGCCAGGTTCATTGCATAGTTGACATAGGATTTTCATAACATATAAGACCAAATAAATGACTGAGATGCGTAGTTTTCATGTTATGGTTTAATACAGTTTAAAGTTAGGCAGTTAAGCAAACAATATTATTTTAATACATGAGCTCTCCAGTTCATCTTCTGACTTTGAATACAGGTAGTCCTGAACTTATGACCACAATTGAGACTGGAATTTCCATCATAACTCAGTGCTGTTATTAAGTGAGTTATCACATGACCGGACCCATTTTTATGACCCATTTTACCATGGTTGTTAAGAGAAACACATGTTTGTTAAGTGAATCCAGTTTCCTCAACAGATGTTGCCTGTCAGAAACCGGTTGGGAAGGGTGCAGGTCATGGCCATGTGACCGCAGGGTGCTGCAACTAGTTGTAAATGAGAGCCAGTTGTCAAGCATCCAAATTGCAATCCACATGACTGCTGAGGTGGTGCAATGGTAGTAACATCGAGGACAGGTCATATATCACTTTTCCCGAGGCCATCATAACTTTGAACTGTTGTTAAATGGTCATAAGTTAAGGACTACCTGTATATGCTACAGGCATAAGTTAAGGACTACCTGTATATGCTACAGGCATTTTTGAACCAGGAGTCTCAAGTTACAACACTCCAGCTGAACTGGCTGGAATGACGCCGTGGATTATTTTTCCTGCTAGAGAGTAAAGGAAACGAAGGAAGCAAAGGAGACGAAAGAAACGCAGGCAGAAACGAGGCTGTAGGGCCGGACTGCGTGTAAGGTTGGGAAGAAATCCTTACAAGCCTGCATTGCCAAGTCTTTTTGTTTCTAATGTTAGATCTCTTCCTAATAAGATTGAGGAGTTGGAACTTATCATCTCCTTGCAGAAAAATATTCGGGACTGCTGTGTCATGGTCTTTACAGAGACTGGAACACAAATGTTAAAATAATGGACACTCACTGTTCTCCTGATTTGGAATTTTTTGCAGTAAAGTGCGGCCCCTTTTATCTGCCTCGTGAGTTTAACATTGTGATAATAACTGTAGTATATATACCTCCTGATGCTAACATAACCGTGGCCATGAGTTATCTGTTAACTGCTATTTACAAACAGCAACAGGCCTACCCGGATGGAATGTTGGTGGTTGCAGGTGATTTCAATCAAGCCAACTTTGCGACGTTGGGTTCAACAGCTACTGTTTTTACAACTACTACTCCTGTGGGTTTTGGTTCTGGACTTTTTAGCTCAAAGCCTGCCACAGGTTCTACCTTAGGAGGGACTAATACAGGAACAGTTACAACTATTGCAGCAGGATTAACATTTGGCACGCCTGTTGCTACTATTACTTCCACCACGGGCCTTAGTTTGGGTTTCAGTAAACCTCCTGGATTAGCCACCCCATTTGTTCCAGCTTTTACTCCAGTTTTTTACTCATACTTCTTCTGGACTTCCATTATTTTCTGCCCTTACTTCTGTTCCAGCAGCTGGTTCTTCTGGTTTTATATGTTTATATGTCTTGTTTTAAAATTTTTAAATTTTTTAAATTTAAATTTTTTAATTTTTATTAAATTGGGTGGGTGAGAGATGTATGCATGGGATGGGGATATGTTTGAGGAATGTATGACAAATGAATGGACAGGCCTGCCGAGCTTGAGGGAGGACGGGGACTGGGGGGATGCGGACTCTGGAGTCACTGAGGGTTGGAGTATACCGGTCATTCAGGGAAGAGGCAGATATGGCGGGAGCAGGAGGGTAGGCCGCACTCGGGGAACTCAGTCCTGCTGTCTTGTAGCAGTTCCTTGTTCTGGCCCTTCTGAAAAATCTAGCTCACCCCATGATCCTGGTGATGGGCGTAGCTCGGGCCCTGGGCTCAGACTGTTGCTGCTCAATGCCAGGTCGGTTAATAATAAGGCCCCCCTCATTCATGACCTTTTCATGGATGAGGAGACCGACTTGGCGTGTGTGACTGAGACCTGGCTGGGCCCTGAGGGGGGAGTTCCCCTCTCAGGTATGTGCCCACCAGGTTATCAGGTATGGCACCAGCCGCGACCCCAGGGAAGGGGGGCAGGAGTGGCTCTTTTGGCCCGGGAGAACCTCAGTCTACACAGGCTCACTGTTTCCAAAATTCCAGGTTGCGAGTCCATCTTTATGACGCTGGACCTAGGGGTTCAGGTGGGCTTATTGCTTACGTACCTGCCTCCCAGGTGCGTGACATCAGCCCTGCCTGTGCTACTCGAGGAGGTTGCTGGGCTGGCGGTGGAGTTCCCCAGGCTTATGGTCTTGGGGGACTTTAATCTGCCGTCGCTTGGCAAATCCTCAGGTTTGGCACAGGAGTTCATGGTCACCATGACAACCATGGACCTGACCTAAGTAGTGCAGGGTCCGACGCATGAGGGTGGGCACGCCCCGGATATGATCTTCCTTTCGGAGCAGTTGGGTAATGATCTGTTTTTAAGGGGCTTAGATATTTTGCCTTTGTCATGGACCGATCATTTTCTGCTTCGACTGAATTTTACGGCCCCAATCCTTCCCCGCAGGGAGGCGGAACCGATTAGGTGGTTCCGCCCCAGACGCCTGATGGATCCTATTGGTTTTCAGACGGCGCTTGGGGAATTACCGAGCTCGTTCATTCACAATTCGGCGGAGTCCCTGGTAGCGGCATGGAATACGGCCGCGAAGGGGGCTATTGACCGGATTGCGCCTTTGCGGCCTCTCCGTGGTGCTGGCCCCAGGAGGTCTCCTTGGTTTACCGAGGAGCTCAGGGGGATGAAGCGCCATAAGAGACGTCTAGAGAAGTGATGGAGACGAAGTAGGTCCGGATCTGATCGAACCAGATTGAGCTCATTTATTAGAGCCTATTTGAAGGCGATTAAAGCGGCAAGATCTTTGTATCTTTCTGTTTTGATCGCGTCTGCGGAATCTCGCCCGGCCGCCCTGTTTAGGGTGACCCGGTCCCTCCTTAACCCGAGGGGTCCGGGGCCTCCCTTGCAGGGTAGTGCTGAGGACTTTAACAACTGTTTCGCAGACAAAGTAGCTCAGATCCGGGCCGACCTAGACTCCAATTGTGAAGCAGAGTCGACTGATAATGATTCAGTTGAGGGGACAGGGGCATGTTCTTGTCCGATCATCTGGGGCAAGTTTGAGGCTGTTACGCCTGATGAAG
The DNA here is from genome assembly GCA_034064705.1 of Bothrops alternatus. Classification (NCBI taxonomy): domain Eukaryota; kingdom Metazoa; phylum Chordata; class Lepidosauria; order Squamata; family Viperidae; genus Bothrops; species Bothrops alternatus. The sequence continues at coordinate 6,978,898 of JARGCV010000004.1, read as the reverse complement.
TGGACAGGGCCATTGGAGCTGTGAGTTCCGCCACCTGTTTGTTGGACCCGTGTCCCTCCTTGCTGGTTTCTTCCAGTAGGGTGGTGACACGTACCTGGATCCAGGAGATTGTCAACGCTTCTCTGTGGGAGGGGTCCTTTCCGGCTCCCTTAAAGGAGGCACTTTTGCGCCTCCTCCTCAAGAAGCCTTCCCTGGATCCAGCAATTTTGACCAACTATCGTCCGGTCTCCAACCTCCCCTTTGTGGGGAAGGTTGTTGAGAAGGTGGTGGCACTCTAGCTCCAGCGGTCTCTGGAGGAAGCCGATTATCTGGGGCCTCTGCATTCTGGGTTCAGGCCCGGCTACACCACCGAAACTGCTTTGGTCGCTCTGATGGATGATCTCTGGCGGGCCCGGGATAGAGGCCAGTCCTCTGTCCTGGTGCTTCTTGACTTCTCAGCGGCGTTCGATACCATTGACCATGGTATCCTTCTGCGCCGGCTGGAGGGATTGGGAGTGGGGGGCACCGTGTTACGGTGGTTCTCCTATCTCTCTGGTCGGTCGCAGTCGTTGTTTGTGGGGGATCAGAGGTCCACCTCTAGGTTACTCCCGTGTGGGGTGCCTCAGGGGTCGGTTCTCTCCCCCCTACTTTTTAACATCTATATGAAGCCACTGGGTGAGATCATCCACCGGCACAGAGTGATATACCATCAGTACGCTGATGATACTCAGCTGTACATCTCCACCCCTAGCCAAATCAGTGAAGCGGTTGAGGTGATGTGCCGGTGTCTGGAGGCTGTGAGGGTCTGGATGGGCGTTAACAGATTAAGGCTCAACCCCGACAAGACAGAGTGGCTGTGGGTGATGCCTCCCAAGGACACTTCAATCTGTCCTTCCATTACTCTGGGGGGTGAATCCATAAACCCCTCGGAGAAGGTCCGCAACTTGGGAGTCCTCCTCGATCCACAGCTGACATTGGAACATCATTTATCGGCTGTGGCGAGGGGGGCATTTGCCCAGGTTCGCCTGGTGCACCAGTTGCGCCCTTATTTGGATAGGGAGTCTCTCCTCACAGTCACACATGCCCTTGATACCTCGAGGATCGACTACTGCAACGCTCTCTACATGGGGCTACCCTTGAAGAGTGTTCGGAGACTACAAATAGTGCAAAATGCAGCTGCGCGAGCAATTTTGGCCCTTCCACGTTGTGCCCACATTTCGCCAACTCTCCGCATTCTGCATTGGTTGCCTATCGGTCTCCGAGCGCAATTCAAAGTGTTGGTCATTACCTATAAAGCCCTTTATGGCATTGGACCAGGATACTTGCGGGACCGTCTTCTGCCACATACTTCCCTACGACCGGTGAGAGCGCACAGGGTCGGCCTCCTCCAGGTCCCGTCAGCGAAACAATGTCGTCTGGTGGGCCCTAGGGGGAGGGCTTTCTCTGTTGTGGCGCCCGCCCTCTGGAACCAGCTGCCTCCTGAAGTCCGCGTTTCTCCCACTCTCCCGGCCTTCCGAAAGAATCTAAAAACCTATCTTTGCCGGCAGGCCTGGGGATGATTGTCGATTGTTGTGTGACTGATGAATATGTGTGGGGTTTTATTTTTAAATATTTTTTGCTTGGACTTAGATTGTAATTTTTGTTTTATATATAGGTTGTAAGCCGCTCCGAGTCTTCGGAGAGGAGCGGCATATAAGTCCAAACAAAATAAAATAAATAAATAAATAAATATATTCTTTGCACTGTCAGAATAGTTGCAGGTGACAATCAGTACTACTTATTCTCAGTTCAGAAATTTCTGTTCCTATTTCAAAAGACATCAAATCTTCCACTTAGAAATGCTAGCATTTCTGTAGTAAGATCACATAAAGTAACTTCCTCTTTGGCAGGCTTGGGAGTGGGTCTTCAGTCATATGGTAAATTTATTTAGTCAAATTTATATAAATACTTAATGTTTCTGTATTCCAGTCTAATACAAGTCTGTTAGAGTTAAGACATTTTAGTAGCCACAAACTAGTTATTTTAAAACTTACTGTTTGCACTAACTAAATATAAAGGGTTGTTTGTCCTGGTGTGGTCTGGTTTGTGTTTACATTTGAGCAACAAAACATTCTTAAAGTGAGCATCTATCTAAAAACTCCTTCTGGAATGTATGACTGGTATAGTGGATTATTCCAGAAGTAGTTCTGTATTAGAATTCCCTTAAATATTCCTACTAGAATCATGAATGATTGTTGTCTTTAAATATAAATGTTTTAGCTGGAGGAATTAATCCACTAGCAATGTAGTAAACTAATGGTTGTTTCTTATATTCCCATAGTATTGGCATAAAGTATGTTTCCATTGTGAAGTCTGCAAGATGACCCTCAACATGAAAAACTACAAGGGCTATGAGAAGAAGCCATACTGCAATGTGTAAGTACGGTATGCTTTTCAGAGGTTTGCACTCATAATTCTAGAGATGCGCAGATCAAAAGTATTTTGTGAGGAGCTATATAGGTTTTGGTTTGACATCTTAAACTTCATTTGCAGATAAGTAACATGAAGAAGCCGACTAAATAATGCATCTGGAGCAATCTTAGTCCTCTGTAGTGCATTTTTAGTTTTCCAAATCTCTATAATGGACTATGTTAAGCTTTTTTTGTTGGTGAAATTAATAGCAATAAAATATTAAGTGACAGTGACATCATCATAATGTGTCCTTTGCCAGAGATAAATACTGGCAAGTTTGGGTAATATGTTTGTGAAAGAATAGCAAGGGGAGTTTGTAGATTTGCTAAAAACAAAGATTGAAGAATAGTTCCTGAGCAATAATCCTGTGGAAAAACTTTGAGAGAAGTTTCCAGACTGAGGAACAAGTGAGATAAACAGAGTGGTAACCACAGAAGGAAGAACAGCTACAAGATGAACATCTTTAAACATACTTTGGAAAGTGTGATGACCCAGGGCACAGCACAGAGGCAATGCAGTCAGCTGGCAATTCAAACAGTTCTTTTATTGCTCCAAATTTTCCCCAAATGCTCCCATGTTTGCTGGCAAGCCTGCAACAAAAGAACACACACACACCCCTTCAGCCGACTTTGGCTGAAAGTAGGTTCAAATACAGTCTGATTAGCATAAGAAAGTACTCAAGGCCATAGAGATAACAAGGAAATAAACATAAACTTAATGAGTCTGTTTGAATCCTAGCTTGCCTGAGCAGTTTTCAAAAGAGAGAATCCGAAATACAGTCCGAGGTCTTTAAACATACAAGTAACGTGGTCAGTCAATCCAATAGTTCGAGTTTACAGGTTTCCAAACAGAAGTCACAGAACAAGAGATCAGCAACAATACACAATACTCCAAGAACCAGTGTTTGTTCCTGACAAATGCCCCTCCCCACAGCATCTCCTTAAATCTCAATCTCCAGGTGTTCCTTGTGGAGAAGGGCGGGACGCTCTCCTCCCGAATAATTGAGCCTGCCTGCGTTGTTCCCTCCTTCTCTCCACTCTCCGTGCTCTAGGATCAGGTGGGGGTGGCCCTTGCTCATCGCCTGAACTCTTGTCTCTCATGTTCCTCCTGTTCCAATCCTGAAGGGCACTGGCCTGCCTCGGCCTGCTCGTCCCCACATTCCTCTGAAGCCACAGACATCTCTCCCTCTGCCTCCATAGAGTCCCGTTCCAGTTCATTTTCCTCCGCAGATTCAGGCTCAGACAGAGGCATGACAGGAAAGTAATGGAGGAACCAAGTATAAGGAAGTACAGCAAGAGGAATTTTAGTCAGCAGTAGGGAGCAGAAAGTTTTGTGAGAGACCTTTTTCTGAGCTGGCACTTTGGCAGTTGTGCTGTGCAGCTACAAACTGCTTCAGCCCAGTGGCCCATGAAGCCTAGCAATGAAGTTGTTTGTGGCTGTGCAGTGCAATTGTGGAAGCTCCAGCTCAGAAAATGACAGGCACTTGTGGGATCTAAGTGTCAAGCACCGGGGAAATAAGGAGATTCAGGCAGTTCAAATGAGTATAAAGATTTATTGCAAGCTTAAGCTTTCTATAAAATCTGAGCTACTAATTGTCAAAGGGAATAAGCCTGCAGGGACTCATGACTGATGACACATTTGACCCCTTGGGTTTAGCCTGGTCATCTTCTACACTAAGCAACGAAGAGACTTGCTGTCCTGTCCCAGTCCACATGCACACACACAAGCAGGGTTTCACTTGTTTATTTAACTCCATCAAGCCACTTTTGTCATTCCCTAGGGATCTGTTCCCAACCAAGACAATAGAGTCCAACCCAATAAAGTCAATGATTAGTCCAGGTCATGAGGCAGTTAACGGCATAACAAAGTCCACCCAAGTTCGGGGTGTCCAAAGCATGATGAGGTCAACACAAAGTCCAAGGGATCACGACACAAGTCACTACCAGTACATAGGCCAAACACATGGAGAAGTCGGCATGAAGTCCAAGAAGTCAAGTGTCAACTCTACAATGAGCATGGCTGCAGCTATTTTTTTCTTCTCATTCTAGATTGCCACATAGAACAGAGGGAGGGGGGTTGCCCAGGTGCTTCGTTAGTCAAAATAATCTTCTGTCCTGTGGGAACAAAGGTCATCTCCTGCTCCCGAGACCAGGGAATGGGCGTTGCATAAAAAGCCCGCCAAATAAGTATATTGGGGAACATAGCTGCGAGCGTGGTTTTATGGGTGGGACATTTAACTTTGTAGTTTGGCAATTGTTACTTGTGTATTCAGACTTGGTTTCCCTTTTGACCGTGCTGATACTTTGTAATTAATAAACATGTTGTTTGAGGAATTTTCAACCCTTGGAGTTCTGCTTTATTCATCTCTGTCTGTCGGAACCATGACATTAAACCAAGTGTCCTAAAACTTTAGTTTTCTTTTGGGGTGCTGGGCCTTGACCGCCTACCCATCCTTTGGGAGAGCTGTAAAGACTCAGCAAAGATTTGAGGTTGGAGGAAAAGAATGCAGCTGTTGCTGGCAGCAATGGAACTCCAGCCGTCGGAGCGCAAGCAGCTGCTCCAGCTACCGAGGAGGTGTGACTGGCAGGGGCTTGGCCAAAGTCTCGTTTGATCCAACCTTGGATGCTGGTACTGCAGGGGGGAACTATACCTCTAGCAAACCAAAGCTGCCCCTGAGTGCAGGAGCACTCCTGTTGCCACTGAAGAGGAACTCCTGTTGTGACGTCCTCCCCCCTCTCTGGGCTATCGACTGTGCCATCAAACTCTTACCCGGGGCCAGGCTCCCGAAACCAAAAATGTACTCCATGATGCCCAAAGAGATGAAAAAGTTAAGAGAGTACATTGATAAGAACCTGGCTCGGGGTTTCATCCAACCAGCAAAACCTTGTGTAGCAGCCCCTGTATTGTTCAAAGAAAAGAAAGAAGGGTCGCTGAGATTATGCATGGATTTTAAAGGGTTAAATACTGTCAGCTTAGAGAACATGTACCCCTTCCCCTTAATGAAGGACATGTTAGCCCACCTGGCAAAGGGGAAAGTTTTTACAAAGTTGGATTTAAGGGAGGCTTATTACTGAGTCCAGATTAAGGAAGGGGATGAATAGAAAACCGCCTTCAATTGCCCCCTGGGAAGTTTCCAATGTAAAGTGATGCCTTTTGGATGACAAGGAGCTCCTCCTGTATTTATGCAGTTAATCAACCAGGTGCTTCATGATCATCTCTATAAGGGTTTTTTTTGTTTATCTTGATGACATTCTCATTTACACTGAGACTATGGAAGAGCACATTAAATTGGTCCGTGAAGTGCTGAGGAAACTTCTGAAGGCTAAACTTTCTGACAGGGGGGTCCAGTTTACTGCAAAGTTCTGGAGGGAGTTCATTAAACTGATTGGGTTGGCTCAGGGGCTTTTGTCGGCTTTTAACTTCGTAGTTTGGCAATTGTTACTTTTCTATTCAGACTTGGTTTCACTTTTGACCGTGCCGATACTTTGTAATTAATAAACATGTTCTTTGAGGAATTTTCAAGCCTCAGAGTTCTGCTTTATTCATCTGTCTGTTGGAACCATGACATCAAGGAATGAAGAAGTCAAGAATGCACAGCAAGAAACTGACAAGTCATTCCCAGTGATGCTGTGGTCCATGTGCTGGGCTAAATAGCCGCTGACCAGTGCAGCTCATCAGAAGGGGTGAAGTTGCTGCCTTGCGAGTAGCCTCGTTGACCTCTGTTGTGCCTGCCTTCTCTCAGCGCTGTATTCACGCTGTCCTTGCACCAAGATGGGTGCAGGAGGCAGGGCCATGGGCCGATGAGGACTGGCGGGAGCTGCAGGTTCCAGGAGTGAGCGATGAAAGGGTACACCCGAAATCGGGTGGGCAAGGTCAATTTGTATGTCACTGGATTGATGACTGCTCCCACCAGAAACGGCCCTAAAAAACAATGGTCCTATTTCTTGGAGGGGAGCATTGATGGAAGATGCCTAGTGGACAACCAGACCAAATCGCCAACCTTCAGGGGTGGAATGGAATGTCAGTGCTGGTCTGCAAATTTCTTATGGTCCTCTTTGGCCTTGTCCAGTTGGTCTTTAGAACGTGATGCAAGGTCTTGAATTCCTGAAGAAAGTCTGTGGTGGCTGGCACCAGAAACTCTGATGCATTCAGGGGAAACACAGGTGGTAACCATAATTTGCCAGGAATGGGGACATTTGCATGGACGCGTGTTGTGCATTATTGTATGTAAATTCCATTATTGCAAGCAAGTCCACCCAGTCCTGTTGGAAATGGATGAAACAGCGCAAATATTGTTCCAGTACTGCAATCATCCATTCCATGCCTCTATCCATCTCTGGGTGATGCGCCAAAGAGAGCCACACTTGTACCTCCAGAAGACCTTGGAGTGCCTGCCAAAACCAAGCCTTGAACTGTACTCCACGGTCTCTCACGACCCATTCAGGGAGGTAATGGAGCGGAAATACATGTTGTATAAACAGCTGAGCCATTTCTTGTGCCATGGGGAGTCCAGCACATGGGATGAAATGAGCCATTTTTGATAGCATGTCCACCACCATGAGAACTGTTATGGCCCCTTGAGTCTTTGGGAGGCCTGTGATGAAATCCATGGAGATGTTCCCCCATGGCCTCTGCGTCCTTGGAAGTGGAGTAAGTCTCCCAACCACAACCAGGGGCTGGGTTGGCGCACCACTAACTGGTCCAACTCAGCTGTGCGGGCAGTCATAAAGGAGTCTTGCTGTTGCTGCTTTCGGATCTTCTCTTTGAAGTCCACCAATGTCTGGGTTGCTGTGAATTTTTCTAAGAGAACCATGGTCTGGGGCAGCACCTTATCGTCGGAGCAATACCCGCTCAGGCTTTGGGGAGAGGGCCTTGGCCCTCTGGTTCCGGCCCCCGGGGGTGTAGGTGACCTGAAAGTCAAACCAGGCAAAGAACAGCAACCACCGAATCTGGCGTTGGTTTAGTTTCCAAGCAGTTTTCAAATGTTTCAAGTTCCGGTGGTTGGTATGAACTTCTGTCTGGTGGTGGGCCCCTTCCAGATGGCACCACCACATCTCAAAGGCCACTTTCACTGCTAACAACTCATTATCTCAGATGGTGTAGTGGCGCTCTGTGATGTTCAGTTTGCACGAGTAGTAAGTGTATGGGAATTGTTAGCCAGTGAATGTAGAGGCCTGCTGTAACACTGCCCTTACCGCAATGTCCGAAGCTTCAATCTCGACAATGAATGGCTGCGACAGGTCGGGGTGATGAAGGATGGGTTCAATTGTGAATGCTGCCTTGAGGGCTGTGAATGCTTCCTTTTCCGCAGGGCCCCACATGAACTTCACCCCCTTCCATAGCAGATTGGTCAAGGGGGCGGTGAGTGCTGTGAACTGGGGAATGAACGTTCAACAATAATTGGCAAACCCCAATAGATGCTGCAAATCATTTACTTGATGTGGGGTTTGCCACGATTGCAAGGCCTTGGTCTTGTCCAGGTCCATGGTGATCCCGGCAGACCCGACCAAATTGGTTGACTGTCTATAGTCTACAAGTATTGGTGGGGCAACCTCATATTGTGGGATGATCCACTTCGTGGAAAATGCCATATCCATGAAGTTTGTGGTTTCCCCCAAATTCACAATGACGTATGTTTGAATGTCCGCCCTACAGGGAAGGGTTAATAGCCATTACCAGATGTTGAATTGGGGTAATTTGAGGCCGTTGAGCCTGGCCTGCCATTAAGACCACCTGACCTCACAAGCTCTCTAGGTCAGGCTTCAGGAGTTTCCTGATGGTGTCGGGTTTTTTTCTTGGCGGGGCACTTGGCAGCCATGTGACCGGGGCCCCTGCAGTAAAGGCAAAGTCCCTCTCAGCAGTGATGGTCCTTCTCCGCTTGAGTGAGGTGTGGTCAGGCTCCCCCCACTTGCATTGGCTCCTCATAGGATAGTGGCTCTTGCCGCACCTTTCGTTCTTGGAGCCAGCCATTGATGAGGAGGCAAAGGTGCGTCAGTTCTTTCAAGGTGTTAGGGCGCTCTGAACACATCACTGCCCTGATGTGATCGGCGGGGAGGGGGAGGGGAGAGAAAGGATACACCTGATATTGACATCCACCAGAATTTCAATATCAGGCATGGATTTGAATATCAATACCAGGCATACAGTATCTTAGATATATTCAGTAAATTAAATAGCAAGAATTAATGTGCTCTTTTCAGATGCACAGTAGATTACAGGTAATCCCCCAGGTACGAGCATTTATTTAGCGAGTTTTCACAAAAATGAATTAATTCAGAAAGGGTACTTACTTACATTAGAAATTCGAAACTGCAACCAAAAAGAGGCCTTTGTAGCCATGTGACTTGATTTCAGTCTCTACTGCAGCGGCAGCCATTTTTATCTCTATGACTTGCCTGGGCTGTTTGGGACTATGAGAAGCTGAAAGGGGTTGGGGTTTCTTTTGTCCCTGGTCACATGGCCAAACAAGAGCCAACCTGGCACCAGTTTTTGCTTTTGCTGCAATCTGCTACTGCCTGGGGAGTGCTACAATTACTTCTGTAAATATTTTTTTTAAATTGTTACTGTATAGTTTGCAAACACAATAGTTTGCAAACACAATAGTTTGCAAATTACAGTTTGGGAACTGCTCTGCTTTTTAAGTACTGTACTTTGCAAACTATTGTGTTTGCAAACTATTGAGCTTTTATTTTGGAAATTAGCATATATTACTGTAGTTTGTAGGTTTTAAATTTAAATTCCGTCCAGAAGTTGTGGGTGCCCCATCACTGTAAGCTTTTAAGAAGAGACTGGATAGGCATTTATCAGAAATACTCTCTTGTGAGAGCAGTGGGTTAGACTAGCTGACCTCAAGGTCCCTTGCATCTCTGTTACTATTGCAAGGCATGAGTTCTGCAAATCCCTCCCCCATCTCCCTCTGGGTGCCTGGCTGCAGGGGTGGGATTCAAATATGTGAACAACTGGTTCTCTGTGTGGCTGCCACTTCCGGAAGACCATTCTGGGCCTGGGCAACAAAAAAGTAACTACCGGTTCTGCCGAACTGGTGCAAACTGGCTGAATCCCACCACTGCCTGGCTGGCTCTTAAGTTAGTGGTTTTTATTAAAGCAATGGCCCCACCCCCCCTCTGGGCAGCTAAAGCTGGCTAGTAGCAGTTGGTTTTTAAAAAAATAACTGTGATGGTGTCATGGTTCCGACTAATGAAACACTTCAAAAGAACTTCCAGGTATTGTTTTATCCTAAAATCCTTTATTATCACTGTAACAGATTGACGGCACATCATGGGTATATGCCAGAATCTGATTTTCTCTTGCTTGCATCTACCTTTTCTTGCTAAACCCCTCCCTTATTTTGCAGTCATAAGTCACATCTTCCAATTAGCCCAGAGGGCAAAGATTCACTTCCGTTCCTTTTCCCGGGCTTTCCTTACAAATCTCCTCCCTTTCTCTGTCATCTGAATTAACTCTAAAAATACCAGACAGTTCTGTATATTTTGTTAAAGCAATAATATCCTATATTAACAGCGTTGACATCCGGCCCCCCCTTACAAAAAGGACAGATTCTGTAATGTAAACAAAAGCATATGTTAATGACTAGTTTTTGGTTTGTTGGGGTATTTCGCATGAAACTTTTTGACGAGCCTGTCAGCTTTCACCTCACTGGATTTCACCCAGGTGGCTTCATACAATGGGTATCCCTTCCATTGTACTAGATACTGCAATTTCCCTTTAAAAATTCTAGAGTCAAGAATACGTTTCACTTCATAGTGGGTCTGTCCAGCAAATACAATGGGCCCAGGTGCCTTCGGGGGAGGTCTTAAAGTGGAGCCCCGATAAGGTTTCAACAAGCTGCAATGGAAGACTGGGTGAATTCTCCCTAAAAGTCTAGGGAGTTTTAGTTCTACAGTGACTGGATTGATGATCCTTACTATGGAGAAAGGCCCCAAAAATTTTGGTCCCAATTTCTTGCTGGGCAATTTGAGGTGTAAATATTTAGTTGACAAATAAAAATTTTCCCCAACTTGGAATGTTCTTTGGGGAGCCCTCTTTTTATCAGCCTGCTTTTTATAGGTTTCAAAAGTCTTTTTTAAAGCAGTTTTCGTGTTTCTTCAAACTTCTTCCCACCCCCTCACCCATTGGTCAAGTGTCTGGGAAGCGGAGGGCACCTGAGGGTATTCAGGTATTGGGCTGAACTCTTTTCCTGTGGCCACTCTGAAAGGCATGTAGCCGGTGCTGCTGTGCACAGAATTATTGTATGCCACCTCCGCAAAAGGGAGGAGGTCAGTCCAGTTCGTCTGCTGGTAAGAAATGTAGCATCTAAGATATTGTTTCACCATTTTGTTAGCGGATTCTGCAGCCCCATTGGTGGCCGGATGAAAAGCAGATGATAAACCTTGAGATGATCCAATTAATTTAAGAAAACTCCTCCAAAACTTCACTGTGAATTGCACCCCCCTGTCCAAAATTATTTGCTTAGGGGCACCATGCAGCCGGTAGATATGTTTCAGGAACAATTTGGTCAGTCGTTGGGCAGATGGGAGTCCTTTGCAGGCGATGAAATGAGCCTGCTTCGAGAACAGGTCTATTACAGTCCAGATGACAGTATTTCCTCTACTTTCAGGTAGGTCTACTATAAAGTCCATAGCTATTTCTTCCCAGGGTTGAGAAGGGTCTGCCACTGGTTGCAGTAACCCAGGGGTTTTCCCTGGGATTCTTTTCATTGTGGCACATACAGTACAACTTTTTACATAGTTTTCCACATCCCGTTTCAGTCCTGGCCACCAAAATTGCCGGCGGGTGAGGTGTAGGGTTTTCAAATATCCAAAGTGTCCAACCTGTTTTACATCATGGCTGTGTTTGAGAGCATTAAGACGGAGGGCTTCTGGCAAATATAGTTTCACCCCTTTGTAAGCCAAGCCATCCCTGCAGATTAGGGAGGTTTGATTATCTTTGAACCATTGATCGGTGAGGAGCTCTCATTTTATTTTCTTTATCCTAAAATCCTTTATTATCGGTGTAACAGATTGACGGCACATCATGGGTGTATGCCAAAATCTGATTTTCTCTTGCTTCCATCTAACTTTTGTTACTAAACCCCTCCCTTATTTTGCAGTCATAAGTCACATCTTCCAATTAGCCTGGAGGACAAAGATTCACTTCAGTTCCTTTTCCCGGGCTTTCCTTATAAATCTCCTCCCTTTCTCTGTCATCTGAATTAACTCTAAAAATACCAGAGTTCAGTATATTTTGTCAAAGCAATAATATCCTATATTAACAGCGTTGACAGATGGCTTGCAAGCCCTGCTTGGAGGCAATTTAGTTCCTGAGCCAGCTCACCAGAAACAGCTGATCGGTGGCTGGCAGGAAACCCTCCCAGTTCAGTTAACATGGCAGCTATTGGAGGAAATAGTAAGTCAGATCTTCGTTCATTTAACAATCCTTTTGATTTAATTAGTTTGATTTTTAAAAATTGTAAGATTAATTCTGATTCATTTGACGAGTTTTCTGACTTACAAGCCTAATAATGGCCAGGCTCCATTAGGTTCGTACCTCGGGGACTACCTGTAAACTTAAATGTCTATTGCTTGTCACAGTTCATCTCCCTGACTAGTCCTCCAAAGAAAAGAATTAATTACAAAATTACAAATTAATTAAGTGAAAAGGGAGTAAGCTGAGAAACTATCTTGAAATTAAAAAAAATATGGGGAATCGTCAGAGTATTTTAAAGAAACAAATTAAATCAAAATATACTTCTCTGCAATGTGTTTTGAACAATTGGGATGTTTTGAAACCTCAAGTGGCTGTTAAGTTTAACCCTGTCAGTCTGGTGGTGCTTTGTGTTGATGTGTGGTAGTAAAAATATTCTTCAAGAAGGCAACGTTGAAAAAAAAAACCTTTGTAAACCTCCGGTTGGCTAGTTTATCTGATAACAACTAAAGCCATGGAAGAAAAGAAAAGAAAATTCAAAGAACTGAAAGCAAGTTTTTTTCTCTCTTTTTCTTTTAATCTGGCTCTTTGGACTATTCAATTCCCCTTTGTCAGAGGTGAGGAGAGGAGGCTGCTACTTCTCTCCCCCCCCTTCACACCTGCAAAAGGCCCCAGGTTCAACATTCCTTTTATTCTTTCCCCACTGTCTTTTGAAGTTGCTGGGATAAATTGGAAGGAACCATAAATGTTCCCCTCCTTTTTAATTAAAGGGGGAGGCCTGTTTTGGCCTCACCCCAAATTGATGTGTGTGTTTTGTTTTGTTTTGTTTTATATATGTTTTGCCCTTCATAACATTAGGAGATAGTTAAAGGGCCCTATAAAAACCATATATTTGGTTATAATCACCTCATGATTTTTCTCGCTTTTTGCAGGACAAGCCATATGTCTAAATAAATGTTGTTTTAATAGTATCTGTGTATATATGTCTGTGTTGTTCTGTGTTATTTCCAAGACTTGGAAGAGGTTCAAAACCCTCTCTGATAACAACAAACAAAAAAGGCCTTATTTAAAAATAAATGGTTTGCCTGGAGAAAGTATGGAATGAAATATTTGTATGTGAAATTGTTTATGCAAGCAGAATGGAAGTGAATGAGTTAATTTGCTGATATGTAAATGTCTGTGTGTTAGCCCTCAAACCCCCCCCAGGCTGTGAAAGAAACAGTAAACTGCAGATTTTATTGTTGTAAATGCAAAAGCAGTAGAAAGTATTTGCATGAGAAGAGTCCCATGGAGGATGTGTGAGAGAGTTTATGGGAAATGCATATGAAGGAGAGATTTTTGTAAAATTTATTTTTCTTTTTCCCCCTCCTATCTCTTTCTTTTTTTGCTGGCTGTGTTGTTTTAAGAGCGAGAGAGACAGAAAGAAGAGGGGGCCTGCTCGTTTTAACTATTTTTTTTCTCTGCTTAAAATTCTGGTTTGAGGAAAGGGGGTGGATGTGAAATTTAATGTCCACTCTTGCAGTTTCAGCTTGCAATTTTTTTTACTCGAAAGAGGAGACAGTAATTGTTGGACAATTTTTTTGGGAAATTTCTGAGTTTAAATTGTTTAGTTAGACCTATATATCCATTAACCAAAAGAAATGACTCTGAATTGTTTTGCTTAGATTTGTAAATGTTTTACCTATTTAATGGAAATTTGTTTCCATCTGAATGGAATTTGATTAAATTGGAATTTGACTAACTTTATTTTAAAAGCAATACTAGAGTTTGATATAAAACTCTTTCAGTAACTCAGAACATCTCATTAAGCTTGTTTATCTTTTTGTGGAGTTTTTTGTTTTATTTTTTATGTTTTTATGTCTGTGCAGGACACATTGATAGAAAATAATATCTAAAAGAATTGAAGGAATTGTAATTCAATCCTTTTTTAAAACGAAGAAGTTGAGAAAAATTTTGGGATTATAGATAGCTATGTTGTTTTGACTAAAGATTTGTATGCAAAACTGTTAGAAAAAGAGCTTATGTTAACAAATACAAACCGAGTTTGGTGAGCGCTCCTTTGTTGGCTCTTCACTAGGTAATTTGTTTGTAAATATGGGCAAAGGAATGGCTTGGAGGAGGTTTTTACCCAGAAGTGGGAGAAAAGAGGCAGCCAGTGGCATTTTGTCTAAAATTGACATTTGGGGAAGTTTTGGTGGTTAGCATTTCTTATCAAGTGTGGATAATTTTAAGTCGGGAAGCCGAAAGGAGGTACACCCTTTTTCATAGCAAAGTAGTTGAGAAAAAGAAAAGAAAAAGAAAAAGAGAGACATAATGAAGATGCGATAGTAGATGGGGAGGAGAAAATGTGAGTGGAGGCTGGATGAATTTCCCTCCCTTAGCATAAAACTGTGGATTTTATCCCTTACGGCAGGCTCTGAGGTTTTTTAATAAGGGAGAAGGAGAATATATACACTGACTCCAAGTATGTTTATGGAATCTTGAATACTTTTGGAGAAGAGAAATGAAAAAGATTGATTAATAGTAAATGGAAATAGTTAGCTCATGTAAAGTTGATAGAAGATGTACTTGTGGAAGAAGAAAAGAAAGAAGTTAGTTCAAAGTGGTGGAAGGGAAGGGAAGGAATGGATAATAGAAGGAAGAAGCAGGAAAGTTGCTTTTAAGTTGGTTTGCACAGACTTGTGAATTGCATGCATTAAGCAGGGAGACTGCCATTAACGTGGTCAGCCCAAACATGTGAATTGTATGCCTTAACACAAGCCTTAGAATGTTGAAGGAACAAGAATGTACTATAGAAATATGAAGAGAGAACAATGAGAAAATAGAAGAAAATGGGAAGTATTTACATAATCTGGCGCAGGTTTTGTCTTCTATCTCAGTACAGGCCCAGGCTGCCTTACCACCTGTCTCTGGCCATTGTTGTTCCTGGAGAGTGGGTTCAGGTGAAAAGAACTGTCACCTAGAAATACCAGTCCTGAGTGGTCTCAACCATGCCAAGTCCTCCTGATTTAAGGAATCAAGGTGTGAGTCCATGGAAAGTCCCATCATATCCTCTCCAGTGACACGCTCCGCAGCTGGACGGCCTGAAAATGAAATTTCAACTTGCCTCGCCTGTTGAATTGTTTCCATCTAAGTAGGAGAAAAACCTCAATGGATTGGACTACCCTGTAAATCGTGTTCCTCGAACCTGGACTATGTATTGCAATATTTTTATTCTGCTACTGTTGTTTCCCTCGTACCTTCTTTGGTAGAAGGAAGGACCATGGGCCCAATACTTTAAGGAACAAATGGGAGTTGTGTTTATCACAAGACTACGTATTCCACTTGCAAAACAAAACACTGGGAGCCGCAAAACCCTTTTGATATCTAAAATGAAGATAACACTGCATATATCCTTTTTTACTTTTATATATATATATATATAATATATATATTTTCTGAGGTTTTTGCGGGTGTTTGTATGTAGGTCTTTGGTTGTTCGGGTTTTCTCCCGCGTAGAATTTGAAGTGTCTTGGAGACGTTTCGACGAAGTCCCATTCGTTATCTTCAGGCTGGTGCTTTCGGCTCCTAGAAGCACAAAGCCGAAAGCACCAGCCTGAAGATGACGAATGGGACTTCGTCGAAACGTCGCCAAGACACTTCAAATTCTACGTGGGAGAAAACCCAAAGAACCAAAGACCTACATACAAACACCCGCGAAAACCTCAGAAAACAAATATCATACCTCTACGGGGAGGAAATAAGTCCAAAGAGCTTCCATTTTATCACACATTGCTCCTAGAAACACGAAGCCGAAAGCACCAGCCTTAAGATCACACACACACACACACACACACACACACACACACATATATATGTTTTCTGAGGTTTTCGCGGGTGTTTGTATGTAGGTCTTTGGTTCTTCGGGTTTTTACATCATCTCCCCCCCCTTCACACCTGCAAAAGGCCCCAGGTTCAACATTCCTTTTATTCTTTCCCCACTGTCTTTTGAAGTTGCTGGGATAAATTGGAAGGAACCATAAATGTTTACATTTACATCATCGTCATCTTCAGGCTGGTGCTTTCGGCTTCTGCTTCTAGGAGCAATGTGAGATTTTAGCTGTTTCTTCCTTTTAACTGCCAGTGGGGGTTTGAACTGATTGGCTGAGAGCTCGGCTGTGTTCTGATTGGGTGGAGGTGTGTTCTGATTGGTTAGGGGCTTGGCTGTGCTCTGATTGGATGGGGGGTTGGCTGTGCTCTGATTGGATGGGGGAGTGTTCTGTTTGGGTGGGGGCTTTGTTGTGCTCAGGTTAGTCAGTGTTACAAGGGGATTAGAGATGGTGAACTGTATAGCTGTTTGGCTTTGCGTTCGTGGTCGTGCCTCATCTTCATGGTGGGTGTCAGTTTGCTTCGTGTATGGATTGGAGGGGTTTAAGGTGGCTAATGATGCAGCTGTGGTCTGGCTTCTGGTTTGTGGTCGTGCCTCCTCATCGGTGTGGGTTTGGGTTTGCTTTTCGCCTGGATGTGTGGTGGTGACATCCTGTGTGGTTTTTGTGAGTGTAGGTCTGGTGTTATGGACTCGTTTGTCAATAAGGGCGGGTTTCCAAATGGCTGGTAGGCAGGAGGTATCATCTCGTTTGTTCATGCTGTGTGGGCGTTTTTCTATCTCGATGGCTTCTCTGATTATTCTGTTATTAAAATGTTCAGTTTTGGTGATAGTTCTGGTCTTTTTGAAATCAATTTCATGTCCTGTGGCTTTGAGGTGTTGGACCAGGGAAGAAGTTGGTTCCTCTTTTTTGACTGAGTTTTTGTGTTCTTCAATGCGTGCACTTATTCTTCTGTTGGTTTGTCCGATGTATGTGTAAGTGTGAGGAGATCTTTGTTGATTCGGTCTAGGAGGAATCTTTGTGTGTGAAAGATTATATATATATATAATCGTAAAGGTAAAAAAGGATATATGCAGTGTTATCTTCATTTTAGATGTCAAAAGGGTCTCTCTTTCTCTCTCCTCTCCCTCTCTTTCCTGTCCCCCTCTCTCTCTTTCTCTCTTTCCTTTCTCTTTCCTCTCCCCCTCTCTCTTTCTCTCCTCTCTCTCTTTCCTCTCACTCTCTCTCTTTCCTCTCTGTCTCTCTCTCTCTCTCTCTCTCTTTCCTCTCTCTCTTTCCTCTCCCCCCCTCTCTTTCTCTCCTCTCACTCTCTTTCTCTCTCTCTCTCTTTCCTCTCTCACTCTCTCTCTTTCCTCTCCCCTGAATATCTTTGGTTGCCCCTTTCAGTGACTGGGTGACTTACAGTTCAAAAATGTATTCCAATTAAAAATACTAAAAACTTTTTAAAAGAGTAATGACAGCAAAACCAATAAAAGCAACAGAAGCATCTAAATTAAGTGACCACGTTGGAATAATGCCCAGCTTCTTGTCCTATGAGTGCGGGTCAACGGTGTGACCGTTTAATGTGGTTGTTTGGTGATTATACACACAATGATGCCCACAATAATTGGGCCATGAGGCGCAACTTCCCCCAGGAGACAGCAAGAATTCAGGCAAGCGGCGTTTCGGAGGTCAGGATTGGGCTTGGTCGGGCCCTTGCAGGGCGCAATTAGGGGCGGCTCCGTGGAGTCCCAGGCGCCTTACTCATGGAGGAAGCCGGCCAGGAGCCCACAATTAGTGGGCCCGCCAGGAGGCGGCTGACGTGGACACCCCTGTGATGGTCAGGCTGCCCCCGAGCTCCCCGCTGAACTGGACAGGATTCCTGGACAGCCGGCCACGGGGCAGGAGCAGCTCCCTCACCGGGGCTGCCCGGCCAGCCGGCCGTCACGGCCTTTCCAGGGACAAATCCTGCAGGAGGGTGAGCTGGGCCAGGCTGGGAGGCAGGAAAGGAGGCACGCTGTGATTCGCACAGCCCCGGTCCTGTTCCAGAGGAGCGCCCCTGTCCCAGTGGATGGGGGAGCTGGGAGGGGGAAGCCCCTTCTGATGCCTGGAAAGCAGCACTTCCTCTCCTGCTCCAGGCATGGGAAAATGGGCGGAGGTCCCGGGAAGGCCAAGCGTGGGGGGGGCAGGAGGCAGCAGGAGGCGCTCGGGGCACTGCGGCCCGGCCTGGGGAGACACGTGCCCGGCTTGGCTGCCCAGGGAGTGGCCTGGGGAGGGCCCAGGGAGCAATGCCCCTGCCGGCCGCCTCCCCAGACAGAACTGCCGCCTGGCCCGGGGAGACGCGTAGCCAGCTCGGCTACCCAGGGAGTGATGCCCCCGCCAGTTGCTGACCCAGCTGGAACTGCCGCCCTGCCTGGCACGGGGAGACGTGTGGCCGGCTCAGCGGGCCAGGGAGCGGCCCGGAGATGGTCTAGGAAGCGATGCCCCAGGCGGGACGGCTGCCTGCTACAGGTAAGCCGGGCGGGATGCCACCCGCCCTGCGGTCGCTTCACGGTGGCGCTCCACGGACTCAGAGCCCCCTCCCTCCCCCCTGCCACTGACCCTCCGTCTCTAGCTCTGCTGCTGCTTGGCCAACGTTCACGCCGGCTGGGCATTGCAGGGGCTGCTCTCGGGGCTGCGGCTTGCGGGAGGGCTTGCCCACTCAGCAGAGGCTCCGGTGGGCCACTCCGAGTGGGGATCCTGGGGCTTCCCCACGTGGCTCCCCAGCCACTTGCGCCTCGGACGGGGCCAGCCCCGGAAAGGGACTTCCTGGCCGCCCTTCTCCCAGGGGGCGGGTCACCTGGGTGCAGTGCCAATCAGGAGCCCTGCGAGGGGGCAAGTCCGCATGAGAGAGTGAGAGAGGAAGCGCAAGTGCCTCTCTCTCCTTGTCTCTGCAAATGGCGGAGGAGGCTCCAGAGGCGCAGGGGATGGCTCAAAGAGCCGCATGCGGCTCCGGAGCCGCAGGTTGCTGACCCACGGCTTACATGAAAAGAACATGGTAAGGGCAGGGGGAAAAGGAGTTAAGGATGGAGCCTGGGTTGCTGTGTATGAGTCATCATCTAGGAATTATTTTTTTGTGCCATCTTATGCCTGGTACCAAGACCTGATCTCTTTGTTCTGGAAAGGTATAAAAGGTGGAAGACATCTTTCCTGGTTGTTGCTTTCATCTCTGTACCAGCCACGAAGAGAGATGGGGTCACCCAACTCTATTTTGATCAAAATAAAAGTTGTTTGCTTGCTGAAACCTCGGCTCAGGAGTTTCTGTGGCTCTTTTAAATTCCTGAGTAATGCTGGGGCAATTGTGAGGCTAAGTGGGAAACCTTACATATCTTTGAGTTTCTTGTTTCTCTGCTACATTATCTTCATTGTTGCTTCTTACTGCTTGTGCCTAGTGGCTTATCTTTGTGGATAGATAATGTTTGTCAGATCTGCAAATTGCACCAAGAGGCACCAAACATCTGAGCGGTTCCCAAAACACCTCCGCATTCCATTGGTCGAAGATGAACTGGTGAAGAAAGGGTAGGCCAGGGAGTAGGGGAAAAATTTGTAACCTTTTGCATGGGAACTTAGCCTTTTGAGGTAAGAATGAGTGGTAAAAATTGAGCAAGCCCAGGAATGCTTGTAGCTCCCCCTTGGATTTTGGTGTGGGGGCTTGCTGAATTGCCTTTAGCTTTGCATCAGATGGGTGAATTCCAGCAGCATCGATGCGGAAACTCAGGAATTCTGTGGATTCCACACCAATCTGGCACTTTTCCTTCATGAGTTTTGGGCCTCCCTCACGGAAATGTTGGAGTACTGCACGGAGACATTCCGCCAGGACTGCTGCTGATTCCCCCGTGATCAGGATGTCATCAAAATATGGGCAGACGCCGGGAATGTTCTTCAGTGTTTGTTCCATAATACTTTGGAACAACCCTGGTGCTACGCTTACCCCAAACTGCAAATGGTGCACTTGGAAATTTATTATTTATTTATTTTTTATTATTTTGACTTATATGCCGCCCTTCTCCTCAGACTCAGGGCGGCTCACAGCAAATAATACAAGTACAAAATATAAATCAGTTAAAATAATAGTATACAATATAAAAAACTATAAAACTATACCCACTCATACCACATACAGTCCCAATCAAAGGCCCAGGGGCAGAGCGCAGCTCACACGCCCCAAGCCTGTCTGCATAGATGTGTTTTTAAAAGTTTTCAGAAAGCTAGGAGGGAGGGAGCAGTAGGAACCTCTGAGGGAAGTTGATTCCAGAGGGCTGGGGCAGCAACAGAGAAGGCCCTAACCCTAGGTCCTGCCAAACAGCATTGTCTAACAGACGGGACCCGTAGGAGGCCAACCCTGTGTGCCCTAACTGGTCGCTGGGATTCATGGGGCAGAAGACGGTCCCGCAAGTATCCTGGCCCATTGCCATATAGGGCTTTATAGGTCATAACCAACACTTTGAATTGTGTTCAGAGACCAATAGGTAGCCAGTGCAGCTCACGGAGGGCTGGAGTGATATGAGCATGTCTTGGAAGACCCAAGACGGCTCGCGCGGCCGCATTCTGAACTACTTGGAGTCTCCGGACATTCTTCAAAGGTTGCCCCATGTAGAGAACATTACAGTAGTCGAATCTCGAGGTGACAAGGGCATGGGTGTCTGTGAGGAGTGACTCCCGATCCAAATAGGGCCGCAACTGACGCACCAGGCGAACCTGAGCGAATGGCCCCCTCGCCACAGCCGAAAGATGGTATTCTAAACTTAGCTGTGGATCGAAGAGGACACCCAAGTTGCGAACCCTCTCCGACAGGGATAAAACTTCCCCTCCCAGAGTAATGGATGGACAGATGGAATTGTCCTTGGGAGGCAGAACCCATAGCCACTCCGTCTTGTCGGGATTGAGTCTGAGCCTGTTGGCACCCATCCAGACCCCAACAGCCTCCAGGCACTGGTTCATCACTTCCACTGCTCCACTGTAATGACGCAGGGTAGAGATATAAAGCTGAGTATCATCAGCATACTGATGACAACTCACCCCGTGTCGACGGATTATCTCATCCAACGGTTTCATGTGTATGTTGAAAGGCAGAGGTGAGAGAACAGACCCCTGAGGGACTCCACACGGAAGAGACCTCGGAGCCAATCTCTGACCTCCTGCAAACACCGACTGCGACCGGCCAGAGAGGTAGGAGGTGAACCACCGCAAGCCGGTGCCCCGCACTCCAAGTCCCTCCAACCGGCGCAGAAGGATACCATGGTCGATGGTATCGAAAGCCGCTGAGAGGTCAAGAAGCATCAGGATAGTGGAATAAACTCTATCCCGGGCCCGCCAGAGATCATCGGTCAGCACAACCAAAGTAGTTTCCATGCTGTAACCGGACCTGAACCCAGACTGCTGAGGGCCCAGATAATCAGTTTCATTCAAGGACCGTTGGAGTTGGAGTGCCACCACCTTCTCAACAACCTTCTCTAAAAAGGGAAGGTTGGAGACTGGACGATAGTTATTTAAAACTGCCGGGTCCAGGGAAGGCTTCTTGAGGAAGGGGCACACAATTGCCTCCTTTAAGGGAGCCAGAAAGGACCCCTCCCTCAGTGAAGCGTTAACAACAGCCTGGACCCAGCTCCGTGTCACCACCCTGCTAGCCGAAACCAGCCAGGAGGGGCACGGGTCCAGTAAACAGGTGGCAGAACTCACAGCTCCAATGGCCTTGTCCACGTCATCAGGAATTACCAGATCAAACTCCTCCCATTCAACAGGAATAAGACGGGCCTCTGTCATCTCGACTGACTCATTGTCAGCCGACACTGTATCCCAATTGGAGTCCAAGTCAGCCCGGATCTGAGTGACCTTGTCTGCAAAAAAGCTATTAAATTCTTCGGCATTGCCCTGCAAAGGTTCCTCTCTCCTCCCCGTATCCAGGAGAGAGCGAGTCACCCTAAACAGGGCAGCCGGACGAGATTCCGCAGAAGTGCTCAAAGCACACTGTGGTGTTAGGGTGAACAATCATCCAAAAAGAAAACATTTATACATAATTCAGTCAATACCTCTAGTATTCCCTCTCTTTTCTCCTTAACTAACATAGTTTATTTAAAATAGTTCAATCTAGCTTAAATTTAATGAACCTGTACCTGTTTCTAACACTTTAAAAATTTATACAACCATGATCAAATTAACTTTAAATACAAACTCTATCAGTTCGGGTATTCCTTCCAAATATATTCTAATACAGCGATTCTCAACCTGTGGGTCGCGACCCCTTTGTGGGTCAAATGACCATTTCACAGGGGTCGCCTAAGACCAGGGCTTTTTTTCTCATAAAACGCTCAAAACCGCGTTCCGGCACCTTTTTTTAAAAAAACAAGTTTTATTGGTTTTTTATTGGTTTTTTTTTTCATTTTACAGACAAGTGCTTATGAAACAACGTGGTGGCAGGACAATCAATTATCCACACAACAAAGTCATACCCATAAAAATCAGATTAAATCATTAAAAAAGAAAAAAAACAGAAAACCCCCCTCTCTATCCCCTCTAATAACTTATTATATTCAAATTGATATATTTCAATAGAACTAGGTCAATCCTATCAATCCTCAATAACCTTTCATCTAAATAGATCCACAAATCCAACTCCTGTATGAAGTTTACTTATTTCAGTTACTATGTTCCATATTTCTAATCTAAGTACATAATTAACACTTCGGGAGTCTCCCCATTACCTTTTCCCTTAACATGCGCGGTGTGACGGGCGCATCGCGCATGTGCGGCGCGACGGCCTGCATTGCAAAGGGGGAAAAAATGGCGGACCCCCCCAAAAAATGGCGGGCCCGCATCGCACATGCGCGGCGCGACGGCCCGCATTGCAAAGGGGAAAAAATGCCGGACCCAAAAAAAATGGCCAACCCCCCCAAAAATGGCAGACTGCTGTGTTTGGCGACCCCCGTGCAATGGTCGTTCGACCCCAAATGGGGTCGCGACCCACAGGTTGAGAACCGCTGCTTTAGTTAATCCCGCTTCTGTTATTTCTTGACCCATAGAGTACTCAGACAAAGTCTGGGAGTCAGTTTGGAAGTTCAAAGCAGTATTTCTATTTTTTAAATCCATTATAAATTCTTTTATTTGCAAACGTATTTCATCAGTAGCTTCATAATGAATGAGCATGCGCAAGATGGACGCTTATGCCTGAGCGTCTGATGCTTGGGTCCTGGAGATGAGGTTTGAGGGAGCCCACCCAGGGGGTAGAATTCCATCAAACACCCCTGGGTGGGTACCGGAGGATGCTGCCGACCATCTGTCGGCGTGATAGGGCTTCCAGGAGTCCGGACTGAGCTGGGGCAGCGGAGGCATCGGCGCGTCTCTGAAAATGCCGAGGCCTCGAGAATTATAGGGATTGGAGCCCGGGGCTGGCGTGGCTGAGAAGACCTGGAGTGGTGGAGTTGTGGTGGATTGAGAGCTCCACTGGTCTCCCCCCCTTGAGAGGAGGAGAGCTCGGAGCAATGGAGTGATGGGGTGACGAGGGTGAGAGCCTCGTGGGGGAGAGCCAGCTGCCCCCCCAATGACAGCTGAGGAGCCCTGTAGGAGGAGAGCCGGCTGGCCCCCCCTCCCCGAGAGGAGGAGAGCTCGGAGCAGCGGAGCGATGGGGCGACGAGGGTGAGAGCCTCGCGGGGGAGCGACGGTTGCCCCCCCCCTCAATGACAGCTGAGGAGCTCTGTAGGGGGAGAGCCGGCTGCCCCCCACCTTGAGAGGAGGAGAGCTTGGAGCAGCGGAGCGATGGGGTGACGAGGGTGAGAGCCTCGTGGGGGAGAGCCGACTGGCCTCCCCCTCCCCTCCCCCCTTTTCCCTCCCCCGCCTTCTCCCCCCCTCAATGACTGCTGAGGAAATGGTGAGGCTCCACCCCAAGACCACATGGAAAGGAGACAGCTCTTTGAGCAGGACAGCGGCAGGTGAGAGCCGTCTGCATGGAACATCTGGGGGGAGTTTTTTACCCTCCACCAACTAGATGACTGTGGTTGTGATCCGAGGCCCAGGGAAAAACTGAACCGTCCGGCCAAATGGGACATTATATCTGCCCAAAGATGGACAAACTCTCATCACTGTTTGTACCCAAGCTGTGACTATGCCGCATAAATGCTGGATAAGACGTGCCTTCTTGCACTGCGAGATGCCCCCCTCTCACGGAGATGGCCTGCATGTCTCTCAAAGGCCTACCTTGATGACGGATTTTGGAATCCCGAGAGGTGGCATGCTCAAAAAAAGGGGTTATGGAGGTTTTTAAGTAGGGGTTTTAAATGTTTTTAAGGGGTTCCAGGGAGGGGGCTGGCAAGATTAGTAATGGAGTAGGCCTGGGGGGAGGTCTACGGGATAGGGGAGGGTTAGGGGGAGGGAATAGGGAGGAGGAGAAACATGGGCCAGGCAACGGGTGGGACCAGAATCACGAGGGTGCGGATTATGGAGGGGGCAGAGGTGATTCTGATCCCATAGGCTGTGTAAGTGGGAGGGGCAGATATGGCGGGAGCAGGGGGCCATATTCATTTATGAGAGCGCGTCCCCGCTATCTTCGAGCGTTGCCGCGCTCTGACCCCCATGGCTCTACTTGTGATCTGGGCTGTTTAGAGCCAAAGGGCCCGGGCTGTAGGCTGGTATTGTGCAACGCCAGGTCTGTGGTAAATAAGGGCCCCTTGATACAAGACCTAATTATGGAGGGGGCCGCAGACCTGGCGGGTATTACAGAGACCTGGTTGGGTCCAGAGGGAGGTGTCCCTCTGGTGGAAATGTGCCCTCCGAGCTTCCTTGCATTTCACCAGCCGAGAGCTCAGGGCAGGGGTGGGGGAGTGGCGGTTGTGATTAGGGAAGGTCTCAGGCCAAGAGAGGTCACTGTTCCTCAGACGGCAGGCTGTGAATCCCTCCTTGTGAGGTGGGACCTTGGGGGTCCAAGGGCTGTGTTGCTCACGTACCTGGCTCCCTGCCACGTGTCAACCGCCCTGCCCGAGCTCCTGGGCGTCATCGCGGCGGTGGCGGATGAGGTCCCCAGGCTGGTAGTCATGGGTGACTTCAATCTGCCATCAGCTGGCGAGGCGTCTGGGGAGGTTCGGGAGTTCATGGCTTCCATGACAGCCATGGACCTGACCCAGGTAATTCAAGGTCCCACTCACACGGGGGGAAACACGCTTGACCTGTTTTTTGTCTCTGGTCAGTGTTTGAGTGATCTGGATATGGGAAATATAGTTATTACTCCTCTGTCATGGTCCGATCACTCTCTCCTACACTTGGACTTTCTGACCGCCACCCCCCACCACAGGGAGGCGGAACCAATTATTTGGTACCGCCCCAGGCGACTGATGGAACCCGACAGGTTCCAGACGGAGCTTGGGCCAATACCGGAGGCTCTAACACACAACTCGGTTGGGGCGCTGGTAGCAGCCTGGGATAGGGCGGCTGCTGGTGCCTTGGATTGGGTTGTGCCTTTGCGGCCTCTGAGCCGGCGTGGTTCTCGATCGGCTCCCTGGTTCAACGGGGAGCTGAGGGAGATGAAGCGCCGGAAAAGACGCCTAGAGAGCAGTTGGAGGGCGAGCCGCTCTGAGTCTGACCGAACACGGGTAAGAGACCATATTAGGACTTACCTAGTGGCGATAAGGGCAGAGAAGTGTTCTTATGTCACTGCCCTTATTGCGTCATCAGATAATCGCCCAGCCTCCCTGTTTAGGGTAACCCGCTCCCTCCTTCAACGGGAGCTGAGGGGGGATCCCTTGGAGGTAAGAGCTGAGGATTTTGTGCGATATCTATGACAAAATCGCTCAGATTCGGGAAGGCTTTAACTTCGAAGAAGGGGGTCCAGCGGGAGTGGCTGAGGCCGGCCTTGAGACTGTTACTTGGGCTATGTTTGACTTCGTGACACCGGATGACTTCGACAGGTTGGTGGGAGGTCTTAGAGCAACCACATGTTTATTGGACCCGTGTCCCTCCTGGTTGGTACTGGCCTCCAGTGAGGTGATGCGAGGCTGGCTTCAGGTGATTACCAACGCTTCGTTGAGTGATGGTGTCTTTCCCGCCGCCTTGAAAGAGGCGGTGGTGTGACCTCTCCTCAAGAAGCCCGTCCTGGACCCCGTTGTTCTATCCAACTACCGTCCTGTCTCCAACCTTCGCTTTGTTGCGAAGGTTGTTGAGAGTGTGGTTGCTCGACAGTTCTCTCAGCACCTGGAGGAATCGTCTTATCTGGATCCGCTCCAGTCGGGCTTCAGGCCGGGCTACAGCACGGAAACAGCTTTGGTCGCATTGGTGGAGGATCTCTGGCGGGCCCGGGACAGGGGTTGTTCCTCTGTCCTGGTGCTATTGGACCTCTCAGCGGCTTTTGATACCATCGACCATGGTATTATGCTGCGCCGGTTGGAGGGGCTGGGCATAGGGGACACCGTGTTTCGGTGGTTCTCCTCCTTCCTCTCTGGCCGGACGCAGTTTGTGTTGACGGGGTCAGAGGTCGATCCCGAGGCCCCTTGACTGTGGGGTGCCTCAGGGGTCGCTCCTCTCGCCCTTGTTGTTCAACATTTATGTGAAGCAGCTGGGTGAGATCATTCGAGGTTTTGGGGTGAAATTCCATCAGTACGCTGATGACACTCAGCTGTACATTTCCACCCCGAACCACCCAAATGAAGCCCTTGACGTAGTGACCCAGTGCCTGGAGGCCGTGCGGATCTGGATGGGGAAGAACGGTCTCAAGCTCAACCCATCCAAGACCGAGTGGCTGTGGTTACCGTCGTCCCGGTATAGTCAGCTGACTCCATCACTGTCTATTGGGGGCGAGTCAGTGGCCCCCACGGGAAGGGCTTGCAACTTGGGAGTCCTCCTGGACTCACGGCTGTCCCTTGAGGACCATGTGTCGGCCGTACCCGGGAGGATGTTTTACCAGATTCGTCTGGTACGCCAGTTGTGTCCCTTCCTGGATCAGGATGCGCTACGCACGGTCACTCATGCCTTCGTCACTTCCAGACTGGACTATTGCAATGCTCTCTACATGGGGCTCCCCTTGAGGTGCACGCGGAGGCCCCAACTGGCGCAGAATGTGGCTGCGCGGGTGGTGGTGAGGGCGCCCTGGCGGGCACGAACGGCCTCCATCATGCGTGAGCTGCACTGGTTGCCGGTGGTCTTCCGGGTGCGTTTCAAGGTGTTGGTCACCACCTTTAAAGTGCTCCATGGCATACGACCCAGTTATTTACAGGACCGCCTACTGCCAGTAAATACCTCCCACCGACCAGTTCGCTCCCACAGGGAGGGCCTCCTCAGGGTGCCATCGGCTAAGCAATGTCGGCTGGTGGCGCCCAGGGGGAGAGCCTTTTCTGTGGGGCCACCGACGATGTGGAACGAGCTCCCTCCGGAACTCCGGACATGTCATGATCTCCGCAGCTTCAGAAGAGAATTGAAGACTTACCTCTTCAATCAAGCCGGCCTGGCCTAGAGCTCCTCGGGTTTTTATGAAATTTAAATTAAGTAGTTAGGGTTTTAATATGGGATTTTAATTTGGTTTTTAGTACAGCCTAGGTTATTTAATTCTGTTTTAAATATTTATTATTGTTATGTTTTAAATTTGGCTGTAAACCGCCCCGAGTCCTACGGGAGAGGGGCGGTATAAAAGTTTACAAAATAAATAAATAAATAAAAATAAAATTTTTCCAGTATAAGTTTATAGTCAAGTTGAGCCAAGGGTTGCTCAATTTCAAAGATAATCAAAAACAGTCTGTATCATTTAGTAGAGGCTGTGTTCAGAGAACATTTAATCAGTGTCCACCCCCACCAGTGCAGCTGTTAATTTTCTTTGTATTTTCTCCTTTATGATAATTTGAAAGTCAAGGTTAATCCAATCCTCAAAAGAAAAAGTTGCAATTTTAAGTCACTAATTAAAGTTGCAATTTTAAGTTTTTCCACAAGGTGTCCTCAGTACCATGTAAAATCTTCTCCCAGAAACCAGGAATCTCATAAACAAGATCAGGAAATACAGAAAAAAGAAGCATTCAAACCCAATAGCAGATTCAATACTGACAAAATTTTCCAAGACCCCGAAGTGAAGGAAAAAAGAGAAAAAAAATAGGAAAAAAATCACTTTAAATTAATTCAGTCCAAGCTTCTTTTCCCCACACTCACAAACGCCGCCTTCTTAGAGTAGGGAAATCATTTCAAAAGCGCTTTTTACAGGCACACACAAAAAAAGAAAAACCAAGAGAGGGAGGAAAAAAATCTCACCCGGCTCAGCCACGGTGGTCCCTGTGCTTAGATGTTCTTCTGACTTCTGATTGCAGCGGCTAGATGAACAGCCATTTTACTTGCCGTTCTTTCCACCGTTGGCCCAAAGGAGCAATCTCGGTCCCTGGAAGAAGCTGCCGCTCTCCCAAGGACAACGAGGACCTCCTCACTGGTAGCTGCCCCCACAGGGCAGCTTTTCGACCCGATTAAGGATCTACCAGCAGCAGAGAATCAGCTGGCAAGGAGAGCCATCTCCTTGCACAGCTGCGAGCACCGCTATCCGGAATCGGAAGTCCGTTCCGGCACCCTTTTTTGATAGATTTTTTTCAACTTTTCCATGAGCTGTGCTACACCCTCTATTGCAGCGGTTCTCAACCTGTGGGTCGCGACTTCTTTGGGGGTCGAACGACCGTTTCACAGGGGTCGCCTAAGACCAGGGCTTTTTTTCCCTCATAAAACACTCAAAACCGCATTCCGGCACCTTTTTTTGATCTTTTTTTTCAACTTTTCCATGAGCTGTGCTACACCCTCTATTCTATTGGCTTTCAAAAGCCAATAGAATAGACTCTATTGAATAGACTCTTAATGTATTGAATAGATTAAGAGTCTATTCAATAGACTCCATTCTATTGGCTTTCGAAAGCCAATAGGAATTGTCCAGACCTGGTCATTAACAGCTGTCACTGCACTGCTGAGCGCACCAAAAGACCCAGCCCGCAAACGCTGCCGAGCCGGTCCCAACACGTCCTGGTTGCCCAGCTGCACTCTGCCCCCGGCCGCCCTCCACAACAGAGCTTCCCCCCGCACCACCTGGCCCACCTCCCTCAACGTTGGAAGCCGCCCCGGCTGCCCTCCACGCTGGAGCTTCCCCCCGTGCCACCCGGCCCACCTCCCTCACCATCGGAGGCCGCCCCGGCCGCCCTGCACAACAGAGCTTCCCCCCGCGCCACCTGGCCCACCTCTCAACGTCGGAGCCGCCCCGGCCGCCCTCCGTAATGGAGCTTCTCCCCGCGCCACCTGGCCCACCTCCCTCAATGTCGGAAGCCGCCCCGGCCGCCCTCCACAACGGAGCTTCTCCCCGCGCCACCTGGCCCACCTCCCTCAACGTCAGAAGCCGCCCCAGCTGCCCTCCACGCTGGAGCTTCCCCCCGCGCCACCCGGCCCACCTCCCTCACCGTTGGCGGCCGCCTCGGCCGTCTGGCGCCCGGCATGGCCCTGGAGCTGGCGGGCAGGAGCAGCTCCTTCCCGGCTTGCCGGGCTCCAGGCGGCGGGGAAGAGGGCGATGCCCACATGGGCGTCGTAGGCCAGCCGGACGGGCCGGGAGGGGAGAAGCGGCGCCTTCCGAGCAGGAGCTGGCGCTCCGGCTGCACCCCTCTCGCGTGTGACAAGTCGGGGAAGGGTTTGGCGGTGAAGGGCTGCGCAGCGTGGAAAGGGGCTCCCACGATCCCGCCGCTGCGATGGCGCTCAGGAGGCTGGAGGGGGGCAGGTCCCGGGGGCGGCTGGGAGAGCGCAAGAGGTGCCAGGATGAGGATGGGGGGCTCCAGACTACCATCCCCAGCAGCCCTAAAAAGCACTGGAAGAGTGGGGAATGCTGGGAGTTGCAGTTCATCACCATTTGGGAAAACATGACTCTCCAAAGATCCTTCCTTCCTTCCTTCCATCTCCTTCCCTTCCCCTTCAATCTCTCTCCTTCCTTCCTTCCCCCTTCAATCTCCTTCCTTCTCCATCTCCTTCCCTTCCCCTTCAATCTCTCTCCTTCCTTCCTTCCCCCTTCAATCTCCTTCCTTCTCCATCTCCTTCCTTTCCCCTTCAGTCTTCCTTCCTTCCTTCCTTCCATCTCCAACTCCATCCCTTCCCCTTCAATCTCCCTCTCCTTCCTTCCTTCTTTCCTTCCCCCTTCAATCTCCTTCCTTCTCCATCTCCTTCCTTTCCCCTTCAATCTTCCTTCTTCCATCTCCATCCCTTCCACTTCAATCTCTTTCTCCTTCCTTCCTTCCTTCCTTTCCCCTTCAATCTCCTTCCTTCTCCATCTTCTTCCTTTCCCCTTCAATCTTCCTTCCTCTTCCCTTCCTCCCAACATTTTTGAGCAAGGAAGAGTAAGCTTCTCCAGTGAGCATTGCTATATTGTTTTTGTAATTCATCACTATGCTTTCATTATGTTCAGTTCGTAACAATGAAAATACACCCTGCATATCAGATATTTACATTACGATTCCAAAAAGTAGCAAAATTACAGTTATGAAGTAGCAATGAAAATAATTTTATGGTTGGAGTTCACCACAACATGAGGAACTATATTAAGGGGTCGCGGCATTAGAAAGGTTGAGAACCACTGTTCTAATACCTTAGTTTTTATTATAAATTTTATTTAATTCTTCTTCCACTAATATCCCTTAATTAGAATAAAGTATTAGTCTATCCTATATATATCTAGTTATCAACTAATCAATCTCTTTTAGCTAACAGACACAAAAATAGAATAAAATTAAAAAAATCAAATCTTAAATTCTTTCAATCCATTAAACATAGTTCAATTCATATCCAATTAAATTATTGTAACTAATAACATCGATCTTATCAAGCAGAAATCATCTTATTAGGTTAATTCAAGATTACATAATAATTTTCTTACAAGTGACCCTATTGTCCTAAACAAAAAAGAACACATTCTTAAAGCATTTAATATATATTTCATTAATCACCCCTTTTCTCTCTTACTTGTAACTCATAATCTTAATCCTAAAATCAAATTCATAAATCTAAATTGCCTTTAATCCATTATCTCACAATATCTCTTTTTTAAGCTAAAATATTAATCTATCCTAAAGCTATATAAACCATCAGTCAACTTTAAACTAACAAAATAACATCAAACTTTAAGATATTTCATTAATCATCAAACAAATAGATCATCAGTAATTTCCATATAGATAAATTTTATATCTTCCATTAATCCCATTTTTCTTACATCTAACTCATAATCTTATTTTAATTTTTTATTAAAGCAATCAACATTAATCATAATAGCATACTAAAAATCAGTCAACATAAATCATGAGATACAACAGTACGTAATAGCCTTTGTATACGTAAACCAGGGGGAAGTTCAAGCTACCTGCTATCCAACTTAATACAATCGATTTAATTTTGTAAACATTCTTCACTCCTTTATGTCAAGCTTTAACTATAAGCCAGATACATTTTATTTGATTGGTGTTTCTCTTGTATGTAGTCTATCCACTGTTTCCAGTCTATCATATATTGTTCATTTGAGCGATCCTTCAAATATGCCGATATTTTGGCCATTTCTGCCAAATTTATTACTTTCAAAGTCCATTCTTCAATAGGTGGTATTTCTGGCTTCTTCCAGTATTGTCCCACCAGCAGTCTCGCTGCTGTGATCAAGTTCAGAATTAGGTTCGTCTCTGTGGTAGTGCAATCTTTTATGATCCCTAACAAAAACACCTGAGGTAGAAATTCAATACGCTTTTTCAAAATGGTTTGGAGTGTCCGCCATATTTTCCTCCAGAAGGCTTTAATTTTTCTACATGTCCACCATACATGAAAATATGTAGCCTCCCCATTGCCACACCGCCAACATTTAGGTTGGGTGTCTGGATAGATATATGATAATTTTTTCGGATCTAGATGCCACCTATAGAACATCTTATAGAAGTTTTCCCTTAAATGTTGCGCTTTCGTAAATTCTACATTTCTCACCCAGATTCCCTCCCACGTTTCCATCGTGATAGGTTGCCCAAAATCTTGTTCCCACTTTACCATACAGTCCTTGACTAGTACAGATTCAGAGTCCATTTCTATCAGTACGCTGTACACTCGTTTGATATGCATGAGCCCCTGCTCTCTAACCTGTTCAATTAAATTCTCATCTGTAAGGGATAAGCCCTTCTTCAGGTCTTTTTGCCATCTAGACTGCAGTAGCAAATATGAAAGCCAGGTACCCCCCTATTCCTTCTTCTGCTAGCGTATTTGGTGGCTTTAACGAAAACACATTTTCTTCTTCCAATACATGTTTACTATAGGGCACCACTTCCTGACCTTGTGATATATTTATGTCCCCTATTGCGTGCCCGGGGATCGTCCAGATGGGAATCTTTTCGTGTAGTAGGTACTTATATTTCTTCCAGACCCACAACAACGGGGTTCGTAGTGGGTTCTCCCTGAAATTCTTGTCAACCTTTTTGTCATACACAAGGTATGCGTGCCAGCCATATAGTAAACCATGCCCTTCAACATTCAATATTCTGTCGTTCGTCATGTTGAGCCAGTCGCTCAGCGCCACCAGCGCCGCGGCGTAGTAATATAACTTCAGATTGGGCATTTTTAAACCACCTCTCTTCCTTGTATCCTGGATGATTTTTAATTTAACCCTCGGTTTCTTGCCACCCCAAATAAATCTGTTGATGCCCTTCTGCCATTCGTCCAAGTCCACATCCTTTTTGAGTATGGGTAGCATTTGAAAGAGAAATAGAAATTTTGGCAATACGTTCATTTTTACTGCCGCTATCCTGCCCAGCAGGGACAATTGTAATATTTTCCACCTGACCAGATCTGTTTGTATCTTGTTCCACAGCACCTCATAATTATTTTTGTATAATTTTGCATTTGTAGCT
The DNA here is from genome assembly GCA_034064705.1 of Bothrops alternatus. Taxonomy (NCBI): domain Eukaryota; kingdom Metazoa; phylum Chordata; class Lepidosauria; order Squamata; family Viperidae; genus Bothrops; species Bothrops alternatus. Next base: position 6,946,314 of record JARGCV010000004.1, on the reverse strand, counting down.
TCTATCTCCACTCCTAAGTATTTAACTTTCTTAACTATTTCACAGCCCGTTATTCTTTCCAAGTCCTGTTTTGCTTTGTTATCTAGATTTTTAACTAGCATCTTCGTCTTAGCTATATTTACTTTGAAGCCTGATACCCTACCATAGTCTTTCATTATCTCCATCAATCTCCTAGCTGATTGTGCTGGTTGCGCCATTGTCACCAGCAGGTCGTCCGCGAAGGCACATAGTCTGTAGTCTTGTTGTCTAATCCGTATGCCTTTTATGTCCTCCGCCGCTCTTATCTTGTTCAGTAGAATCTCCAGCATTAAAACAAATAGCAAGGGGGATAGCGGGCATCCCTGTCTCGTACCTTTTTCTATGTTAAATGAGTCTGTTAAGTCCCCATTCACAATGATCTGGCCTGTTTGTTTCTGGTAAATTGCCAGTATGGAGTTAAGAAACTGTTTTCCCATTTTCATCCCCCCGACCAGTTTTGTCAGAAACGGCCAATTCAGTCTATCGAAGGCTTTTTCTGCATCCACAAACATGAGAGTAGCGGGCACCTGGTTGTGCCTTTCCAAATACTCTATTATGTTCAGCAGTTGTCTTACATTAGTTTTCATCTGACGTCCTTGTATAAATCCAGTTTGATCCAGGTGAATTATTTTTTGTAACACAGTCATTAATCTGTTGGCCAAGATTTTTGCGAAGATTTTGTAATCCGTTTTCAGTAGTGAGATGGGTCTGTAATTTTCAGGTTGTGCGTTATCTTTTCCCTCTTTAGGGATTAGAGAGATATAAGCTGTTTTCCATGACGGTGGAACTTGACCATCTTCTTGTATGTTGACAAATAACTTTCTAAGGGGTTCTATCATTTCCTCTAGGAGATGCTTGTAGTAGGTCGCTGTTATCCCATCCGTCCCGGGCGATTTTCCCTTTTTCAATTGTTTGATCACTGAGTGTATTTCCTCTTTTGTGATCAATGCATTCAGGGCATCTCTTTGTTCATTGGTGATTATCAATAACTTTTCATTTTGTAAAAACTTATCTATCTCCTTGTCTTGTGTCTTCTCTTCGGCATATAACTTTGAGTAGAACTCTGTAAAAGCTTTCTTGATTACTTCCTGTTGAAACTCTTCCTTGCCTTTGTACTCTATCTTTTCAATTATGCGGGATTTCTGCTTCTTCCTTAAGATATAAGCCAGTCACTGACCAGGTTTGTTGGAGTTACAGAATGTCTTATGTTTTGCGTATTGTATATTCCTTGCCACTTGGTCTGCCAACAACAAGTCAAATTGTTTCCTTAAAATCTTGATTCCTTCTTTGGTGACTTTGTCCTCCGGTCTTTTTATTAATAGTTGCTCTTTCTTACTTATCTCATCTTCTAACTCCTTTCTTTTTTGTTCTTGTTTGCAACGGTGCCTTTTGTTTTTGTTTTTTAAATGTATTTTATTGATATTTTTTAATATACAAACAAACAATCATCAACAAAACATAAATACAATTTCCAATACTTCTAGTAGTAATAACTCAACTGAAAATAAACATCTCAAACAGTTAACCTTCATCCTTCTCTATCTCCATCCTATTCCCCTTTCTTGTCAACTTCCACTTAAATCAACCTTCACTCCACCAAAGGCCACCCAAACAACCCTTTAATAACAATAATTAAATATTCTTCCACCAACCCCAAATACAGTTGAGAAACCATCATCTCTAAGATTATAATCCCTCCCTAACCCTCGACTTCCCAGAATGATTACAGGGTATAACAAAAGAAAACCCCACTACGTCAAACAAAATTATTATATAGTTTTAACAAGAATTTTAAACTATATAACATATACATTCTCTGAGTCAAATCAATCCCTTAAACAAAACACAAAAAAAACTCATCTTATTGAAATTAAACAGATAATATTAAAAATAACAATATCAATAAGTCCCTCAATTCAAAAAAATAATAATAATAATAATAGTTATATTCTTATTCAATTTAATTTATCATAATATATCTTAATATGTATCTTCATTTAAACATCCTCTTCTAAACCTTACTTATAAAATTTATCTTTAATTCAACCCTAAATCTTAAATTAAACTTAATTCCTTATTAAACAAACAACTCATCTTGTTAAGAATAATATTTATCATTTACATCTAAACCGTCAATCTAAGTCAAATCTTGATATATCATTTAAACATCCTATCTTACAACTTACTTATAATCTCAATCTTTAAATCAACCCATAATCTTAGATTAACCTTAATTCTCTCATTTAATTATAAATTTCATTTAATCAATCAACTTCTGGGCTCTCTCATAAAAACAAACTATTTGTACCATTTCTAACTTACATTCCATCTAATGTCAAACCTATATCATCAAAACAAATACATCCTTCATCAATTTAATTATGTCAACCATTAATCATCTTACTCGTAATCTTAGTCCTTAATTCAGTCCATAATTTTAAATTACCCATAAATCCTTACATACAGTTTTAAATTTCATTACTTCAAACGAATTCTAGGTTTTCTATTTAACCAAATACACCGCCATAACAAGGCCACCCTTCCAAATAATAAATCTCTCTTCTTTATTTCTTCGACCCCATGAATAAATTGCTTCTTGAATTGAGTCATCCTTTCTTGAATCAAATCCTCTTGCTTTCCATAAATAAACTGTTCATCAAACCGAATCCATTTATAGTCTAATTGCTTCATAAAGTGAAACAAAGTCTCTCTTTTGTCAATTAAATCCTCTTCTTGCTGCCCGGCTGGACAGAATTCCCCTTCTTGAAACAAAACCTCTTGCTCTCCATAAACAAACTTTCCATCTAGCAAAATCCAGTTGTAGTCTTTATTCTCAAAACTATCCTCTTCTCTTCCCTGTTGATCTTCTGATTTCTCTTGTGTTGTATAATAGTCAGCAGACAATTGTAAATCAGTTTCATTTGAAGAAAAAAATCCAGTTAATTGATCTAACTCTTCTCCATGTTCAAATTGTAAAATAAATTGTTCAGCAGTCGGTTGTACATCAACTTCATTTGGAGGAAAGAATTTAGCTAATTTAATTAATATTTCTGTAAAAGCCTCTTTCAAAGATGCTTTAATCTCTTTCAAAGATGCTTTAATCTCTTTAAAGTCTTGGGTAAAAATCTTCTGTGTATCAGACCTTTTTTCATAAAATTCATCAGTACGATCCAACATAGGTTTAGCATTTGGCTGTAAATTCCACTCCATTTTAAATTTCAAATAATCACAGCCGTCTCTCTAGCTGCGCTTGAGAAAACAGGAAGAGAGAAAAAAGTAACAGTTCCACTTTCACTTCCAGCACTTTCCTTAACAATGAAAATAGTGAAAGCTAAACGCCATTTTGAAACATTATGTTGATTGTAGACGTTAGAAATGTATAACCAAAAAGAAACAATAAAAATACTTGCAATCCATTTAAGACTCCTGTAGTCATTCAGCCTGCTTACAGTCTCTCCAGTGTTAACTTTTAAAAAAGCAGAAGTGGTCGCGGCGTCTTTCTCTGTCCGAGGACAGAAGCGTCTCTGGATAGGAGCGTCCTCCGGAGCTATAGGGAGCTCACTCTTAATCCCTGGAAACTTATTTTCCAGGGGTTTAAGAAGGCTCAACCTTGCTCCCGATGCTCTACACCTCTCCTTTGCCCGGAGAGGGGATTTTTCACCGCGAAAAAACAGCTGGTGTGCGCTGTTTTTCGCGGCTTTACAGATCCAGATGACGGAGTCTCACAGAGGAGACCCTAGCGGCGCCAGCGGAGCCACCGGAAGTAACGGTGCCTTTTGTTCATGTCCATGAGAATCCCATGCATGTATGCCTTGCTGGTGTCCCATATCATTTCTATAGGTGTCTCTTCATATTTATGCTAAAGAATTCCTTCATAACATTTTTGCATTCAACCACCTTTTCATCATATTTAAACAAATTTTCATTAATTCTCCAGGATCTCCTAGGTTTCTGTCCATGTCTTAATTCCATCCATACCGGGTTATGGTCTGATAGTACTTTGGGTAGGATTTTCACCGTTTTTAGGCTAACAAGCAAGTCGCTGGTTGTTAATATAAAGTCAATTCTAGAGAATGATTGGTGTCTGTCTGAGAAAAAGGTAAATTCTTGCTCCTTGCCATGTCTTTCCCTCCAAATGTCTATCAGTTCGAGGTCATCCTTTATGTCAAAGAAGGATTTAGGCAACTTGTAGTGTTCCTGCGGATTGGGTGCTGTCTTCTTTTTATCCAGGTCGACCTCTATGACACCATTCCAGTCTCCCATTATAATACATGATCTGTAGTTGAGTTGTGTTAACTTTTTATGTACCAATTTGTAGAATTTTCCTTGTTGATTTGGTGCATATACGCCCATCACAAGAATTTTCTTATCTTCCTGTACTATTTCGATTGCTAGGTATCTACCTTGGGAGTCTGACTCTATTAGTTTAGCTCTGATATGCTTTTTCACATAGATGACAATGTCATTCTTCTTTACTGCTGCCGCTGCAACAAATTGTGTGCCTAGTTTGTTGTTGGTTAAATATTTCTGGTCCGTAGTTCTGATGTGTGTTTCTTGTCAGCAAATTATATCATTTTTACCTTAATTCAGGTAATGGAATATTTTTTCCTTTTCTGTGGGGAGTTTAACCCGTTAACGTTCCAAGTCAAATATTTACTTGTCATGATCGGCTTCGGGACACTCCTGCCAGACCGCTTCCGCTTTTTCTCCTGCTTTCTTCTTTGGTCTCGCTCCCATGGTATCCAGGTTGGTGTTCATATTGTTTTGTGGAATCTTTTCATTCTGTTCTGTGCGTTTGGTAGTAGACCTTAACTGCCTTAACTCTTTGATCTGTCCTGCTTCCATGGTTTTATTGACATCCATCCTCTGTGCAGTCGCATCCCGAGGAGGTCCTTTCTCTTCTTCTGCTGTTGCGGCGGTCTGTGCTTCTGGGGAGTTTGATCGTTGTTCTAAGTCCCTTCCTCTTTCACGTGGCCGGTCTGTGTTATCCCGTGGTTTGGGCTGGGGTCCCCCCGCCTTCAGTTCCTTTTCAAGGAATTCTTTTGCTTTCTGGATTGAGTTCAGATAGTATCTTTTGCTTTTATAGAGTAGTGACATTCCAGTTGGGGCTTCCCATCGATATTGTAGAGCGCGTGCTTTCAGTTCGGTGACCATGAACTTGTAGTCTTTTCTTTCTCTTAACATCTTGGGGGGGATCTCCTTCAATATCACCACCTCTTGCCCGTCTACATACAGTTTCTTGTTATAGGATGTTGTAGAAATAAGATCTCGGAACCCCTTTGTTGCAAAATGGATAACCACGTCTCTTGGTAGATTTTTGTTTGATGCAAACCATGAGTTAACTCTGTGGATTCTGTCGACTTGCCACGAGATATTTTCCGCTTTCTCTCCGAGAAATTTTTCCAGAGCTTTTACAATAATTCTTTTCAGGTCCTTTTGGTTTTCATTTGTTGTCTCACCCAGTCCCCTAATCCTGATTGCTGTCATCATCTGCCAATATTGCATCATAGTTGTTTGGTCCTGTACCTGACTTTTCATCTCAGCCATTTGTCCCTCCATTTGACTCTCCACCTCTTCCATCCCTTTTTCAACCCTCTCTCAGATCATCTTAAGATTTTTTCCAATTTCATCTCTCATACTCTTATTGTGTGTTTGCATTGTTTCCTTGAATTGATCTAGGTCTGCGGTCACCGCTTTGCTTTGTTCTTCCCACTTCCTCTCAAGCTCTCTGCCTTGTTCCTTCCATTTCTGTTCTAATTCTTCACTCCGTCTCTCCATCCTCGTGCCCACTTCCTCTAACTTTTTATCCATTTCCTCCACCCTTTTTCCCAGTGCCTCTATCATCTCTTTTAGTTCTTTCATCATGTGCATTACTGGAGAGGCCTGGATAGAGGGGGGGTCTGGGGTCCTGTAGATGTGGGGGAGGAGGTAACTTGTTCCCTGATATTTTGAGTAACTGGGCTGGGGAGGGTGCTACTACCTTCGGGGGTATTAATTTGGATTGCTTGGTGGCCATTCTGAGTTCACTCTACTGTTGGCCAAGCGTTTCTTCTGATTTTTTTAAAAAATAAACCAAATTAATCACAAGGCAGTATTCAGATGCTGATCCAATATTTTAACCTTTCAGGGATAAGGATCAAGATTCAAACAGTTCAGTGATAAGAATCAATATTCAGGCAGTTCCAGGGTAAGAGTCAACTAAGATCAGAGGGCCAGTTCAATTTGCCTTGGCTCCCTCCAAGCTATAGTCCGTCAGCTTTTCCCTTCTCTTCGCCCTTCTCCTTTCTTTATTTATTTTATTTCTATGTCTATTTTCTTCTCGGCCAGTAGGTGTTTGAAAGGGAGCCTTTCTTTATTTTATTTCTATGTCTATTTTTTTCTCGGCCAGTAGGTGTCTCCCTTCTCCTTTCTCCCTTTCAATGCTGTATGGACTTCCGTGTTAGCCAAAATGTCGGCTTCCTGCTCCCTCGGCACTTTCTCACCCTCAGTTTTTGTTCTGAATTCTTATTTGCTTCTCTTGAGAAAGAAGGAAGAAGGGCTACTCTTATATTTTTACCCTTTTCAGCCCACGAAGTCTAGCTGGTTAAGGTAAAAGTCTCCTTTGCCCCTACTTTTCTATCGTCGCTAGTCCATGGGGGGGGGAATTTCCACCCCCTTTCTTACCGAGGCTGCTTTTCTCTTCTCCCTCTTTGGAGATCCTCCTGGGCAGCTCTCCCTTCCCAGATCACTCTCAGCTTGGATTATTTCTGGCTCTCCCGAGGCTTGCCTCACCTCTGCCGATGCACCAGAAGGTCCTCTCCAAGTTGCCTATCCCTCCAGGCGGCAATCGCTCTTGGCAGCCGAGAAAAAAGCCGATAAACAGAGATCTGTCCCGGAGCTCCCCTGAGACTCTCTAACTCATAATCTTGATCCTTAAGTCAGTCCATAATTCTAGATTGCCTTTAGCCATTACTCAAAACTTTAACTTTCTTTTTTTTCAGTCTTGTTCTAGGTTTTTCAAATGCCAAGTAGGTTTCCATAGCAAGGCTTCCTTTCCAAAAGATAGGTCTCTCTTTGTTGCTTGTAGTATCATTTGAATCAGGGAGAACCATCTTGGCCTCTGAATTGGCCTTCTGATTTTTTTTTACCATAAAGTCTCGTTGCTTTAAAATTCCAAGTTCCAGTCTTTACTTTTTCTGATTCTCAACGCCATAGGTGAATTGCATATAAGGCAAAGTCAATTTCTCTTTATTCTCAGTAAAGTCCTCTTCTTGTGTAGTCTGTTTGGTAGAAGAATCAGGTGCAATCTGAAAGTCAGTTTTGAAATTTGAAGAAGAGATTCTGGCTCTTAGTTCTGTAGTAAACTCTTTCATTGTAACACATATTTCCTCTTTAGTCTCATAGATTTTTTCCAAAATTAAATTTACAGTTTAGATGTGAGCGCAGCTCCATTTTAAAAGAAAATTCAAACATCCAATTAAGTTTCATATAAAGAAATCATCTCCTCTCCAGTTGCAATATTAATTTTTAGCCAGTAAATGTCCTCAGTAAGCTAAAAAATCTTTTTTTCAAAAGTCATTTCATTTTTCATTTTTTTTCTTTACCTTTCCTTTTTTTCTGTTTTCCAGGGAAAAATAAAGGAAGAAGTACTCAAAAAAAAAAACACAGACTAATAATAAAGTTCTTAGAAAATTTTTTTTCCAGTACCCCAAAATGTACTTGTATAAAAGAGCAATGTAGTTTCTAAAGCTTTGTTCTATTCTTTTGTTCGCCTTTCTTCCCAAACGAGTAAAAGCTGCCTTTCCGAGCCAGGGAAATATTTCCAACACAGCTCTTACAGGCAAAAAACAAAAAAGAAAACAAAGAGAGGGAAAAAAAGAAGGATCTCACCCGGATTCACCACGGTGGGTTTGAAGCTTAGCTGTTCTTTGACTTGCGGTTTCTAGCGGCTAAGTGCTCGGCCATTTTACTGGCCAACCTTCTTCTCCGTCAGCCCTCAGAGTCTGGCCCGAACAGCTGGATGAGCCGCCGCTCCTCCACAGCCGAGCAAAGCCTCTTCGATGAAAGTCACACCCTCCAGGGTGACTTTAGACCCGTATAAGGGTCTACCGGTGGAGGGAAGCTAGCCGACAAAGAGACGAGTCTCTTCGTGCGACTAGGAGCACCGCGACCCAGAACTGGAAGTCCGGGAGCACGATTTCCTGGGCCCTGTGGAAAAGGGAGTTGACCTTTGGAAGGAAAGTAGGATCGAGGCGAAGGACCACTCGATCCTGGTGGAAAATGCACAGGTCATCCCGGGTAGAGAGCACTGCCAATTCGGAAATACATCGCGCCGATGTGATTGCCACCAAGAATGCAACCTTGTGGGACAGGTAACGAACATCGCACATTTTTAGAGGCTCAAAGGGCGACTTGGTCAGAGCCCGAAGAACCCGCGGCAGCTCCCAAGAAGGATACCTGTGCACTACAGGGGGCCTGGTGTTAGCAGCACCCTTGAGGAATGAGCGGAGCAAGGGGTGATGTCCCAAGGAAACCGCGGAGTCACAGGTGAGTACTGTGGAAAGAGCAGCGACCTGTCTGCGCAATGTGTTTGGGGCCAAGCCCCACTCCAGACCCTCTAACAGATAGTCCAGGATATGGGGAATCGTTAGGTCTGAGAGTGACAAGTGTCACACCGAGCACCACGAGCTAATGTTTTTCCACGTGGCCTCGTAAATGCGGTTTGTAGAAGGGCGATGGGAAGCCTGGATTACCGTAATGACCCCTGGTGAGCAGAGCTCCTGTGACAAGATTGAGCGCTCAAGTGCCAGATGGCTAACTGAAGCCATTGGGGTTCCAGAAGGAGAATGGTCCCCTGGCTGAGCGAGACCCGGTCCGGAGGAATCCTCCATGGAACTGCAAGGGAGACTCACCAGATCGGTGAACCAAGGCCTCCGTGGCCAGTACGGGGCCACTAGGAGAATCTCCGCCTGCTCCCGAAGAAGCTTGCGGATGACTGCCGGGAAGAGAGGGAGAGGGGGGAAAGCGTAAAGCAGGCCCTCCGGCCATGGGCTCCGAAGAGCATCCGTTCGTTCCACCCCTGGAGATGGGAACCGGGAAAAGAATCGAGACAGATGGGTGTTGGTCGGGGATGCAAAGAGGTCCAGACACGGCAAGCTGAAACGGCAACAGATTTCCCTGAAAATCCTGGGGTGGAGGCGCCATTCTGAGTGATCTACCGTTGCCCTGCTCAGGAGGTCGGCCTGAGTGTTCGCCTCCTCCGAAATGTGATCGGCCTTGATGGAGACCAGATTGGATTCTGCCCAGGAGCCCAGTAGGAGAGCTTCGGTCAAGAGAGTCCGAGATCGGGTGCCCCCTTGCCTGTTTACGTGAGCCTTGGCAGCCACGTTGTCTGTAAGGACCAATACGTGACGCCTCGCCACCAGGCTGTGAAAGTGGCAAAGGGCCAGATGTATGGCCTGGAGCTCCAGCCAATTGATGTTGTGCCGGATGTCGGAGCGAGTCCAACGGCCCTGTGCCCACTGTGAGCGAAGGTGCATTCCCCAGCCAAACAGGCTGGCGTCGGTCGTTAGCATGAGCCGATCTGGCTCCTTGAAGTAGGACCCCTTGAGCATGGCGGGCAAGAGCCACGTGAGGGAGTACGCTATTTGTAGTGGGAGTCTCACCCTTCGATTGGAGGCACTGAGGTTCAGCCTCTGGAAGGGGAGCAGGAACCATTGAAGTTCCCTGGAGTAGAGCCTGGACCAAGGGATGATCGCTATGGCCGAGATCATTTTCCCTAACAATTGGGAGAGACTGGCCAACGTTACAGTTTGACTCCTGCGTAATTGGAGGACTAGCTCCCTTATGCTGTCCCGGTGTTCCTGTGATAAATAGACCCGGCACTCCATCGTGTCTATGATGGCCCCTAGGTGTAACAGTCTTGTTGTGGGAACCATATGGCTCTTGGGGAAGTTTACAGAGAATCCGTGATCTTGGAGCAGCTTTACCACCAGTTCGAGGTCCGTCAGGGCAGACTGGGTGGACGATGACTGGATTAATATGTCATCCAGGTAGCATTGGACTCTGACTGGCACCATCTTCAGGTGAGCTGCTAGAACCGCCAAGATCTTGGTAAATACCCTGGGAGCTGATGATAGGCCAAATGGAAGTGCCCTGTATTGAAAATGGCGCCCCTTGTGTGCGAACCTCAGAAACTGGCAATGGGCAAGAGAGATGGGGAAATGAAGGTATGCTTCCATGAGGTCGATAGACATCAGGAAGTCCCCTTTTCTTACGCTTCCCAAGATGGAGTGGAGCGTTTGCATCTTGAATTTGCGGTATGCAAGATGATAATTCAAGCCCTTGAGTAGCGTCGTCTACCGATAGCTGCTGGTAGGCCTGGGTGAGGTCTAACTTAGCGAAGATTCGGCCTCCCTGGAGCAAGGCGAGGATGTGGCTCACTACTGGTACAGGGTAAGCATGCTGCTGTAGCGCCTTGTTTATGGTGCACTTGTAGTTTGCGCAGATGCGAACGTCCCCATTAGGCTTAACTGGGGTCACTATTGGAGTCTCCCACTGGCTACAGTCCACAGGTTGGAGTAATCCCTGCTGTACCAGCTTGTTTAATTCTGCATCAATTTTGGCTTCAATGCAAAGGAAACCCTGCGTGGTTTTAATCGGATTGGAGTTACTGCTGGATCGAGGTTGAGTGAAATGGGTGCCCCTTTGTATTGTCCTAGCTCTGTGCTGAATACATCAGCATATTGTTGGCATACTGCTGCTAGATCAGCTATTTGTGTTCTATGGATGCCCGTCACCCTGATGCCCAGGGCCTCGAACCAGTCCAGTCCCATGAGGCTGGTGCGCAGTCCCTCTACGACCACTACATTGAGGGGACCCTCGAACTCTCTGAATTGTACTCTGATGGTAGCTTCCCCCCCCTTACGGGAAGACAGCAGTTCTGGAAGTCCGTTATCACTAAGCTCGATGATTTGAGCGGGACCCGCCATCGGCTATGTTTGCAAATGTGGTTGAAAGTCCTGGAGGAGACAATGGACAGGGCCGATCCAGTATCTAGCTCCATGGAGCATGGGACCCCTTGCAGTCTTAGTTGGAGTCTTATCTTTTCTTTGATGGGACGTTGGGCCCCTGTGCGTTGGATGCTATGCCTTCCCGAGCAGTATTTGTTGTGAGTGTCTCTGGCCAGGCTAGATACTTGTCCGATGATGATTATGACTCAGCACCGGCAGGCCCTTCTGGGTGTGTTCTCCTCCCGGCAGCTGAGCCAGATACCACGGAGATTGGTATGCATGCTGAGTCAGAGGAGGATGACTCAGATGTGGGCCAGGAAACTAATTGGCTCGATCCACGATACCGACGGGCTGATAGGCGTAGGGGTCGGTTGGGTGGATGACGAACGTGACCTGGGAGGCTATATTAACAGGGAAACGGAAGCCTCTGTTTTAGTCACGAGCAACGTTGTGCTCAAGAAGAGACCTGAGAGATTTCACAGTGAGTTTATAACTGGTGTTCTTAGTGTGCTTGTGGAAACTGTTAAATAAAGCCGTGTGTTTTGAACTGACTTCGTGTGCACTCTTAACGACCTCGTTAAGGGGATTCTTGGCAGCTGAGAGGGGCTAGACAGAACAGATTGCTCGTGACTAACACAGAGCAAAACAAGATAACAGAAAGGACGATCATTAGTCCGAGCTTTCAGTGCCAGCATGGAACAATTACTTGCTGATCACCCGGCTCTGTCTCAATTAGTGCAATCTCTCCAACAGCAAATTGGACAATTGCAACAACAGCTTCACGCTGCAACAGCCCAAGCTCCAGCCACCCCTCCCAGACCAAGCAGGTGTTATCTAGCCTTGCCGGATAAGTTCACTGGGGAACGTGGTAAATTTCCTGCTTTTTTGAATCAATGTAGAATATTCATTGCCTCAACCCCAGCAGACTTTCAGCTGGACGAAACGAAGGTAGCGTTCATTTTGAGTCTACTCTCTGGCCCCGCTGCTGAGTGGTCGTCTCCTTTAATAGAAGGACAAGATCCTGTCTTGAGCGATTATGCTGGATTCTGCCAGTTGATGGAAAGGGAGTTTGCTGATCCCCTTCGTAAGCAAAATGCCACCCGTCGGATACGAGAGCTACGTCAGGGATCGCGCTGCGTAGCGGACTATATATCAGAGTTTCGCCGCCTAGCTCAAGACATTAAGTGGAATGACGAAGCTCTCATAGAACTCTTTCTTGATGGTCTGTCTGCCCAACTCCTGAATGGGTTGAAAGTGACTGTAATACCCCCAACCCTGGCTGCAGTATACCAACATTGTTTGGCTCTTGAATCGCAAACACAAGCCATGGATGCCCGCCTGGCCAAACAGATGGTTCCATTCACCGGCAATGCCAAGCCAGTTCCTGCACCGCGCAGAGGATTACAGACCCTACCTATCACCCCACCCATCCCGGCACCCAGACGTCTTCTCCAATCGTTGCCGGCTTATACCGAGAGGCGTCCTGTACCCATGGCCAGTGAGGAACCCATGGATATCGGTGCAGCTAGATCTCGCTTGACCGAGGCTGAGAAGGCAAGACGGAGAGCTGAGGGATTGTGCCTGTACTGTGGAGAGATGGGTCACTTCGTTATGGCCTGCCCCCAGAAACGACGTGGTACGGCAGGTCCTACTCCTGTTCCAGCTCGACCTCCCACTCAGCAGTTTTCAAGCCACCTTGCCGGGAAACGGCCAGAGCCCGGCCTAATGGAAACATTGGGTCGGGCAGGCGTCAAACCCAGTCCTCGTTCCGCAGACGAAGACCCCGGTCCTCCGAGACATCTGATCCTAGCAACCAATATATGTCTGGGAAACCATGCCCAGGGCATTCCAGCACACGCCTTGTTGGATTCTGGAGCCACCACTAATTTCATGGATGAAGCTTTCGCTCGTCACCATGCCATACCTTTGTGCTCCGTGAAGCCGCCTATGTCGGTTGAGACAATTGATGGTCGTGAGTTGTTGTCTGGACCAATCAAGTTTATGACCCAGCCCATACGCCTGGTCATAGGACAACATGAAGAAGCCATCCAATTCTATATTACCAAGGGACTTCATTTCCCCGTAGTTCTCGGCTTAGCTTGGTTGAGAACCCATGATCCTTGTGTGGTGTGGTCCCAGAACTTTGTTTCCTTTCCCAGTTTGCAATGTGTTGACCACGTACGCCACGTTTGCGCAGCCCAACTACCATCTCACCCTGACATCACCTTGCCGGCCGACCTAGCGGACTTTGCGGATATATTCAGTGAGAAAGAGGCAGACCAATTGCCTCCGCATAGACCATATGACTGCGCCATTGATTTGCTGCCAAATGCCAAACTTCCAGGGGGACGCCTTTACTCCATGTCTGAACCCGAGTTGGCCGCATTAAAAGACTTTGTGGACAAAAACCTGGCCAGGGGTTTCATTCGTCCTTCTTCCTCGCCTTTGTCAGCTCCTGTGTTATTCGTGAAGAAGAAAACCGGAGATTTACGCCTATGCTGTGACTATCGCAAGCTCAATGCCATCACGGTGCGCAATCGGTACCCTCTGCCTTTGATTCCTGATCTCATGGACCGTCTCCGATCAGCGACCATCTTCACCAAGATAGATCTACGGGGTGCTTACAATCTGGTTCGCATCCGAGAGGGGGACGAGTGGAAGACCGCGTTTGGGACCAGGTACGGTCATTTTGAATATACGGTCATGCCCTTTGGACTCACCAATGCTCCGGCCGTCTTTCAACATTTCATGAATGACATCTTCCGGGATTTATTGGATCAATTTGTGGTGGTTTACCTCGATGACATCCTGATTTACTCCCCGTCACGAGCAACACATCTTCAGCATCTCCGGCGAGTTTTGCAACGCTTACGACAGCATCACCTTTATGCCAAGTTAGAGAAATGTCAATTCTATCAAACCACCATTGAGTTTCTGGGACATATGATTTCTCCACAAGGCATCGCCATGGATCCTGGCAAGGTTGAAGCCTTGCAAACCTGGCAACCCCCATGCAAAGCAAAAGATGTCCAAAGACTTTTGGGATTTGCAAACTATTACCGGATATTCATTCCGAGGTTTTCTGCTTTGACTGCGCCCCTTACTCGACTGTTACGGAAAGGGATTAAGTTCCAGTGGGGCGATGCCGAGCAACAGGCGTTTCAGACCCTCAAGAAGGCGTTTGTTCAGGAACCCATTCTCAAGTATCCAGATCCTTGTCGTCCTTTTGTAGTGGAGGCCGACGCCTCAGATGTGGCAGTAGGGGCTGTGCTACTTCAAACACGCCAAGATGGCGGCCCCCTGTTCCCGTGTGCTTATTACTCCAGGAGATTGAGTCCCTCCGAACGCCATTATACCATTTGGAAAAAGGAACTATTGGCCATCAAGACTGCTTTTGAGACCTGGAGACACCACCTGGAAGGAGCTCGCTACCAAGTTGAAGTTCGGACTGACCATAAAAATTTGGAATTCTTGCAATCTGCCAGGAAATTGAATCAACGTCAGATCCGTTGGTCTTTGTTCTTCGCTCGATTCAACTTCAAAGTCACCTACATTCCGAAAGGGTACAACAAAAGAGCAGATGCCTTGTCTCGTAAACCTGAGTATCTACAGATCAAGGACCCCTTGCCTCCTCGAACCATTCTGCCTGTCGAATCGATAGCAGCCGTGCATGATCCGGTAGATCTACGACGACAGATTCGGGAAGCGCAACAACTAGATGACTTTGCGATACGAAAGAGACAAGAGATGGGTCCCGACTCACCTTGGACCTTGTCCGAGGGACTATTACGCTGCCGCAACCTGTTATATGTTCCAGCAGGCCCACTCCGGGGTCTCATCCTGACTCAATGCCATGATAACCCTGCGGCAGGTCATTTTGGTTTCTTTAAGACTCTTCACTTAGTGTCTCGGACTTTCTGGTGGCCCAGACTTCGCCATGATGTTCAGTCCTATGTGAATTCCTGTGTACGGTGCCGTCAGGCAAAACATGCCACAGGAGCCCCTCCGGGATTATTACAGCCGTTGCCCACGCCGGAGAGACCCTGGGGAGCTATTTCCATGGACTTCTTGACTTGTCTACCTGTTTCTGCCGGCTACACCGTTGTCTTTGTCGTGGTGGACATGCTGACCAAAATGGCACATTTCATTCCTTGCCGAAGAATACCGACAGCCAAGGTCACTGCTCAGCTGTTCATTCAACATGTCTTTCGGCTACACGGTTTGCCTGACAAAATAGTGTCCGACCGAGGAACCCAGTTCACCTCGGAGTTCTGGAGAGAACTCATGTCCGCGCTTCAAGTCCAAGTTAATCTAGCCTCCACGCATCACCCAGAGACTGATGGGGGTACCGAGAAAGTGATTGGCATCCTGGAGCAGTATTTGCGTTGTTTCATCAACGACCAACAGAATGATTGGTCCAAATACCTCTCCGTGGCCGAATTCGCTTTCAACAACTCTCAGCACACTTCCACTCAGACCACTCCGTTTTTTGCCAACTACGGCTATCATCCCAGATTTTTTCCGCTCACGCTCCTTGATTCTCCCGTTCCAGTTGCCGAGGACTATTTAACAGAACTCCAGTCAGTCCATGAGATGGTGAAGCAGCACTTGACTAAGGCCAAGGAAGACTACAAAAGGGTTGCAGACCGCTCACGTCGCGACACGCCGCCGTTAGCTGTTGGAGATCGGGTTTGGCTCTCCACCAAGTACTTGTTTCCAGGGAGAATTCATCGCAAGCTTGATCAACGTTTCATGGGTCCTTTTCCTGTGGAGACGGTCATCAATCCGGTGACCTATCGTTTGACTTTGCCTAGGTCTCTTTGTGTCCATCCCGTGTTTCATCGCTCCTTGCTTGTTCCTGTCAACCCTGATTCTCCGCTTCGACCTCCTGATCCGGGCCCGACAGCTCGCCGTGCTCACGTTCCTGTTTCCCGGTTGGAGGTGTCCGGCATCCGAGATTCCCGATGGCTCGATGACCGCTTCCAATATTTAGTTGATTTGACCGGGGGTGGGCCATCCGCTGGCACTTGGGTAGATGCTCAGGATATTGAGGCTCCTGAGTTAATAAGGGATTTCCATACCGCGTTTCCCTCCAAACCACATCCCATACGACGGACCCCGGAGGAGGGGCCTGCGGGGGGGGGATAGTGTTGTGAGTGTCTCTGGCCAGGCTAGATACTTGTCCGATGATGATTATGACTCAGCACCGGCAGGCCCTTCTGGGTGTGTTCTCCTCCCGGCAGCTGAGCCAGATACCACGGAGATTGGTATGCATGCTGAGTCAGAGGAGGATGACTCAGATGTGGGCCAGGAAACTAATTGGCTCGATCCACGATACCGACGGGCTGATAGGCGTAGGGGTCGGTTGGGTGGACGACGAACGTGACCTGGGAGGCTATATTAACAGGGAAACGGAAGCCTCTGTTTTAGTCACGAGCAACGTTGTGCTCAAGAAGAGACCTGAGAGATTTCACAGTGAGTTTATAACTGGTGTTCTTAGTGTGCTTGTGGAAACTGTTAAATAAAGCCGTGTGTTTTGAACTGACTTCGTGTGCACTCTTAACGACCTCGTTAAGGGGATTCTTGGCAGCTGAGAGGGGCTAGACAGAACAGTATTCAACTCTGTTCTGTCCTAGGGGCCATTTCCCCTTGTGCTGCTGTGTTGCAGGTTTAGTTTCCTGCTGACGACCTCTGCAAACTCTGGCAATGTGCCCTTGCTTTCCACAGGCACGGCATACTGCTGTGCAGAATCTGCACTCTGCTCTTTCATGCTGTCCCCCGTGGCTTGCGCAGGTCTGTGGGGAAGTTGCTTGCTCTGTGGAGCGTGGCCGTCTGGGTGGCTCTCTCCACAAACGATCAATTTTTTCACTCTCACTGGCTTCCCCCGATCCTTCTACGGTCTCTTGGTGGATCGCTGTGGGGCTGGTGTGTGTTTTAGGTGGCCGGAGAGTCTTCATTGCCCCTCTGGCAGCCTCATCCGCCATGACTTCCTTCAGTGCGTTTTGGAAAGTCAGTTTCTCCATGGCGAATAGGCGCTGCTGTAATTCTCTATTATGCAGGCTGCAAGCAAGCCTGTCTCTGAGACTGTCTTCCAGGTCAGGGAACTTGCATTGGTGCGAAGCTTGGCGAAGGGCTGCCACAAACTCTGCTGCAGATTCCCCGGATCTCTGCTCACATTGCTCGAATGCATAGCACCAGGTGATTACTGAGAGTTTCAGCTCAAACAGTTCCCTTAATTTTTTCTTGAGGTCTGCGTTGGCCACAGTCTCTATACTTGCCAGTGCTATCAGGTTTTCAGCAAAATCAACATGGTTTCTGCAAAGGCAAATCATGTCTTACTAACTTGTTAGAATTCTTTGAGGGTGTAAATAAATACATAGATAAAGGGGCCCCAGTTGATATTGTATATCTTGACTTTCAAAAGGCTTTTGACAAAGTCCCTCACCAAAGGCTCCTAAAAAAGCTCTCCAGCCACGGAATTAGAGGACAGGTCTTGTCCTGGATTGGTAACTGGCTACATTGTAGGAAGCAAAGGGTGGCAATAAATGGACAATTCTCCGGATGGAAAGAAGTGAGAAGTGGTGTACCCCAAGGTTCAGTTTTGGGGCCTTTACTTTTTAATTTATTCATCAATGATCTGGATGTAGAAGTTAATAGTGAGGTAGCCAAGTTTGCTGATGACACTAAATTGTTCCGGGTTGTGAAAAGTGAAACTGATTGTCGGGAGCTCCAGAAGGATCTCTCGAAATTGTGTGAGTGGGCAACAAAGTGGCAAATGCATTTTAACCTAAACAAGTGCAAAGTTATGCACATCGGGGCAAAGAACCCCAATTATACTTACCAACTGATGGGGACCAAACTTTCTGAGACAACCCAAGAAAGGGATCTTGGGGTTTTGGTGGACAGCTCGATGAAGATGTCAACCCAATGCGCAGCAGCAGTAAAAAAAGCAAATTCCATGCTTGGCATGATTAGGAAGGGAATCGAAAATAAGTCAGCAAGTGTTGTATTGCCTCTGTACAAATCGATGGTGAGACCACACTTGGAGTACTGTGTACAGTTCTGGTCACCGCACCTCAAGAAGGATATAATGGAACTGGAAAAGGTGCAAAAAAGGGCAACAAGAATGATCAAGGAAATGGAGCGCCTCCCTTATGAAACCAGATTGCAACGCCTTGGTCTCTTCAGCCTTGAAAGACGGCGTTTAAGGGGTGACTTGATCGAAGTGTATAAAATCATGCATGGGATAGAAAATGTGGATAGAGAAAAATTCTTTTCTCTATCACACAATACCAGGACACGGGGGCACTCCCTAAAGCTTATAGCTAAGAAAGTGAGGACAAATAAAGGGAAATATTTCTTCACCCAGAGGGTCGTTGATTTATGGAATTCACTTCCTGAAGGGGTCGTGACAGCTGTCAGCCTTGACAGCTTCAAGGCAGGGCTAGATAGATTCATGGATGCAAAGTGTATTGGTGGTTATTAAAACAGATGTCCATGTGCCGCCTCTATGTTGGTTGAGGCAGGCAGGATTCCCTTGAGTACCATTTGTTTGGGGGTCAAGGGAAAGGGAGGGTTTTGCCTTCTCTTTCTGCTCAAGATCCCCATGTACATTTGGTGGGCCACTGTGTGACACAGAATGCTGGACTCGATGGGCTTTGGCCTGATTCAGCATGGCTCTTCTTATGTTCTTATGTTCTTATCAAACGTGGCTTGTCCACAGACACATAGTAAGGTTGCTGCCTTCAGGCCATCGTCTGTGATCTGGTTAGCCTGGAGATAGTTGTCTACTCTGGAGACGTATGAGCTCCACTGTTCCGGATGAGTAATATTGAACTTGTTGAGCCTTCCCACTTTAGTCATTTTGGGAGGCCCCTGTGGTGCTGGTTAATGCCTGTACTGCTGCGGTTGGAGCTGTGCTGCACTTAGGAATCCTGGGGACAGATCCCTCAGGTATGTCTGTGCCTCCAGTGTGTCTTACTGGCAGGCAGGGCAGGGAGCATGGTCCCACCAGGGCTCTTTACCTGGTCTGACACCCAGTGATTTCAGCGTGCCTCCAGTGTGGCTTACTGGTAGGCGGGGGTGAGAACTAGGCCTGCCGGTGCTCTTTACCTAGCCTATCACCCAGTGATTTCAGTCTCTTGGTTAGCAGCAGCTTTCTCCTCTGCAGCATCCCATCTTCGTAGCCACTATTGTGTAGTGGGCTTCAATAGGCAAGGAGCAGAACAGCATAGTTACAACATTATTTATCGACTCAAACTTGAACTAGAGAACTGCAGGCAATTGCTTGTAATTTATAGTCTGAGCCGACAGGGCCTTAACCAATCACAATACTTGAAAAAGCCACCCAAATATGAATGTTCAAAGTTTCCCTCCAAAACAGTTGGAGTTAACAGTCAGGGTCATCTAAAGGTTAGCTTCATTTTAGCTTCACAAGCAGTTGGAGTTAAGTTAGTTTCACTTTAGCAGGGATTAACACAACTTTATGTATATATTCAGTACATAACAGTTTCTTTTACTTGTTCTTCTTCCATCTTTAGATTTAGCAGAAATCTATAAAGTTTCTTAATCAACTTATCATCTGTCTTTAACAATACTTGATCAAATTCTGTCAGTTCTTTATAAAATCCCGTTGTTTTCACATCTTTTTCATATCTCATTTGAATTTGCAAGTATGGCCACCATGCTAAATCAATACCTTGTTGTAGATCTTGTCTATGTTTCAGTTTCTCTTCATTATCCAAAATGTCTTTATAAGTCACAACTTTATCATAGTTAATTAAGTTTGGGTAAGCAAAAGCTTCCATTGTTGAAAGCCATTCAGGTATCTTAATGTAATTTTTTTCTGTTATTTTTTTCCCATTCCAAAAGAAGTGCATTGCTTATAAAATGGTTTTGAAAGTATCTATGTATTTTATTCTTTCTGTACCACAGAAAGGCATGCTAACCAATCTGCAGATCATGCCCCTCCAGGTACAATAGTCTTTTGTCTCTAAGCATTATCCATTCTTTAAGCCATGTTAAGATAGTTGCTTGATAGTACAACCTCCAGTCTGGGAGTCCAAATCCTCCACTATCTTAGGTTCTTGTAGCATTTTCACTTTAATTCGTGCTTTTTTCCCTTGCCAGATAAATTTCAATATTATTGCCTTCAGTTCATCAAAAAAAGCTTTTCCCAGTCTTACAGGAATCGTTTGAAATAAGAAGAGTATTTTTGGTAAAATATTCATTTTCACTGTAGCTATTCTCCCCAACATTGACAATTGAAGGGTTTTCCACTTTTCCAAGTCCAATTTTATTTGTTTTAACAATCGTGTATAGTTATCGTCTTTTACTGTTACACATCTTGCTGTTAAATAGATTCCCAAGTACTTAACTTTTTAAACTATTTGCAGATTTGTTGTTTTTTTTTGTAAGTTGGCTTTTCTGTTTTTCTGTTAAATTCTTTGTCAACACTTTAGTCTTTTCTCTATTTATTCTCAGACCTGCCACTTCTCCAAATTTTTCTATTTTCTCCAGCAATTTAGTGCTTGTTTCAAGTGGCTCTTCCACTATAAAAACCAAATCGTCTGCAAATGGTTGTAATTTATATTTTTCATCTTTTATCTCGAGTCCTTTAATTTCTGCATCTTGTCTAATATTTCTATTCAATACTTCCAATGTTAATATAAATAGCAGTGGGGATAATGGACATCCCTGTCTTGTACCCTTTTTAATTTTGAATTTTTCTGTACAGTCTCCATTTACAATTATTCTAGCGGTCTGTTTATCATAAATTGTTTGGATTGCATTTATGAATTTTTTTCCAAAGTCCATTTCTACAAGTTGCTGAAACATAAATTGCCAGTTTACGTTATCAAACACTTTCTGTGTCAAGGAATATTAATGCCATCTGTTTCCCTGGATGAATTTCATAATACTCTAGCACATCAAGAATCATTCTTAAATTAATTTTTATCTGTCTTTTAGGCAAAAAGCCATTTTGGTCTGTATGTATAAATTCGATCAGAAACTTCTTAATTCTTTCTGCCATTATCAAGGCAAAAAAATTATAGTTTACATTCAGTAATGATATTGGTCTATAATTTTTTATTTGTGTCAGATCAGTATCTTCTTTAGGTATTAGAGTAATATTAGCTTCTGTCCACGTCTTTGGTATTTTAGCCTCGAATAGAATTTCATTGCACAGTTCTTTCAAAATCGGACTTAGTACATCCTGTAGTGATGTATAAAATTCTGCAGGCAGTCCATCTTGGCCCGGCGTCTTATCCTTTTTTTTTTGCCTTTTTATGGCTTCTATAATCTCCATCAATGATATTTTTCCATTTAATATATTTCGAATGTTCTCCGGAAGTTTTGGTAAGTCTGCTTTTTTTTAAGTACTGCTGTATTTGTTCTTTGGGGATTTCCTCTGCTTTGTAAAGTAACTCATAATAGTCTTTAATAATTTTTTTCATTGCATCATTTTGGAACTGTAGTTCTCCTTTTAGATCTTGTAGCTTATTTATCTTTTTTTTCTTTTTTCAGTCTATATGCTAGCCATCTCCCCGGCTTATTGGCATTTTCGAAGAAATTCTGTTCAGCCCGTTTAATCTGTTGAGCCATTATTTCCCTCTCGGCCAGATTTAATTTATGCTTTATTATCTCCATTTGTTTCTTGAGTATTTTCTTTTGTGGATCTGTTTGTAGTTCTGATTCCAACTTTCTGAGTTCTTCTCTCAGCTTTAACTGTAGTTGTTTCTTTTCTTTATTCTTTTTAGCAATGTAGGTTATAGTCACCCCTCTGAATATGCTTTAGCCGTGTCCCATACATTTTGAAGCAATGTTTCTTCCTTCTTATTTATTTTAAAGAAAAATTCCATTTCCTTTGTCGCTAATTGTAGAAATTCTTTTTCTTTCAATATAGATTTATTCAGGGACCATCTTGGTTTTTTCTTAATTCCTTTCCAAGTCATTTTTGTTGGATTATGGTCTGCCCAAACATTAGTTTCTATCTCCACTTCTTGGATCATCGTTTTCAATTCAGAAGATAGCCATATCATATCAATTCTGGACCAAGATTTATGTCTGTTTGAATAAAATGTATATTGCAATTTCTCTGGGTTTTTCTCCATATATCTTGGATACAGAATTCTTCTGTCATTTTTGAAAATGCTTTAGGTAGTATATTTCCTCCTTTTCTCCCTTGTTTAGTGCTTTTATAGTTTAGAGTTCCATCTACTATTGCATTAAAATCTCCCATTATACAAAGATTTTGGTAATTTAAATCTAGTATTTTTTTATATAGTTTTTGATAAAATTGCTCTTGTTTATCATTTGGTGTGTATATTGCTACCATCAATATCTGTTTTTGATCCATCATAATTTCCACCATTAGTATTCTCCCCTCTTCATCCGTATAGATTTGTTTGCGGTTCATCTTTTCTTTAATGTATAAAGCTATTCCTCTTTTCTTTTGAGATGCTAATGCAAAGTACAGTTTACCAATTTTTCGGTTGTTCTAGCAATTTGAAATGTTGTCTCTTAATATGTGTTTCTTGAAGGCAAATTATATCCATTTTTAATTTTTGTAGTGGTGTGAAAATTTTTCTCCTTTTTGAAGGAGAATTTAGTCCATTTATATTTATTGATAAAATCTCAGTCTCCTCCATCTCTTTCAGTTATATCTAGGTCTCAGTCTTCTAGTCGATCTTATCTGTCTCTGGTCTCTTGGTCTTGCTCCTTCTGAGTATATTTTTATTTTCTTCCTCCTCTTTTTGTTTGGCTGCTCCTTCAACTGCCATTTCTTCTTGTTTCTTTGGTTCAGGGTCGCCTCTTTCCAGAAAGGCTCTGTGGTTGTCGAAGAACTCCAGTGCTTTGAGTGGTGTGTCCAATCTATATCTTTTCGTGTCCCAGTAAACTAAAATTCCTTCTGGAATCAGCCATCTAAAATTCACTCCTTCTCAGCTAATTTCTTAGTTAGGAACTGATATTCTCTTTGAGCCTCTCTTATTCTCCTAGGGATTTGTTTGAGAAGTACAATTTCTTCGTACATCAACGGTTCATCTCTTACTTTTCTCAGAATCTCATCTCTGGTAGATCTTTTAAGAAATTTAACATGCACTTCCCTAGGTACTTTATTTCTTCTGGCATAATTTGAGTTGACTCGATAGATCTGATCTAATTCTCCTTCCATTTGCAATTTTTCAATTCCTAGTGTTTCTGCCAGTAACTCAATTATCAAACCTAGGAGATCCTCTTCCTTATCTTCTATTATATTTTGGGATCTTAAAAAGTATGAGGTCTTTTCCATTTCTATAACTGCTAAGGAGGCTTCTAATTCTCCGCTTATTTGCATCAATTTTTAGTTTTCATCTTTTAAAACTTCTAGTTTCTGATCCACCTCAGTTGACTTATCTTCTATTTTTTGGATTCTTTGTTGGTTGTCTGTGATCATCTGTTTAAAATTTTTAATTTGAGAATCTATATTGTTAATTTTTTTACTCATTTTGTCAAAATCACACTTCAACTCCTCATGGTTTTTCGTTCTGTTTGGCATCTGAGCAGCGATAGCCTCTTGAATTGCTTGCAAAGCTGCTTACATATCTTTCTGGAAGGTGTCCGTCTTGTCTTGCTGGAGCATTGTGGCAATTGATCTCTGATATACTGGACTTACAGAAGTCGAGGCAGGAGCGGAAGATCCTTTTTTCCCAAGTTTAGATAAATTTGGGGTGCTCATCTTTATCTTTGATTCGTATTTTGTAATCCACTAAATAGCCAAAAATTATAATCCAATAGGCTTCTAATAGTTAGGAGAGGGTAGCCATAAAAATAGTAAAAAGTAAAAAAAAAGGAAGAAAAAAGCAAAGAAAGAAAGAAAGAAAAGAAAAAGATGATAATAGCAGCAGGGCAAGGAATAAAGGAGGGGGAAAATACCCCGAAAAAAAGAAAAAGAAAAAAGAAAAATGCCAAAACTTATAATCCACAGAGTTCTATTCAAAGGAGTTTCTTGGTGTTCACTTCTTCAGAGACAGCTTGTAACAGTTCCAAATCAGGCTGTGTTTATAATCCAGGAGAGTCAGGTGGCTCCAAATATAGTTTTATTTATAATTATAGTCTATCTTGTAAAACCAGGCAAACCAAAGGCAATCTTTTTTTCCCCTCAGGCAAGGTTTTCAAGAACCTTCAAATAAGCAATGTCTGGGCATACAGTCAAATTTTAGTCTGAGTTAACTCCAATCAGGGGAAGCTGGAGATAATTCTCAATTTCACCACTAGATGGCATTAAATGTCTATTCCCACCATATTTAAAGAAAAAATAAAAAGTAAGTTAAAAATT
The DNA here is from genome assembly GCA_034064705.1 of Bothrops alternatus. NCBI lineage: Eukaryota > Metazoa > Chordata > Lepidosauria > Squamata > Viperidae > Bothrops > Bothrops alternatus. The sequence continues at coordinate 6,921,987 of JARGCV010000004.1, read as the reverse complement.
TAAAAAGTAAAAATTATGATGGCTTTCAGGCAAAAAGTAGACAAAAAAAGGAAAAAAAAGAATCTATGAAGCCAGAAGCTTCCCAAATTATCCTTTTGTGCCTCAGACAGCTTTACAATATGGTAAGTTTTTAGTTTGTCAGGCGCTTAAACCACTGCTTATAATTCAGGAGGGGGGGCAGAAAAGAAAAGCTCCACCCCCCTCCCTAAAGCTAAGGGCTTCGCTCTCAAAAGCTGCTGAGATGTTATTCGTAAAGCTGGTATCCACTTGCAGAGAGAGAGAGGAAGGTATTCTCGCCCAGATCAGCTGTTTACTTTCGCTTTAAAATTCTTCGTCTCCGACGAACAGCTGTTAATGGCGGACCACCTGGGTGCGGTCAGCCTTTCTTCCTGCCGGTTCCGAGGGCTCCTTTGGATTCAGCAGGCCAGCTACCACTGACCCATGATCTTCAAAGCTTCACCCTTTGGCAGTCGCCTCTACAGGGCAACTTTCAATCCGATTGGACCCACCAGCTGGTAGAAATCGGACCGGGGAGAGGAGAATCATTTCCCCAAGTCTGTCTTGCAGCGACATCACCGGAAACTCCCCAGAACCCATTTCTTTATTGGGGGGGTTGGTTCTGTTCCTTTTGGGTTCTTTCTGTGGGTTCTTTCATTCTGGGGGGAGGGGGGAGGCTCCAGGGAATGCATCATTTCTCCTTTTGCTTAGCTACAATGTATCCTCTCTGCCTTTCTTATCTACTTGCTCTTTGAACTGTTTCCCCTTGATGTCAACCTGGGGTGAAAAAGGAATGTGCCTCCGGCCATCTCTCACTGCGGAAGAGAAAGGTGCGAAGACCCAACAACGTCTTCACAGGCATGGGAACAGACTCCGTTATCAGCTCCGTTCCCCCAGTTGACCTAACACCTAGGGATTGGCTCGTTTGAACTGACTGGATGAACTATTGGGGTGGGGTTTGCTTGATGCTCTTTTAACCTATTGATCTGAGCGGGAAAACCTCAGATCCTGCCTTCTTTGCCTGCTGTCAACTTCTCCTAATAAAAGTTCCTTTTGGAATGGATTTGTTCCAAGAGTCCTGCTTTCTTGGGATGAGGTTTTGAAGTGGGTCCTTACAAACAGGATAATTTGTATGTACTAAGGAAGCAGCAGGAAGGTTGTGTACGAACACTCACAAACACAAGCATGATAACTGTGCATTTATTACACAGAAGGTTAGGACATGCAAGTTTTAAAGTGCTGCAGAGGATGCCATATCTACCTGAGGGACTTAGAATTAAAAAATGCAACACGTATTTAGATTGTGCTGTTTGCAGGGAGTCGAAGTCTAGTGTGTATCCTGTACACATTACTTTCCCACCAAAGTGATACCTATTTATCTACTTGGATTTGCATGCTTTCAGACTTCTAGGTGAGCAGGAGCTGGGCCAAGAACACGTGCTTACCCTGTCATGCGGTGCTTGGGTCTCGAATTGCCTGCCAACTTTCTGGTCGGCAAGCCCAGCATCTTAAGTGCTAGGCCACCACGTCCCTGCTCAATTTAATAGCAGATTGAAATCTTCTACATCTATGAAAATTGAATCCTTCGCACAAGAACACAAGGCTGTTTGCAGAGCAGTGGCACAAAATGTACAGTACATGTGTGACTTCAATGATAAGGAGATTTTATGAGAGCTGAATTTTTAATGCAAAATATAATAGAACAAAATGATTACTGTATTTAAGTGTGTAGGGTTAATATTTATTATAAAGTTTGACATTAATCTAGAAGCCTAGAGGCAAATTTAATGAAACAGGAGTTCCTGAAAATCGTCCACAGGAGTCTACTCTCCTCTGGTTCAAAATATTGGAAACTGGAAATTTAATGGCTCCTGGCTCTAGCCCAATGTTACATTAGGCTAGAAATGTTGAATTCTTGGGTTTACTCTGAGTATGACTGATAAGTGGTACAGTGACAGAACCTAAAGTTTAATTGATATGTGTGTGTGTGTGTGTGTGTGTATACGCTTGTTTGTTCTTCAAGTTTTCATGCATTTGCCTAATTTTTAATTATTTTGATGCTATTGTGTGCAAAAAACCAAAAATGATAAAATAAAACAACTGTAGGGTACTGGCTTCTAGTTAAGGAAAGTTTTTAACTCAGCTTTCCCTAACCTGTTAACATCTAAATACATTAGCCTATCATTCCCAGCCAGCACAGCTATTAATAAAATGTTTGTACAAAACCTTTTTCAAATTTAAATTTTGACTATTTTTGTAATCTTTCAGGGACTGAAAGTAACAGCAATAAATTGTAAATACTCTTACTGTGATGGATAGAATTATCTTGAATTGCTAGTGAAGGCCCACAATTTGTTCAGAAACCAAAAATGCAGTAAACAACCTTGAAAGGGGAGTAGTTAGTACTGCTTCCTTAATTATTTTTTATTTATTTTTTGCAGACATTATCCAAAGCAGTCCTTCACCATGGTGGCTGACACGCCAGAGAACCTGCGCCTTAAGCAGCAGAGTGAACTTCAGAGTCAAGTGAGACTTTTAACTGTTTGTTCTCAGCCTGCCAATTGCAATATTTTATCAGTTGCATTCTTTATATAATTAGCCTTACCAAGCCATGCTAAAAGATTTTAGTTAAGTCAATATCTTAAAAATTGAACATGGCTTAATGCTTAAAAAACAAAGCTGCTTTACTTTTCTCTTGTTACCAGAGGAAAGGAAATTAACAGAACTGAAATAAAATATAAGCTCTCTATTCTACAAGCAGATAACATTTATGATACAACAGTTGAGGTACAGTATCTTAAAACTAGCTCAGGAATCTAGAGAATGAAGGTCAGTACAGTTTTGAAAGTCCCACTAAGGGTAGGAGGGATGAATGCAAGCTATAAAAACATGTAGCAAATAGTTAATTATGAAGAAGTGGGATGATGGCCTCACCGTCCGCTAGCCTCCTACTAGGGAGAAACATTAAGCAAACATCAGGCCGTTCTCAACTTACAGCCTTAATGGAATCTGCCCAAGCGTGGTAGTCATACAGTGGGTACCCCCACTTCAGCTTCATAACTTTGAGTGGTTGTGAGTTCAAATGGTTGCTGAACAAGCTCTTTAAAGAGAGAATCCAACCTGGACCTGAGAAGGGATTTCCTAACAGTGAGAACAATGAAATCAGGGGAACAGCTTGGCCTCCAGAAGTTGTGGGTGCTCCATCACAGGAGGCCTTTTAAGAAGAGATCGGGCAGCCATTTGTTCGGAATGGCATAAAGTCTCCTGCCTTGAGCAGGGGATTGGGCTAGAAGACCTCCAAGGTCCCGTCCAACCCTATGATTCTATGTTCTTCTATGTTCTATGATGTGTGCAGAACTAAAGGAGCGTAGGGTAATGGGATCAAGAAGATTCTCAACCTAAAACAGTAACCGCTAACTATTTCCACTATTCAGTTTTGAGGACTGTATCTTGTGGATTCTCAAGAGTAGCAGTAGTTGAAGCTCTGGCTCCATCAGACCTTTACCTGAATCTCATTTATAAAGGTGTAGAGCAGGGTGGATTTCATTTAAATCAAGTCGATTTAAATCATGACTTAAATCATGATATAAATCACTAGTAAAAAGGCTTGATTTAAATCAACTCAATTTAAGTCATAATTTGTAAAGAGCAACTGTCATCTCTGTCCCGCAGTGGCTCCTCTGATACACTGTTGACTCACCGACAGTCCCATTCACTTTAATAGGACGGCTGGTGATGCGGCAGTGACACAACAAGGTGAGGGACGTGGCGGGCAGCAGGTGAGTGGATGCCCGCTAACAGGCACTGCCATGATGGATCTGAAATGACAGGTACTCTTTAAATGTAAGGACTCATTCTTGCTGGTGGTTAGAATTGTTAATATTATTTGCAAACAAAATGAAAGTTTCCTATTTAGAATAATAAGCTGTCAGGTTAGTAAAACAGCGATATCAGAACCGATTTTAGGTTAATACGTTAATCACACATAGTTGGAAAACTACTCAAATTCTTTTATTTAAATAAAACACTTAGAGCCTGGTACAGATGCATTTCTCTTCAAACAATCATACAGTTTGTAATGTACATAGATTTGCAGAACAATGGGATAAAGGAATATTCCTGAACTTTGTTTTATGATTTATCTCATGGTTACTGTGAAATTGTGTGAATGCATCAATGCAATGCATGTTATCTCAACTTGCAGAGCTTGGATTCATTGAATGAGTTTACAAAAAACATAAATATTGCAGAATATACAGCCTCATGCTATATAACTAAGCTCCATTTCATGCTGAATAAACTAAATTATTAATGTATCTTAAATAGAAAAGTATATTTAGATAGATTTTTTACTCCAAAAGTATTTTATTAAAATAAATTAGATAAAAATAAAAAATCCAATTTAAATAAAAAAATCTGATTTTTTGATTTTTTTTAAAAAAATTGATTAGTATCCACCCTGGTGTAGAGTCATGCCATGTTGCATGGAGCAAAACTAGATAAAGGATTGTAAAGCACTTTGCATACTAGGAATGCTAGAGAATATTAAATACATTTGAATACAGAAGTAAGTTCCTTATAGTGTTTATAAAATGAGATTTTATTCCTAAATCATCATAAAAAGTTATCTGGATGTTGTTCAGCATTAGGCCTTAGTAGGCCAAACCATTTGTATTAGACATTCTTCTGCAATGAAGATAAGAATGTATGTTGAAATCTACATATCAAACAAGAAATACTCCCTGGTTAATCAGAAGAGAGCTGGAAGGGACATTCGAGGTCTTCTAGTCCAACCCCCTGCTCAAGCAGGAGACCCTATTACCATTTCAGACAAGTGACTGTCCAGTCTCTTCTTAAAAACCACCAGTGATGAAGCATCCACAACTTCTCAAGGCAACCTGTTCCAGTGGTTAATTGTCCTCACTGTTAGGAAGTTTCTCCTTAATTCCAGGTTGCTTCTATCCTTCATTAGTTTCCATCCATTGTTTCTTGTCTTGCCTTCTGGTGCTTTGGAAAATAAGTTGGCCCCCTCCTCTTTTGTGTCAACCTCTCAAATACTGGAACACTGCTATCACATCACCCCTAGTTCTTCTTTTTTCTAGACTAGCCAAACCCAAATCCTGCAACCATTCTTCATATGTTTTTGTCTCCAGGCCTTTAATCATCTTAGTTGCTCTTCTTTGCACTTTTTCCAAAGTCTCAACATCTTTTTTGTAATGTGGTGTCCAAAACTGGATGCAGTATTCCAGGTGTGGTCTTACTAAGGATTTATGAAGTGGTACTAATACGTCATGTGATTCTGATTCTATACCTCTGTTTATACAACCAAGGATTGTATTAGCTTTTTTGGCTGGGTGAGATCATCCGTGGTTTTGGCGTGGAGTACCACCAGTACGCTGATGATACCCAGCTGTACATTTCCACGCCGAACCACCCCAACGATGCCCTTGCCGTGCTGACCCAGTGCCTGGAGGCCGTGCGGGTATGGATGGGGAGAAACGGACTCAAGCTCAACCCCTCCAAGACCGAGTGGCTGTGGTTACCGTCATCCCGGTACAGCCAGCTGATTCCATCGCTGTGTATTGGGGGCGAAACAGTGGCTCCCACAGGAAGGGTTCGCAATTTGGGAATCCTCCTGGACTCACGGCTGTCCTTAGAGGACCATCTGACGGCCGTGGCCGGGAGGATGTTCTACCTGGTGCGCCAGTTGCGTCCCTTCCTAGACCGGGACTCGCTACGCACAGTCACTCATGCCCTCGTGACCTCCAGGCTGGACTACTGTAATGCTCTCTACATGGGGCTCCCCTTGAGGTGCATCCGGAAGCTCCAACTTGCCCAGAATGCGGCCGCGCGGGTAGTGATGGGAGCGTCGTGGCGCTCCCACGTAACACCGCTCCTGCGTGAGTTGCACTGGTTGCCGGTGGTCTTTCGGGTGCGGTTCAAGGTGTTAGTGACCACTTTTAAAGCGCTCCATGGCATCGGACCCGGATACTTACAGGACCGTCTACTGCCAGCAAATACCTCCCGCCGTCCGGTACGCTCCCACAGAGAGGGCCTCCTCAGGGAGCCGTCGGCCAGACAGTGCCGGCTGGCGACCCCCAGGGGGAGAGCCTTCTCTGTGGGAGCTCCCACGTTATGGAACGAGCTCCCCCCCCGAACTCCGTATAATAACAGATTTACGCACCTTCCGTCGGGAACTAAAAACATTCCTTTCTCGACAGGCCGGCCTGGCATAGAAGCTTCGGTTCCAATAGGGTCAAAATGTTTTAGGGGGACTGAGTATTTTTTAAGATTTTAAGCTTTGTATGTTTTGGGTTTTAAATGGGGATTTCGGCCAAATTATTTAATTCATTTTTAATTATTTTAAATTTTGTATATTTATATGTTTTTTAAATTTTAGGCTGTACACCGCCCCGAGTCCTTCGGGAGAGGGGCGGTATAGAAATTTGATTAATAAATAAATAAATAAATAAAATAAAATAAATTTGGCTGCTGCTGCTGCACACTGCTGGCTCATGTTTAAGTGATTGTCTACTAGGACTCCAAGATCCCTTGCTCAGTTACAACTATTGAGCCAGGTATCACTTATTCTATATTTGGTTTTTCTTGCCTAAATGTACAGTGAGGGAAAAAAATATTTGATCCCCTGCTGATTTTGTACATTTGCCCACTGACAAAGAAATGATCAGTCTATAATTTTAATGGTAGGTTTATTTTAACAGTGAGAGACAGAATAACAACAAAAAAATCCAGAAAAACGCATTTCAAAAAAGTTATAAATTGATTTGCATTTTAATGAGTGAAATAAGTATTTGATCCCCTATCAATCAGCAAGATTTCTGGCTCCCAGGTGTCTTTTATACAGGTAATGAGCTGAGATTAGGAGCACTCTCTTAAAAGGGAGTGCTCCTAATCTCAGCCTGTTACCTTTATAAAAGACACCTGTCCACAGAAGCAATCAAACAATCAGATTCCAAACTCTCCACCATGGCCAAGACCAAAGAGCTGTCCAAGGATGTCAGGGACAAGATTGTAGACCTACACAAGGCTGGAATGGGCTACGAGACCATTGCCAAGCAGCTTGGTGAGAAGGTGACAACAGTTGGTCCAATTATTTGCAAATGGAAGAAACACAAAATAACTGTCAATCTCCCTTGGTCTGGGGCTCCATGCAAGATCTCACCTCGTGCAGTTTCAATGATCATGAGAACGGTGATGAATCAGCCCAGAACTACACAGGAGGATCTTGTCAATGATCTCAAGGCAGCTAGGACCATAGTCACCAAGAAAACAATTGATAACACACTACGCCGTGAAGGACTGAAATCCTGCAGCACTTGCAAGATTCCCCTGCTTAAGAAAGCACATGTACAGGCCCATCTGAAGTTTGCCAATGAATATCTAAATGATTCAGAGGAGAACTGGGTGAAAGTGTTGTGGTCAGATGAGACCAAAATCGAGCTCTTTGGCATCAACTCAACTCGCCATGTTTGGAGGAAGAGGAATGCTGCCTGTGACACCAAGAACATCATCCCCACCGTCAAACATGGAGGTGGACACATTATGCTTTGGTTGTGTTTTTCTGCTAAGGCAGGGGTGTCAAACTCAATTTCATTGAGGGCTGCATCAGCATTGTGGTTGCCCTCGGGGGGCCAGGTGGGCATGGCCAGCATGGGCATGGACTACGGGGTGGGCGTGGCTGGCATGGGCGTGACCTACCGGGTGGGCATGGCCAGCTCAACGTCACTCACATCAGGGGCACCTGTGCAGGCCTGCGTAGGACTGGGGTGGATCCGAGGGCCTCCGGCAGAAGGGGTGGGACCGGGGTGAGTGCCGGGGCATGGTCCACTGGAGGAGCCTCATTGAGCCTCAGGCCATGCAGGGGGCCCCTGGATGGTGGCACAGACTGCCCAGAGCCCTGGGCAGCGGAGGTCAAGTGCCCAGCCTGGCACTTGAGCACGCACGGCACCAGGACCCCACAGCCCTGCCTAGCCTAGCTGCACTTCCCCAAGGGGGCACCCAGCTGCGCTTACATAGCCACAGGATGATGGGAGCTGTGGTCCATGACACCCAAAAGTTTGGGTAAGGGTGGATTAAATTATAAAAGAGCAGACGAGGGGAAGTAGGAGAAAGAAACACAAAATAATTTGGGGGGGGGGGACGAATTGACTCAGCCTTTTAATTTCAACTCACATCAATTCTTCTTAACTTCCCATTCAGTCCAAAGTGTTCTATTATTGCCTGGATTTTAGGGAGTGGAGGTGGCAAGAATAGACCACAAAGCCAATCTGTGAGTTTGCTCTCTCGCCTGCCTGCACACCACCTCCCCGACGCAGCATGTTTGTGTGTGTGAGAGAGACAGAGAGATCCCCTTTTTGTAAGTTTGCTTACTCTGCAAAGCTCCCGGTTCTCCACACTTTCGCTTCCCTGCTGGCTCAATCTCTCTCTCTCACACACACACACACATACACACACTCACACACAAAAACTCTCCCTGCTTTCTCCCCCTTCTCGTCCTTTTTCTCCAGCTGCACCTGAATGGAATGGGAGGAGGTTAAAAAAAAAGAGAAGGGGGAGAAAGGGGGAAGCTCCCCTTTTCTCCAGCACTTGGAGATGGAGAATCCACCAATGGGTTTACACTGTATTCCTGCCCAATCAGATCAAGTCAGCCAAAGCTGCCACGCCCGTCCTGGACTATAGAGATCCCAGTCTTGACTTGATCTTGCCCAGGACAGACGTGCAGTTTTGGCTCTAGGCAGGTACAGTCTACATTGGTGGATTCTCTTTCCCCAGCGGCTGTGTAGAGTAGTGGTTAGCTAAATTCATTTTATTATCTTATTTCTTTTAAAAACTTGGAGCTTTGTTCCCAGTTTCTCTTAACTGAGGGAAGCTATTCAACTAGTTTCCTTTCAGGAAGGAGCTCCTTCCTCCCATTCTCCCCCCCCCATTCAAATATCTTTGCTCCCCTGAGTGATTGGGACTAACGGCTGTTAGCCCAGCCAGCTGAGGAGCTCCCTTGGCAGAGCTGAATCAAGGCCAAAATTCCCCCCTCGGATTCAGCTCACCTTCCTGGCTCGCTAGGAATCCATTAGAGCTCTGTGGGCTGGTCAGGCCAGACAAGCAATTTTGGCAATTAACTTCAGGCAGTTCGACGATTGGAGCAAGCAGGGGGGGCGTGAGCTCTAAATCATCAGAATTTGCGCGTTGCCTTTAACAACTGCTGCAATTTGCCGGGAGGGTTTTTTTTACGAGCTTTCAGAGCCAGCGCCGATCAGCTGGCTAGCGGCCAATCGCAGGGCTCGTGACAAGCGGTTTTCTTGCCATTCGAGTAATTTACTCCCTTGAGACTGAAATTTAAAGTGGCAGAGGTTTTCACCTCTCCTCACGCGCGGCCACCATTTTGACCACGTGGCACACTCAGCCTCCCAGGGGAACGCAGGGGAAGAGGATCCTTCCCCAGTCATTGGCATCAGCCCCCCCCCAGTGAGGTCCTTACCAGGGGAATTAATCCAAAAACAGCGGGCGCTGCCTGAGCAGGCCCTTTAGCTGACGGCCGTTCCCCTCCGTTATAGACAGCCACCATTTTGTCCTACATTCAGTGAGGCCTCCGTTTATAGACGGCCGCCATTTTGTTTTTTCCAAACAGGGCCCTTTCAACCGAGGCCTACTACAGCAGGCCTCTTTAGATCTTCCTCTTAGCCAGTTCAGATCTGACTGGTGGTTCCTTTGAACACCCAGCCTTTTGTCCTTTTAGGGTCTGGTGTCTCCTATTTCCTTCTTGTCATTATTGGCACAATTGGCTCCACTCAGATTCCAGACACCCCCGGTAGTGTATCTGTCCTTATCTGAGTAACTATACGTGGATTCCAGGCATCCCCAGTAGTGCGCCTGTCCTTATCCACACAGAGGCTGTACCTGGGTTCCAGACGTCCCCTGTAGTACGCCTGTCCTTACCCAGTGTGTAATACTCTCTAGATACCTGGAGCCCCCTGTCGTGTTCCAGCACTATCGGAGAATGGAGGAGGCCACTCTTGCCTCAACAGGAGCCTTGCCATCCTCATCAGGTCAACCTGGTCTGGAGGGCACTGACAAAACGGCAGCCAAATCTAAGGTTAGATCTGCCACCAAAATTTCCAAAAGGACAGACAAGCAGGACAAGAGGAGACACCAGGCCTTAGAAAAGGAGTTCTCCAAGGTGCAGAAAAGAGCCAGATTTGGGCCACATCAGTCCAAAGGGCTAGCCTTGGACTTACCCCTGGGTCCATCAACCTCTCCTCTGGGGATCTGGTCAATGGGGGAATCCTCACACTCTCCCGCTCAGTATGGCACAGGCGAGCTTCCTTCCGTGTCCCAAGCTTCTGCTGCACGGGTTCCTCAAGGGACCCCCGAGGCCACATTCACCCCTACCGCTGCCGGACTCCGTCCGAGCGAGCAGACTCCCTTCCCGACGGAAGACCACCTAGCCTTACTGATCGCTCAGGCGGTAGATCGAGCCCTGGATGCCAGGGCTCAGGCTTCCAGACCAGTGGCCATCACTCCCCGTCACATTCAACAACCAGAGCCGGAGGTCTGCGATAGCCCTTCCTCTCCTTCTGGGTCTTCAGCTTCTGAGGAATCTTACCTCCATCAACCGGCCACAGAACAGGAGATATGAATGTCTGAGGAGGAGGAGGCTCCTCCAGAGGCCCCTTCTTTCGGTGGTCTATTTAATCCCTCCTTCTTCATTACCTTACTACGCAAGGCCACATCCACCGCTCACCTTGGACCTGAGCCTCCTACGACAACATCTCCTAATCCACCAGATTCGGAGGCAGACCCTAACTTTGTAGAACCGGTTGCGACACAACAACGCATTCCTAGCCCCTCCCTGTTCCTGAATGCAATCCAGAAACAGTGGACATCCCCGGCTTCTCTTCCCATTCCGGGTAGCACGGACAAGAAATTGTACAGTGTTGCCAAGAAATTGGAGGAGACACTGGAAGTGCCAACTGTGGACGAGCCCTTAGGTCCCCTAGTATCAGCCACCGCCATTTCCAGGGATTTCTCTGAGGCCCTTAAAGCTGAGGATCGCAAGTGCGAATCAACCTACCGCAGAACGCACCAAGCGTCTGCATGGGCGATCAGGGCCACAACCTCCGCTTCTTTCTTCAACAGGGCCTCCCTCTGTTTCCTCCTGCAGCTTCAAGGCCGGATCCTAGCGGAGGATATCCGTACACATCAGGACCTTAGTAAGATGGTGGCGGGCACTGAGTATGTGGCAGATGCGACCCTTCAGGCCGCCAGGTTTTCTTCCAGGGCTATGGCGTCCAGTGTTACTGGTCGCCGTATGCTCTGGTTGGAACATTGGCAAGCCGATGCTAAGTCCAAGTGGAAGCTAGCAGCTGCTCCATACCAGGGAGGCAAGTTATTTGGGGATGCCTTAAATCCCTATATAACCGAAAACAAGGACAAATGTAAGGTCCTTAATCATCTGCTCAAAAAGCAGGACAAGCGCTCCGGATACTATCCATGAAGGCAGTCCTTTCGTGCAGGAGCTAGATATAGTTACTCCCAGCCCTTCCACTCCTTTCCGGCCAGACAAGACAGACAGGAGAGACAGTCTGAAAGACAAGCTCCCAGACCCAGGCAACAACCTCAGGGTAAGCGGTCCTTTCGAGGGAGCAATAGGCCATTCCGTCGCACCAGGTGACTCTCCATCAGTACCTCCCATAGGGGGCAGGCTCTCCTTGTTTGCCCACCAGTGGGAGGCCACCACCACGGACGCATGGGTGCTCAACACCATTCGCCACGGCCTCTCCCTAGAATTTGTCACCAACCCCCTGAATCAGTTCCTTTCTTGTCCATACCCCCGGAACCGAACAAAAAAAAGGTTGATGAACGAAGCAGTTCATCATTTACTTCACATACGGGCCATAGAACCGGTACCGCTGGGCCAGAGAGGTCAAGGATTGTACTCCAGCCTCTTCGTCGTTCCAAAGGCGTCAGGGGGATGGAGAGCCATTCTAGACCTCAAGGCCTTGAATTATCATCTTGCATACCGCAAATTCAAGATGCAAACGCTCCGTTCCATCTTGGGAAGCGTAAGAAAGGGGGACCTCCTGATGTCTATCGATCTCACGGAGGTGTACCTCCATATCCCTATCTCTCTGGCCCACCGACGGTTCCTATGGTTCGCTTACAAGGGACGCCATTTTCAGTACAGGGTGCTCCCATTTGGCCTGTCATTGGCTCCCAGGGTGTTTACCAAAATCCTGGCGGTTCTAGCAGCACACTTGAGAATGATACCGGTCAGAGTCCAATGCTATTTGGACGACATATTAATCCAGTCCTCATCCACCCAGTCCACCCTGTCGGATCTAGATCTGGTGGTAAAGCTGCTTCAGAACCATGGGTTCTCGGTAAACTTCCTCAAGAGCCATTTGGTTCCCACAACAAGGTTACTACACCTTGGCGCCATCATAGACACCGTGGAGTGCCGTGTGTACCTATCCCAAGAACGCCGAGACAGTATAAGAGATTCAGTCCTCCAGATTCACAAGAGTCGGTCTGTAATGTTGGCCAGTCTCTCCCAACTGTTAGGGAAAATGATCTCAGCCATTGCAATCGTGCCATGGTCCAGGCTCCACACCAGGGAGTTGCAATGGTTCATGTTGCCCTTCCAGAGGCGGAACCTCAGTGCTTCCCACCAAAGAGTACAACTCCCGCAACAGGTACTGCGATCCCTCAAGTGGTGGCTATCACCAGCCACACGCAGAGGGTCATACTTCAAGGAGCCGGACCGGATACTGCTCACGACAGACGCCAGCCTGTTCGGCTGGGGAGCACACCTTCGCTCGCAGTGGGCACAGGGCCGGTGGTCCAGTTTGGACCTCCAACACAACATAAATTGGCTCGAACTTCGGGCCATCCACCTAGCCCTTTGTCACTTTCGAAGACGAGTGGCACGCCGCCACGTCCTGGTCCTCACGGACAATGTGGCAGCCAAGGCTCACATAAACCGCCAGGGAGGCACCCGCTTTCGGAACCTTTTGTCCGAGTCTCTCCTACTGGGAACCTGGGCAGAACACAATCTAGCCTCCATCAAGGCTGATTACATTTCATGGGAAGCGAACACCCAGGCCGACTTCCTGAGCAGAACAATGGTGGATCACTCGGAGTGGCGCCTTCACCCGAGGATCTTCAGAGAAATTTGTCACCACTTCAGCCTTCCGCTTGTGGACCTCTTCGCTTCCTCGCTCAACACTCAGCTGCCTCGCTTCTTCTCCCAGTTCCCATCTGCAGGAGCGGAACAGACGGATGCTCTTTGGAGCCCGTGGCCCTAAGGCCTTCTTTATGCTTTTCCCCCTCTTCCTCTCCTCCCGGCGGTAATACGCAAGCTCCTCCGGGAACGGGCGGAGGTCCTCCTGGTGGCCCCTTATTGGCCAAGGAGACCTTGGTTCGCCGACCTGATGAGCCTCTCCCTCACAGAACCTTGGAGGATTCCTCCGGAACGGAGCTCGCTCAGCCAGGGAGTCGTTCTCCATCCAGACCCCCAGTGGATCCAGTTAGACATTTGGCTCTTGAGGGCTCAATCTTAACAAGAGAGCTTTGTTCCCCAGAAGTCATCACAATAATTCAGGCCTCTCGCCGCCCTTCCACCAACCGTATTTACGAGGCCACGTGGAAAAACTTGCGATTATGGTGCTCAGGCCGACAGTTGTCGCTCTCGGGGCTCACAATTCCCCATATCTTGGACTACTTGTTAGCCGGTCTGGACAGGGGCTTGGCCCCGAACACATTGCACAGACAGGTTGCAGCTCTGTCCACGGTCCTCACATGTGATGCAGCAGGGACTTTGAGTCATCACCCCTTAATCTGATCATTCTTTAAGGGGGCTTCTAACACCAGACCCCCTATCGTGCACAGGTACCCTTCGTGGGAATTACCACGGGTCCTTCGGGCTCTTACTAAGCAGCCCTTCGAGCCCCTAAGGACATGTGAAGTTCGCTACCTGTCCCACAAAGTGGCATTCCTGGTGGCAATCACGTCCGCACGACGCATCTCCGAATTGGCAGCGCTCTCAGTCAGGGATGACTTGTGCATGTTCCATCGGGATAGAGTGATCTTACGACTCGACCCCACCTTCGTACCAAAAGTAAATTCTCTATTCCATAGGTCACAGGACATAGTACTACCAGATTTTTGCCCTAACTCATCGCACGCTCTGGAACGACAATGGCATAGCTTGGATGTCCGTAGAGCACTTCGGTACTATATTTCACGGACAGCAGAATTCCGCAAATCCGAAGCCCTTTTTATATCCTTCCATTCTTCTTCCAAGGGCCGGAAGGTCTCCTCTTCCACAATTGGCAGGTGGATTAGGGCGTGCATCGCCGGGGCATATCAAGCTGAAGTATTGCCAGTTCCACGACGGGTCACTGCCCATTCCACATGAAGTGCAGCTACTTCCGCGGCCTGGTCCACCCAGGTGTCCATTGAGGAAGTATGCAGGGCAGCCACATGGGCATCACCATCTCCTTTCATTCGGCACTACAAAATTGATAGGTTTGCCTCGGCTGAGGCTTCCTTTGGTAGGAGGGTTCTCCAACAGGTTGTTCAGCAAAGTGCCACGCCGGACCAGTCTGCTTCCCACCCTCAGGGACAGTAGGCTTTGGTATGTCCCATTGGTGGATTCTCCATCTCCAAGTGCTGGAGAAGGGGCGTTGTCTTACCTGAACGCCTTTTCTCAGCACGGAGATGGAGAATCCACTCCCACCCTGATAGGTCACTTAGGCCTAGGGTTAGCTTTAGTTTGATGAGCCACAACGTCTGCTGTCAGTCAATGGCTACGCTCGCATCAAGACTGGGATCTCTATGGTCCAGGACAGGCGTGGCAGCTTTGGCTGACTTGATCTGATTGGGCAGGAATACAGTCTAAACCCATTGGTGGATTCTCCATCTCCGTGCTGAGAAAAGGCGTTCAGGTAAGACAACGCCCCTTTTGTAACACCTCGGCTTTCTCCTCTTCCCCTTCTCTCTCTCTCTCTCTCTCTCTCTCTCTCTCTCTCTCTCTCTCACACACACACACACACACACACACACCCTTCCTGCTTTCTCCTCCTTCTCACCCTTTCTCTCCAGCCGCCACAGAGGTTCACACGTTGCCGGCCTCTGGCAGTTCCAGGCTGCGGCTCTGCATGACTGCTGCGTTCCCCTCTCTGGCCCTACCACGTGGCGGAGAGGGCATGCTCCCATCTCCACGCTTTTTATCCCACAGGCCGGGCGTGCCCTGGGGTGCTAGGCTTACAGAATGCCGTGGCCCAAGCGAGGAAAGGCGCAGCATGAAGCGGCAAAGCAGAACTGGACAAGGAGAGGCTGGGCGTGATGGGGTTAGGTTGGGAGGGGAGGGGCGGGGCAGGCTGAGGTAAATGAGCTGCAGCTGCTGCTGCACACCACCCGCCCCTGAGTGCTTGCTGTTTCCTGTGGGTGCGCCGGGAGGGTGCCCAGCCGGGTTGGTGTGGGCCAGGGCTGGGGCAGCAGGGGCCGGTCCCTTGCCATTTATGGGACAGCCCCGGGGGGCCAAATCTGGCCCCTCCCTGGACAGGATCTGGCCCGCGGGCCTTGTGTTTGGCATGTCTGTGCTAAGGGGACAGGACAACTTCACCACATCAAAGGGACGATGGATGGGGCCATGTACCGTCAAATGTTGGGTGAGAACCTCCTTCCCACAGCCAGGGCCTTGAAAATGGGTCGTGGATGGGTGTTCCAGCATGATAATGACCCAAAATACACGGCCAAGGCAACAAAGGAGTGGCTCAAGAAGAAGCACATTAAGGTCCTGGAGTGGCCAAGCCAGTCTCCAGACCTTAATCCCATAAAAAAATCTGTGGAGGGAGCTGAAGGTTCGAGCTGCCAAACGTCAGCCTCGAAACCTTAATGACTTGGAGAGGATCTGCAAAGAGGAGTGAGACAAAATCCCTCCTGAGATGTATGCAAACCTGGTGGCCAACTACAAGAAACGTCTGACGTCTGTGATTGCCAACAAGGGTTTTGCCACCAAGTACTAAGTCATGTTTTGCGAAGGGATCAGATACTTATTTCTCTCATTAAAATGCAAATCAATTGATAACTTTTTTGAAATGCGTTTTTCTGGATTTTTTTTGTTGTTATTCTGTCTCACTGTTAAAATGAACCTACCATTAAAATTATAGACTGATTTCCTTGTCAGTGGGCAAACGTACAAAATCGACAGGGGATCAAATAATTTTTTCCTTCACTATAGAACCTTACTTTTCCACCATCAAATTTCATTTTTTTAGATAGGGCCCATTGTTCAAGTCTGTCAAGTTCCTTTTTGATCCTGAGCTTGTTTTCTGGGGTGTTGGCTATTCCTGCCAGCTTAGTGTCATCTGCAAATTTGATGAGTTCCCCTTTTATTCCCTCACCTAAGTCATTTATAAAGATATTGAAGAGTACTGGGCCTAAGATGGTTACATTTAAAGGATAACAGAACACAGGTAGTCCTTGGTGTACAAGCACCATTGGGACTGGAATTTCCGTCTTAAGTGAGTGCAGTTGTAAAGTGTGATGAGAGCTGATTTTACAACCATTTTTACCACGATAAGGAAATCATGTGATCAGTCTAAACCTATCCAGCTTCCCCAATTGACTGGGTTTTTTTTTTGGAAACTGGCTGGAAAGGTCACAAATTGCAATAACGTGACTGCAGGATGCTGCAGCCAGTCGGAAATGTGAGCCAGTTGCCAAGTGCCTGAATTGTGATCATTTATTTATTTATTTATTGGATTTCTATGCCGCCCTATTCTGGGAATCAACATTAAAATACATATAAAAAAAGAACCCCTAAATTAAAAAACCAATCATCCAACAAACATGCACACAAACATATACTGGCTAGGGGCAAGATGTTAACTGCCCCAGGCCTGTCGGCAAAGATGTGTCTTGAGCAGTTTACGAAAGGCGGAGAGGGTGGGGACGACACGGATCTCCGAGGGGAGTTGATTCCAGAGGGCCGGGGCCGCAACAGAGAAGGCTCTTCCCCTAGGCCCCGCCAGGCGACCTGGAGAAGGCCGACTCTGTGGGCCCTAACCGGTCGCTGGGTTTCATGAGGCAGCAGACGGTCCCGTAAGTAACCTGGTCCGATGCCATGTAGGGCTTTATAGGTCATAACCAACACTTTGAATTGCGTTCAGAGACCAATTGGCAGCCAATGCAGCTCACGGAGTGATGCCGAAATGTGGGCATTTCTGGGCAGGCCCAACACTGCTCGCGCGGCTGCATTCTGCATTACCTGAAGACTCCGAACGTTTTTCAAAGGTAGCCCCATGTAGAGAGCATTGCAGTAGTCGAGCCTCGAGGTGATAAGGGCATGAGTGACTGTGAGAAGAGACTCCCGGTCCAAATAGGGCCGCAGCTGGTGCACCAGGCGAACCTGGGCAAATGTCCTCCTCGCCACAGCCGAAAGATGATGTTCCAAATTTAGCTGTGGATCGAGGAGGACACCCAAGTTGCGGACCTTCTCCGAGGGGGTCAAAAACTCCCCCCCCAGGCTGATGGACGGATGGATTGAATTGTCTTTGGGAGGCAAAACCCACAGCCACTCTGTCTTGTCAGGGTTGAGTTTAAGCTTGTTAGCACCCATCCAGACCCTAACAGCCTCCAGACATCGGCACATCACTTCCGCTGCTTCACTGAAATGACACGGGGTGGAGATGTAAAGCTGGGTATCATCAGCATATTGATGATATCTCACCCCGTGTCGGCGGATGATCTCACCCAGCGGTTTCATGTAGATATTAAACAGCAGAGGGGAGAGGACTGATCCCTGAGGGACCCCACAAGGGAGGAACCTAGGGGTCGACCTCTGACCCCCTGCCAAAACCGACTGCGACCGACCAGTGAGGTAGGAGGTGAACCACTGCAAAATAGTGCCCCCAACTCCCAACAATGGGGGTGCAATGGTTGTAAGTGTGAGGACAGGTCATAAATCACTTTTTTTAGGCCATTGTAACTTTGAAGCATTATAAGTCGAGGATTATCTGTATTGCTCTTATCAAATTTACTGCGGATATTTGGGGGAATTGTTGCCTTTCTTTGTTAGGTGCTAGTAGCTGTGTCTTACTGAACTAACTGCCAACATAATTAGTTAAGATAAAAAAGGTCATACCATACCATACCATACCATACCATACCATAAACAATGCTCCCCTGATGCTCCCTGTCACCCCTAGCTTGCTTTTCGTTATTTTTTCCTCCAAAGTATGTGGACATGCTTCTGAACAAAGCACTGAGATGTCTGAGTGAAGACTACTGAAGTGGTACCTATTTACTCGCATTTGCATGCTTTCAAACTGCTAGGTGGGCAGGAGCTGGGGCAACTAATGGGAGCTAACCCCATCGCACAGTGCTTGTGTCCCGAACCTGGGCTGTCAGCTTTCCAGCTGACAAGCTCGGCGTCTTTAACCATTGAGCTAACTACTATGGTTTTATTTTATTTATTTTCCACCTATCCCACAGGGACTTTGAGCAAGAGTTGAAAACTTTATCATAGTTCAGTTATGTTATTAATTACTTCTCTCCAGTTCTTCCTCTAAACCTGCCTTCTATTTGTACTTGATACTCCATATTCTGTTTATTTTGTTTCATGATTGGATCTCATGCCCCACAATCCCTGTTGCTAATGAAGTGTTGATTTAACCCTGGGAGAGGATTATGTCCATGCTCTTGATCATTGTTTGCAATAGCATGGAGATATTTTTGGTTTTCATGTTTTCATAAGTGCTCTGCTCTTGAAGTATTAAACTTCATAAAGATCTACTTTCAGGAAAGAGGCTGAACTTTAAGTTCCTCTAGCTGAATGTTGTCACTGCAGATCCTAGGGTGTGAGCATTATGCCAAGTAACCATATTTTTCTGTGGATGCCTATACTGTTATTGTCAAAGCTATTACATATATTTGCCACAAAGTAAGCTGTACAAAAGAGGTAACTGAGAAATACTTCTTTCACCTCTCCAATATTGTTGTTATGTAGTGTCTTATAGATTAACGAGAGGCAAAATGTCTTTGTTTAAATATAAGTCGTGTAATACCTGATTTGATCAGTGCCCAGTGCTGGTTGTTCATAGGAACATTAATACCGGTATGATTCACTGCTATTTTTACTTCCAGCTCTCTATCCATTTGTGATGGCTGGGGTGAATTAATGATAAATGTTAAGGTGTTGTTAGAAGAAAATTCTGGTCCCTTCTGTGGCCAGGTAAATAAGCACATGATGCCTGCTTGAAGAGGAGGTAGAATTTATTGGACAGTAAAAATAAAAACACAGTTCAACTCTTGAAGTTGGCCATGTTTTGAAGGCAAATTTTGGAAATATTTATAGAGGGGTCTAGGCTTTGTGGACTTGACTTAGCACTTGTGAATGTGACTTGCCTTTGGGGACTTGTGCTGAGTCTGGGAGGAAATGCCATCTTCTCACCCAATTGGGGTGAGTTAAACTTCATATCTATTGTATGTTTTTGGTGATGGTTGTGAGTTGTGGTGATGGGTCTGGGTAGTTTGTGTGTACATAAAGGATTTCCATGTCTTGGGGAAAATTCTTATGGTTTTATTTGTATTGCTGATATTGGCTTATTTCCTTTTGTGAGACACGCTTAATCGATTGCTGCCTGAGTGTCAATGCAGGCAGAAAGGTTTAAGTGGTGTGTGGCCTGGCTAGTAGAGGTATCATTGAGGCTTTTACCTTCCAGCAGTGTCTTAGAGGAAGAACATTGCATAGCTCAGTGAAATTACCCAAGCTTCTCTTCATGTGATCAGAACCAAAGTGTCAGATCTGTCATCACACTGCTTCAGCTTCACTTCGCATCAGTGGTATCCTGTCATAAAAGGGAGGAGGGGGAATGGGGAGAATGCTGGGAGGGGGATGACAGAAACCAGAAGTCCCAACTAGAAACAACAGTTGAGAGATCCAAGGACACAGCCGTGAAGACGGAATGCAAACACCGACCAAAGAGGTGCCAAACTTTAGGACTGTTGCCAAAATACCTAATTTGAATACTATTGGACATTGACCAGATGACTTAAGGGGGGAGGACCTGGGAGAAGGGAAAATCACAGAGTTTATGTGGGAATATTCAGATCTGGCTTTGCTTATGCTTTAACCACTTGGCATTAGTAAAAGCATACATTTTCTCTACAAATGGGGTTGAGAGTCTTTCTTTCCTAAATGCTCAAGCTGGTACAGGGCTGACATTAAGCCAGATCTTCAATAATGTTCCACCTGGAGACTTGCGTCTACTGTGGGAAACATGCACGGAATGTCCATCCAGGAGAGTGAGCAGGTGGAGATGGAGAACTGGGAAGAATTGGCTTTGAGACCCAGTACTGGGGGAGACTACCCCAGGTTGGAAGAGGAGACAGAAATCCTGGGGGACCAGCCAAAGCCCTGGTGGTCCATAGGTAACGGGAAGATATAAGAATGAGAAGATAAGGCTTCCAGGGTAACCTTCTCCTAGGGGAGCCAAGGGAGCCGACCATGAGCACCACCAGCTGAGGAAGAGTGCAGAGCGATAGGAGGTGAGCCGGACCCCCCCCACCCCAATGTCATATTCGAGCAGGCAATTGACTTCCTGAAGGATGGTTTTGAACCGGCTCCAAGCCCAAGAAGCTCAGGAATGGCCAGCCCAGCTGGCTGCCATAGTGACTGCAGCAGCCATGGCTGCAGCTCCTGCACCACTGGCCCCAGCACAACAGGTAAGAGCCGCTTCATTGACCTGGCCACTGCCACCAGCCTGGTCTGCCCCTCCAAGGAGGAGAGAACACAGGCCACTGTCCCTGCGGGTGAAGTTCAACGGCGACCCAAAACAACTGGCGTTCTTCCTGACCCAAGTGTGGACCTATATGCAGGAGTATGGGGCCAACCTGCTGAACAACCTGGCTACAGTAAGGATCATCACCATGGCTTTAGAGCAGTGGTGGCGAACCTATGGCACTGGTGCCAGAGGCGGCACTCGGAACCCTCTTTGTGGGCACACATGCTGTTGCCCCAGCCTCGCCTCCCCCCGTGACCCCCTCCTCTCCAGCAGCCCCCCTGAAGGAGAGTTGCCCCTGAGCGTGGCCCACACGGAGCAGCGCAGCCAAGGACATGGCAGCCATACAGCATAGACAAGACTGCCCTCACACCGCATCGTGCACAGTTGATGCTGCAGGGTGCGGGCAGAGGGCGTGACCACCATAGCGCTGCTGGGCTGCCTGGGCAATCTGTGGCGGGCCCTGGAGGCGGTGAGTGGCCCTGCGGGCAGGTGGGGCGGGTCCAGTTTTTGGGCACTCGGTCTCTAAAAGGTTCGCCATCACTGCTTTAGAGGATGAGATAGGCGAGTGGATGGTGGCCCTCCATGGTAATGAGGCAGAGCTGTGCAACTTTGACAGATTCATGGCGGTCCTGAGGAAACGGTTTGAAGACTCCCTCGCTGACTGAAAGGCCAGAATGATAATAAAGACCATAAGGCAGGGCAGGTGACCCGTTGCTGCCTATATTCAAGAATTCCGGAGCCTGGCCTGTAAACTAGTGAACTGGCCACAAGACATGCTAATTGAATGTTTCCAAGATGGCCTGAGCAACGAGATCTTCTACAGCTGTCTCTCCAGGTGCGCACCATGAACTCTACATGCATGGTACGTCCTGGCTGACAAAGTGGAGATCTATTTAGCCAGATACCATGGCCGTGCTAGTCAAGACCAGTGACGACCCTTCCCCACAGAAAAGAAGGAAGTTCCAAAGCCACGGAAGAGAGAGCATAGCCTGCACTGCCATTCCGCCAACTGCTTTTGCTGCGGTAAAGAGGGCCACAGGGCAGCTGACTGCTGACCAGCACCCAGCCCCACACAACGGGGAAGCAAAGGTCCTACAAAGCCATGAGAGATGACCCTTAAGGGAGTAGTAGTTGTTGAGTTCACCCCACTGCCCAACAATGATGAGGCAACTCCAACTAAGCTCCCCAACCCTGGGACGGAGAGCGACAGCAGGACTGACAATGACCCCCTGGTAAATCACCCTATAATACCCATAACAATGCCAATTGAATTAGTTGTACCCTCCTTGTGGCGCAAGGAGAACTTGATTGCATTATTGGACTCAGGCTGCACCAGATGCCAAGTCAGCCATAGCATAGTAGAGAAACTGGGGATGCAGCTCAGGGAACTAAAAGTCTCCATGGCATTCTGCCAGCTAGTTGGCTCAGTAGTAGGGGAGGGGGTCCCCGCAATGTTCGTTAGAGAACCAGTAGAGATGAAGATGGGGCCCCATGAAGAAACCATCAGTTTTATCGTGGCACCAGGCATGGACAGACCCATAGTGCTGGGCTTAGCATGGCTACTAAAGTGGAACCCCTCTGTAAATTGGAGGAAACAAATATTAAAAGTCAGGCACAGACCAGTCGAGGGGGAACTGAAAGAGAAGCTAGCCTCGCAGCGGCACATGCCGCCAATTAAGAAAGTGAAAGGGGAAAGTGTCGCAGCAGCGCATGAACAAACAAAGGCAGATCCTTGAATCCCCAAAGAGTATTGGGACTTGCAAGAAGATTTCAGTGAAAGGGATTTGGACATACTTCCCCCTCATCGCCCGACAGATTGCTCCATAGAAATAGTACCGGGGGCCAAATTGCCTAAGCCCAAACTGTACTCCATGACCATAAGGCACAGGTCGGCAACCTGTGGCTCTGGAACCGCATGTGGCTCTTTGAGCTATCCCCTGCGGCTCTGGAGCCTCCTCCGCCATTTGCAGAGAGAGAAAAGGAGAGAGAGAGAGAGGCACTTGCGCTCCCCCCTCTCTCATGCAGACTTGCCCCCTTACAGGGCTCCTGATTGGCCCTGTGCTTGGGTGCCCCGCCCCCTGGGAGAAGGGCAGCCAGGAAGTTCCTTTCCCGGGCTGGCCCCGTCCGAGGTGCACGTGGCTGGGGAGCCACGTGGGGAAGCCCCAGGATCCCCACTGGGAAGGGCCCACTGGAGCCTCCGCTGAGTGGGCCAGCCCTCCCGCAAGCCTCAGCCCCGAGGGAGAGCAGCCCCTGCGATGCCCAGCCAGTGCGACCGTTGGCCAAGCAGCAGCAGAGCCGGAGACGGAGGGTCAGTGGCGGGGGGGAGGGACGGGGCTCCGAACCGGCCGCGGGGCAGGTGGTGCGCCCCCCGGCTTGCCTGTACCAGGTGGCAGTCCCGGCTGGGGCATCGCTTCCTGGGCCTTCCACAGGCCGCTCCCTGGGCAGCTGAGCTGGCCATTCGTCTCCCCGGGCTGGGTGGAAGTCCCAGCTGGGCCGGCGGCCGGCGGGGGCATCACTCCCTGGGCCATCCCCGGGCCGCTCCCTGGGCACCCGAGCCGGCCACGCGTCTCCCCAGGCCGGGCCGTGGTGCCCCGGGAGCCTTCTGCTTCCTCCTGCCCCCCCCCCACGCATGGCCTTCCCGGGACCTCCACCCATTTTCCCATGCCTGGAGCAGGAGAGGAAGTGCTGCTTTCCGGGCATCGGAAGGGGCTTCCCCCTCCCAGCCCCCCATCCACCGGGGCGGGGGCGCTCCTCTGGACCGGGACCGGAGCTGTGCGAATTGCAGCACGCCTCCTTTCCTGCCGCCCAGCCTGGCCCGGCTCGCCCTCCTGCAGGATTTGGCCCTGGAAAGGTCAGGCTGGCCAGCTGGCCGGGGGCGCTGAGCAGCCCCGGCGAGGGAGCTGCTCCCGCCCCGTGGCCGGCTGGTGAGGAATCCCATCCAGCTCGGCGGGGACCTCGGGGGCCGCCTGACCGCCACGGGGGTGTCCATGTCAGCTGCCTCCTGGTGGGCCCGCTAATTGTGGGCTCCCGGCCGGCTTCCTCTGTGAGTCAGGCACCCGGGACTCCACGGAGCCATCCCTAATTGCACCCCGCGAGGGCCCAACCGAGCCCCGGCCTGACCTCCGAAACGCTGCTTGCCCGAATTCTTTCTGCCTCCTGGGGGAAGTTGCGCCTCGTGGCCCAATTATTGTGGCCGTCGTGCGTCTAATCACCAAACAACCACATGAAACGGTCACACCTTTGACCCGCGTTCCTAGGACAAGAAGCTGGGCATTATTCCAGTGACCCAGAGTCACTGAAAGGGGCAACCAGAGATATTGAGGGGAGAGGAAAGAGAGTGAGTGAGAGAGAGAGGAAAGAGAGAGAGGAAAGAGAGAGAGAGAGGGGAGAGAAAAGAGAGGGAAAGGAAAGAGAGAGAGTGAGAAAAAAGAGAAAGAGAGAGAAAAAAGAGAAAGAGGGAGAGGAAAGAGAGAGAGGAAAGAGAGAGGGAGAGGAAAGAGAGAGAGGGAGAGAGACATATACATATACATATACATATACATATACATATACATATACATATACATATATATATATATTTGTTTTCTGAGGTTTTTGCGGGTGTTTGTATGTAGGTCTTTGGTTCTTCGGGTTTTCTCCCACGTAGAATTTGAAGTCTCATTCGTCATCTTCAGGCTGGTGCTTTCGGCTTCTGCTTCTAGGAGCAATGTGAGATTTTAGCTGTTTCTTCCTTTTAACTGCCAGTGGGGGTTTGAACTGATTGGCTGGGAGCTCAGCTGTGTTCTGATTGGGTGGAGGTGTGTTCTGATTGGTTAGGGGCTTGGCTGTGCTCTGATTGGATGGGGGGTTGGCTGTGCTCTGATTGGCTGGGGGAGTGTTCTGTTTGGGTGGGGGCTTTGTTGTGCTCAGGTTAGTCAGTGTTACAAGGGGATTAGAGATGGTGGACTGTATAGCTGTTTGGCTTTGCATTCGTGACACCCACCATGAAGATGAGGCACGACCACGACCACGAACGCAAAGCCAAACAGCCCTATGCAGAATCCATCACCTGACATGTAAAAAACTCATTCCAGTTCATAGAGATCATAAAGGAACAAAACTTACAGCCCAGCGACATACTCGTTAGCTTCGATGTCATATCCCTCTTCACCCAAGTGCCAATCAAAGAAGCCTTAACAGCTATCCAAAACAAATATAACCCCCCCAAACACATCCTAGATCTGACCAACCACTGTCTATCCAACACATACTTCATCTATAACGGACAAAAATACAAACAAATAGAAGGAGCACCCATGGGATCACCCCTCTCACCTGTCATTGCAAACCTCTACATGGAACACTTTGAAACCCAAGCCCTAGAAAAATCTGATCACAAACCCAAACTCTGGCTCAGATACGTAGATGACACCTTCGTAATCTGGCCGCATGGGAAAGAAAAACTGGACAACTTCCTCACACACCTCAACAGCCTACACCCCAAAATACAGTTCACCATGGAAACAGAAGCTAATAACCAACTTCCCTTCCTGGATGTCTTAGTCTACAAGAAATCCAATGGCTCCCTAGGACACACCATCTACCAGAAGAAAACACACACAAACCGCTATCTGCACGCACTCTCACACCACCACCCAGCACAGATCAACTCCGTGGCCAAGACACTCATCTCCAGAACCAAATGCCTAGCTGACGAACAACACCTAAAAACCGAACTACACACTCTCACACTAATGTACTAACATCCAACGGATTCCAAAGAAATAAGATTTCCAACTTAATCCAAAAAGAAACTCCCACTAAAATCCAAGACAGAGAACAAGAAAATGGCAAAGCCCTCCTCCCATACATAAAAGGCACCACAGACAGAATCAGCAAGATCCTGCACAAACATAACATCAAAACAGCTTTCTGCACAAACAGAAAAATATCCACCACCCTAAGAAACCCCAAAGACAAAATTGAGTTAGAAAATCAAGGAGTATATGAAATCCCATGTACTGCTTGCTCCACCACATACATCGGACAAACCAACAGAAGAATAAGTGCACGCATTGAAGAACACAAAAACTCAGTCAAAAAAGAGGAACCAACTTCTTCCCTGGTCCAACACCTCAAAGCCACAGGACATGAAATTGATTTCAAAAAGACCAGAACTATCGCCAAAACTGAACACTTTAATAACAGAATAATCAGAGAAGCCATCGAGATAGAAAAACGCCCACACAGCATGAACAAACGAGATGATACCTCCCGCCTACCAGCCATTTGGAAACCCGCCCTTATTGACAGATGAGTCCATAGCACGGGGAATGACACCAGACCTACACTCACAAAAACCACACAGGATGTCACCACCACACATCCAGGCAAAAAGCAAACCCAAACCCACACCGATGATGAGGCACGACCACAAACCAGAAGCCAGACCACAGCTGCATCATTAGCCACCTTAAACCCCTCCAATCCATACAAGAAGCAAACTGACACCCACCATGAAGATGAGAACAAAATTGACTAGTTGGGCTACCACATTTCCCATGAGGGGGTTGAAATGGATTCCAAGAAGGTGTGAGCAGTACTAGAGTGGGGGACCCTGCGCACCCGGAAACAGCTCCAAAGCTTCCTGGGGTTTGCCAATTTTTATCGACAATTCATCCCATTGTTCGCCCAAATAGCGTTGCCTATCACTAACCTTCTCAAGACTAAGGGAGAGGGGAAGCCCAAGCTGAACCAATCCCTCAAATGGACAATGGAATGCCAATCGGTGTTCGAAAAGCTTAAGCGCCTGTTCGCAGCTGAACTTGTGCTGAAGCACTCAGACCCAAGTGCCCCCTTTGTTATTCAAACCAATACGAGCGATGTGGCAGTCAGGGCTGTCCTACTGCAGAAAAATGAACAAGGGGTTCTGTAGCCATGCACTTACACCACTACAAAACTATCCGAGGCTGAGCGGAGATGGACGGTCTAGGAAAAGGAAGTGTACACTATATGGTGGGCCCTCCTCACATAGAGACATTTTTGGGAAGGTGGTAAAGCCCCTTTTGAGGTGTGGACAGATCGTAAGAATCTAGAAACCTTGAAAACACCCAGAAGGTTATACCCCAAAACAAGTGTGGTTTGCTCAATACTTCAATTGGTTTAATTTCACACTGCACTATCTCCCCATGGGGGAAAACTTTCTAGCTGATGCCCTCTCCCAGCTACCTCAATACAATAGCTCCAAGACTGAAGTCATTAGCCTCCAGTCAACTGGTCGCCTCAGAGCTCAGAAAAAAGCCACCCCACAGATATCCGACGACCTACTAGTGACACTGAAGTTGGCCTTGAATAAAGATGGTTTAAAAATCATCAAGCACGCTGTACCATGTGAGATGGTCTTCCTTGAATTGGAGCTAAACTGTATGTTCCTAAGAGATTGATTCTACAAAGAAGCCATGACTCAAAAACGGCTGGGCACTTTGGCTTTGTAAAAACCCTACTGTCAACCCCCGGCTGAAAAGCCCAACCAAGCAAAACATCAGAGCCATTGCAAACTTCTAATGATTACTTTTATTGAGCAGAATCAAACCGGTAGGGTCAAATGGAAGCTAGCTCTGAAGAAATGGCGGGAAGCAGTTAATTAAAAAACAAAACTTTTCCCACCCCTCTCTGACAGTACAGGTCACATTGTCCAATACATCTTCTAGTCATTTTTATGAGAGCAGACTTTAGTTTCGCCAAAACAATTCTTCAGCAGCTTTGGGTCTCACACTGATAAAGGACACCTGTAGATTCAAAACTTTCTTCCCTTCCTCCCCCCTCTGTTGGCAAGTTAGAAGCACACTGTGATCCTAAAGGCAGTAGGCTTCGTAGCTTGACACCTGCATTTAGTAAAACACCACTTTGGTGGTGGCCATCCTTGAAAAAAGACATTGAGGGCTACGTCACTAGCTGCCCCATCTGCTCCTTGGCCAAAGGATGACCAGGGAAAACCCCTGTCCTCCTGCAACCGGTGGCAAAACCCCAAGCGCCCTGGAAAGAAATCTCTATGGATTTTATAGTGGAGCTACTAGAAAGGTCAGGAAACACGGTAATCTGGGTTGTCACTGTTCTATTCTCCAAACAAATAGACTTTATACCACATCCCAAAATCCCATCAGCACGTACGCTAGCTAAACGTTTTGTACAACACATATACAGACTCCATGGTGCTCCTGAGAAGATCATCTCAGACCTCAGAGTGCAGTTCACATCTCAGTTTTGGCAGGAGTTCCTAAAACTGTTGGGCACAACCCAGGGACTTAGCTCCTCGCATCGCATTATCCTCAGATGAATGGAGACTGCAAACGTATGAATGGCGTTCTAGAACAATACCTTCATTGTTATGTTAATTACCAACAAGACAATTGGGCTGACCTCCCTTCACGGAGGTAGCATACAACAATACAGTGGACAGTAGTACTGGCTTTACACCTTTCGAGTCACTACAGGTCAAGACTTCGTAGCTATGCCAGTGTTACCCCAGATCACCCCCACAAAACATGTCTCTAACTTACTGGATCGACGCAATGCAGAACACCTGGTCGGTGTTGTGCAAAGCTGATAAAAAGTGGACCAAACCAAAAGACTTTAAAATAGGTGATGAAGTCTACTTATCTACCAAATACCTTCAGTTCAGACAACCCTCGAAAAAACTTGACCAAAATACAACAGAACTTTTCCCATAAGTAAACTCATTAATCCAGTAACACAGCAGTTCTCAACCTATGGGTTGCGACCCCATTTGGGGTCGAATGACCATTTCACGGGGGTCGCCAAACGCCGCCGTCCGCCATTTTTTTTTATTTTTTCATTTTATTTATTTATTTATTTTTTCGGGCGGCGCATGCCTTCCCACGCCTTCCGCAGGGCCGGCAGCGGCTGCAGGTAGGTAGGCGGGCGGCAGGACTGGGGAGCCCGCCCGGGCCAACTCCCTCCCTCCCTCGCTCGGCGGCGGCGGCCGAAGCAGGCGGTAAGGCGCCCAGCCAGCGGATCGGCAAGATGAAGTACCTGGTGAGTCCCTGCCGGGCGTGGGGGGAGGCCGAGCCGGGGAGGGAGCCGGGGAGCCTGGCCAGACGCCCCCCCACCCAGCTGGCCGGCCTGACCCGAGCGGGACTGGCGCCGAGAGCGAGCTGGCCTGGGCGGGCTCCCCAGTCCTGCCGCCCGCCTACCTACCCGCCCGCCTACCTACCTGCGGCTGCTGCCGGCCCTGCAGAAGGCGCGGGAGTCCCGGACGAGCCTGGCAGGCGGAGCACTGCGATCTGGATGCTAGTCCGGAGCGCGGACTTGGGGGCCGGAGGTGGCCGCCAGGCGCCTCTCGCCATAGCCGAGCCGGTCTCGGTGAAGTGCGGGCCCGCCTCGAGGTCTGGCTACCCCGACCGCTTGGCCGGCTGCCGGAGGGCGAGTTGGAGGCCGGGCCTGGGACGTGGCGGAGCGGAGGGGGAAGGAGGCAGCTTTGCGCCCGCCTGCTCCGGACCGCTCCTCGGTGTGCCTGCCGGAGTCTCTGAGGCAGCGGTGGGAGGCGAGGCCGGCCTGGTCTGGAGCCGGCTGGCCCGCCGGTTCTGCGCATGTGCAGTTCGGCGCATCGCGCGCATGCGTGGTTCGGCCCCGTCGTGCAGATCGGCCGTCGCACGCGCATGCGCAGATCGGCCCGTCGCAGTCCGCCATTTTGTTTTTATTTTTTTTATTTTTTTTTATTTTTTATTTTTTTTTCGGGGCCTGGGTCGGGGTTGCAGCACGCATGGGCGGCGCAAAGTGGGGTCTCAACCTGAAAAAGGTTGAGAACTGCTGCAGTAACAGTACAATTAGATCTGCCAAAAACTCCACCTAGTCTTCCACTGCAGCCTATTGAAACCAGCAATCACCTCCCCCTGTTGTCCCACAAAAACACCTCCAACTCCCCCTGTTGTCCCACAAAAACACCTCCAACTCCTGTCCTTATCAAAGGAGAACAACACTTCAAAGTTAAAGAAGTCTTAGACTCCCGCAAACATAGGGGAAAATTGTAATACTTGATATTATGGAAAGATTTCCCTCCCTCTGAGACCGAATGGGTCGATGCCCAACATGTCAAAACTCCCCGACTCCTTCGCAAATTCCATAAAAAAAATACCCTGACAAACCCCATTAAAAGCCGCATAACACCCTAACCATTTCTCTCATTTTTCTGTTTCAGGACTAAACTGCTTTTTTAAGGGGGGCAGAATGTCAGATCTGCCATCACACCGCTTCAGCTTCGCATCACATCAATGGCATCCTGCCATAAAAGGGGAGAAGGGAGGGAATGCTGGGAGGGGGATGACAGGAACCAGAAGTGCCAACTAGAAACAACGGTTGACAGATTCAAGGACACAGGCATGAGAATACCCACCAAAGAGGTGCCAAACTTTAAGACTGTTACCAAAACACCTAATTTGAATACTACTTTACATTGACCAGATGACTTAAGGGGGGAGGACCTGGGATAAAGGAAAATCACAGAGTTTATGTGGGAATATTCAGATCTGACTTTGCTTACGCTGTAACCACTTGGCATTAGTAAAAGGATACATTTTCTCTACAAATGGAGTTCAGGGTCTTTCTTTCCTAAACGCCCAAGCTGGGGCAGGGCTGACACATTTTGTAATTACATTTAAGTGTTTACATTCTTAGCAAATTCATTACAACTAATGTTTCCCCCTAAAGAACAGAAATGTGACATCTCACAAAATAATTCACATTGTCTCTCTCCCACCATCCATTTCCCCCTCTAAAGCATTTGTAAAACTCTGCTTCTGTTTGTATTTGTGGTTTTGTTTTGCATTACTGTACTCAGCTAGTTTTCCATGACCAATTCCTCACATTTTCCTTTGGTTTGCAAGGTAGATCCTCAATGGCTTTTTTTCACAATTCTTTGTTATATAATAGCTGTATATGTGGGTTGTTTGGAGTATGGAAAGAAATGATATACAAATGATGTACAGGACAAACTGCTGAGTTGTTTCGCAGTTCAAGTAACAGTATATCCAAATAGCATCAACACCTGAGTACAACCTCTGTGTTTGTTTTTGTGCAAAAAGTTAGACATACTTTACTATGAACTTCTGGATGCAAAACCAAGAGGGTTTAGAATTTAAATATTGGCTGCATATTATTCCATCTGGTAACTCCTAGAGCTCTTACTGGACCTTTTCTCTACCAACATCTGGAACTGAAGTAACCATGCTGAGGGCTCCTGCTACATATTTCTGACAGTTTTGCTTCTTTATCTTGAGTAGCTGAGAAGTCATAACTAATTCCGATAGCTTGCCAAAAGCACACAGTTCTCTTCTGTGTAAGTAAACAAGTCCTCCAGCCTGTAGCCCACAGATGACTGTAAAATAAGAAGGTTTATTTCCTGTGGTTTTTGTTTACTAAATGTGGAAAACTGCAGTTTGGGGGAGAGTAGAATAGGAAATAATTTCAGGCTGAACAGCACCTGGAACTTGAGAATTTTGTGCTTGCTCTTCTGTAAGGGAGGATGTTCAATTTTAAGCACCTATTTTTTGTGGCAGTAATGAAGGAGTCCTACAGGAGTTCTATAGTATCTCGCTAAATTCACATCTTATAAATGTTTTATTAATTTTCTATTTTCACAAACAAGTGCTCAATAGACAACGTGATGACTGAGTCCATTAATAATTCGGTGATACATATAAGTTTTTCCAACTAGGTCCAATGTTACACCCGCCAGTACATCCTCTCTTCTTCTGGTAATAACAATTTTTCTGCATTAAGCAAATACAATTCTTATTATTGTTAGTAAACATACAATTGCATATCAACATTTGTTACATTTTTCTAATAATATCAGTAATATCAGTTTAGAATATCTTTCCTAGCCAAAACATACCTTAATTGCATTTGCATTCAATTTCCACTTATTTAATCCATATCCTATTTTTGCTTTTTTTCAATTTTAGTTTCCCATCCATGTTCAAAGTGTCCCAATCATTTATAATTTCAAAACAAGTTGTATTTGGGCAACCAAAAGAATCCCTTATTCAAAGTTCTTAACATACTATTATTTCCCTTGTTATACCAAGATATAATATTCTGATTACAAATCCTAGCTATCTAGTTATAAAAATGCTTCTATTTCTAACAATCTATTCTTAACCATATTCAAACCTCTAATCAATAATATAGCATCCCCTCTATTAGGTCAAAGCTTCTGTTTCTTTCAATCTTACTCTAGCTTTCTTTCTTTGCCAACTAACTTTCCAAGTCAGTGCATTTGGATCATCAAATAATTCTTCCTCTATTTTTATATATATTATTTGGAACAAGAGAAACAATTTGGTTAAAATGTTTTTGGAAGAGCTAGCCTGTTGATATTCATTAAACTGCCTCCCTTCTTCTCTGGTTCCCCACAGTTCTATTAATGACTTTATCTTCCATTCCATCAGCTCTCCTTTCTTGTCATCCAGTATGTTCTGAAACTTTGGTTTATAAAATGTCTTTTCCATTTCCAATATTATCATTATATCTTCTGAGTTTTCATTTATCTGAGTCTGGTCATTTGTTTCCTCCTTTGGATCATCAATGTTTGTGTCAGCATTCTCTATCGTTTTCCTTCTATTTTCTGGGTTGCTGGTTTCTTCTTTGTAGTTGTCTTCTGAGTTTGTAGATTTGAATTAGAAAATTGTTCTTTTATCTCCATTGTGTTATTAGTAACCTGCTCACAAGGTAGAATAATTGTTTTTTGTATTAATTTCAGCATGGAGAATTTATTTCTGTGTTTTATCAGTATTTTCTTGATATGGCAAGTTAAGGCTGCTGGAAACAGATGTTAAAGATGATGTTTTACTATTTAACGCTGAGTATGAAACATCTAATTTATTTTATTTTATTATTTTTATAAGTAGCCTTTATAGATTTATCCAACTGACTGTCCGTTCCTGACTCTCCCCTAAGCAGATATAAGTAAAGTTCAAATTTTTCTGTCCAATAAAAATATATCCTTTCTTTCCAGGGAGAGAGAAGCATCTTTGAGGGTTGTTTAACAATCAAGATCCAAAGTGTTCCAAATAAAAATCCACGATGCAGTTCTGAAAGTCAGTATTTATGTTCAAAATTCAGACAGGCCAAATTTAAAATGTTTATCATCTCTGCCACATAGATAAGCAGCCCTCAAGCCTGTTCCTTTTTTTCCTCAACTGTAATGCTCAATAATAAAATAGTTACAAGCCAGTCAAAATCTTATCTAGTTCTGGGCTTCAAGCCAGGTTTCTTTTAGGCATAAATAAGTTGTTGTAGTGCCATAATTCACCACTAGATGTCATCAATGCCACTTTCCAGTTTTTAGATCCAAAACTTATATTGTTAAACTTTTCAAGTCTTTTTCTTTAAAAATAAATAAATAAAAAGGTCTTAAAAGCACTTTTGGTCCCCAAATTTTCAAGCTGTAAGTATATTTTAATTCCAGATAAGTCTTATAGGTTTCGCCAGTGTTCCAAGTATTAATTCGCCGCTTTTCTTTTCTGAGGGAGTGGGGCAGAAATTCCCTTTCCCTCTTTCATCGGGGGGGGGGACGCTTCAGGCAGATTATCAGGAAGAGGTCTTAAAATCATGAAGAAAGGATCAGGTCTCACCCAGTTTCATCCACATTGCTGTAAAGTTGCTTGGTAGTGCTTGTTGACTTCCGTTGTCCGCAGCTTTGGACTGGCTACACAAATGCAGCCAGTCTTTCCTCCGCCAGTTTGGAGGACTTCCTTGGATCAAACGGGGGGGCTTCCACCCCCCCAATCAACAAGAGTCCCCTCCTTGTTTGCCACCTCTATGGGGCGACTTTTGACCCTTTCCAGGGTCCCTCAGTGGGGTGAAACCAGACGCAAAAGACGGACCCCTGTCTTCCTGCATCTGCATCGCCGCAAGATCCCAACCGGAAGTTGCTAAATTCACATCTTGTGTCCAGTGATTGTGTGTGTGTGTGTGTTTCCCTTTTGTGTTTTTTTTCCCCACTGCTGCTCAGAGTCTACACCCCACATCATTCTCAGCTGCACCCAAACACTTGCAAGCCTGTGTCAGGCAGTGACCAAGAAATCCTGGAAAGCAAGGAAGATTGACTGAGACCCGTAAAGGGGGTGCCCTTTATTAGAAAGTCTCCCCAAGCTCCCAACACTCTCAAACTGTTGGTGGAAAATGGTGCCCTTACTCTTCCAAAAAGAGTCCACCTAGGCATGCAGCAGCCAAACACTGATGGTGGGCTAAAGATAGGGTGGTGCCCTTACTTCATTAGGAAGTCTCCCCAGGTGTTGCGACACACAGAGTCAATGGACATGTGTCAGATAGGGACAAAATGGGAAAATCCGTATCAGAAGTTTCTGCAGCTTTCCAGTCGGGAAGGTTGTTTATTGCCTGGGACAGTGGAAAACTGCCAGGTGGGGATGAACGAAAACCATGCATGGTGGTTATGTAGGAACCGGACAAAACAGATGAGGCTGGTAACCCAATTTGGCCAAACAAAGGTACTTATGACTATAGTATATTTAAAATCCTTAGGACAAAACTCAAACCATCTCACCTAATGTACTAGTATTACAGGGCAGAACTTTTCATCCCAGTGACCAGCAATAGACATCACTTTTTACAATATATTAAGAAAAAAATAAATAAAATAAAAATAGTACTGACATTAATAGTAAATAATAACATCCCTGTTAAGAAAATACATGTTCTCAAAATGTTAGGGTCACTCCCTAGTTTACGTGAGTGGAAAGCCGATTAGTGTGTGAATAAATACAATGTTCCAAACGTTATTAGAGATATCTCCAAAAAAATTGGCACAAGTTGACGGCTATAAATCTGTACCCAATTTTTTTCTTGTGGACATTGCTGCAACACAGTATTTTGCCACTGCATGCGTGATATAAGGGTTTGAGTCCTGGAGGAGAAAGTCTACATAAAAATTGTCTGCCCTCCC
This sequence comes from Bothrops alternatus, assembly GCA_034064705.1. Classification (NCBI taxonomy): domain Eukaryota; kingdom Metazoa; phylum Chordata; class Lepidosauria; order Squamata; family Viperidae; genus Bothrops; species Bothrops alternatus. The sequence goes on along the minus strand of JARGCV010000004.1, from coordinate 6,887,220 downwards.
TGGCAATCTCTCTAATAAGGGGAGAATATATGCTGTCCTGTAAACTCGGTATAACTCACAGTACAATAAAACATGTGAGATGTCTTCAACTTCTCCTTTACCACATATACATACCCGTTCTGCTATTGGTGTTCTCTTATACCTGCCCTGGAGGAGTGCTGAGGGAAGAATGTTAAATCTGGCTCTGAAGAAAGCTATTCTTTGTTTTGGGAAGGTCAGATCATTCAGATATCTTGCCGATTCCCACACACCCTTTTTGATTCTATCCCTACTGTGGCAAGGCAACCTATTTAGTTCTTCTTGGAACTCCATGTCCTTTATTCTATTGGATACTACTTGCTTTGCTTGGTCAAAGCCTAGGGACATTAAGAATATTGAAGAGAGCCCATAAGAGCCCAGTTTATGATCTATCGCCTGCTTCCAGGGGGAAGGAAAGTTGTCAGTCAGCACTAATGGGGACAGTCCCTCTGGAAAGAAATGCATTTTAAGCCAGTGAATGATCATCATCTTCCAGGCTCTTACCTGGATTTGGGGCATGCCTGTCTCAATTCTTAATCGGGCATTTGGGGTTCCTTTGGGTGCAGCTAAGATGGCTTGCAGGAATTTGGTTTGTATGGTTTCAAGCAAGTTTTTCTTTGCTAGGATTCCTGTTTGTGCCCCATATAGAATTTGTGCCAATGTTTTGGCCTCGAAAAGTTTTAAGGCAGCAGGTACTAATTGACCTCCGCCTGTGTAAAAGTAATGTTTGATTGCATTTAAGGACCTATTGGCTGCTTGCAATGTATGATCCAGGTGTGCCTTCCATGTCCCTTGCGAGTGGAAAACCACCCCAATGTATCTAAATGTTCTAACCTGTTCCAAACTATGTCCTTCTATTTTCCAGGAGTATTGGCTGGGTCTTTTAGCAAAAACTAAATTTTTTGATTTATCAAAGTTAAGGACCAACTTGTTCTGTCTGCAGTAGCCAAGTGTTGCCCTAATTGCTCTCTTCAGTCCTACAGGAGTTTGCGAAATAATGACCGCATCGTCGGCATACAGAAGAATTGGGATTTTGCGATGTGCTAGGTTGGGCGGATGCAGATCAGGGTTCTGTAAGAGATCAATCAGGGGGTTGATATAGAAGTTAAAAAGGGAGGGAGACAGGATGCAACCCTGCCGTACCCCTTTTTGTACCCTTACTGAGCTGGTTAAAGTCCCTTGAGGATTACATCTCTATTTCAAGGTAGAATTGGCATACAATTTTTGTATGAGGAAAAGGAGGCGTTTATCAATAGTAGTGCCTTCTAATTTCTCCCATAGGGTGTTCCTAGATATTGAGTCAAAGGCCTGCTTAAAATCAAGGAAGGCCACAAACACAGGATTTTTTTTTAATATGTATATTTTTGTACTAGATGGTGAAGTACCAAGATATCATCCACTGTTGATCTTCCTTCTCTAAAACTGGCTTGTTCATCTTTAATTATCCCCCCCCCCAAAAAAATTAGCCAATCCTGAAGTTTATAGTTTAGGTGTTTGGCATACATTTTACTAATAACACTCAGAAGACTAATGGGTCTATAATTTCCTGGGTCATTTCTACTACCTTTTTTATAGATTGGTATGATAATTGCTAATCCCCAATCTCTTGGCATATGGCCCGTTCTATCTATAAATGTAAACAGAGATGTTAAAAGTGGAGCCCACCAACTGGGATTATTTTTTATTATTTCTGGCAGGACATTGTCAGCACCAGGTGCCTTATTAGCCTTGAGGGCTCCAATTAATTGGGATATCTCGCGTGGTGTAACGGGGCCAATAAGGGGTTTGGTCCAAATTAATTTGGCTCTCATTAGTTACATAGTCAGGGTCTGCATATAGCTCTCTAAAATATTCTTCCCAGGCATGAATTGGTACCTGATTAGTTGAAGGTAGGGGGGATTTCCCCAATCCTCTGGTGATGTGCCAAAAAAGGGATGTATTTTTTGTCGTGACTGATGCAAATAGTCTGTGCCAAGACTCCTTCAAAGCCGCCCTTTTCTTTTCTTTTAGAAGTCTTATATTATGCCTTCAACTGCTTTAAGCAGTGAGTGTGATCCTCAGAAGGGGCATTTTTACTTTTTCTGTATTCCTTCTTATATTTTTTTTTAAATTGCACGCAATCCCTGTCAAACCATCTTTTATTCTTTAAAACCGGCTTTTTGGGGTGAGTTACTATTCTGTTAATGAGAACCAATTTAAAATTAAAGTTTCAAACCCCTCTAAGCATGATCCTTCAAACTTATTCCTTATTTATTTATTTATTATTTTATTTATTCGATTTCTATGCCGCCCTATTCCGGAGAACTCAGGGCGGCTCACAGCACAGTAGAAATCAACATAAAAATACATATAAATATAAAACCTCTTAATTTTTTTAAAAAAAACCCAATCATTCAGCATACACACAGACATACACTGGCTTGGGGCAAGATGTTAACTACCCCAGGCCTGCCGGCAGAGGTGTGTTTTGAGTAATTTACGAAAGGCGGAGAGGGTGGGGGCGACACGGATCTCCGTGGGAAGTTGGTTCCAGAGGGCTGGGGCCGCAACAGAGAAGGCTCTTCCCCTAGGCCCTGCCAGGCGACACTGTCTGGCTGACGGGACCTGGAGAAGGCCGACTCTGTGGGCCCTAACTGGCCGCTGGGATTCATGGGGCAGCAGACGGTCCCGTAAGTAACCTGGTCCGATGCCATGTAGGGCTTTATAGGTGATAACCAACACTTTGAATTGGGTTCGGAGACCAATTGGCAGCCAATGCAGCTCGCGGAGTGATGCCGAAATATGGGCATTTCTGGGCAAGCCCAACACTGCTCGCGCGGCTGCATTCTGCATTACCTGAAGTCTCCGAACATTTTTCAAAGGTAGCCCCATGTAGAGAGCATTGCAGTAGTCGAGCCTCGAGGTGATAAGGGCATGAGTGACTGTGAGAAGAGACTCCCGGTCCAAATAGGGCCGCAACTGGTGCACCAGGCGAACCTGGGCAAATGTCCTCCTCGCCACAGCCGAAAGATGATGTTCCAAATTTAGCTGTGGATCGAGGAGGACGCCCAAGTTGCGGACCTTCTCCGAGGGGGTCAAAAGCTCCCCCCCCAGGCTGATGGACGGATAGATTGAATTATCCTTGGGAGGCAGAACCCATAGCCACTCCGTCTTGTCGGGGTTGAGCTTGAGCCTGTTGGCACCCATCCAAACCCTAACAGCCTCCAGACATCGGCACATCACTTCCGCTGCTTCACTGAAATGACACGGGGTGGAGATGTAAAGCTGGGTATCATCAGCATACTGATGATATCTCACCCCGTGTTGTCGGATGATCTCACCCAGCGGTTTCATGTAGATATTAAACAGCAGAGGGGAGAGGACCGATCCCTGAGGGACCCCACAAGGGAGGAACCTAGGGGTCGACCTCTGACCCCCCGCCAACACCGACTGCGACCGACCAGTGAGGTAGGAGGTGAACCACTGCAAAACAGTTCCTCCAACCCCCAACCCCTCCAGTCGATGCAGAAGGATACCATGGTCAATGGTATCGAAAGCCGCTGAGAGGTCAAGTAGCACCAGGATAGTGGAAAATCCCTTATCCCGGGCCCGCCAGAGATCATCCGTCAGCGCGACCAAAGCAGTTTCCGTGGAGTAGCCGAGCCTGAATCCTGACTGTTGAGGGCCCAGATAATCAGCCTCATCCAAGGACCGTTGGAGCTGGAGTGACACCACCTTCTCAACAACCTTCCCTATAAAGGGAAGATTGGAGACAGGACGGTAGTTGTTTAATACAGCTGGGTCCAGGGAAGGCTTCTTGAGGAGGGGGCGCACAATTGCCTCCTTGCAGGGAGCCGGAAAGGACCCCTCCCTCAAAGAAGCGTTGACAATCTCCTGAACCCAGCCCCGCGTCACCTCCCTGCTGTATGTAATTCTATGGTTTCTGAGGCTAACATCCATTTAGTAACTTCCTTTGCAGTTTTCTCTGGGTATTTTGGTTCTCTAACCTGGGTAGATAGGTTGAGCCAGCCCTTAGCAGTTTCGGGTGTAATGTAAAAGTAAGGTTAGTGGATCGTGATAGCTTTCCAGTCGCGAGTCTACCTCCATCTTCTGCAGCAACTTCAGGAGGTCGTATGAATATTATCCAATAATCAACTGTGGATGTTCTTCCTGCTCCCCGATACGTATAATCTGCTGGGTAGTCATCCCATGTGGAGCCATTAAGGATACAAAGGTCCAAGCATACAGTCTTCTTTCTTACACACAGACCTGCCCGATTTGCCTTGGTGTCTTTAAATTGTCTGGCAAGCAGGGGTTCTCCTGGTACATTCTCATCATAATGGATCTTAAATTGATTAAATAATGCTTGATCGTTTGGGCCGATGCTAGACTTTAAGTACCTCCAATAATTATTGCTACTGTGGGATATTTGTCTAAGCAACCCAGGATAAAATCTTCTATACCCTCCCAGATCTTATTGATCAGATTATTCTTTTTTTTCCAATCTTTTTTATTAGTTTTTTTCCCCAATATATGTACATTTTTCCAATCAACAAGTTGTCTGAAATTTGCTAAACTAATACATGTTCAATTCCTAATCCTTGCTTCTTTTCTCTAACCAAGTATAAAATAAGTTCCAAATTTGATAATAGTCTGTGTCTTCTTTGTCTTTCAGCCTCATGGTTAATCTGTCCATTTCTGCACATTCCAAAATCTTCCTGATTATTTCTTCCTCTGATGGCAGAGCTTCATTCTTCCAATATTGTGCAAAAATTATTCTTGCTGCTGTGGTAATATGTAGAATTATATATAGTTTCTGCTTATTAGTCTTTTCAGGCATAATGCCTAATAAGAAAAGTTCAGGTTTAAAATCCACCTGTTCATCCAATATTTTTTCTAACCACATATGTATATTCTTCCAATAAACCTTTGCCTTCCCACATTTCATTTCATTTATTTCATTTATTAGATTTCTATGCCGACCTATTCCAAAAACTCAGGGCGGCTCACAACATGAATACAAACATAAGAAATCTAATATTAAAATACATATAAAACCCCTTAATTAAAAACAACCAATCATCCAAAAACAGACATACGAACATACATACACTGGCAGGGCAAGGAGTTAACTGCCCCAGGCCTGCCAGCAAAGGTGGGTCTTTAACAATTTGCGAAAGGCGGAAAGGGTGGGGGCAATACGGATCTCCGGGGGGAGTTGATTCCAGAGGGCCGGGGCCGCAACAGAGAAGGCTCTTCCCCTAGGCCCCGCCAGGCGACACTGTCTGGCTGACGGGACCCGGAGAAGGCCAACTCTGTGGGCCCTAACCGGCCGCTGGGTTTCATGAGGCAGCAGACGGTCCCGTAAATAACCCGGTCCAAATAGGGCCGCAGCTGGTGCACCAGGCGAACCTGGGCAAATGTCCTCCTCGCCACGGCCGAAAGATGATGTTCCAGATTTAGCTGTGGATCGAGGAGGACACCCAAGTTGCGGACCCTCTCCGAGGGGATCAAAAACTCCCCCCCAGGGTAATGGACGGACAGATTGAATTGTCTTTGGGAGGCAAAACCCACAACCACTCCGTCTTGTCGGGGTTGAGTTTGAGCCTGTTAGCACCCATCCAAACCCTAACAGCCTCCAGACATCGGCACATCACTTCCGCTGCTTCACTGAAATGACACGGGGTAGAGATGTAAAGCTGGGTATCATCAGCATACTGATGATAACTCACCCCATGTCGACGGATGATCTCACCCAGCGGTTTCATGTAAATATTAAACAGCAGAGGGGAGAGGACCGATCCCTGAGGGACCCCACAAGGGAGGAACCTAGGGATCGACCTCTGACCCCCCGCCCACACCGAGTGCGACCGACCAGTGAGGTAGGAGGTGAACCACTGCAAAACAGTGCCCCCAACTCCCAACCCCTCCAGCCGGCGCAGAAGGATACCATGGTCGATGGTATCGAAAGCCGCTGAGTGGTCAAGTAGCACCAGGATAGTGGAGTATCCCCTATCCCGGGCCCGCCAGAGATCGTCTGTCAGCGCGACCAAAGCAGTTTCCGTGCAGTAGCCGGGCCTGAATCCTGACTGCCGAGTGTCCAGATAATCGGCCTCATCCAAGGACCGTTGGAGCTGGAGTGACACCACCTTCTCAACAACCTTCCCTATAAAGGGAAGATTGGAGACAGGACGATAGTTGTTTAACAGCTGGGTCCAGGGAAGGCTTCTTGAGGAGGGAGCGCACAATTGCCTCCTTGCAGGGAGCCGGGAAGGACCCCTCCCTCAAAGAAGCGTTGACAATCTCCTGAACCCAGCCCCGCGTCACCTCCCTGCTGGCCGAAACCAGCCAGGAGGGGCACGGGTCCAATAAACAGGTGGCGGAACTCACAGCTCCCATGGCCTTGTCCACTTCATCGGGTGCTACCAGGTCAAACTCCTCCCACAGAACAGGATCAAGACGAGTCCCTGTCATCTCGACTGTCTCATTGTCAGCCGACACTGCATTCCAATTGGAGTCAAGGTCCATCCGAATCTGAGCGATTTTATCCGCGAAAAACTTATTAAAGTCCTCAGCAGTACCCTGCAAGGGTTCATCAACCCCCCCTTGATTAAGGAGGGAGCGAGTCACCCTAAACAGGGCAGCTGGGCGGGATTCCGCAGATGCAATCAAGGCGGAATGATACGCACATCTTGCCACCTTGAGCGCCACCTGATAAGTCTTGATATAAGATCTTAATAGTGTTCGGTCAGATACAGATTTACTTTTCCTCCATCGCTTCTCTAGGCGTCTCTTCTGGCGCTTCATCCCCCTGAGTTCCTCAGTAAACCAAGGAGATCTCCTGGGTCTGCTACCACAGAGAGGTCGCAGTGGCGCAATCCGGTCAAGAGCCCCCTTCGCAGCCATATTCCAGGCCATAACCAAGGACTCTGCCGAACTGTGAATGAGGGAATCCGGTATTACCCCAAGCGTCCTCTGAAAACTCTCTGGGTCCATCAGACGTCTGGGGCGGAACCACCTAATCGGTTCCGCCTCCCTGCAGGGGAGGATTGGAGCCTTGAAAACAAGCCGTAGCAGAAAATGATCTGACCATGACACAGGGAAAATATCTAAATCCCTTAAATTCAGATCATTGCTCAACTGTTCTGAGAGGAATACCATGTCGGGAGTGTGTCCCCTCTCATGAGTCGGACCCTGAACTACTTGAGTCAGGTTCATGGTTGCCATGGTGGCCATGAACTCCTGCGCCAACCCAGAGGATTCGCCGAGCGACGGCACATTCAAATCCCCCAAGACAATAAGCCTGGGGAACTCAACCGCCAGCCCAGCAACCTCCTCAAGTAGCGCAGGCAGGGCTGTTGACACGCAGCTGGGAGGCAGGTACGTGAGCAACAAACCCACCTGAACCCCTAGGTCCAACTTCATAAGGAGCGACTCACAACCCGCAATCTCAGAAACAGCGAGCCTGCGTAGGCTAAAGGTCTTCTTGGCTATAATAGCCACTCCTCCCCCCCTTCCCTGGGGTCGTGGCTGATGCCATACCTGAAACCCGGCTGGGCACATCTCAGAGAGAGGAACTCCTCCCTCCGGGCCTAGCCAGGTCTCAGTCACACATGCCAGGTCGGCCTCCTCCTCCAGGAGAAGATCATGGATGAGGGGAGCTTTATTTACAACCGACCTGGCATTGAGCAGCAGCAGCCTGAGCCCAGGGTCCGGATTTTGCCCATCACCAGTACTTCGGGCTGAGCTCACAGGGTCGGAGCAAGCGATCGCTTTTAAACAGCGAGCTCTTGTTCCCCGCGAATGGCCTACCCTATGGCTCTCGACATATCTGCCTCTCCCCAGCAAGACCGGTATACTTTGGCCCTCTGCCACCCCGGAGCCAGCGTCCCCCATCCCCTCCGCCTCTGCCGTGCCAGACAGGCTAGCCAGTTCATCACATTCATTCCACTCAGTTGCAAACTCCATCCATTCCATCATTTATCCCTCCCTAAAAAACCACCCCTTTTTAAAACTAAACAAATTAAAACAATGATCTATATAAATCCCCCAATACCTGCTGATACATTCATCTTCCATCCACTCATCCAACAACACCCCACCCACTTCAAAACTCCTCCAATAGTAACACCGATAAAATATCCATTCAATGCAATACCAAAAAACATAATAGTAAAAACAGGCATGCCAGATGTTAATCTTGCCGCAATAATTATAGTTATGCCTGTATTAGTCACTCCTAAGATAAGATAGCCACTTTTTTTGGCTAAAAAGTCCAGAACAAAAACCCACAGGAGGAATAGTTGTACTAACAGTAATCATGGAACCCAACGTCCCAAAGATAAGGCCTTCGAATAAGTTCAACATAATGGCGGCAGCAACAAAAGGCCACACCCGCAGGTCTTACAGTTTAGCGGGAGGCACCCAGCCGACGAAGCAGGCCCGTTAGCCACGATAACCGGGGCTACCTCCCGTTAACCACGATAACTGGGGCTTCCAACGGGCGTCTTCCTTCCTTTTCCTTCTCCCTTTCTCCGTACTTCTTAGTCCAGGTAGGGAAGGGGAAATCCAGCGATTTCTTCCATTAAGCCACAGCAAGCACGGGCGTCGGGCGTCGGCGTTTCTAGCTCCAGCCGACAGACTTCTGGGCAGACAGGGCGAGGGCGGCGTCTGGATTGTCAAACACGCCGGGGAAGCCTGGGGAAGCCCTCAAAGATGTCTCCAGTTCCCACCGACAAAGCTCTGGGCGGGCAGGGCGAGGGCGGCGTCCAGGTGGTCGGACACGCCGGGGGAAAGCCGGGGAACCCAAACCACAGCAAACGCGGGCGTCGGGTGTCGGCGTCTCCAGCTCCAACCGACAGAACTCTGAGCAGACACGGCGAGGGCAGCATCTGGGTGAACGAACACGCCGAGGAAGCGGGGGGGAGCACGCCGGTCGAACACGCCGAGGAAGCCGGGGGAGTCCTCAAGGATGTCTCCAGCTGGGCAGATGGGGCGAGGGCGGCGTCTGGATGGTCGAGCTTCCGGGAAGAAGAAGGCAAAAGGCGGGGAGGGCAAAACTTCTTCCCCCGAAGCAAGCCGCTGCTCCTTGGCTGCCAGCTGTCTCCGCAGTAGCAGCGCTGACTGGAGCTCTGTCATTCTCCCCGCCGGTGTTTACATTTCCAACATCTATCTGACATATTTTTAACATTTTTGCTAGTCTTGCTGGTGGAAGGTGCCATCTATAAAACATTTTATACGGATTTTCTTTATATGAAGTTGACATTGTCAATTTATAGTTTCTCTCCCATAACATTTGCCATTTTTCTAATTCTATGTTATAACCAAAAAATTTTGCCCATCTTGTCATTGTTTCTTTCACTTGTTCACTTTCCATATCTAAAATTAACAAAAAATTATACATTTTCTTAATCAATTTCTCATCTGTGGTCAACAAAATCTTATCAAACACATTTTGATCCTTATAAAATCCATACATTTTTACATCTTTTCCATATCTATTTAATATCTGTAAATGTGCCCACCAAGATAAATTAATTCCTAAGTTTTCCAATTCTTGTTTAGGTTTTAATTTCCCATGAATATCTAGGATATCTTTATATGTCCATACTTTCTCAAATTGTTTGAAATAAAAATAAAACCTTTGACAACACATTCATCTTTACTGTAGCCATTCTTCCTAGTATTGATAATTGGAGATTTTTTCCATCTTTCTAAGTCCAATTTTATTTGCTTCAATAATTTTATGTAATTATCTTATTTTATTGACGAACATCTAGCTGAAAGGTAAATACCTAAATACTTAACTTTTTTCACTATTTGTACCTCTGTTTTCTCTAGTATTTGTCTTTTTTGTTTATCTGTAATATTCTTTACTATTACTTTTGTCTTATCTTTATTTATTTTTAATCCTGCCACTTCTCCATATTCTTCTATCTTTCCCCATAGTTTAGGAATCATCTCTAAAGGTTCTTCCAAAATAAATACTAAATCATCAGCAAATGCTTGTAGTTTATATGGTTCATCTTTTACTTTCAATCCTTTAATTTCTATATCTTGCCTTATCCTTCTATTTAATACTTCCAAAGTGAAGATAAATAATAAAGGAGATAGTGGACATCCTTGTCTCGTGCCTTTTCTTATCTCAAAGCTCTCAGTATAATCTCCATTTACTATCACTTTTGCTGTCTGATTACTATATATTGTTTTTATCATATTTATAAAGTTTTTTCCAAAATCCATTATTTGTAATTATTGAACCATAAATTGCCAAGAAACATTATCAAACGCTTTTTGGGCATCCAAAAACACTAATGCTAATTGTTTCCCTGGGTGCAGTTCGTAATATTTCAATACGTCCATTATCACCCTTAAATTATTTTTAATCTGTCTCTTCGGTAAAAAGCCGTTTTGATCTGGATGTATAAACTCAACTAAATATCTTTTCAGTCTCTCCGCCATTATTGAAGTAACAATTTTGTAATCCACATTAAGTAGTGAAATCGGTCTGTAGTTCTTAATATATGTCAAATCTGTATCTTCTTTTGGTATCAAAGTAATATTTGCTTCTATCCATGTATTTGGAAGTTTGGCCTCTAACAATAGTCCATTGCAAACCTTTTTCAATGGTTCGCTTAATATATCTTGTAAATTTTTACAAAGTTCCACCAGTAGCCCATCTGGACCAGGTGTTTTCCCATTCTTTTGTCGCTTTATAGCCTCTAATATCTCCATTGTTGTTATTCTTTCTTGTAACATAACTTTAAATGTCTCTGGTATCTTTGGTAATTTACTTTCTTCTAAATATTGAGCAATTCTCTCTTTCGTAGCCTCCTCTTTACCATACAATTCCATATAATAGTTCTTAATTATCTTTTTTATTTCTTCCTTTTTAAATTGTAAACAACCTTTCCCATCCATTAAGTTATGTATTATTTTCTTCTCTTTCTGCTTTTTAAGCTTATAGGCTAGCCATCTTCCTGGTTTGTTAGCATTTTCAAAAAAAATTTGTTTTGCGCTTTTTATTTCTCTGAGTCCAACAAGTTGAGCTTATGTTTTATTATTTCCATTTCTCTTTTCACCGTCTTTTCCTGTGGATTTTTTTGTAATTCTGTTTCTAGTTTTCTAAATTCTTCTTTTAATATTAAATATTGCTGTGATCTCTGTTTGTTTTTCTTTGCCATATACATTACAGCTATACCTCTAAAGTATGCTTTAGCTGTATCCCATACGTTTTGTAATGATGTATCTTCTTCTTTATTTTCTTTAAAGAAAAATTCCATTTCTCTTTTGGCCAAGTCTACAAATTCTTTATCTTTTAATATAGAATGATTTAAAATCCATCTTGGTTTTTTCCTTATTCCTTTCCATGTCACTTTTATAGGGTTATGATCCGCCCATGTACCTATTTCTATCTCAGATTATTCATGTTGAATGGGGGAATATAGATATTAAAAAGCAAGATCTCCACCTGTTTAAATAAAAGTAGGGTAGTCACAACCCATGGCTGGAGAGGTGGCAGTGGTACACATTTAAAATGCAAAGATGTATTCACTAATGTGACAATGCCCCTTTTAGCTCTCCTACCCACCTTACTTGGAACTGCTTTGATACAGTTAAGAGAATGTCAATGTCATATGTCTGACTAATGAAACACTTCAAAGAACTTTCAGGCATGGTTTAACCTAAATTAACTCTAAAAGTTCTGCATATTTGTCAAAGCAAGAATATTCAATATTAGCAGTGTTGACATCCGGCCCCCTTACAAAAAGGACAGATACTGTAATGTAAACAAAAGCATATGTTAATGACTAGTTTTTTGTTTGTTGGGGTATTTCACATGAAACCTTTTGACGAGCCTGTCAGCTTTCACCTCACTGGATTTCACCCAGGTGGCTTCAGACAATGGGTATCCCTTCCATTGTACTAGGTACTGCAATTTCCCTTTAAAAATTCTGGTGTCAAGAATACGTTTCACTTCATAGTGGGTCTGTCCCACAACTACGAAGGGCCCAGGTGCCTTCTTTGGGGGAGGTCTTAAAGTGGAGCCCCGATAAGGTTTGAACAAGCTGCAATGGAAGACTGGGTGAATTCTCCCTAAAAGTCTAGGGAGTTTTAGTTCTACGGTGACCGGATTGATGATCCTTACTATGGGGAAAGGACCCAAGAATTTTGGTCCCAATTTCTTCCTGGGCAATTTGAGGTGTAAATATTTAGTTTACAAATAAACCTTTTCCCCAACTTGGAATGTTCTTTGGGGAGCCCTCTTTCTATCAGCCTGCTTTTTATAGGTTTCAAAAGTCTTTTTTAAAGCAGTTTTCGTGTTTCTCCAAACTTCTTCCCACCCCCTCACCCATTGGTCAAGTGTCTGGGAAGTGGAGGGCACCTGAGGGTATTCAGGTATTGGGCTGAACTCTTTTCCTGTGGCCACTCTGAAAGGCGTGTAGCCGGTGCTGCTGTGCACAGAATTATTGTACGCCACCTCCGCAAAAGGGAGGAGGTCAGTCCAGTTCGTCTGTTGGTAAGAAACGTAGCATCTAAGATATTGCTCCACCATTTTGTTAGCGGATTCTGCAGCCCCATTGGTGGCAGGATGAAAAGCAGATGATAAACCTTGAGATGATCCAATTATATTTAAGAAAACTCCTCCAAAACTTCACTGTGAATTGCACCCCCCTGTCCAAAATTATTCGCTTACGGGGGCCATGCAGCCGGTAGATATGTTTCAGGAACAATTTGGTCAGTCGTTGGGCAGATGGGAGTCCTTTGCAGGCGATGAAACGAGCCTGCTTTGAAAACAGGTCTATCACAGTCCAGATGACAGTATTTCCTCTACTTTCAGGTAGGTCTACTATAAAGTCCATAGCTATTTCTTCCCATGGTTGAGAAGGGTCTGCCATGGGTTGCAGTAACCAGGGGTTTTCCCTGGGATTATTTTCATTGTGGCACATACAGTACAACTTTTTACATAGTTTTCCACATCCCTTTTCAGCCCTGGCCACCAAAATTGCCAGCGGGTGAGGTGTAGGGTTTTCAAATATCCAAAGTGTCCAGCCTGTTTTACATCATGGCTGTGTTTAAGAGCATTAAGACGGAGGGATTCTGGCAAATATAGTTTCCCCCCTTTGTAAGCCAAGCCATCCCTGCATGTTAGGGAGGTTTGATTATCTTTGAACCATTGATCGGTGAGGAGCTCTCATTTTATTTTCTTTACCCCAGGGTCATTAGAATTGGGGACCTTGCGAGGCGTAAATTGAGCAGCAGTTTGTGGATTGGGGATAATTGCCTTGTTAACCTCTTCCCGTTCACTTTTGTATTGGGGTAACCAGCATAGCGCATCAGCTAAGAAGTTTTTTCCTCCTGGTATGTACTTTAGAGTGAAGCTGAAGCAGTTAAAGTACTATGCCCACCGCACTTCCTTTGGGGACAATTTGCAGGGAGTTTTCAGTGCTTCTAGATTTTTGTGATCTGTCCATACTTCAAATGGCACCTTGCTCCCTTCTAGGTAGTGTCGCCAGTTTAATAGCGCCCACCTGATCGCGAAGGCCTCTTTCTCCCAGATTGCCCATCTCCGCTCGCTTTCAGTAAATTTCTTAGAGGTGTAGGACCCCACTTTTGTTCTTTTGTAGTAACACAGCTCCAACTGCCACATCACTGGCATCGGCTTGAATCACAAAGAGCTCCCCTGGGCAGGGGTGCTTTAGGACCGGTTCAGCAGCAAATAGTCTCTTTAAATTCTCAAAAGCTGTTTGGCAGCTCATCGTCCATGCTAGTGTTTGGCCCAGTCATTACTTCCCTCCTCCTTTGCCTGTTTTGAGTAGTTCTGTAAGGGGTAGGACAATCTCGGCAAAAGAGGGGATGAATTGACGATAAAAGTTGGCAAAACCCAAAGAGCTCTGGAGCTGTTTGCGAGTCTTTGGGGGCTGCCATTCGATTATAGCTTTCACCTTGGCTGGATCCATTTCAATGCCCTCGTTGGAAATTCTGTAGCCAAGATAATCTAATCGGGTCTGGTGAAATTCACATTTCGACAATTTGGCATAAAGCTTGGCATTCAATAGTTTCTTTAACACTTCTCTCACCAGCTTTATGTGATCAGTCATATTCGTGCTGTATATCAGGATATCATCAAGATACACCAAAACCCCTTTGTAAAAGTGATCATGTAGGACCTCATTAATCAACTACATAAATATGGCTGGGGCCCCCTGTAGTCCAAATGGCATGACTTTGAACTGATAGCTCCCCATAGGACAGTTGAAGGCAGTTTTCCACTCGTCTCCCTCTTTTATTCTCACCCGGTAATATGCCTCTCTCAGGTCTAATTTAGTGAAGACACTCCCCTTAGCCAGATTGTCAAAACGAGCATGCGCAAGATGGACGTTTATGCCTGAGTGCCCAATGCTTGGGTCTAGGAGATGAGGTTTGGGGAGCCCACCCAAGGGGGTATATTTCCATCAAACACCCCTGGGTGGTTACCGGAAAATGCTGCCGAACACCAGGCACTGTAACGGGGCTTCAGGAGTCCGGACTGAGCTGGGGCGAGCAGAGGCATCGGCAGCTACGCACGGCGTCTTTGGAAATGCCGAGGCCTCGGAGGATGATGTGGATTGGAGCCGGGAGCCAGCGTAGCTGTAAAAGATCTGGAGTAGCGGACCTGCGGTGTGTTAAGAGCTCCCTGGGGGGAGAGCCGGCTGGTTTTTACTGATAGCTGATGAGCCCTGCAGGGAGAGAGCTGGCCCCCTCCCCCCCTCAATGATAGCTGAGGATGCGGTGAGGTGAGGACATGCTGGACATGCCGGAGCCTTGCAACTGGCCTCTCTCATCCCCCTTTCCTCCCCCTTCTGAGAGGAGGAGAGCTTGGAGTAGTGGACTGCCGAGGGGGAGAGCTTCCTGGGAGAGAGCCGGCTGGCCTCCCCCTTCCTTCAATGATAGCTGAGGAGCCTCCCCCATGTTGCTCAATGACAGTGTTGCAAGTTGCAAATTGCTAATTGCGAGAAATCCAGCAAGAACTATTATGCTTCCAGCCTGCCAGGCCAGCACAAGAGGCATCACACATGAAAACTGATCGATACCCCAGGATCCGGAGAGATGAGGGGAACCCCCTATGATGATGAGCTTCCTCCTTCCTCCTCCCCCCCTCAATGACAGCTGAGGGCGTGGTGAGGTGAGGACATGCTGGTGCCTCGCGGCCCCACCCCACCCCAAGACCATGGAATTTATGGACAAACCCTCATCTCTGTGTTTTTTACCCAAGCTATTATTATTGGATGCACGATAAGGCGAGCCTTCTTGCACTGCGAGATGCCTCCCTCTCGCAGAAATGGCCTGTATGTCTTTCGAAGGCCTACCTTGATGACGGATTTTGGAATCCTGAAAGGTGGCATGCTCAAAAAAAGGGGTTATGGAGGTTTTTAAGTAGGGGTTTTAAATGTTTTTAAGGGGTTCTGGGGTGGGGGGTGGGAAGATTAATAATAGTAATGGTGTAGGCCTGGGGGGAGGTCTACGGGATAAGGGAGGGTTAGGGGGTGGGAATAAGGAAGAGGAGAAACATGGGCCAGGCAACGGGTGGGACCGGAACCACGAGGGTGCGGATCAGGGAGGGGGCAGAGGTGATTTAGTTCCCATCGGTTTTGTAAGTGGGAGGGGCAGATATGGCGGGAGTAGGGGGCCACGTCAATTTATGGGAGCGCGCCCCCGCTATCTTCGAGCGATGCCGCGCTACGACCCCCGCGGCTCTACTTGTGATCTGGGTTGTTTAGAGCCAAAGGGCCCAGGTTGTAGGCTGATGCTGTGCAACGCCAGGTCTGTGGTTAATAAGGCCCCCCTGATACAAGATTTAATTATGGAGGGGGCTGTAGACCTGGCAGGTATTACGGAGACCTGGTTGGGACCAGAGGGTGGTGTCCCTCTGGTGGAAATGTGCCCTCCAGGCTTCCTTGCATTTCACCAGCCGAGAACTCAGGGCAGGGGTGGGGGAGTGGCGGTTGTGATTAGGGAAGGTCTCAGGCCAAGGGAAGTCACTGTTCCTCAGACGGCAGGCTGTGAATCCCTCCTTGTGAGGTGGGACCATGGGGGTCCGAGGGCTGTGTTGCTTACGTACCTGGCTCCCTGCCACGTGTCAACCGCCCTGCCCAAACTCTTGGGCATCATTGCTGCGGTGGCGGTTGAGGTCCCCAGGCTAGTGGTCATGGGTGACTTCAATCTGCCGTCTGCGGGCGAGGCGTCTGGGGAGGTTTGGGAGTTCATGGCTTCCATGACAGCCATGGACCTGACCCAGGTAATTCAAGGTCCCACACACACCGGGGGAAACACGCTTGACCTGGTTTTTGTCTCTGGTCAGTGTCTGAGTGATCTGGATACGAGAAATATAGTTATTACACCTTTGTCATGGTCAGATCACTCTCTCCTACGCCTGGACTTTTGGACCGCTACACCCCACTGCAGGGAGGCGGAACCAATTGTTTGGTACCGCCCCAGGCGACTGATGGAACCCGAGAGGTTCCAGACGGAGCTTGGGCCAATACCGGAGGCTCTAACATATATAACACACAACTCGGTCGGGGCGCTGGTAGCTGCCTGGGATAGGGCAGCTGCTGATGCCTTGGATAGGGTTGTGCCTTTGCGGCCTCTGAACCGGCGTGGTTCTCGTTCAGTTCCCTGGTTTAACGGGGAGCTGAGGGTGATGAAGCGCCAGAAAAGATGCCTAGAGAGCAGTTGGAGGGCGAGTCGCTCTGAGTCTGACCGAACACGAGTAAGAGACCATATTAGGACTTACTTAGTGGCAATAAGGGCAGAGAAGTGTTCTTATGTCACTGCCCTTATTGCGTCATCAGATAACCGCCCAGCCTCCCTGTTTAGGGTAACCTTCTCCCTCCTTCATCGGGAGGTGAGGGGGGACCCCTTGGAGGGAAGAGCTGAGGATTTTGTGCAATACCTGTATGACAAAATCGCTCAGATTCGGGAAGGCTTTAACTTCAACGAAGGCAGTCCAGCAGAAGTGGCTGAGGCCGGTCTTGAGACTACTATTTGGGCTGAGTTTGACTACGTGACACCTGATGACGTGAACAGGTTGCTGGGAGGTCTTAGAGCAACCACATGTTTATTGGACCCGTGTCCCTCCTGGTTGGTACTGGCCTCCAGTGAGGTGACGCGAGGCTGGCTCCAGGCAATTATCAACGCCTCGTTGAGTGAGGGTGTCTTCCCCGCCGCCCTGAAAGACGCAGTGGTGCGACCCCTCCTCAAGAAGCCCGCCTTGGACCCGGCTGTTCTATCTAATTACCGTCCTGTCTCCAACCTTCGCTTTGTTGCGAAGGTTGTTGAGAGTGTGGTTGCCCGACAGTTCCCTCAGCACCTGGAGGAATCGTCGTACCTGGACCTGTTCCAGTCGGGCTTCAGGCCGGGTTACAGCACGGAAACAGCTTTAGTCGCATTGGTGGATGATCTCTGGCGGGCCCGGGACAGGGGTTGCTCCTCTATCCTGGTGCTATTGGACCTCTCAGCGGCTTTTGATACCATCGACCATGGTATCATGCTGCGCCGGCTGGCGGGGCTGGGTATAGGGGGCACCGTGCTTCGGTGGTTCTCTTCCTTCCTCTCTGGCCGGACGCAGTTTGTGTTGATGGGGTCAGAGGTCGACCCCGAGGCCCCTTGATTGTGGGGTACCTCAGGGGTCGGTCCTCTCGCCCTTGTTGTTCAACATTTATGTGAAGCCGCTGGGTGAGATCAACCGAGGTTTTGGGGTGGAATTCCATCAGTACGCTGATGATACTCAGCTGTACATTTCCACCCCGAACCACCCAAATGAAGCTCTTGACGTGCTGACCCAGTGCCTGGAGGCCGTGCGGATCTGGATGGGGAAGAACAGTCTCAAGCTCAACCCCTCCAAGACCGAGTGGCTGTGGTTACCGTCGTCCCGGTACAACCAGCTGACTCCATCGCTGTCTATTGGGGGCGAGTCAGTGGCCCCCACGGGAAGGGCTCGCAACTTGGGAGTCCTCCTAGATTCACGGCTGTCCCTTGAGGACCATCTGACGGCCGTGGCCGGGAGGATGTTTTACCAGATTCGTCTGGTACGCCAGTTGCGCCCCTTCCTAGATAAGGACGCGCTACGCACGGTCACCCATGCCTTCGTCACTTCCAGACTGGACTATTGTAATGCTCTCTACATGGGGCTCCCCTTGAAGTGCACGCGGAGGCTTCAACTGGCGCAGAATGCGGCCGCGCGGGTGGTAGTGGGGGCACCCTGGCGGGTACGAATGGTCCCCATCATGCGCGAGCTGCACTGGTTGCCGGTGGTCTTCCGGGTGCGCTTCAAGGTGTTGGTCACCACCTTTAAAGCACTCCATGGCATAGGACCCAGTTATTTACAAGACCGCCTTCTGCCAGTAAATACCTCCCATCGACCAGTTCGCTCCCACAGAGAGGGCCTCCTCAGGGTGCCATCGGCTAAGCAGTGTCGGCTGGTGGCACCCAGGGGGAGAGCCTTTTCTGTGGGGGCACCGACGATGTGGAACGAGCTCCCCCCAGAACTCCGGACATGTCATGATCTCCGCACCTTCAGAAGAGAACTGAAAACTCATCTCTTCAATCAAGCCGGCCTGGCCTAGATCTCCTCGGGTTTTAAAATTTTTAAACAAGGCTGTTTGGGTTTTAGAATTGGGTTTTTAACAGGTTTTTAGCAACAGCCGTGTATTAATATTAATTTAATTTATTTTTAAATATTTATTGTTTTATATGTTTTTATTGGGTTGTAAACCGCCCTGAGTCCTACGGGAGAGGGGCGGTATAGAAATTGAATAAATAATAATAATAATTACTTATCTCAATGTAAAAATGATGTAACTCTCCTACAAGAAACACATATTAGAACTATGGGTCTCTCAGACATTGCAGTAGTTGGAGGTTTTCGTGGGGGTGATTGCTGTCCATGTTGCTCTGGTGACTGCTCGGATTCAGGTGGGGGAGACTTCTTATAGCAGGTGAGCTGAACATCTAGCTTCACTGCTGCCTGGTACCATTCTTGCAGCTGATCAGGTACTGCTCGATAGATGCAGGCCTGAGAGAGGTGATCGTCTAATTCCTCGATGAAGTGATGGGTTAGGGATTGTTCAGGCCACCCCTCTATTCGACCTAGTATCTTGCGAAATTCCCGCACATATTGCAGGGTAGGTCTGCCGGCTTTTTTATTTTGTGGATCTGTTCTCTTGCTTTAAGACCAATAGATGGGTCCTCAAATCTTTCCCTCAGCCCTAGGAGGAAGAGGTGGGGGTCTTCCAATTCGGGGGCTTGCTCATTATATAAATTGTTAAGCCATTCGGATGCTTCTCCCTCTAGGCTGGACGCAATCACATCCACCATGGCCCCCGGGTCTGGGTAGAGATAGGCCCAGCAATTCAAATGAGAACGCACTTGGTTGAGGAAAAAAACCAGCTTCTCTGGGTCCCCATCAAAGGTTGCTCTGAAAAGTGGTGCAATTGTAGGCTGTTGGGGCCCCCATGGTGGCTGTTGCTGCTGGCACCATCCTGGCTGCAGATTTATGCCCAGGGGTTGCACGTTCGGGGGCTTTGGCCAATGTCCTTGCTGTGGTCGGTCTCCCACCAGCTGCTGATCTCCTGGCTTCTGTACCACCCTAAGCTGTTGCAAGGCCTCTATTAGCTGTGGCAAGCTCAGAGATCGCTGACCATGTGCTGGGGAACCCAATCTACCCATTGCTGCAGATGCCTCAGACTGGATTTCCCTCTCTCCAGGAATTGATTTCTGCTTTTCACCTCTGGGTTTTGAAATCTTTCCATTGACTCACCCAAAACTTCGTTATCTCTCCATTCTGCTTTTGAAGTCTTTGCTCCCAGCTGGGAGATCTGCCAGAGTTCTTTCTCCCCCGGCTGGCTGGCTGCCACTCCACTCTCTGGGGGAGCTGCTGCTGCTGAGGTGGTGGCCTCAAGCCATCTTTCTCCTTCCATAATGAGATCTTACCCGGATCTTTGTCAGTTTATCACCTTTACTTTAGGAATAGTGACCAAGGCCCGGGACCGCTTAATTGGTTTAAAAATTTGTGGATCTTGGCATGATGTCATATGTCTGACTAATGAAACACTTCAAAGAACTTTCAGGCATGGTTTAACCTAAAAAAGCCTTTATTAGTGTAGAGACGTGTCAGTATGGCATGATGGATGCCAAGATCTGAATTTCCCTTCCTTTGCACATAACATTCCAGCCATTTCCCCTCCCCTATTTTGGGGTCATAATTCACATCTTCCAATTAACCTGGAGGGCAAAGATTCACTTCTGTTCCCTTTCACGGGCTTTTCTCTCCTCCCTCATTCTCATCTGAATTAACTCTAAAAGTACCAGACAGTTCTGTATATTTTGTCAAAGCAAGAATATTCAATATTAGCAGCATTGACAGTCAAATTGTGATATATAGTCCAAAAAATGTTGGTCTTTTGATGGCACAGACCAACCCGCTATATTCCAGGTTATAATGGAGAGGGGATCATCTTTTGGAGCTCATCAGGAGATTTGATTTATACAAAGGGAAGTTGTAGAGTTGTTGCAATGGCTTGAGGTGTCATCCCGCACGAAATTGGCCTTCTCTAAATGGAGGGGAGCCCCCTCAAAATTCTTTGTAGACTCCTGGGAAATTTGTTTGAGGTATGAAGATTTAGCACCGGCTAACAAGGCTTGCCATTCCGGAGCCTCTTCTCTAGGTGTACAGCAGGGGGTTATTAGGTCATGCTCCATTCGGGTTTGAAATGATGGCACTGACATGAGTCCTCTCTCTCGAGATTGATATGTTGCAGAAGGTATCATCGGAAAGTCACATAAGGATGCTAGCATCTCCTTCTCTGTTGGGGCTTCTACTGGCCCCTGTTTATCTTGGCTTCTGCTTTCCATGAACTCATATTCTTGCAAACTCTTTCCCCCTGGGGGCGAAGTAAGAGGCTCAATTATAGGGGAAACCAAATCAATAAGTGGTTCAGCCTTATCGATTGTGACCAATAAGGATTTCTTTAGGTTTTCTAACTTGAATAGTATATTATCTTGTTCACTCCTTGGGAGAGCGCCAAAATCATTAATAAGCCCAGTTTCTGTGCTATTAAGTACATCTTCTCGGAAGAGTAAACGGAAGAGACAGCAACCTTGGGAGCTCGCATGTTAACAATTAAGGGTTTAACCCTTTCCTTGCAGAAAACTGATGGGAGAGATTTGAAAGGAGGCCAGATAAGCCTTCATCTTAAATAGCATCAGTGGTATGGTGGGCTGTTTAAAGGAGAGAAATATCCGCTTCCACTTTGGGGCCTCAGGGAGCCACTCCGCAGTATGTAGATCAATCTGCCTCCCATGACAGTGAAGAAGCTGGCTTAGGGAATTTAGTATAACACTCTTGGAATTTCAGCAACCATGATTAAGCCTGTTCATGTGGATTCTCAGCACAACCTGATGTGTTTGTAGTGAGCAATGTAATTGATGTGATTGGTGTAATTGTAAATGGGATGCTTTATTGTCTTCCCATGAAACTTCTCTATTAATACCTCCTCTTGTTGCCTTAGCTGGAGGAGGACTGTTTTTCTGAGTGGGCTGCCACTTTTTAGCAGGCTCTTTATCTGTTTCCCAGGGTCTGTGCTCATTTTCCTCCTTTTTTTCTTCCTTCTCCTGATTATTGGATTTACCCATGTCTGCTGTAAAGACTTCAGTGGGAGTGCCTGTAGCCCAATGCTGCGCTTGGAGCAGAACTGCTATATCTTTTTTCAGTATCTCTATATCATGTTGAATGGTTATTAGTTGTTCAAATATTGAAACTACAGTTTGTGCTGTGAGAAGACATTGCTTTTCCATAAACTCTGTTGTATTCTCCCACGGTAAGCTCTCCCCACTCTGAGTTAGATTGTTGTTGTCAACCTTCTTAGTCTTTATCTTAGTCTCCATGCCGGCTGTATCTGGACTCGTTATTTGTGAAAATAGCTGGCTGTCATTTTGCTCCCCTCCCCCCAAATTGGGAAAGTCCAGTATCTGCTGTTTTGTCAGATCTCTTTGCAGGTCCTGTTCTAGTCTCTCTGGCTTGTTGGAAATGAGGGGGGGGAAATAGTTTTACTTACAAGTCTCTTGCCAACAAAGTGCTCCTCAGTTTTTGGTTGTTTTGCATTCTTTGCTGGTAGGAGAGATCCCGGGCTGGTGCCATGGCATTTCTTTCTTTTACCCATGCCTCCGTCCTCCTCCGGTGGCTTCTGTTTCCAATATATACTGGCCTCTCCGGTATATATACTTTATAAAAAGTCTTTGACTATTATAAAAAGGTCAAACAAGGTTTAAAACGGGTTTAAATATAGGTTAAAAAGGGTTAAAAATAGGTTAAAATGGGTTAAAAATAGGTAGATTAAAAATGCAAAGTTAAGACTTCCGGTTCCAGTTCCCGGCCTCGCTAGTCGATTAGGGAGACTTGTGTCCTCGCCGATTAGCTTTCCCTCCGTCGGTGGACCCTTATACGGGTCCAAAGTCGCCCTGGAGGGTGCGACTTCCATCGAGGAGGCTGCGGTCCGGCTGCGGAGGAGCGGTAGCTCCTCCAGCTTTCCGGATGAAACTCCGAGGGCCGACAGAGAAAAAGATTGGCCAGTAAAATGGCCGATCGCCCTGCCGCTTCAGACCGTAAGTCAGACAACATCTAAGCTGTGAATGCCCCCGTGGTGAGCCCGGGTGAGAACTTTGCAACTCTCTTTTCTACTTTTTGTTTATTTTAATACCTGTAAGAGCCTTTGGAATTATTTCCCTGGCTTGGAAAGGCGGCTTCTGCTTTTTTTGGGGGGGGGGAGAAGGCATTTTGTAAATATTGAAATAGACTATATTTTACTTTTATATATATCTTTTTTGGATACAAAAAAGGAAAAAAGTTGGAAAAGGTTTTTTTTTCTTCTCTCTTGGCAAGAACCGTATTATTTTTCTTCCTATATATTACACTTTAAAGGACAAAAAAAAAGGAACTGATTGTTTCCTTAACCCATTGCGGACATCTAGTGGCAAATGTTTGATACTGCAAGTTGAGACTATTTTCTTAAAGATGGAACACTGAACTTCAAAATACTTTTGGAAAGATAAGCTGTGCAGCTGTGAAAGCTGTGGAGGTGGATGTTGTTTGCTTTAAATATAGCCTTTAAGCATTATTATCTAAAATGGAGACTCAGCCACAGTTGAATTATGCACTTATATTGGAAAAGATTTATGAGGCCACTGCTGATATATGTGCCATAATTAAAAACAACTTTAAAATTAAGATTTAGAGAGTCTACTATATCTGTTCAAACTGATGTTCAAGCTACATCTGACTGTGGTATAAATCAAAATATACCAGAAGAGGAATCAATAGAGACAGAAGAGGAACTTATTTCGCTTGACAACTCTTTCTTCTGCAACTTAGAGAATCAGAACAAGCAAAGACTAAGATTTCTTACTATAAAGCAACAATGCTGCAAGGAGAAGAGAAAAAGGTTTCTACTGCAGAGGGAAAGATTTATACTTCCTCAAAGAATGCCACAAGCAACAAAAATGGACTTTCTGGCTGAAAAGGAAGCGTTGCTATGGAAACCTGTCTGGTATAGAAAAAAACCTAGAATTAGACTGAAAAAGAAACTTAAAATTATTTAATGGATTAAAAGGCAATGCTGGTTTTATGGATTGTTTTAAGGATAACGATTCAGGCTTAGTAATATGGAAACTGCAATTATATATGTATGTTTAATTTAGTCTAATGATTTTTATTGTTTTATGGAAACTTGTTTGATATGGAAACATGAAAGTTAAATTTGGAGTTAAGTTTAATCAAATATAAAATTGTTTAATGGATTAAAAGGCAATGTTGGTTTCATGTTGTGTTCCAAGGATAATGATTTAGGCTTAGAAATATGAAAACTGCAAGTATATATATATGTGTGTTTAATCCAATTTGATGATTTTTTATTGTTTTATGGAAACTTGTTTGATATGGGAATATGAAAGTTAAACTTGGAGCGAAGCTTAATTAACTAAGAGATTTTTGTGTATAGTAATATGATTTGATAAGGTAAGATAATTAAGTGGATGGAACTTGGAGTTTGTGTAATTGAAATGAATTAACTCAAAGATTATTATAATCAATAATAATGGGCTTTATGGATTTTATTAAGGGGGAATATATATATATATATATATGTGTGTGTGTGTGTGTGTGTGTGTGTGTGTGTGTATGTGTATGTGTATGTGTATATGTATATGTATATGTATATGTATATGTATATATATATATATATATATTGTTTAAAATTGTTGACAAAGAAATAAGGGATTTCTGATATAGCTATTTCGAGTTTCTTAACTCTCTTCAGTCAGACTCACCCTTCTGGGATTCGAACCTGGGCAGTCTGCATGCTAAGCAGATGCTAAGCAGGTGAGTCTGACTGAAGAGAGTTAAGAAACTCGAAATAGCTATATCAGAAATCCCTTATTTCTTTGTCAACAATTTTAAACAACATATATATATTTGTGCTTGCAGGATGGCTCTGGGTTGAGCTGAAACAAGCAAAAGGAAAGAATGATTCCTTCCTCCCATATTTGGGTTTACAGGGTGCAATCTAAAAAATAAACACTTGACACATATCCTTACTCCCTGACTACTGACAAAGCGGGAGAGAACTTGTGGGTCAATAGGTTAAAGCATCTGCTTAGCATGCAGACTGCCCAGGTTCGAATCCCAGAAGGGTGAGTCTGACTGAAGAGAGTTAAGAAACTCGAAATAGCTATATCAGAAATCCCTTATTTCTTTGTCAACAATTTTAAACAATATATATATATATACATATACATATACACATACACATACACACACACACACACACACACACACACACACACACACACACACACACACACACACACACATATATATATATATATATATATATATATATATATATATATATATATATATATATATATATATGTTTTCTGAGGTTTTCGCGGGTGTTTGTATGTAGGTCTTTGGTTCTTCGGGTTTTCTCCCACGTAGAATTTGAAGTGTCTTGGCGACGTTTCGACAAAGTCACATTCATCATCTTCAGGCTGGTGCTTTCGGCTTCGTGCTTCTAGCAGCAATGTGTGATTGCAGCTGTTTCTTCCTTTTAACTGCCAGTGGGGGTTTGAACTGATTGGCTGGGAGCTCGGCTGTGTTCTGATTGGGTGGAGGTGTGTTCTGATTGGTTAGGGGGTTGGCTGTGCTCTGATTGGATGAGGGGTTGGCTGTGCTCTGATTGGCTGGGGGAGTGTTCTGTTTGGGTGGGGGCTTAGTTGTGCTCAGGTTAGTCTGAGTTACAGGGGGATTAGAGATGGTGAGTGGCATAGCTGTTTGGCTTTGCGTTCGTGGTCGTGCCTCATCTTCATGGTGGGTGTCAGTTCGCTTCTTGTATGGATTGGAGGGGTTTAAGGTGGCTAATGATGCAGCTGTGGTCTGGCTTCTGCTTTGTGGTCGTGCCTCATCATCGGCTTTTTGCCTGGATGTGTGGTGGAGACATCCTGTGTGGTTTTTGTGAGTGTAGGTCTGGTGTCATTCTTTGTGTTATGGACTCTTTTGTCAATAAGGGCGGGTTTCCAAATGGCTGGTAGGCGGGAGGTATCATCTCGTTTGTTCATGCTGTGTGGGCGTTTTTCTATCTCGATGGCTTCTCTGATTATTCTGTTATTAAAGTGTTCAGTTTTGGCGATAGTTCTGGTCTTTTTGAAATCAATTTCATGTCCTGTGGCTTTAAGGTGTTGGACCAGGGAAGAAGTTGGTTCCTCTTTTTTGACTGAGTTTTGTGTTCTTCAATGCGTGCACTTATTCTTCTGTTGGTTTGTCCAATGTATGTGGTGGGGCAGGCAGTACATGGGATTTCATATACTCCTTGATTTTCTAATTCAATTTTGTCTTTAGGGTTTCTTAGGATGGTGGATATTTTTCTGTTTGTGCAGAATGCTGTTTTGATATTATGTTTGTGAAGGATCTTGCTGATCCTGTCTGTGGTGCCTTTTATGTATGGGAGGAGGGCTTTGCCGCTTTCTTGTTCTCTGTCTTGGATTTTAGTGGGAGTTTCTTTTTGGATTAAGTTGGAAATCTTATTTCTTTGGAATCCGTTGGATGTTAGTACATTAGTGAGAGTGTGTAGTTCGGTTTTTAGGTGTTGTTCGTCAGCTAGGCATTTGGTTCTTGAGATGAGTGTCTTGGCTACGGAGTTGATCTGTGCTGGGTGGTGGTGTGAGAGTGCGTGCAGATCGCGGTTTGTGTGTGTTTTCTTCTGGTAGATGGTGTGTCCTAGGGACCCATTGGATTTCTTGTAGACTAAGACATCCAGGAAGGGAAGTTGGTTATTAGTTTCTGTTTCCATGGTGAACTGTATTTTGGGGTGTAAGCTGTTGAGGTGTGTGAGGAAGTTGTCCAGTTTTTCTTTCCCATGTGGCCAGATTACGAAGGTGTCATCTACGTATCTGAGCCAGAGTTTGGGTTTGTGGTCAGATTTTTCTAGAGCTTGGGTTTCAAAGTGTTCCATGTAGAGGTTTGCAATGACAGGTGAGAGGGGTGATCCCATGGGTGCTCCTTTACCCAAGTGCCAATCAAAGAAGCCTTAACAGCTATCCAAAACAAATATAACCCCCCCAAACACATCCTAGATCTGACCAACCACTGTCTATCCAACACATACTTCATCTATAACGGACAAAAATACAAACAAATAGAAGGAGCACTCATTGGATCACCCCTCTCACCTGTCATTGCAAACCTCTACATGGAACACTTTGAAACCCAAGCTCTAGAAAAATCTGACCACTACAGAATTCACTACAAAACTGTTAGCTGGGGAATATAATTACTTCACTGAGGGGTTGATGGCTGCTGTCCCTGCCCTTTTGACTTCCCCCATTTAGTCCCATTTTCCTTTTCAGCCTTACACAATCACCACCCTCTTTTTTTTAAGGCAAGTTTTATTAAGTTTTTCAGTTTTTACAACAAAGTGCATAGGAAACAGCGTGGTGATGGGGTAGTCAATTATCCAAAAACCAACACATTTATGTATAATTCAAATTAACTCGTTAAAAATTCCCTCTCTAGTTCCCACCAATCATGTAACATATTCAGATTAATACATTTCTAGTACAAATCCATCAATCAATAAAATTTATGAAAAGCCATTAATTGTAAAAATCCCAATCCTGTATTTAAGCTTTACAAAATTCCAATTACCATATTTCAATTAGCCATTACCAAACTTATTATTTAAATTTTGGGTATCCGTAATTTCCCTCTATTCATAACATAATAACTATAATATCTAAAAGAAAAAGGGAAAAAAGAAAAGCATATTATTATTCCCACAATTACATTCTTATATTTCCTGAACATATTCTATTCTTGTTCTAGTATCTCCTCATTTACTAATACCATATGTTCTGTTAACACAATCCATTTTCTTATTCTCCTTCCAATACAAAATAATTATCATACATAAAATAAACACATTAATTCAAAAATACAGTCTATATCTCAAATATATATTCTACTAACTAAAGATTTTCCTCCCACTTATAATTCTAAATCATAAACCTTAGGTCAATCTGTGTCTAAAGAGCCTTTTTAACCCATTGCATACAATTTTAGGTCACACTCTTAAGTCTTATTCTAGCTTTCTTTTTGTGCCAAGCAGGTTTCCATAACAGAGCCTCTATATCAACAAATAAATCTCTCTTTATTCCTCGTGGTATCATTTGAGTAAAAAAAAAGTCCCATCCTCTGTTTTAAGAACCTGACTCCTTTGTAATTGATCCATTGTTGCTTTAAAAATTCAAGTCTCAACATTTGATTCTGCTGAGTAAGACACTCAATTATGTCCAATTTTGTGGTTAGTAGTTGGTCAAAATTATCATAGTTCTCAATAAATTGTGTTTACGCATCCATTCCTGTTACTTTTGAAATTGTATATGGTTTAGTTAAAGTCACTTTTTGATCATCAGGAGTCTCAATAGGTTGTATATGGAATGGCATAGAATCTTCTTTGGTATTGGTTGATTCATCTTCTGTTGTTTTTTGGTCTGTAGGATAGTCAAATGAAGTCTGGAGGTCAGTTTGTAAATTCAAAGCAGGTTTTCTGTTTTTTATTTCTGTGGTAATCTCTTTTATTTTAACGCATACTTGCTCACTAGCTTCATAGATTTTTTCCAGTATAAGTTTACAGTTGAGTTGTAAATAGGGTTTCTCCATTTCAATAGTAAATAGAAACAATCCTGTTATCTTTTAGTGGAGGCTATATTTAATAACAGTTAGCCAGTGTCCACCCCCACAGATTTAACAGCTGTTGAACTTCTTTGCCTTTTCCCTTTTATGATGATCTGAAGGTCAAAACCAACCTCAGCATCAAACAAAAAAAACAGTTGCAGTTTTAAATTTCTCCACAAGGTGTCCTCAGTAGATTATAAAATCTCTTCCCAGACACCAAAAATAATGTTAAAAAAATCAGGAAAAAATAGTATTCTTCACATATAAACTAAATCCAGTAATGAAATTCAATAATAAGAATTTTTTCAACACCCCAAAGTAAATAGAAGTAAAAAGTAGTCAATGAAATTAATTTTCTTTCCTTTTTCAAAGCTTCTCTTCCCACACTGACAAATGCCGCTCTCTCAAAGAAGGGAAATAATTCCAAAAATGCTTTTTACAGGGGAAAAAAGGGCTAAGAGAGGAAAGAAAAAGTCTCACCTGGATCAACCACGATGGTTCTTTATGCTTAGATGTTCTTCTGACTTTCAGTTACTGCAGCAAAGTGATTGGCCATTTTACTGGCCGATCTTTTCTCTGTCGGCCCTAAGGAGCAATCTCGGACCGCGGAAGGAGCTACCGCCCTTCCACAGTTGACGAGGGCCTCCTCAACGGTAGTTGCCCCTCTAGGGCAACTTTTCGACCCGATTAAGGGTCTACCGGCAGAGGGAAAGCAGCCAGCGAAGAGAGGAGTCTCTCTGTGAGACTGCACATGCCGCAATCCGGAACCGGAAGTCCACCACCCTCTTTTTAACAGCTTATAATAGACCAGCATTAAGCAGGATGTGGGAAAGAGCTACCCAACTTGCCTGACTCACTTATGTCTGGCCTTCTGCAAGCATAGGAGTTGAGTTGATTCCAGCTGAGTGCCTGATTCCAGCTGAGTGCCCATAAAAGGACAGAAAAAACTGAAAGCCAGCCTTGACTGAGTATTTCCTCTGCTTGTTTGCAACAGACTTGTTGCTTCAATATCTGCACTGGAGAAATGTCTCCCTTTTTGTATATGGTTTGCATAACATGAGTAGGGATCACATTTCTTATTTTTCTTCTATAATTAATATAGCAGCTTACTTCTAATATGCTTTATGGATAACATCATCATCATCAATCTTATCTGTAACTCTCAAAATTTGCGAGATTTAGATTCCCATTTTAGAGCATGGGACAAAGGAAACCATTATTCCCCAAGGTCCAGTATTGGAACAAAATTATGAGGGAACAGAATGTCTTATAAAATAACTTCAGAAGATATTATATTGATAATAATTCTCATTAGAAATGTTCATTTCTGACCATTTGGCTACATTAACAACATCCTATATATGTGGTCAATTACATCACCACAATTTTTGTTTGCTACAAGTTTGATGTATTTTAAGATTATGGTTATAATGAAAGATATCCAAGAAATAATAAGAAATCTGCAGATAGGTGTAAAGCACCCAAAGGCTATATCTTTCTACTCTCCTGTTACTGGCT
The DNA here is from genome assembly GCA_034064705.1 of Bothrops alternatus. NCBI lineage: Eukaryota > Metazoa > Chordata > Lepidosauria > Squamata > Viperidae > Bothrops > Bothrops alternatus. The sequence goes on along the minus strand of JARGCV010000004.1, from coordinate 6,857,438 downwards.
GTTGTAGTTGTTAGAAGAAAATTCTCTGGGTTTGATTCAGGCCAGGTCTTCCAGAGAGCACAGGACAATCACTTGAAGCAGAGGTGGATTTTATTTGACAGCATCTTTATCTTTATCTTTATTTTGACTTATATGCCGCCCTTCTCCCCAGACTCAGGGCAGCTCACAACAGAAATACAAGTACAAATATATAAGTCATATAAAATAATACTACAATATAAAACTATAAAACTATACTCACTCATACAACATACACTCCCAATCAAAGGCCAGGGGCAGAGCGCAGCTCACACGCCCCAAGCCTGTCTGCATAGATGTGTTTTTAAAAATTTTTGGAAAGCTAGGAGGGAGGGAGCAATACGAACCTCTGCATAACAGACAGTACAATCGAAGGTGGCCACCCATTGAATGACAAGACTAGAAATATTTTTGGGAAGTTTTGTTCTTTGTCCCAGAAAGTGCGAGAATGATGTTTGCCTTTTATGGGTTACTTTAGGGCACACAGTGGTAGAGAGGAAGATGTGGTTTGACTCCCTGGTTTTGTTTTTTTTTTGTAATATTTACTTTTGTAAGTCAATGGAGGTGACCTTGGGGATGAGGGGGGCTTGTGTGAGAAAATGTGTCATTGAAATGAGGAACTTGCAATATCTAGAGGGGATTCTCATATTTAGTTAATTTCCTGGTATTTGCCAATTTCATCTATGAAAGGAGGCACTTTGTTAGTTTCAGCCTAGGTGTTAAAAGGCTTAAGAGGTGTTTTGTTGTACTGTCCAGAGTTCATTGGATGGTCAAGTAAGACGGGTCCCCAACCCCTGGTCCATGGACCAGTACCAGGCTGCAGCATGTCAGCAACCGGTCCGCACAAACAAGCAAAGCCCTATTCGTGAGATGCTGGCAGCACACAAAACCATGCACCCTCCGGTCTGTGGAAAAATCTCTCTCCATGGAACCGGTCCCTGGTGCCCAAAAGGTTGGGGACCTCTGAAGTAAGAGTCATAGTATCAACTGTCCTAACTTGGTCAGTTAGAAAAGCAAGACTCTCGGGCCCATGTTTAGCCAAAAGTATACTTTACTAAAGCCAAGTGGTTACAGAAGAAGCGAAGCTGGATCTGAGGTTTTCATGCCCAAAGTATATGGTTAACTTTCCCTTTTTCCCTTCTACACCCCTCCCCCTGGTTATCAAAAACTTTCCAATTAGGTGCTGACAAATTATTTGGGTAACAGTCCCTATCTTCACAGCTGGGTGCATTCCTTTGCTTGACATTGGAACGGCTGGCAATTCTCATGGGACGGTGTGATGCTTAGTTTCAATTACTCATGGTAACTCTCCCTCTTATCCCACCCTGCCAATCCCTCCCACCCATTGCTATGGCAGGCTGTCAGCAGCAGGTAATGCATAGTGTAGCTGAATGGCAGCCCTGACATACTGCCCCTCCTGAAAAGATCAGCCATGCAGGGAACAGAAGGAGAGTTAGTGTCAACTGTCCCACTCAGTGCATACAGCAAATAAAGACTCTGTCATGGTTCCGACTAATGAAACACTTCAAAGAACTTCCAGGCATTGTTTTATCCTAGCCATGTGACTTGATTTCAGTCTCTACTGCAGCGGCAGCCATTTTTATCTCTATGACTTGCCTGGGCTGTTTGGGACTATGAGAAGCTGAAAGGGGTTGGGTTTTTTTTTTGTCCCTGGTCTCATGGCCAAACAAGAGCCAACCCAGCACCAGTTTTTGCTTTTGCTGCAATCTGCTACTGCCTGGGGAGTGCTACAATTACTTCTGTAAATATTTTTTTTAATTGTTACTGTATAGTTTGCAAACACAATAGTTTGCAAATTACAGTTTGGGAACTGCTCTGCTTTTTAAGTACTGTACTTTGCAAACTATTGTGTTTGCAAACTATTGAGCTTTTATCTTGGAAATTAGCATATATTACTGTAGTTTGTAGGTTTTAAATTTAAATTCCGTCCAGAAGTTGTGGGTGCCCCATCACTGTAAGCTTTTAAGAAGAGACTGGATAGGCATTTATCAGAAATACTCTCTTGTGAGAGCAGTGGGTTAGACTAGCTGACCTCAAGGTCCCTTGCATCTCTGTTACTATTGCAAGGCGTGAGTTCTGCAAATCCCTCCCCCATCTCCCTCTGGGTGCCTGGCTGCAGGGGTGGGATTCAAATATGTGAACAACTGGTTCTCTGTGTGGCTGCCACTTCCGGAAGACCATTCTGGGCCTGGGCAACAAAAAAGTAACTACCGGTTCTGCCGAACTGGTGCAAACTGGCTGAATCCCACCACTGGCTGGCTGGCTCTTAAGTTAGTGGTTTTTATTAAAGCAATGGCCCCACCACCCCCCTCTGGGCAGCTAAAGCTGGCTAGGAGCAGTTGGTTTTTAAAAAAATAACTGTGATGGTGTCATGGTTCCGACTAATGAAACACTTCAAAAGAACTTCCAGGTATTGTTTTATCCTAAAATCCTTTATTATCAATGTAACAGATTGATGGCACATCATGGGTGTATGCCAGAATCTGATTTTCTCTTGCTTGCATCTACCTTTTCTTGCTAAACCCCTCCCTTATTTTGCAGTCATAAGTCACATCTTCCAATTAGCCCAGAGGGCAAAGATTCACTTCCGTTCCTTTTCCCGGGCTTTCCTTACAAATCTCCTCCCTTTCTCTGTCATCTGAATTAACTCTAAAAATACCAGACAGTTCTGTATATTTTGTCAAAGGAATAATATCCTATATTAACAGTGTTGACATCCGGCCCCCTTTACAAAAAAAACCAGATCCTGTAATGTAAACAAAAGCATATGTTAATTACTAGTTTTCCGTTTGTTGGGGTATTTCGCATGAAACCTTTTGACGAGACTTCTGGTTTTGGGTTGCAGTGGGTGCAGGCACACGAAGAGACTCTCTCTCTTTGTTGCCTGCTTTTCCTCTGCCGGTAGACCCTTAATCGGGTCGAAAGGTCACCCTGGAGGGGTGACTACCGATGAGGAGGACTCTCATTGATTGCGGGGGGAGGAGGCAGCTCCTTCCACGGTCCGAGGCAGCTCCTCAGGGCCGACGGAGAAAAGATCGGCCAGTAACATGGCCGATCATTTAGCTGCTACAGCCGAAAGTCAAAAGAACATCTAAGCGTTAAGAAACCATCGTGCATGATCCCGGTGAGACTTTTCCCTCTCTCTCTTTGCCTAACTACTCTCCTGTTAAAAGCCTTTTGGAATTACTTCCCTGCTTTGAAAGAGCTGCCTTTGTTTATCTGGGGAAAAGAGCTTTCCATAACAAAGGAAAAAACTTCTTATTGACTATTTTTATTTTTGGTTACTTGGGGGCCCTGGAAAAATCCTTATCATAAAACTTTATTATTATATCTTCTAAGCTGGAGAATATTGTTTTCCTATGTCTTGGACTTATTTTTTTAAAGGGATAAATCTTTATTGTTTGGAAAAAAAAAACTAACAGTAACTCTATGAGAAGCCGGAAAAGAGATTCCATAGCTCTTTGACTTTGCTAATCTCATTCTTGGTGTCTGGAAGAGACTTTCATAGTTTACTGAGGACATCTTGTGGAGAAATTTAAAACTGCAACCGTTTCTTGTTTGTATTGGTTCAACAGCTGTTATTGGTGGGGGTGGATACTGACTAAATGTTTTGGAATATAGCCTCCACTAAAAGATAACAGGATTGGATTTAATTACTACTGAAATGGAGAAACCATATTCACAACTCAACTGTAAACTCATACTGGAAAAAATGTATGAACCTACTGAGGAAATATGTTCCCAAATAAGAGAGAGAACTGCAGAAATAATAAACAGAAATTCTACTGTGAACTTACAAACTGACCTTCAGACTCTATTTGATCATTCTGCAGACCAAAAAGCAATAGAAGAGGAATTAATTTACATACAACCTATGGAGACTTTGGATGACCAAAAAATGATTGTAACTAAACTATCTACAATTGCAGAACTAACAGAAATGGACTTGAAATTACAACTGTTGGAGAATTATGACAACTTTGATAATCAACTATTAATTATAAAATTGGACATGATCGAGTGTTTTATCCAGCAGACAGGAGCCAGGCGTCAAAAACAGAGGATGGGAGGTCTTTTACTGACCCAAATGACATTACAAGCAATAATGGGAGATCTATTTGCTGAAATAGAGGCTTTGTTATGGAAACCTTCTTGGCATAAAAAGAAAGCCAGAATAAGACTAAAAAGAGAAATTTAAAATTATATGTAATGGATTAGAAAGGTTTTGAGAAATATGGATTGATTTAAGGACTAAGATTTGGAGTTGAAAATTTGTGATTATTAGAATATATATGTTAAACAGAGTAAGAATGTATTATTTGGAATAATATGTTTATTTGTGTGAAAATTATTTTGTAATGGAATGAGAATAAGAATATGAAAGAGGTTTTTAGAAATTTGGATTGCTTTAACAACTAAGTGTGTTAAGTTAGTAAGACGATGTTCTCCAGTATGAGTGGATGTCGAATCCACTGATGGGTTATCTTAGCCTACTTGCCCTTGTGTGACTAGGTCCGAATTTTAGCGCCGCCTCCGGCCGGAAGTTCCTTCCTCTCCCAGTTTTTTACCTAGTCTTCAGCCTGAAAACATCTCGTCGAGTTGGCTCCGTGAGTATTGCTGTTTTTTTGTTGAAGAAAATTAGGTTAAAGCTACCTCTGTTCCTCATCGGTCTTAGACTGCATTGGATACTCTAAATTTAGTTAAAATCTAATTTTTTCCATTTTTCCTTTTTTTCTTTCTTTATCGGGGATTCGGCGGCAAGGCTTTTCCCGGGCTTCAGGCCTTGGGGCCGCGGGAGCCGTAGGGGGAGACATCCCTCGGCTCTCCTGCCACTGCCGAATCAGGTTTTTTTCCATCTCCGTGCTCCCCGATCGTCGAGCGGACGGGACTGAGGATTCCTCTCAGCAGGCGTTCCGTCGGACGACACAGAGATAGCGGTGGCCACTACAACTAAGCGCAAGTGGGGAGCGGAGTGGGGAGGAGACCGCCGGGGGTCCCGTGAAGGGTGGTGACCGGCGAGGGGTCTCTTGGAGTCACCGAGCGGCGGTGGAGTTAGGGCCGTTTGCGGTCATGAGAGCCGCGTGGCCACGAGGCCGGGCGCCATCTTAAGAGGCCGAGCTAAAGTTTTGGCGTGGCGGCCATTTTGAAAGGGGCGGCCCGTTCTACGGGCAGCATCCGGCGCGAGATTTAAAGTGAGGCCGAGGTTTGCTGGCACGGAGGCTTCTTGCCGGTGCAGATCCAACCAAGACCCTAGACGAAGTGCGGCCGGGGAATCGCCACCACAGCAGCTCGTTGCCGGAGGCCTCACCGGTCCGACGATCGTCAGGAGGGCCTTGAACGACCTCGGTTCTGGGCCAGTCTTCTGTAACCGCGGCACAGTCCCGGGATAGCTTCGAAGTGGAAATTTCTGGCCAGTGAACGGTTTCCCAAGAGGAGTAATTCCGTCTTTCAGAATTTTAGCAATTTGGAGGGTGCAGACGTAAGGGTTTTTTTTATTACCACCTGTTCATTGTACTGGTGACCTTTAGTCACCTGGCCTTACAGACGAATCAAAGTAGTCTGAACGCCTGTAACTGTCATCGCCCGTGCAGAAATAGGGCCTTCCCTCCCTTATCTGCCGGCCTAAGCAACGTTTGGAAGATCTTCTCCGTCGTGGTTGGGATACCCTGATTGGGTCCCCTAGAGGGCGATGGCAGACAGTGCTTCGTCTCAGGTGTACCAAGGCTCAGCCCCCCTTCATTGAAATGCAGAGCTACGGAGGCAAGAAGAAGGCTAAGACAAAGCCGTCGAAGGCAGCCAAGCGACAGGCCACGAGGAGGCATCAGGCGCTAGAAAAGGAGTTTGCCAAGGCCCAGAGGCTCAGAGCCAGTGGGGCTGAAATGGTTTCCCTCGCCCCACTGGACACACCTATTCCCTTTGAGCCCCCATTGGCATCTGGGCAGCGAACTAGGCCCTGGTCTCCTCGGGGGGAAACTGAACAGGTTGGTTCCCCTCCCTCTGTCTCATCCTCACCTGAGCATTTTGAGCCTGCGACCAGCCAGGTGGAGGCCAGGCCTACTGCCAGGAGAAGGTCTGGTAAGTGGCCTGACCACTTTCACTCATACATGCAGAAGGCATTTGATCATTTCATGACCTCTAAAGGCTCTTCCCTTTCTCAGGGGTCTATTACGCCACCTGCGCTTCCCACCCACGGGGAGAGAGTTGTTATTCAAGCATCTGATGTGTCTGAGACTTCTTCGCAGGTAGCAGAGGAGGAATCCAAGGACTGGGACACGGCTGGGGCCCCGATGTCGGAAGATGAGGACGAGGCTCCGCAACTGGCTTCAACATCAGGTTTATTCGATCCGTCTTACTTTTACTCTCTTATGCTCAAAACCTGTGCCACCCTTAGCCTACCGGCTAAGACTAAGGAGGTCAGGCCCCCATCCTCGGAGGAGGAGGACGCTGAAAACCCCCTCTTGCACTCTCCAGTGTCAGAGGTGATACAGATTCCGTGCACCAAGGTGTTTCGCTCCACGATGCGGTCCCAGTGGGCCTCTCTAGCGACTATTCCCTCTCCGAATAGTGTGGAGAAAAATATATTTAACGTTTCCACACCCTTTGCCTCTCTTTTAGAGGTCCCAGAGGTAGACGCACCGCTAATATCTCTCTTTTCTTCGTCTGCCATCCCAGGAGACATAGCTGAGTTGATGAAGGCGGAGGATAAAAAGCTTGAGCTTGCTCTCCGCAGAGTCCATCACTCCTCGGCCTGGGCCATTAGGGCTGCATCTTCAGCCTCCATCGTTTCCAGGGCTGCGATCATGTGCCTTCGGGAACTACAGGCAAGTGTTCCACAGGATCAGGTACGTATACAGCAAACATTGACCAAACTGCTGACAGCAGCAGAGTACACGGCAGATTCCACTTTGTTTGCCTCCCGATATTCAGCCAGGTCCATTGGGTCAACAGTGGCCTCCAGGAGGCTCATCTGGCTCAAGAACTGGAAAACGGACCTGAAATCTAAGTGGCGGCTGGCCACCTCTAAGTATTCAGGATCGAAGTTGTTTGGAGCTATCCTGGATCCGTACGTGATTGAGGATAGGAACAAGAGGAAAATCCTGGCTCATCCTTCCAAAAGGTCAGACAAGGGGTCGCAAGGACCCAGAACCTCGCGAACCTTCTCCTACAGACAGGATCGCGCCCAGGACCGCCCGACCTCAGGCAGGGGCCAGCCTTCGAAACGTCCCTACAGAGGGGCGGGAGGTCAGCCCTACAGACGCGCCAAGTGACGCCTGGGACAGTCCCATCGGGGGTCGTCTGGCACTGTTCAGCAGGGCGTGGCAGATGACCACGACTGACGCCTGGGTAAGGGAGACCGTGTCCCGGGGCCTAGCCATAGAATTTTACTCCTCTCTTCCAAGTCACTTCATAAGATGTCCAGTGTCTCGCAATCCCTCAAAGGCGAGACTATTAGACCTGGCCATAGACTATCTGGAAGAAATAAGGGCCATAGAACCGGTTCCCCCAGATCAGGAAAGACAGTTCTACTCCATCCTCTTCCTCGTGCCCAAGACATCGGGGGCTTGGAGAGCAATTCTCGATCTCAAACGATTAAACCACTACGTGGTGCACAGGAAATTCAAGATGCAGTCCATCAGATCCATCCTGGCCAGCATCCGAAGAGGGGACTGCTGTCCTCCATAGATCTCACAGAGGCATACTTACACATTCCAATCAGGCTAGAGCATCGACGGTTCCTCCGGTTCTGCCACAGGAACCGGCATTATCAATACAGGGCTCTGCCATTCGGTCTGTCCTCAGCCCCGCGGGTATTCACGAAGGTGCTGGCGGTATTGGGTGCGCACCTGCGCATGATGGCGGTGCGCGTCCAATGCTATCTGGATGACATTCTGATACTTTCAAGCTCCCTCCAGGCAGCCCAGGCAGACCTTCGGGTCACCTTACGCACCCTTCAGGATCACGGCTTCTCCGTAAATCACCAGAAAAGCCATCTCACGCCCTCAACGCGACTGCTACATCTAGGGGCAGTCATAGACTCAAAACTAGGCATGGTGTACCTCTCCCAGGAACGTCGGGAGAGTGTACGGAAGCTGGCACACCTCGTAGAACGAAGGAAAATGGTCACCATAGTGCAGTTGTCACAACTCCTGGGGAAGATGGTGTCATGTATGGGCATCGTCCCTTCGGCCAGGCTTCACTCCAGAAGTCTCCAATGGTTCCTTCTCCCCTACCAAAGGCTAAATCAGAGTGCTTCCTGCAGAAGAGTCAGAGTACCACCCCAGGTTCTAGCATCCCTCAGGTGGTGGACTTCACACGCTCTGACCAGGGGGACACTGTTCAGGGAACCAGACAGAATCAGGGTGACAACCGACGCCAGCCAGTTCGGTTGGGGGGCACACTTCAGGGATCAGATAGCCCAAGGCAGGTGGCTTCCCCAGGACCTGGTTCACAAGATCAACTGGCTCGAGCTAAGGGCCATTCACCTGGCTCTCCTACAATTCTCACCCCACCTGTCAGGGAGTCACGTGCTGGTCCTGACGGACAATGTAACTGCGAAAGCACACGTGAACAAACAGGGAGGGACCAGGTCGGCGGCCCTCATGCAGGAAGCCCGAGCTCTGGGTCTGTGGGCGGAGTCGCATCTGGGCTCAATCAGAGCAGAGCACATATCAGGGAAACCGAACCACCAAGCGGACTCTCTCAGCAGAGCCACGGTGGATCACGCAGAGTGGAGACTGGATCCGATCCTGTTCGAGGCGATCTCGGACAGGTTCGGCCGTCCCATCCTGGATCTCTTCGCGTCCCCAGAAAACACCCAGACCCCCCGGTTCTTTTCCAGGTTCCCGACTCGGGGAGCGGAGGGGACGGACGCCCTCAGATGCCGGTGGCTTCGGGGGCTACTGTATGCCTTTCTGCCTCCTCCGCTGCTGCAAGCAACGGTCCGCAAGCTGATCCTGGAACAGGCGGAGGTGATATTAATTGCTCCATACTGGCCACGGCGCCCGTGGTTTGCAGACCTTGTGGACCTGTCGCTCTCGCCAGTGTGGAGACTCCCTCCGCATCGAGTGTCTCTCAGTCAGGGGAAGCTTCAGCATCCAGACCCGCAGTGGCTACAACTAGCCGCTTGGCACTTGAGCGGGAGGGACTAAGTAGACAGGCCTTCTCGGGGGGCGTCATATCAGTCATCCAGGCCTCCCGTCATCCTTCCACGAACAGGATATATGACGCCACATGGAAGAACTTTTCTTCCTGGTGCGGCAATCAGGGGTTAAACCCACTTGCTGTGACTATTCCCAACATCCTGGACTACCTGTTGGAGGGCATGAATAAGGGCTTGGCGATCAATACCATTCGCAGGCAAGTAGCAGCCTTGCAAACGGTCCTCGTCTGCGAGAACCGGGGCCCTTTATCGCAACACCCGGCGGTGAGCACCTTCCTGAAAGGGGCGGTCATGGTACGGCCCCCAGTGGTCCATCGTTTTCCCTCCTGGGACCTCCCCAAGGTCCTGCAGGCCTTAACTGCAGCTCCCTTCGAGCCTCTGGGGTCTTGTGCACTCCGTTTTCTGTCGTTGAAGGTGGCCTTCCTAGTGGCCATTACCTCGGCAAAACGGATTTCGGAGCTGGCGGCTCTTTCGGCTCGAACGGATCTCATCACCTTTTCAGAGGACAAGGTTACCTTGCGTCTAGATCCATCCTTTGTACCCAAGGTTAACTCATGGTTTCATAGGTCCCAGGATCTGGTATTACCTAATTTCTGTCCGCATCCCTCACATCGTCTGGAGAGACGATGGCACACCCTGGATGTGCGTAGGGCTCTGCTCCACTATGTCAAAAGGACGACGACCTTCCGGAGGTCAGAGGCGCTGTTTGTCTCTTTCCAACCATCGTCCATGGGACAGAAAGTGTCAGCCTCGACCATTGGCAGGTGGATCAGGGCCTGCATAGCCAGGGCCTATGTCTCATTGTCACTACCGGTACCATCCAATATTACGGCTCACTCCACAAGGAGCGCGGCCACTTCGGCAGCCTGGCTCACCCAGGCATCAGTGGAGGAGATCTGTAGAGCGGCAACATGGGCCTCTCCGTCCTCCTTTGTTAAACACTATAAGATCGACCGTTTTGCTGCGGCAGAGGCCTTGTTTGGCAGGAGAGTGCTGCAGCAGGTCATTGGTCCTAGTAAGATCTAGCCTAGACTCCCACCCGAAGGGACACTAGAGGGCTTGGGTACGTCCCATCAGTGGATTCGACATCCTCTCATGCTGGAGAAGGGGCGTTGTCTTACCTGAATGCCTTTTCTCAGCATGAGGGGATGGAGAATCCACACCCTCCTCTAACTAGTCTAGGCAGATGTTTTTTCTTGCAGGACGGTTAATTTGGAGCCACAAGGTCCGACTTTCCTTTGGGAAGCTTCGCCTGGTAAAAAACTGGAAGAGGAAGGAACTTCCGGCCGGAGGCGGGGCTAAAATTCGGACCTAGTCACACAAGGGCAAGTAGGCTAAGAGAACCCATCAGTGGATTCTCCATCCCCTCATGCTGAGAAAAGGCGTTCAGGTAAGACAACGCCCCTTTTGTGTAATAATAGGTGTGTTCTTTTTTTTTAGACATGATAATTATTTGAATGAGATTTAAATGCTAGCTGAAGAAATAAGAGATTTGTGATAAAATCAATGATTTATGAGATTATGAATTAGAATATATCTGGATTAGTATTTTAGAAGGGATACCCGAAGTATACCATTGTACTAGGTACTGCAATTTCCCTTTAAAAATTCTAGAGTTAAGAATACGTTTCACTTCATAGTGGGTCTGTCCCGCAACTACAAGGGGCCCAGGTGCCTTCTTTGGGGGAGGTCTTAAAGTGGAGCCCCGATAAGGTTTGAACAAGCTGCAATGGAAGACTGGGTGAATTCTCCCTAAAAGTCTAGGGAGTTTTAGTTCTACGGTGACCGGATTGATGATCCTTACTATGGGGAAAGGACCCAAGAATTTTGGTCCCAATTTCTTGCTGGGCAATTTGAGGCGTAAATATTTAGTTGACAAATAAACCTTTTCCCCAACTTGGAATGTTCTTTGGGGAGCCCTCTTTCTATCAGCCTACTTTTTATAGGTTTCAAAAGTCTTTTTTAAACCAGTTTTCGTGTTTCTCCAAACTTCTTCCCACCCCCTCACCCATTGGTCAAGTGTCTGGGAGGCGGAGGGCACCTGAGGGTATTCAGGTATTGGGCTGAACTCTGTTACTCTCACTCCAGCCTAGGAGAAAGAGGTGGGGGTAATGCATCCCCAGTTGTTTGAAAAAGTTTTAGATTCTGGCATGATGTCATGGTTCCGACTAATGAAACACTTCAAAGAACTTCCAGGCATTGTTTTATCCTAAAATCCTTTATTATCAGCGTAACAGATTGACGGCACATCATGGGTGTATGCTAGAATCTGATTTTCTCTTGCTTGCATCTAACTTTTCTTGCTAAACCCCTCCCTTATTTTGCAGTCATAAGTCACATTTTCCAATTAGCCCGGAGGGCAAAGATTCACTTCCGTTCCTTTTCCCGGGCTTTCCTTATAAATCTCCTCCCTTTCTCTGTCATCTGAATTAACTCTAAAAATACCAGACAGTTCTGTATATTTTGTCAAAGCAATAATATTCTATATTAACAGTGTTGACAGACTCCTGGGCCATTTTTTGTATAATTTACTGAGCTGACATGGATACGGAAGTAGTGAAGTCAATTCTGAAGCTTTCGTGTGTAAATAGCATAGTTAATCATTCCCCTTTTTGCCTGGCCCTCGCATTGTCACTTTATTCCATCCAGTCAATTATGTTCAGTTTGTTTGGGGAACAGACTCTGGTGAACTTTCCCAGCAGGTGGCCTTGGAACACTGGTGTGTCTCACTGCCGAGTTGGTGGTCTTACATTCCATTACCACTGCCCTTGCATTCCAATCCATTCCCTCCCCTGTTGCTTCTTGTCTGGCTGTGAGCAGGGTTTGCGAATCAAGCCAGTTAGGTTTTTGGATAGAATGACTATTTAGGCTTAGCAGGGTATTTGTTGTGAAACTGATGGGTGAGATGGGGTGAGTGCATGTGATAAGCCCAAAGGGGGGAAATCTATCTTGTTTTTAATCGCATGACTTTTATTGTTTTATCAATGTATACAATACAAAGAAAAATAAAAATAGGAAATTAAGGGAAGAAAAAAGAGAGGGGGAAAGAAAATATGAGGTACAAGGGAAGAAAGAAAAAAGCATTGACTTCTGACTCTTTTTAGCACAGTACAAGATAACATTACAACCTCAACTTTTTACTTTTACACATTAGTATACTGTATAACTAGCCATTTCTATAACAACAAATGTATCTAATCAGCAAAATGAAAGTCAAAGTTTCATTTTTTTTATCACAAGCACTGGATCCGTGTTTACTGGATCCGTGTCCCTCCTGGCTGGTTTCGGCTAGTAGGGAGGTGACACGGAGCTGGGTCCAGGCGGTTGTTATCGCTTCATTGAGGGAGGGGTCCTTTCCGGCTCCCTTAAAGGAGGCACTCGTGCGCCCCCTCCTCAAGAAGCCTTCCCTGGACCCGGCAGTTTTAAATAATTATCGTCCAGTCTCCAACCTTCTCTTTTTGGGGAAGGTTGTTGAGAAGGTGGTGGCACTCCAACTCCAGCGGTCCTTGAATGAAACTGATTATCTGGGCCCTTGGCAGTCTGGATTCAGGTCTGGTTACAGCATGGAAACTGCTTTGGTCGCGCTGACCGATGATCTCTGGCGGGCCCGGGATAGAGGTTATTCCACTATCCTGGTGCTTCTTGACCTCTCAGCGGCTTTCGATACCATCGACCATGGTATCCTTCTGCGCCGGTTGGAGGGGCTTGGAGTGCGGGGCACCGTTCTACAGTGGTTCACCTCCTACCTCTCTGGCCGGTCGCAGTCGGTGTTTGCAGGAGGTCAGAGATCGGCTCTGAGGTCTCTTCCATGTGGAGTTCCTCAGGGGTCCGTTCTCTCACCTCTGCTTTTTAACATCTACATGAAGCCATTGGGTGAGATCATCTGTCGACACGGGGTGAGTTATCATCAATATGCTGATGATACTCAGCTTTATATCTCTACCCCGTGTCATTACAGTGAGGCAGTTGAAGTGATGAACCGATGCCTGGAGGCTGTTGAGGTCTGGATGGGTGCCAACAGGCTCAGACTCAATCCCGACAAAACAGAGTGGCTATGGGCTCTGCCTCCCAAGGACAATTCCAACTGTCCGTCGATTACCCTGGGGGGAGAAGTTTTGTCCCCCCTCGGAGAGGGTTCGCAACTTGGGTGTTCTCCTCGATCCACAGCTAAGTTTGGAACATCATTTTTCGGCTGTGGCGAGGGGAGCATTCGCCCAGGTTCGCCTGGTGCGCCAGTTGCGGCCCTATTTGGATCGGGAGTCACTCCTCACAGTCACCCATGCCCTTGTCACCTCGAGATTCGACTACTGTAATGCTCTCTACGTGGGGCAACCTTTGAAGAATGTCCGGAGACTGCAGGTAGTCCAGAATGCGGCCGCGCGAGCTGTCTTGGGTCTCCCAAGACATGCTCATATCACTCCAGCTCTTCGTGAGCTGCACTGGCTACCAATTGGTCTCCGAACACAATTCAAAGTGTTGGTTATGACCTATAAAGCCCTTTATGGCAATGGACCAAGATCAAGATACTTGCGGGACCGTCTCCTGCCTCATGAATCCCAGAGACCGGTTAGGGCGCATAGAGTTGGCCTCCTACGAGTCCCGTCTGCTAAACAATGCCATCTGGCGGGACCTAGGGCAAGGGCCTTCTCCGTTGCTGCCCCTGCCCTCTGGAACCAGCTTCCCTCGGAGGTTCGTACTGCTTCCTCCCTCCTAGCTTTCCGGAAAGGGCTGAAGACACATCTATGCCGACAGGCTTGGGACATATGAGCTGAGCTCTGCTCCTCGGCCCTAAGAGTGTCCCGCCATCAGTGCTTGTGAATTGATTGTGTTTGTGTGGGGTATGAATGTGGTTGATTTTAAATTGTTGTTGTGTTTTTGTTGTGAGCCGCCCCGGGTCTTCAGAGAGGGGCGGCATATAAGTGCGAATAAACATAAACATAAATATAAACAAAGTTTCATTTTTTTTATCACAAGCACAAAATCCAGAAGTGATATCCAAGTAAAAAAACGTATTTAAATATATTTTCCTCTTTGAATAAAACAGTTTAACCATGTTAGAGCGCATGCTTGGTAGTATAGGACCCAATCTGGTAGTCCAAATCCTCAATTTTCTTTAGCTTCTTGTAGCATTTTCAGTTTAATTCTGGCTTTCCTTCCTTGCCAAATAAATTTCACGATCAGTGTATTCAAAGCATAAAAAAACCTTTTCTCTATTTTTATAGGTACTGTTTGAAATAAAAAAGGAGTTTTAGTAAAATATTCATTTTCACAGTAGCTATTCTTCCTAACACTTATAGTTGTAAGTTTTTCCATTTTTTCAAATCTAATTTTATTTGATTTAGTAATTTTATATAATTATCTTCTTTTATTGTTGCGAATCTTGCTGAAATATTTAACTTTCTTAACTATTTGTAAGTCTATTTTTTCTGACAGGTTTTTTTTTTTGCTTATCTGTAAGGTTTTTAACTATAACTTTGGTTTTTTCTCTGTTAATTTTCAATCCTGCTCTTTCTCCAAATTCTTCTATCCTTTTCCGTAGTTTCAGAGTTGTCTCCAGCGGTTCTTCTAAAATGAATACCAGGCCATCTGCAAAGCTTGTAGTTTATAGCTTTCATCTTTTATCTCCATTCCTTTAATTTCCGGATCTTGTCTGATATTTCTGTTGAGAACTTCCAAAGTTAGTATAAATAGCAGTGGGGATAGCGGACATCCTTGTCTTGTGCCTTTCTTTATATTAAATTACTTTTGCTCTTTGTTTATCATATACTGTGTTGTCTTAATGGTCTTTATAAACTTTTCTCCAAAGTCCATACAATTTAATTGCTGTATCATAAATTGCCAACTTACATTGTCAAAAGCTTTTTGAGCACCTAAGAAAATTAGTGCCATTTGTTTTCCTGGCTGCATTTCATAGTATTCCAATGTATCTAAAATAATCCTTAAGTTATTTTTTATTTGTCTTTTTGGTAAAAATCCATGTTGATCTGGATGAATAAATTCAATCAAAAATCTTTTCAGTCTCTCTGCTATTATTGAATCAAAGATTTTGTAATCCACATTTAATAGTGATATTGGTCTATAATTTTTTATCTGTGTCAAGTCTGAGTCCTCTTTTGGTATTAAAGTAATATTTGCTTCTGTCCATGTGTTTGGTAATTTGGCCTCTAGTAATACCTCATTGCAAACTTCTTTCATTGGTGAGCTTAGTGTATCTTGTAAACATTTATAGAACTCTGTGGGTAGCCCGTCTGCTCCTGGGGTTTTATGTTTGTTTGTGTTTTTTTTTTGTTTTTTTATAGCTTCCATCAATTCCATCACTGTAATTTTTTCATTTAGTAAATTTTTAAAGTTCTCTGGAATTTTTGGTAGATTAGCATTTTCCAAATATTGTACTATTTTTTTCCTGAGAGATTTCTTCTGTATCATATAATTTTTCATAAAATTCTTTAACTATTTTTTTATTGCATCATTTTGAAATTGTAAACCGCCCTTCTCATCTTGCAATTTGTTTATCAGTTTCTTCTCTCTTTCTTTTTTCAGTTTATAAGCCAGCCATCTTCCTGGCTTATTTGCATTTTTGAAAAAGTTTTGTTTTGCCCTTTTAATTTGTTGAGTCAATTCCTCTGATTCTATTAGGATTAGTTTATCTTTTATTATCTCCATTTGTCTTTTTGCAGCTTTCTTTTGTGGATATATTTGTAATTCTAACTCCAGTTTCTTAAATTCTTCCCTTAATATTGTAGATTGTTGTTGTTTTTTCTTTGTTCTTTGGCTGTATCCCTAATACATCTATTTTTAAAAATTCCTCTTAACATACATACTTTAAAGTTCACTTTCAGACCAATAAAATTCCAACTAACTCCAATTAACTCATTAAATTTAGATCACTCCCTCCAAGTTACCCTCATAGAATAATTTTTTCTTCTTGTATACATCCATTTTAAAACTCTAAACTTTTCTTTAAGCTAATACATCTTTTTCTTTAACTTCCTCTTAACATAGATACTTTCAAATACACTTTCAATAATATTTTACAAACTTTAGGGATTACTTAAGCATTATATATAAAGGAAAAAATACATTTTCAAACTTTAGATTAAGACTTTCTTTCAATTACAAATATCAGACCGATAAAAATTCATCCTAATTCCAATTGACTCATTAAGTTTAAGTCACTCCTTCCAGCTTGTCTTCATGGAATAAAATCTTTTTCTTCTCTGGAATGTTTGTCAAGTAGTTATAAGCTTCTCTTTTTCTCAAGGATTTCTCAACCTTGTTAATGTCCATGAGGAAAAAGTCCCAAACTTGTCCTTTTAAAAGTTGCAAATGTTCTTGGAGCTCTTCTTTCAATTGTGTTGGGAGGTTTATATTTAAACCATCATAATAAAATTGGTGTCAGGTTTATATTCCAAAATTGCAATTGACTCCTCTGCGTTGTCAGCTCCTTGTGAAATTGGCTCGGTGGTTTGGTAACTTTCTACACATATTTGCATCTCTGAAGTAGTTGTCATGGTTCTGACAAGACAGAGACAAATAAAGCAGAACTCCGAGGCTTCACAATTGCTCAAAGAACATGTTTATTAGTTACAAAGTATCGGCACGATCAAAAGTGAAACCAAGTCTGAAATTCCCACTAAAAATTTCCCAGTTACAAAGTATAATGTCCCACCCACAAAACTATGCCATCACTTTGTTTCCCAATACATTCATTTGGCGGGCTTTCTAATACAATGCCCAGTCCCTGATCACGGGAGCAGTAGATGACCTTGGTTCCCACAGGACAGAAGATTATTATGACTAGTGAAGCACCTGGGCAAGCCCCCCTCCCCCCATCCTATGTGGCAACCTAGAATGAAAAGAAAGATGGCTGCAGCCAGGCTCATTGTAGAGTTGACAGTAGTTTCAGAAGTTTTTGTAACATCTTTGGAGCATAGCTGATTTATGAAGTGATAGATTTTATTTAAACATTTTTTAAATACATCTCTAATAATTTGCTCCTCCATTTTCTTAACTCCCTCTTTACTCAAAGAGTAGCTTTTATGTCAGTCACGTAAGAATTGCTTGCCAATGAGGAATCATAAAAATCTGAAAGTTTTAGCCACCCACAGCAAAGCAGACCAAGCTACAAATTACTAAAAATAATAAATTAGAACCACAACTTTCTGCCCTTACATTTCTCGTAACTGGCTGACAAACCATACTCAATGAGTCATCCTTAATGGTACTACATCTACATGGAAGTAAGTAGTGGGGTACCACAAGGTTCTGTCTTAGGCCCAGTACCCTTCAATATCTTCATAAATGGCTTAGGTGAGGGAATAGAAGGGGAATTCATCAAATTTGCAGATGACACTAAGCTGGCAGGAACAGCCAACACCTCCAGAAGACAAGCTCAGGATCCAAAAAGATATTCACAGACTTGAACCATGGGCCCTATCCAACAACATGAAATTTAATTTGGAGAAAAGGTTTGACACCTAGGCAGGAAAAACCAAAGGTACGAGTACAGATCTGGTGAAACCTGGCTCAAAAACAGTAACTGTGAGAGGGAACTTGGAGTCCTAGTGGACGATCATTTAAACATGAGCCAGCAGTGTGCTGAAGCAGCCAAAAAAGCTAATACACTCCTTGGCTGTACAAACAGGCATAGAATCAAAATCACGTGAAGTATTAATACCGCTTTATGAAGCCTTAGTAAGGCCACACCTGGAATACTGCATCCAGTTTTGATCACCACATTACAAAAAATATGTTGAGACTTTGGAAAAAAGTACAAAGAAGAGCAACTAAGATGATTAAAGGCTTGGAAACAAAAACATATAAATAATGGTTGCAGGATTTGGGTTTGGCTAGTCTATTGAAAAGAAGGACTAGGGGTGATATGATAGCAGTGTTCCAGTATTTGAGAGGATGACACAAAGAGAAAGGGGTCAACTTATTTTCCAAAGCACCAGAAGGCAAGACAAGAAACAATGGATGGAAACTACTCAAGGAGAGAAGCAACCTGGAATTAAGGAGAAACTTCCTAACAGTGAGAATAATTAACCACTGGAACAGGTTGCCTTGAGAAGTTGTGGATGGTGGTTTTTTTTTTTTTTTTTTTTTTTTTTTGGAAGAGAAATTTATTCAAAGCTGTTTTTACACCAGCATTTGCACATTTTAGATTTTTATGAAGCTGCTTGTAACTTTTTTTTTTTTTTTTTAATTTTAAAAATTCTTTTATTAAAACCATTAACATTGAACATAAAAACATATTATGCAGCAATCATCATGACTCCTGGTATACAATACTAAGTATTAGTCCTTGAAAACGTCTGAGTTAGTAAGCCTTTTTCCCCCCACTCCCCGTGTCTAGCCTCAACTATACTCCTGTTACATTTTATTTTGATTGGTGTTTCCCCTATCCGTTTCAATATTAATGTGATCAACATTAAACATAAGATCCTATTGCTAAGCAATCATCCTAGAACATAGCATACAACATTAGGTATTAATCTTTGTAAACATCTGTTTTAGTAAACGTTCTTCCCTCCTCCCTTACATCTTCAAGTATACTCCGAATACATTTTGTTTGATTGGTGTTTCTCCTATATATGGTCTATCTACTGTATCTAGTCTATCGCACACTGTGTGTTTGCGCCTCTGAGTTGACTTCATCCCATTACTAGTGCAATCCTCCACGGTCCCCAACCCGAGATCCTGAGGTAAAAGTTTCATATCCTGAGGTAGAGATTCAGTCTACTTTAACAATATTAAGGCAAACAACGTTAGTCATAAGGTTATGTTAAGAGGCATTAGTTATAGAACATATACATTCAACGTTGGGTGTTAGTTTTTGTAAACATCTGATTTGTTAGCCCTTCATCCCTCCTCCCATCGATCCTTAGCTGAACGCCAGCTGCATTCTGTTTGATTGGTGTCTCTCTTGGATATAGTCTATCCACTGTTTCCAGTCAGTCACAAATTGTTCATTGGAGCGGTTTTTCAAGTATGCTGATATTTTTGCCATTTCCGCCAAATTTGTTACTTTCACAGTCCATTCTTCAATAGGCGGTATTTCCGGATTCTTCCAGTACTGTCCCACCAACAATCTTGCTGCTGTAATTAAGTTCAAAAATAAATTTGTCTCTGAGGTAGTGATATCCTTTGTGATCCCTAACAGAAAAGCCTGAGGTAGAAATTCTATACGCTTTTTGAAAATAGTTTGGAGTGTCCACCATATCTTCCTCCAGAATGCTTTGATTTTTCTGCATGTCCACCATATATGAAAGTAAGTAGCCTCTCCGTCCCCGCACCTCCAGCATTTGGGCTGGGAGCCCGGGTAGATGAGTGATATTTTTTTCGGGTCTAGGTGCCATCTATAGAACATCTTGTAGAAGTTTTCCCTTAAGTGTTGCGATTTCGTGAATTCTACATTCCTCACCCAGATTTTCTCCCACGTGTCCATGGTGATAGGGTGTCTGAAGTCTTGTGCCCACTTTATCATACAGTTCTTGACTAGCTCGGTTTCAGAGTCCATTTCTATCAGAATGCTGTACACTCGTTTGATGTGCTTGATCCCCTGTTCTCTAATCTGTTTAATTAGATTCTCGTCTGTCTGGGAGAAGCCCTTCTTCTTGTCTTTACGCCACCTTGATTGTAGTTGTATATATGATAGCCAGTTACTTCCTATTCCTCTGTTTGCTAGCGTTGCTTGAGATTTCAAGAGGAACCCGTTTTCTTCTCCCAGTACAAGTTCACTGTAGGGCACCACTTCTTGCCCTTGGGATGTGTTCATATCCCCTGTTGCGTGTCCAGGGATCGTCCAGATGGGAATCTTGTCGTGTAGGAGGTGCTTATATTTCTTCCAGACCCATAGCAATGGGATTCGTAATGGGTTCTCCTTGAAGTTCCTATCTGCCTTTTTGTCGTATACTAGGTATGCGTGCCAGCCGAATCGTAGACCATGCCCCTCAACATTCAGAATTCTATCATTTGTCATGTTGATCCAGTCACTAACCGCCACCAACGTTGCTGCATAGTAATATAGCTTTAGATTAGGCATTTTGAGTCCCCCTCTCTCCCTTGCGTCTTGGATGATTTTTAGTTTCACCCTCGGTCTCTTGTCGTCCCAAATAAATCTGTTGATGCCTTTCTGCCAATTGTCTAAGTCCGCTTCCTTCTTGAGTATGGGTAGCATTTGGAAGAGAAATAAAAATCTGGGTAATACATTCATCTTTACTGTCGCTATCCTGCCGAGCAGGGACAGACGTAGTGATTTCCACCTTTCCAGGTCTGTTTGTATCTTATTCCACAGGACCTCGTAATTATTCTTGTATAATTTCGCATTTGTTGATTCTATCTCTACTCCTAAGTATTTGACTTTCTTGACTATTTCACACCCCGTTATTCTTTCCAGGTTCCGTTTTGCTTTGTTGTCGAGGTTTTTGACTAGCATCTTTGTTTTTGATATATTTACTTTGAAGCCTGACACCCTACCATAGTCCTCCATTATCTCCATCAATTTCCTTGCTGATTGTGCTGGTTGCGACATTGTCACCAGCAGGTCATCCGCAAAGGCACATAGTTTGTATTCTTGCTGTTTAATCTGTATGCCCTGTACCTCCTCTGCCGCTCTTATTCTGTTCAGTAAAATTTCCAGTGTTAGGACAAATAGCAGGGGGGACAGCGGGCAGCCCTGTCTCGTGCCTCTCTCTATATTAAATGAGTCCGTTAAGTCTCCATTGACAATGATCTGTCCTGTTTGTTTCTGGTAAATTGCCGTTATGGAGTTGAGAAACTGTACTCCCATTTTCATCTTCCGGACCAAGTTCGTCAGGAACGGCCAGTGCAGTCTGTCAAAAGCTTTTTCTGCATCCACAAACATAAGAGCGGCGGGTATCTGGTTGTGCTTTTGCAGGTACTCTATTATGTTCAGCAGCTGTCTCACGTTGGTTTTCATCTGGCGTCCTTGTATAAATCCCCTTTGGTCCGGGTGTATTGTTTTTTGTAGTACAGTCATTAGTCTATTGGCCAAAATTTTTGTGAAGATTTTGTAGTCTGTGTTTAGTAGTGAGATGGGCCTGTAGTTTGCGGGCTGTGTGTTGTCTTTCCCCTCCTTTGGGATTAATGAGATGTAGGCTGTTCTCCAGGATGGTGGGACCTGACCTCCTTCTTGAATGTTGGCAAATAGTTTTCTGAGGGGTTCTAGCATCTCCTCTTGGAGGTGTTTGTAGTAGGTCGCTGTTATCCCATCCGTCCCGGGCGATTTTCCTGCTTTCAGCTGTGTGATCGCTGAGTGTATTTCCTCCTTTGTGATTAAGGCGTTCAGGGCTTCTCTTTGTGTGTCGGTAATCGCCTGTATCTTTTCGTTTTGTAGGAACTCATCTATCTCTTTGTCTTGTATCTTATCCTCGGTATATAGTTTCGAGTAGAACTCCGTGAAGGCTTTCTTGATGGTTTTTTGTCGGAATTCTTCCTTGCCTTTGTATTCTATCTTTTCAATTATGCGGGACTTCTGTTTCTTTCTTATAGTGTAGGCTAGCCAGCGGCCCGGTTTGTTGGCCTTGCAGAATGTCTTATGTTTTGCATATTGTATATTCCTTGCAACTTGGTCAGCCATCAACATGTCGAATTGCTTTCTTAAGATCTTGAGTCCTTCTTTGGTGACTTTGTCCTCTGGTCTTTTTATTAGTAGCCGCTCCATTTTGCTTATCTCATTTTCTAACTTTTCTTTTTTGTTCTTGTTGGCGACGGTGCCAGCTATTCATGGATATGAGGATCCCTCGCATGTACACCTTGCTGCCTTCCCAGATCTGTTCTATCGGTGTTCCGTTGTTCATATGTGTGTCGAAGAATTCCTTCATAGCTTTTTTGCATTCCGCCACATTGTTTTCATGTCTAAACAAGTTTTCATTGATTCTCCAGGACCTCCTCTGTTTCGGGCCATGTCTTAATTCCATCCTCACAGGGTTGTGGTCTGTCAGTGTCTTGGGTAGGATTTTCACTGCGTTTAGACACATTAGCAAGTCACTAGAAGTTAGTATAAAGTCGATTCTGGAGAATGATTGGTGTCTGCCGGAGAAGAAGGTGAATTCTAGTTCTTTGCCGTGCCTTTTCCGCCATACGTCTGTCAGTTCGAGGTCTTCCTTCATGTCGAAGAAGGATTTAGGCAACTTGGAGTGTTTTTGCGGGTTCGGTGCAGTTCTTTTTTTGTCTAGAGCAGTCTCTATGACCCCGTTCCAGTCGCCCATGATGATGTGAGATCTGTAGTTAAGTTGTGTTATTTTCTTGTGTAGCTTTTTGTAGAATTTGCCTTGTTGCTGATGTGGTGCATATACGCCCAGTACTAGAATCTTCTTGTCTTCTTGTGTTATTTCAATTGCCAGGTATCTACCTTGGGGGTCGGACTCTATTAGCTTAGCCATTACATGTTTCTTTACGTATATAACAATCCCATTCTTTTTTCTTGGCGCCGCTGCCACAAAGTGCGCGCCTAGTTTGTAGTTGATCAGATATTTCTGGTCTGCTGCTCTGATGTGTGTTTCTTGTAGGCAGATTATATCGCTTTTACTTTGGTTTAGGTAGTGGAGAATTTTTCTTCTTTTCTGGGGGGAGTTCAGTCCGTTCACATTCCAAGTCAAATAATTAGTAGCCATCATATGTTGCAGGATATTTTTGCGAGACCATTTCTGTTGTTTCTCCTGTTGTCTCCTTTGGTCTCGTTCCCACGATATCCGGATTGGTGCTCATTTTGGTTTGTGAGGTCTTGCCTTGCTGGTCTGTACGTTTGGTAGTGAAGCCTGGTAGCCTGCCCTCTGTAGACTGTCCTGTCTCCTTGTTTTTGTTGCTCTCTGCTCTCTGCGCCTTCGCCCCTAGAGGTGGTCCATTCATTTCCTCTGCCTCTGCCCCGATCTGTGCTTCTGCTCGGCTTGCTCGTTGGCCTCTATCCCTCCCGCTTTCCAGTGGTCTATCTGCTTCTTCTCTCGTGGTGGGTTGAGGGCCTCCCGACTTCAGTTCCTTTTCGAGGAAGTCTTTGGCTTTCTGGACCGAGGTTAAGTAATGTCTCTTGTTCTTATAAGAAAGTGACACTCCTGTTGGGGTTTCCCACCGGTATTGCAGTGCACGCGATCTCAGTTCTGTGGTCAGGAATTTGTAGTTCTTTCTGTCTCTCAGCATCGCCTGTGGGATCTCTTTCAGAACCTTCACCTCCTGCTCCTCTATGTAGAATGCCTTGTTATAGGAAGTGGCAGAGACATGGTTCCGGAACTTCTGTGTTGTGAAGTGGATGACCACATCCCTTGGTTGGTGTTTGTTCACTTCCCTCCAGGCGCCCACTCTCTGGATTTTTTCGACATGCCACTCAATCGCATTGGCGCTCGTGCCCAGGAATGTTGCCAGGGCCTCTACAAAGGTCCTGCGCAGTCTTCCCTGGGGTTCGTATGTTGTCTCGTTCCACCCTCTGATCCTGATTGCAAATGCCATTTGCCAGAATTGTATCATGGTGGACTGGTCTTGAACTTCTCTTTTCACCTCTGCAAGCTGACCCTCTACGCGGTTTTCCACTTCCTTCATCATCTTTTCCGTATTCTCCCTTGTTTCTTGGAGGTTTTTGTCATGTGTTTGCAATGCCTCCTTCATCTGTTCCAAATCAGTGGCCATCGCTTTGCGCTGTTCTTCCCACTTTTTCTCCAGGTCTCCACCTTGGTCCGCCAGCATCCTCTTCATGTCTTTGTATCTTTCCTCCGTCTTCCGTTCTGTTTCTAGGCGTCCTTTCTCCGTCTTCGCGCCCATTTCCGCCAATTTTCTATCCATGCCATCCATCCGTACCACCATCGTCGCAATCGTCTCATTTAGTGTCTCAATCGTCTCTTTTAGTTCTTGGATCATGCGTGCTGTTGCGGAGTCGTGGGTTGGCGTGTGGGTCTGAGGGCATGCAGTTGGGAGGGGGTGTGTGTGGTTGGGTGGGGTGTTCCCTATCAGATTGGAGGGCTGGGCCGGGGAGGGTGCAGCTCCCTTCAGGTCTCGCAGTTTGATTTGTTTTGTCCGTCTGGCAGCCATTTTGAGCTTCTCCTCCTGTTGGCCTGTCCACCCTTAAAGCCACCCCTTGATGCAATGAGTTGTGGGGGAGTTGTTCCTGTGTAAGATTGTCAGGTTGCTAGGGTGGGTTGAGTCAAATTTTTCTGTTACAAGTTAGCAAGTGTTCATGTCTTCCAGTTTGTATTTTAACAGCAAAGTGGTAGATCACTAGGGGGTGTAGCTTGTTTTCAATTAAGCTTTTCTGTACTGGCAGGGGTGATACAAAGATGGGAGGATCTGAGGTTTGGGATTTTTGATGATGGCCTTTTTCTCACAATGCAGTACAACACTAGGTTGTGGTCTGGTGAAGATCCATAAATCTGGTCCTTCCAAAAAGGGGGAGGGGGTGCCTTCAGGGTTTAGGCAGTGTAGGGGTAGGAGTAGGAGTAGGAGCCTGTATTCTGGCAGCTCTACGTTCAGGGAGCCAGTTCAGTACCTTTGCCTTGGGTTCCTCTTCACTCCCCTCTGCCAGCCTGTTTCTTCTCTTTGTTCTTTTATGGCTCCTTCTTACCCCTCTATCTCTGCCTTCTTGCCCAGGTCACTTCCTCCTGTCTTCTATCCCCCTGTGTTTACAGATCCCCTCTGCCTTTCCCTTATTGCGTTCCAGGGTGCTTTCCAGCTGTCTTCTTCCTCCCACCTTCTTCCCTGGCAGGTCCTGCCCTCTTTTGGGTCTCTGGGGGTCCTGTTCTGCTGTGTCTGGGGCGCAGCGTGTGGGATAACACTCACCAGTCTCTCTGTTTGAGCCTTCCCCCACCGTCTGCTCCTCAGCTGCTTTCTGTCTTCCTGCTGGCTCAGCTCGCGTCTCCCTTTGTTCTCTGCGTCTGGCTCTTACTTTTTCCTTTCCCTTTCGCTTCTCCGGCTTTCTTCTCCCCCGTTGGCTCGTCCGGGGGTCTTCTCCCGGTCAGCTGACTCTCCCGGTGGCCGCTGCTGCTGTCGCCGATGCCTTCCTCTGTCCTCTTCTCTCCGCTCCGGCCGGGTCCGTTCTGCAGCGCAGCGGCGGCCGTGCGGCCCCTTCCTTGGGCCTGTCGGCCGGCCAGCCGGCCGCCGCCGGCTTCTTCGGCCTCGTCCGCGGCTTTACCCGGTCTCTTGGCGGCGAGTTCCGCCTCGCCGGGTCCGTCCGCTTGTCTTCTCCTCCTGCGCCTCCTTTCTAGGCGCCTAGCTCTCCCGTCGGATCGGATTTTTGGCCCAAAAGAGAAAGCCCCGTTTCGGAGCTTTCTCTGGCTGCGTCCGATCCGCGCGGCCGGAAACCGGAAGTCCCTGGATGGTGGTTTTTAAGAAGAGACTGGACTGTCACTTGTCTGAAATAGTATAGAGTCTCCTGCTTGAGCAGGGGTTTGGACTAGAAGACCTTGAAGGTCCCTTCCAACTCCACTCTGATTCTGATTCTGTTATCAAAATTTTATTAATACAAAGGAAAATAAAAAGTAATGGAAAACTAGAGGAAGGAAAAAGGGAAAAGAGAAAATGTGGGGTGGGAAGGGAAAAAGAAAAAAAAAGCCATTGACTTCCAACTCTCTATGGCACATCAGAAGATAACGTTACCACCTCAACTTTTTACTTTTATACAATAGTATATACTAGCCATTTCTATAACAACAAACCTATCTAATCAACAAAAACAGTCAATTTTTCCCCATCACAAGCACACAGTCCAGAAGCAATTGCCAAATAGAAACAAAATTAAATATATTCTCTTAAATATATCTTTTATCTTTGGATAAAAGAATCAATTTAACAATCTCTGCTTTTCCTTGCTGTGGGAAATAATATATCTGTTTACTCATTAATATTAATATTTATAGATTATCATAATTCATGTTAATAAAATTCAGTATAGTCTTTCAAAAAATTTTAACTCTAAAGGAAAAGAAATAACTTTTCTAAGTTTTAAAACATTAAATTTTTATTTAAAAACATTTCTACAATCAATAAGTTCTAACACATTCTTTTTTGAACTTTAGTCTTTTTTAACTTCCTCTTGACATGCATACATTAAAATTCACTTTTACCAACTTTAAAGATTACTCAAGCTTTATATAAAAAGGAGAGAAACCCACTTTATAAACCTAGAACCCAAAAACACAGAACTACATTAAAACTTTTTCAATTATATATATATATCACACCAATAAAAATCCAACTAACTACAATTAACTCATTAAATTTAAATCTCTCCCTCCAATTTATACTTGTGCAATAAGATATTTTACTTCTTTTTAGAAGTATTAATCATTCATATTTTTGAATATAATTTCAATAATACCGTATCTTACAATCTTTCAGAGTTATTGAAACATATAAAAAGACAGAAATACAGGTAACCCCCGAGTTACAAGCGTTCACTTAACGCTCGTTCGAAGTTACGTGATCAGCGCCCCCTAGTGTTTACGAGCAAATCCCAAAATTACAACTATTGCAGCACCACAGCAGTCGTTCGCCCTTACAAGTGACTGCAGAGGCTCTGCAATATTCACCCTATTTCTCTCCCCGCTCCCCACAACTGCTTTCCCCTCCCTGCCGCGCCAGACTCACTTACCTTGCAAAATCTGTCTCCTCTCTGCTGTGGTTTCTTTCTCTTGAGGGAGAGGAGAGTCAGCAAAAGAGATCATGGCCCCCGTAAGCTTCCATTCTCTGGGGGCGGGGAAGTGTTTGCTTCGTTTGCATGCCTATTGTGATGACCCAGGGCCCCGAATGGAGGCAAAGCACTTAGCTGGTCAGAATAATTGTCTTTGTAAGCACTGCCAACGTTCACCCAACAGCCCCCACATATGCTGGCACAAGTTCAATAAAACAGTCAATGGAGTTAAACAGTTCTTTAAAGTAAAACAGATAACAAAGTATGATCTTTTCCACGTCCAGCTTGCCTGTAACCTGCAAACTGCAAAATTGAGGACAGCAAGGAAAACTCAGCAGGAAACAAACTTAATCCAAAATACAAAGAGTCCAGGTACAAGAGCTCACATCACAAGAGTTCACGTTTGTTCCCAGCAAATGCCCCACCACACAGCGTCTCCTTAAATACCTACTCCCCATGTGTGTCTTGTGGAGTGGGGCGTGACAGTCTCCTCCCGAGCAAGTGAGCCTGCCTCCGTTGTTCCCTCCTCCTCTCTGCTCTCCTTGCTCTGGGATCTGGTGGGGAGGGGCCTTGCTCCTCGCCTGAGCTCTGCCTTCCCTGTTCCAAACTTGAAGGGCCCTGGCCTGCTTCAGCCTGTTCCTCCCCACAGTCCTCCGAAGCCACAGACACCCCCTCCTGGGCCTCAACAGGGAACTCCATGTCGTCTTCAGAGTCAGGCTCGGACGGAGGCATGACACCTATGGGGCAAAGTGTGGAAACGGAGTTGGCCAGGCGCAGGAACCAATGCTGTCCGTGGCCCAGGTGCGCTGCTCTCTCACATGCACCAGCCTTAGTTTGAGGGTATGAATGAAGCCTTCAACTGAGCGGGGAGGCATCGTGGGGCCAGGTCCGTTGCACCTGCATCCAAGCCAGCAGCAGTGGCAACCACCTGAGCGGCCATGATCCCCTTCCCCAGCCAGGATTGGCTGCGTTTGGAAGCGTTCTATAGGCGCTGAAAGACTTTTTATCCAAACGGAAAACTGACAGAGACTGCAAGCTCCGTATGCCTGGAATGGGGCACTTGGGAAATGGAGCAGAAGGCAGTCCCTGCGTTTGGAAGCGCTCCATAGGTGCTGAAACTTTTTATCCCAACGGAGACCTGACAGAGACTGGAAGCTCCGCGTGGCTGCCAGTGGGGCACGTGAGAAACAGAACGTTCCTTTCCGTGCAGTCACACAGGGTGCTTCAAAACGCAGGGAATCCCTTTGTTTTGAATAGCCCCAACAGAGCACAAACACTCCACAATCCACAATGCCAAATCCTAACCCCCACCACACCCCAGGGCATCTACAATGCCAAATCTTTTTTTTTTTTTTTTTTTTGGGTTTCATTTTATATGCCATATAATAGAAAAAGTACAAAACAACACTTGATTGGATGGAACAAATCACCCTGCTCAGTTATGCCAGAGACATGGACAGTAACATCCCATAATATTAAGCATAACCATTGAAATGTCCACTGCATTAAAAGGAGAACGCTGATATTGGAAAAAGTGTCACGAGTCAAATGAGGCTGTTACTAAAAGGTACAATTTCAACCACAGTTTCACTTCGGCATTTAACACAATCATTTCCCAGCATCTAGTAGACAAACTGGGCCTTTTGGGCTTAAACTCTCTTTGTGTAACTGGATTCTTGATTTTCTTACCAACAGGCTTCAATATGTGCAAGTTGCAACAAATACCCCTAATAACATTTTCTTGAGCACAGTTTCTCCTCAGGGCTGTGTCCCACGTCCGCTGCTGTTCACCCTGTTGACCCATGACTGTTGTGCTAGGTTTGCCACCAACCATATTGTGAAGTTCGCTGTTGATACAACAGTAGCGGGCCTTATTCATGATGAGAATGAGGGCGCTTTCCGCAAGGAGGTTGAAGGGTTGGAGAACTGGCGGAAGGAAAAAAGCCTATTTTTAAATACCGGAAAAACCATAGAAATCATTGTCGATTTCAGAAAAGGCAGGCACAGCCACACTTCTCTGTGCATTAATGATTCACCTGTGGTTACAGCATCAAATTCCTGGGTGTTCAGCCTAATGAGTAAAATTACAGAGCCCTTGAAAAAGTGTGTAAAATTATTCAAATTCCACTGTTTGGCATTACAGAAGAGCACAATCATTAAACCAAGTAGAGCAATAAAGTGAATAATAAAATGGTGCTGTGCATAAGTTTACTTACTCTTGAATGTTTGGGCTGAGAATATAGTATTCACTCATGTTGACAAAGATTGAGATGGCAATGAAGAGTAAGAGTTCGCACCTTTGTTACTGAGCTGTACTTAGGTCTGTGATAAACATTCAAGTAGCTTCTTAGTGCAGCATTGCAGGCAGACTGTCCACAGCCTGGAGTTTGATTCTGACAGCCCTCAAGCCTTGACTCAGCCATCCATTCTTCTGAGGATGCTAAAAGAACCCAGATTGTTGGCGGCAATATGCAAATGTTTACCTTGGAAATCTCCCAGAGTGCGCTGTAAAGCATATGGGGCGGCATATAAGCCTAAATGCTGTTGTTATTTTAGTGGCACCGTTGTGACTGAAGATATTTCATACACGTTTTTTCCTCCATGTGAATTCTTTGATGTACATAGAGGTGTCCACAAACAATAAAGCTCTTTCCACATTCAAGGTATTTGTATTGTTTTTCTCCCGAGTGGATTGATGCTGATAAAGACTTCCCTTCCCACAGAAACCCTTTCTACACTCCAGGCATTTATATGGTTTTTCTCCAGAATGGAGTCTTTGATGTCTGTAAAGGTTTCCCCTCTGACTAAAGCTCCTTCCACACTCCAGACATTTATTTGCTTTTTCTCCTCTGTGAATGCTTTGATGTTTACCGAGACCTTGATTTTCAGTAAAGCTCTTTCCACACTGGAGGCATTTACAGGTAGTCCCCCAGGTGCAAGAGTTCATTTAGTGAGTTTTCAAAAAATTAATTAATTAAATTAATTCAGGAAGGGTACTTATATTAGAAATTCAGAATCGCGACCAAAAAGGTCTGTCTAGCCATGTGACTTGGTTTCAGTCTCTCCTGAATGGATTCTTTGATGTCGATAAAGGTTGCTGCTCCAACTGAAGCGCTTTCCACACTCCAGACATTTATAAGGTTTCTCTCCTGAGTGGATCCTTTGATGTGTATTAAGGTTGCCTCTGTGACTGAAGCACTTTCCACACTCCAGGCATTTATGTGGTTTTTCTCCTGAGTGGATCCTTTGATGTGTATAAAGGTGTCCCCTCCGACTGAAGCACTTTCCACACTCCAGGCATTCATGTGGTTTTTCTCCTGAGTGGATCCTTTGATGTGCATAAAGGTCTCCCCTCTGACTGAAGCACTTTCCACACTCCAGGCATTTATGTGGTTTTTCTCCTGAGTGGATCCTTTGATGTGCATAAAGGCTGCTCCTGTAACTGAAGCTCTTTCCACACTCCAGACATTCATATGGTTTCTCTCCAGTGTGGATCCTTTGGTGTTTATAAAGGTTTCCCCTCCCAGTGAAGCTCTTTCCACACTCCGGGCATTTATGTGGTTTTTCTCCTGTGTGGATTCTTAGATGGTTTACAAGATCTTCATTTCTTTTGAAGGATTTTCCACATTTCGGGCACTGATATTTTTTCCCTCCCTCCTGGATTCTGTGCTGTTTCCCGGGTCTCCCGCCTCTTCTGAAGGACCCTCCGCCCTCCAGGCGCCTCTCGGGGTCTCCGCCCATTTCCTGCTCCCCGCTTTTCCCCCCAGGCGGCCTCCTTTCCCGGAGTCCCCTTCGGGTCATCCGTGCCGGGCCTTCCCCGCCGTCTCTTCCCGGGGCTGCTCCGCGGGGCCTCCTCTCCTCTCGGGCGGCGCCTCCGTCCTTCCTTCCTTCCTTCCTCCGCCGGGCTCGCCCGTCCTCCTGGGTCCGAGCCAGCCCGCGGCAGAGTCAATTACGGCGCTTCATTTTCTGTTCTTTCCGGAAGTCTCACCCCAGGGCAACCACATTCCTTCACTAACCACCTTTCCAGCTCCATTCTCCGTGTGCAGGGCAACAAAAGAAGTTTGTGGGACTAAAAATAAAGATCAACCTTCCAACTTCTCATGAAAAAAAAAAGATCTCACAAAGTTGGAAGGTCTGATTGACCTTTTTTTTTTACTGGTAGTCCCACAGGCTTCTTTTGTTGCCCTGCATGCTGTGGCGGAGAACAGAGATTGAAAGTGAGTGAAGGGA
Source organism: Bothrops alternatus (assembly GCA_034064705.1). Classification (NCBI taxonomy): domain Eukaryota; kingdom Metazoa; phylum Chordata; class Lepidosauria; order Squamata; family Viperidae; genus Bothrops; species Bothrops alternatus. Next base: position 6,826,377 of record JARGCV010000004.1, on the reverse strand, counting down.
GGCTTTGGGGAAGTGAGGGGAGACATGGAAGGGTCTGCTCTGGCCGCCGCTACCTCACTCTTCCAGCATCAGGGCTTGGAGGCTTGTTTTTGCCAGAAAAAGCCATTCCTCAAGCCCCTTCCTGACAAAAACAAGCCTCTGGAGCGAACGCGCCTCGCTCTTTGGCTCCGTTTTTGCCAGGAAGGGGCTTGAGAAATGGCTTTTTCCCGCAAAAACGGAGGCACAGAGCAAGGTGCACTCGCTCCAGGGGCTTGTTTTTGCCAGGAAAAAGCCATTTCTCAAGCCCCTTCCTGGCGAAAACAAGCCTCCGGAGCAAGCGCACCTCATTCTTATTGAGAGCAATCCTGCGAAAACAAGCCTCCAGAGTGAGCGTGCCTCACTCTGTGGCTCCGTTTTCGCCTGAAAATGTCATTTCTCAAGCCCCTTCCTAGTGAAAACAAGCCTCCAGAGTGCACTCACTCCAGAGGCTTGTTTTCGTCAGGAAGGGGCTTGAGAAATGGCTTTTTCTGGTGAAAACAAGCCTCTGAGTCCTGATGCTGGCAGTGTGAGGCAGCGGCGGCCAGAGCACACCCTTCTGCTCCATTTCCCAAGCGCCCCATTCCAGGCATATGGAGCTTCCATTCTCTGCCACGTCTCTGTTGCACGCAGACGGAGCTTCTAGTTTTCCCCAAGGTCTCTGTCCTGGTGAAAATTGTTCCGGCAGTGGCGGAAAGAAGTTGGGGGCGGGAGCAAACACCATGAGAGTTCAGGCTCCCATTCTCTGCAAAACAGGATCGGTGCCTGAACTCGCGCCATATTACAGGCACCCAGGGGCTTCCATCGACTCTCCTCTCCCTCAAAGGCAGAAATCACAGCAGAGAGGAGATGGATTTTTTCAAGGTAAGTGAGTCCGGCGCAGCAGGAAGGGAGGGGGAAGCATGAGGTATCTTAGTGGGTTGGGGAGGCCTTGGGGGCCTATTCCATCACTAGGCCCCCCATGGCCTTCCCCACCCTGAGATATCTCATGTGCACTTAACAAGCCGTGTGTGTCTTAACGAGCAAGGGAGTGATCTTGTTAGAGGTACGAGATTCACTCTACAAGTTTTCGAGTTACCAGTGGAATGGGCAGGCTCCATTACACTTGTAACTCGAGGACTACCGGTAAACATTTACAAAGCCATTTTATAAACACAATACTACATGAAAACTTTTTTTCAATACATATGTCACACTAAAGATCCATCCTAACTCTGTTTCATTCATTGAATTTAAGTCTCTCCCTCCAGCTTATCCTAATAGGGTAAAACCTTTTTCTTCACAAGAATGTCTTTCAAATCCCATTTCCTCCACAAATTCTTGTTAATATCCATGAAAAAAAATCCCAAAGCTGTTCTATTAAAAGTTGTAGATTAACTTGAAGCTCTTCCACATAGAATAAAGTCTTTTTCTTCTCTGAGATGTCTATCAAATATTTTTTTCAAAGAATTCTCAACCTTGTTAATATCCATGAAGAAAAAGTCCCAAACGTGTTCTCTTAAAAAGTTGTATATTTTCTCGAAAGCCTTGTTTCAATTGTACTAAGAGGGTTGTATTCAAACCATCATTGTAATAGAAGTTGGTGTCAGATTTGTATTTCAAAATTACAGTTTAAGTTATTTGCATTGTCAGATATTTGTGAAGTTGATAATTTTCAACACCTAATTGCACCTCTTGGTCTTTTTTTATATCTTTAATACCAATTTGATTTACAAAGTAAGTTATTCTCTGTAAAGACTTATGAAAGATTTCCTTAACAAAAGACTCTCAGGTTTAAACATCTTCATAGCTCCCTCTAGTGGTCAAAAGTTTATTTATTTTTATTTGTTTTTTCTTTTTCTAGCCAGAGTTCATAAAAACTGGGGAATTTCAACAACCCACAACAAAACAATCCACAGCTACAGATTATTTCAAAAGTAGTGTAATAGAACCATTTCTATCCTTATAGTTCTCCATCAAAATTAAGAAGAAAAGATACTTCACACTTCCTTCTTTTAGCTTGCATCCAGCAATCCTTTTGTCAAGGTTCCGACTAATGAAACACTTCAAAGAACTTCCAGGCATTGTTTATCCTAAAAGCCTTTATTAACAGTATAACAGATTGTTGGCACATCATGGATGGATGCCAAGATCTGAAGTCTCCACCCTAGAGCAGTTATTTTTGCTAGCATTTTCCCTCCCTCTTTTGCTGTCATGAGTCATGTTCTCCAACCAGCCTGAGGGGCAAAGGTTCACTTCCTTCTGAAGCCCGTGCAAATTGCTCTTTCTTTCTCCATTCTCATCTGAGTTAACTGTAAAAGTGCCAGACAGTTCTGCATATTTTGTCAAAGCAAGAATATTCAATATTAGCAGCGTTGACATCCGCCCCCCCTTACAAAAAGGATAGGTCCTGTATATGAACAAAAGCATATGTCAGGGATTATTTCTTGGTTTGTTGGGGTGTTTCGCATGAAACCTTTTGATGAGTCTGACAGCTTTCACCTCACTGGATTTCACCCAGGTGGCTTCAGACAATGGGTATCCCATTGTACTAGGTACTGCAATTTCCCTCTAAAGATTCTAGAGTCAAGAATACATTTCACTTCATAGTGGGTCTGTCCCGCAACTATGAGGGGCCCAGGTGCCTTCTTAGGGGGAGGTCTTAAAGTGGAGCCCCGATAAGGTTTCAACAAGCTGCAATGGAAGACTGGGTGAATTCTCCCTAAAAGTCTAGCGAGTTCTAGTTCTATGGTGACCGGATTGATGATCCTTACTATGGGGAAAGGCCACAAGAATTTTGGTCCCATTTTCTTGCTGGGCAATTTGAGGCGTAAATATTTAGTTGACAAATAAACCTTTTCCCCAACTTGGAATGTTCTTTGGGGAGCCCTCTTTCTATCAGCCTGCTTTTTATAGGTTTCAAAAGTCTTTTTTAAAGCAGTTTTTGTGTTTCTCCAAACTTCTTCCCACCCCCTCAACCACTGATCAAGTGTCTGGGAAGCGGAGGGCACCTGAGGGTATTCAGGTATTGGGCTGAACTCTTTTCCTGTGGCCACTCTGAAAGGCGTGTAGCCGGTGCTGCTGTGCACAGAATTATTGTACGCCACCTCCGCAAAAGGGAGGAGGTCAGTCCAGTTCGTCTGTTGGTAAGAAATGTAGCATCTAAGATATTGCTCCACCATTTTGTTAGCGGATTCTGCAGCCCCATTGGTGGCAGGATGAAAAGCAGATTATTATTATTATTATTATTATTATTATTATTATTATTATTATTATTATTATTATTTATTAGATTTCTATGCCGCCCTATTCCAAGAACTCAGGGCGGCTCACAGCATGAATACTAACATAAAGAAATCCAATATTAAAATACATTATAAAACCCATTAATTAAAAAAAAACCAATCAACCAGAAACAGACATACAAACATACATACACTGGCTGGGGCAAGGTGTTAACTGCCCCAGGCCTGCCGGCAAAGATGGGTCGTCAATAATTTGCGAAAGGCGGAAAAGGTGGGGGCAATACGGATCTCCGGGGGGAGTTGATTCCAGAGGGCCGGGGCCACAACAGAGAAGGCTCTTCCCCTAGGCCTCGCCAGGCGACACTGTCTGGCTGACGGGACCTGGAGAAGGCCAACTCTGTGGGCCCTAACCGGTCGCTGGGTTTCATGGGGCAGCAGACGGTCCCGTAAGTAACCTGGTCCGATGCCATGTAGGGCTTTATAGGTCATAACCAACACTTTGAATTGCGTTCGGAGACCAATTGGCAGCCAATGCAGCTTGCGGAGTGATGTTGAAATGTGGGCATTTCTAGGTAGACCCAATACTGCTCGCGTGGCTGCATTCTGCATTACCTGAAGTCTCTGAACGTTTTTCAAAGGTAGCCCCATGTAGAGAGCATTGCAGTAGTCGAACCTCGAGGTGATAAGGGCATGAGTGACTGTGAGAAGAGACTCCCAGTCCAAATAGGGCCGCAGCTGGTGCACCAGGCGAACCTGGTCAAATGTCCTCCTCGCCACAGCCGAAAGATGATGTTCCAGATTTAGCTGTGGATCGAGGAGGACACCCAAGTTACGGACCCTTTCCGAGGGGGACAAAACTCCCCCCCCAGAGTGATGGACGGACAGATTGAATTGTCTTTGGGAGGCAAAACCCACAGCCACTCCGTCTTGTCGGGGTTGAGTTTGAGCCTGTTAGCACCCATCCAAACCCTAACAGCCTCCAGACATCGGCACATCACTTCCGCTGCTTCACTGAAGTGACACGGGGTAGAGATGTAAAGCTGAGTATCATCAGCTTACTGATGATAACTCATCCCGTGTCGTCGGATGATCTCACCCAGCGGTTTCATGTAAATATTAAACAGCAGAGGGGAGAGGACCGATCCCTGAGGGACCCCACAAGGGAGGAACCTAGGGGTCGACCTCTGACCCCATGCCCACACCGACTGCGACTGACCAGTGAGGTAGGAGGTGAACCACTGCAAAACAGTGCCCCCAACTCCCAACCCCTCCAGCCGGCGCAGAAGGATACCATGGTCGATGGTATCGAAAGCCGCTGAGAGGTCAAGTAGCACCAGGATAGTGGAATATCCCCTATCCCGGGCCCGCCAGAGATCATCCATCAGCGCGACCAAAGCAGTTTCCGTGCAGTAGCCGGGCCTGAATCCTGACTACTGAGGGCCCAGATAATCAGCCTCATCCAAGGACCGTTGGAGCTGGAGTGACACCACCTTCTCGACAACCTTCCCTATAAAGGGAAGATTGGAGACAGGACGATAGTTGTTTAACACAGCTGGGTCCAGGGAAGGCATCTTGAGGAGGGGGCGCACAATTGCCTCCTTGCAGGGAGCCAGGAAGGACCCCTCCCTCAAAGAAGCGTTGACAATCTCCTGAACCCAGCCCCGCGTCACCTCCCTGCTGGCTGAAACCAGCCAGGAGGTGCACGGGTCCAATAAACAGGTGGCGGAACTCACAGCTCCCATGACCTTGTCCACTTCATCGGGTGCTTCCAGGTCAAACTCCTCCCACACAACAGGATCAAGACGAGTCCCTGTCATCTCGACTGACTCATTGTCAGCCGACAATGCATTCCAATTGGAGTCAAGGTCCATCCGAATCTGAGCGATTTTATCCGCGAAAAACTTATTAAAGTCCTCAGCACTACCCTGCAAGGGTTCATCAACCCCCCCCCCCGATTAAGGAGGGAGCGAGTCACTCTAAACAGGGCGGCTGGGTGGGATTCCGCAGATGCAATCAAGGCGGAATGATACGCGCATCTTGCTGCCTTGAGCGCCACCTGATAAGTCTTGATATAAGATCTTAATAGTGTTCGGTCAGATTCAGATTTACTTTTCCTCCATCGCTTCTCTAGGCGTCTCTTCTGGCGCTTCATCCCCCTGAGTTCCTCAGTAAACCAAGGAGATCTCCTGGGTCTGCTACCACAGAGAGGTCGCAGCGGCGCAATCCGGTCAAGAGCCCCCTTCGCAGCCATATTCCAGGCCGTAACCAAGGACTCTGCCGAACTGTGAATGAGAGAATCCGGTATTACCCCAAGTGTCCTCTGAAAACTCTCTGAGTCCATCAGACGCCTGGGGTGGAACCACCTAATCGGTTCCGCCTCCCTGCAGGGGAGGATTGGAGCCTTGAAAACAAGCCGTAGCAGAAAATGATCTGACCATGACACAGGCAAAATATCTAAGTCCCTTAAATTCAGATCATTGCTCAACTGTTCTGAGAGGAATACCATGTTGGGAGTGTGTCCCCCCTCGTGAGTCGGACCCTGAACTACTTGAGTCAGGTTCATGGTTGCCATGGTGGCCATGAACTCCTGCGCCAACCCAGAGGATTCGCTGAGCGACGGTACATTTAAGTCCCCCAAGACAATAAGCCTGGGGAACTCAACCGCCAGCCCAGCAACCTCCTCAAGTAGCGCAGGCAGGGCTGTTGACACGCAGCTGGGAGGCAGGTACGTGAGCAACAAGCCCACCTGAACCCCTAGGTGCAACTTCACAAGGAGCGACTCACAACCCGCAATCTCAGAAGCAGCGAGCCTGCGTAGGCTAAAGGTCTTCTTGGCTATAATAGCCACTCCTCCCCCCCTTCCCTGGGGTCGTGGCTGATGCCATACCTGAAACCCGGCTGGACACATCTCAGAGAGAGGAACTCCTCCCTCCGGGCCCAGCCAGGTCTCAGTCACACATGCCAGGTCGGCCTCCTCCTCCAGGAGAAGATCATGGATGAGGGGAGCTTTATTTACAACCGACCTGGCATTGAGCAGCAGCAGCCTGGGCCCAGGGCCCGGATTTCGCCCATCACCAGTACTTCGGGCTGAGCTCACAGGGTCGGAGCAAGGGATCGCTTTTAAACAGCGAGCTCTTGTTCCCCGCGAATGGCCTACCCTATGGCTCTCGACATATCTGCCTCTCCCCAGCAAGACCGGTATACTTTGGCCCTCTGCCACCCCGGAGCCAGCGTCCCCCATCCCCTCCGCCTCTGCCGTTCCAGACAGGCTAGCCAATTCATCCCATTCATTCTACTCAGTTGCAAACTCCATCCGTTCCATCATTTATCTCTCCCTAAAAACCGCCCCTTTTTAAAACTAAACAAATTAAAACAATGAACTATATAAAATCCCCCAATATCTACCAACACATTCATCTTCCATCCACTCATCCAACAGTCACCCCATCCACTTCAAAAATTCTCCCAATAATAGCACCGATAATATATCCATTCAATACAATACAATCATTCCTTAAGGTAATTCCCATAAAAAACCCCAATTAATAGACATAAGATTCTGATATAAAACCATTTCCCCCCTCTCTTTTGCCACAAGGTGTACCCTCCCTTCCAACAAGGGGAAACAATGTTCTTTAAAATTCTCTCAATGTTCTTAAGATTCCTCTCGGTCTGAGCAATCCAATTTGAAAACAAAGAAATCCTTCCTAGGCTCAAATATGATGTTATTATAAAGCCAACTAGAATAATAAAAATCCAAGGACTCGAAAGTCTAAAAGAGGTCAACAGCATTTTTCTAAGATCTCAAACGACCTTAAACAATGTCGGTTTGTTTCAAATGGCGGTTATAATAATATTTGTTACACTGGTTGGAGTCCTGTCTTCTCTCTCTCTAGGTGCTCCGTTTCGGTGTTACTTTCTGGGTTAAATGTTCCATAAAGTATTCTATAAGATGGTAATCTTAGTGGAGTCTTAGGGGAGTTAATTCAGTCTCAAACCTCGATCCTCCAAGACCTCGTTCTTCAATGGCAGCTCTCACCTGCTTGTTCTCTCCAATCCACACTATTTCTCCCACTACTCAGTTCCCCCTTGCCTCCACCAACTGCTCTCACAAGTTAGCCAGGCAAAAAACAACTCAGTTCAAAGTGGGGGGGTCCACCAGCTGCTTACACCAGCTGGGAGCCTCACAGCAGTTTCTTCAGTCTTGGGATTCTCCTCTTTCCCCTCTCTCACTTGTCGGCGCCAGTGTCAACACCTCGGTTCTCAACCCGGCTTGGGAGCCGCTCTTCTCAGATCTTTCCTCCTTAACTCCTTAACTCCCGACTTCCTGTTTTGTCCTTCGTCCTTCATGATAAACCTTGAGATGATCCAATTAATTTAAGAAAACTCCTCCAAATCTTCGCTGTGAACTGCACCCCCCTGTCTGAAATTATTCGCTTAGGGGCGCCATGCAGCCGGTAGATATGTTTCAGGAACAATTTGGTCAGTCGTTGGGCAGATGGGAGTCCTTTGCAGGCGATGAAATGAGCCTGCTTCGAGAAAAGGTCTATCACAGTCCAGATGACAGTATTTCCTCTACTTTCAGGTAGGTCTACTATAAAGTCCATAGCTATTTCTTCCCATGGTTGAGAAGGGTCTGCCACGGGTTGCAGTAACCAGGGGTTTTCCCTGGGATTCTTTTCATTGTGGCATATACAGTACAACTTTTTCCATAGTTTTCCACATCCCGTTTCAGCCCCGGCCACCAAAATTGCCAGCGGGTGAGGTGTAGGGTTTTCAAATATCCAAAGTGTCCAACCTGTTTTACATCCGCCCTGCGTCTTCGGAGAAGGGCGGCATATAAATATGAATATTAAATTAAATTAAATTAAATCATGGCTGTGTTTGAGAGCATTAAGACGGAGGGCTTCTGGCAAATAAGGGGTAGGGCAATCCCGGCAAAAGAGGGGATGAATTGACGATAAAAGTTGGCAAAACCCAGAAAGCTCTGGAGCTGTTTGCGAGTTTTTGGGGGCTGCCATTCGATTATAGCTTTCACCTTGGCTGGATCCATTTCAATGCCCTCGTTGGAAATTCTGTAGCCAAGATAATCTAATCGGGTCTGGTGAAATTCACATTTCGACAATTTGGCATAAAGCTTGGCATTCAATAGTTTCTTTAACACTTCTCTCACCAGCTTTATGTGATCAGTCATATTCGTGCTGTATATCAGGATATCATCAAGATACACCAAAACCCCTTTGTAAAAGTGATCATGTAGGACCTCATTAATCAACTGCATAAATACGGCTGGGGCCCCCTGTAGTCCAAATGGCATGACTTTGAACTGATAGCTCCCCATAGGACAGTTGAAGGCAGTTTTCCACTCATCTCCCTCTTTTATTCTCACCCGGTAATATTCCTCTCTCAGGTCTAATTTAGTGAAGACACTCCCCTTAGCCAGATGGGTTAATAAGTCCTTTAGGAGGGGGAGGGGGTATTTATTTTCCACACTCACAGCGTTGAGACCCTTATAGTCTACGCAGAGACGAAGAGATCCATCTTTTTTCTCTTTGAACAACACAGGGGCTCCCACGGTAGATTTGGCCCATTCGATGAACCCCCTCACTAGGTTTTTGTTCACGTATCGCTGCATCTCCTCCATTTCGAGTGGGGACATAGCATACATTCTCGGTCGTCGGAGTTTGGCTCCTGGCACCAGTTTGATAGAGCAGTCATTGGGTCTGTGAGGGGGCAGGGCATTGCATTCTTTTTCACTAAATGCCTCCGCCAGGTCCCAGTATTCATTGGGGATGAGTGGTTTGCCTGGCGGCGGTGAGGCAGCCATGTGCACTCGCTCATTGGATGGCCTAAGGTGTCCCGCAACATTGGTTGAATCAGCAGGAGGTTTAGGTCCTATAGGTAGTCTCACAGTTCTCATTGCTTTCTCTCACCAGATGAACAGCTTCCATTTGTCCAACCAGGCTAGCCCTAGGATCACAGTCTCAGTCATTTTTGGAGCCAACAGGAAGCGAATAAACTCTCAGTGTGGACCTATTTCTAGGCATAAGGGTTCAGTTAATTGTGTGACAAGAGTCCCTCCCATTAGGGAGCCATCGGCTTGCTCAAACCTCACAGGTTTGGAAAACTGTTTTGCCCGTATGCCCATTTTCATGGCAAACGGCAGGCTAATAATGCAGCAGGTGCATCCAGAATCAATTAGCATGTTTAAGTCCATTTGTGCACCTGACTTAAGGATTATAAATTCGGCAGCCAGTGAAAAAGGCAGGATTTGTCGACTCACCATCGGGTTGTTCTCTCCTTCATCGTCGCTGTCAAAGGAGGGTAGAGTAGGGGCGGGTCCACCTGGAGTCTTGGCGTCCTCCTGTGTGGGGGGTGTAATCTGGGCAACAGGTTCTTGCGTGACCCGATTGGATTTTTGTCTCGTTAGCCGCTGGGCAGGTTTCTTTCTCGTCGCTGGTTCCAGACTGCTCTGCAGTCGGGGGTAGGGGACTGGACAGTTTGCTGCTCGATGTCCCTCTTGTCCACAACGAAAACACTTAATTGACGGGCCTGCAGGTGGCCTGGGTCTCTCAACCATTGCAGTAGTTGGAGGTTTTCGTGGGGGTGATTGCTGTCCAGGTTGCTCTGGCGACTGCTCGGAATCAGGTGGGGGAGGCTTCTTATAGCAGGTGAGCTGAACATCTAGCTTCACTGCTGCCTGGTACCATTCTTGCAGCTGATCAGGTACTGCTCAATAGATGCAGGCCTGAGAGAGGTGATCGTCTAATTCCTCGATGAAGTGATGGATTAGGGATTGTTCAGGCCACCCCTCTATTTGACCTGCTATTTTGCAAAATTCCCACACGTACTCCAGGGCAGGCCTGCCGGCTTGTTTTATTTTGTGGATTTGTTCTCTTGCTTTAAGACCAATAGATGGGTCCTCAAATCTTTCCCTTAGCCCTAGGAGGAAGAGGTGGGGGTCCTCCAATTCGGGGGCTTGCTCATTATATAAATTGTTAAGCCATTCGGATGCTTCTCCCTCTAGGCTGGACGCAATCACATCCACCATGGTCCCCGGGTCTGGGTAGAGATAGGCCCAGCAATTCAAATGAGAACGCACTTGGTTGAGGAAAAAACCAGCTTCTCTGGGTCCCCATCAAAGGTTGCTCTGAAAAGTGGTGCAATTATAGGCTGTTGGGGCCCCCATGGTGGCTGTTGCTGCTGGCCCCATCCTGGCTGCAGATTTATGCCCAGGGGTTGCACGTTTGGGGGCTTTGGCCAATGTCCTTGCTGTGGTCATTCTCCCACCAGCTACTGATCTCCTGGCTTCTGTACCATCCCAAGCTGTTGCAAGGCCTCTATTAGCTGTGGCAAGTTCAGGGGTCGTGGACCATCTACCTGCTGGGTTTGCCAATCTCCCCATTGCTGCAGAGGCCTCATACTGGGATTCCCTCTCTCTTCAGGGCTGGAGTCCCTGGCAGAAGACAGGATCTGAAAGGCTTTCTGATCTGCAGTGGAAGGGCCGTAGGCTCCTCTGTGCAGGAATTGATTTTTGCTTTTCACCTCTGGGTTTTGAAATCTTTCCAGTGACTCACCCAAGGCTTGAGTGGCAGGTGATTCGTTAGCTGTCCACCATTGTGCTTTTGAAGTCTCTGCTTCCAGCTGGGAGATCTGCCAGAGTTCTCCCTGCCCCAGCTTGCCGGCTGTCGCTCCCCCCCCCCCCCGGGGAAGCTGTTGCTGCCGGGGTGCTGGCTTCAGGCAATCTTTCTTCTTCCTTAATGAGATCTTCCCCGAATCTTTGTCAGCCTATCCCTTTAGTTTAGGAATAGTGACTGGGGCCCGGGACCCCTTAAACGGTTTAAAAAATTTGTGGATCTTGGCATGTTGTCAAGGTTCCGACTAATGAAACACTTCAAAGAACTTCCAGGCATTGTTTATCCTAAAAGCCTTTATTAACAGTATAACAGATTGTCGGCACATCGTGGATGGATGCCAAGATCTGAAGTCTCCACCCTAGAGCAGTTATTTTTGCTAGCATTTTCCCTCCCTCTTTTGCTTTCATGAGTCACGTTCTTCAACCAGCCTGGGGGGCAAAGGTTCACTTCCTTCTGAAGCCCACGCGAATTGCTCTCTCTCCATTCTCATCTGAGTTAACTCTAAAAGTGCCAGACAGTTCTGCATATTTTGTCAAAGCAACAATATTCAATATTAGCAGCGTTGACATCTTTTCTTTGTCCTTTAACTATAAGGATATGTGCCCACCAGGATATCAGGTATGGCACCAGCCGCGACCCCAGGGAAGTGGGGGAGGAGTGGCTGTTTTGGCCCGGGAGAACCTCAGTCTACGCAGACTCACTGTTTCCGAAATTCCGGGTTGCGAGTCCATCTTTATGACGCTGGACCTAGGGGTTCAGGTGGGCTTATTGTTGACGTACCTGCCTCCCAGCTGCGTGACATCAGCCCTGCCTGTGCTACTTGAGGAGATTGCTGGGCTGGCAGTGGAGTTCCCCAGGCTTATAGTCTTGAGGGACTTTAATCTGCTGTCGCTTGGCGTGTCCTCGGGGTTGGCACAGGAGTTCATGGCCACCATGACAACCATGGACCTGACCCAGGTAGTGCAGGGACCGACGCATGAGGGTGGGCATGCCCCGAATATGATTTTCCTTTCGGAGCAGTTGGGTAATGGTCTGGTTTTAAGGGGCTTAGATGTCATGCCTTTGTCATGGACCGATCATTTTCTGCTACGGCTGAATTTTAGGGCCCCAATCCTTCCCCGCAGGGAGGCGGAACCAATTAAGTGGTTCCGCCCCAGACACCTGATGGATCCAATTGGTTTTCAGACAGCGCTTGGGAAATTACCGAGCTCGTTCATTCACAGTTCGGCAGAGTCCCTGGTAGCGGCATGGAATACGGCCGCGAAGGGGGCTATTGACTGGATTGCGCCTTTGCAACCTCTCCGTGGTGCTGGCCCCAGGAGGTCTCCTTGGTTTACTGAGGAGCTCAGGGGGATGAAGCGCCATAAGAGACGTCTAGAGAAGCGATGGAGACGAAGTAGGTCCGGATCTGATCAAACCAGATTGAGCTCATTTATTAGAGCCTATTTGAAGGTGATTAAGGCGGCAAGATCTTTGTATCTTTCTGCCTTGATCGCGTCTGCGGAATCCCACCCGGCCGCCCTGTTTAGAGTGACCCGATCCCTCCTTAAACCGAGGGGTCCGGGGCCTCCCTTGCAGGGTAGTGCCGAGGATTTTAACAACTGTTTCGCAGACAAAGTAGCTCAGATCCGGGCCGACCTAGACTCCAATTGTGAAGCAGAGTCGACTGATAACGATTCAGTCGAGGGGACAGGGGCATGTTCTTGTCCGATTATCTGGGGCGAGTTTGAGGCTGTTACTCCTGATGAAGTGGACAGGGCCATTGGAGCTGTGAGTTCCGCCACCTGTTTGTTGGACCCGTGTCCCTCCTGGCTGGTTTTTGCCAGCAGGGAGGTGACGCGTACCTGGATCCAGGAGATTGTCAACCCTTCTTTGAGGGAGGGGTCCTTTCCGGCTCCCTTAAAGGAGGCACTTGTGCGCCCCCTCCTCAAGAAGCCTTCCCTGGATCCAGCAATTCTGACTAACGTCCGGTCTCCAACCTCCCCTTTGTGGGGAAGGTTGTTGAGAAGGTGGTGGCACTCCAGCTCCAGAGGTCTCTGGAGGAAGCCGATTATCTGGGGCCTCTGCAGTCTGGGTTCAGGCCCGGCTACTCCACCGAAACTGCTTTGGTCGCTCTGATGGATGATCTCTGGCGGGCCCGGGATAGAGGCCAGTCCTCTTTCCTGGTGCTTCTTGACCTCTCAGCGGTGTTCAATACCATCGACCATGGTATCCTTCTGCGCCGGCTGGAGGGATTGGGAGTGGGGGGCACCGTGTTATGGTGGTTCTCCTCCTATCTCTCTGGTCGGTCGCAGTTGGTGTTTGTGGGGGGTCAGAGGTCCACCTCTAGGTTACTCCCCTGTGGGGTGCCTCAGGGGTCGGTTCTCTCCCCCCTACTTTTCAACATTTACATGAAGCCACTGGGAGAGATCATCCATCGGCATGCAGTGAGATACCATCAGTACACTGATGATACTCAGCTGTACATTTCCACTCCTCGCCAAATCAGTGGAGCGGTTGAGGTGATGTGCCAGTGTCTGGAGGCTGTGAGGGTCTGGATGGGCGTTAACAGATTACGGCTCAACCCTGACAAGACAGAGTGGCTGTGGGTTATGTCTCCCAAGGACGCTTCAATCTGTCCTTCCATTATCCTGGGGGGTGAATCTATATACCCCTCGGAGAAGGTTCGCAACTTGGGTGTGCTCCTCGATCCACAGCTGACACTGGAACATCATTTATCGGCTGTGGCGAGGGGGGCATTTGCCCAGGTTCGCCTGGTGCACCAGTTGCGTCCTTATTTGGATCGGGAGTCTCTCCTCACAGTCACACATGCTCTTGTCACCTCGAGGATCGACTACTGCAACGCTCTCTACATGGGGCTGCCCTTGAAGAGTGTTCGGAGACTACAATTAGTGCAAAATGCAGCTGCGCGAGCAATTGTGTGCGTTCCACGTTGTGCCCACATTTCATCAACCCTCCGCATGCTGCATTGGTTGCCTATTGGTCTCCGAGCGCAATTCAAAGTGCTGGTCATTACCTATAAAGCCCTATATGGCTCTGGACCAGGATACTTGCGGGACCGTCTTCTGCCACATAATTCCCTACGACCGGTGAGAGCGCACAGGGTCAGCCTCCTCCGGGTCCCGTCAGCGAAACAATGTCGTTTGGCGGGTCCTAGGGGGAGGGCCTTCTCTGTTGTGGCGCCCACCCTCTGGAACCAACTGCCCCTTGAAGTCCGCGTTTCTCCCACTCTCCTGGCCTTCCGAAAGAACCTTAAAACTTATCTTTGCCGGCAGGCCTGGGGATGATTGGGTTGTGGTTCAAATGTGGTGTGTGTGTTGGGTGCCTATTTTTAATGTTTTGATGTTTTGTACATGTTGTGAGCCGCTCCGAGTCTCCGGAGAGGAGCGGCATACAAATCAAATCAAATTAATTAAGTAAGTAAATAAATAAATAAATAAATAAATAAATAAATAAATAAGTCTCAAAAATGGCACAGAGTTTCAAAAAGTAGTAAAAGGCTGTGACTAAAGAGAGCCTCTTTTAGCTAATAAATAGTTTCATAAATTGATTAAGAAATGAAAGTCATGACTTATTGTCTGTTTGAAAAATAAATTCCAAAATGGCTGTTTTATCCAACAACAAAGTGATTGTAGCCCTGCCCCCAGCTTCAGCTCACCAGCTGCTTCAAAGCACAGCTTTTGAAACTACTTGCAGACAAACCTTGCTGTATCGGAGGATCTTGAGGGATGATTCTAGGACTCTCACTAACCCAGGAAAGTCAGATAAATGAAAGGAAAGTCTGTTCCTTCTGTTAGTAAGTTGAAAAAAACAACAGTCCAGAGAGAGACATTCTCTCTCAGTGTGTCAGTTGCCAGCCATATCACAGAAAGTCTGTCCTTATATTTCTCCATCAATTTTTTTTAAAAAAAGATACTCCACACTTCCTTATTTTAGCTTGCCTTCAGCAGTCTTCTTCCTTGTTGTTTAACAACAAAGAAATCCCCAAAATGGCACAGATCTTCAAAAAGGAATAACAGGCTGTGGCTAAAGAGAGCCTCTTTTAGCTTAATAAAGATTAATAGTCTTTAAAAATGATTAAGAAATGAAAGGCACAGCTTACTCTCCATTTGAAAAATAAATTCCAGAATGGCTGCTTCTTCAACAATGAACTGATTGCAGCCCCACCCCCACCCCCCAGCTTTCAGCAGACAGGCTCCTGAAGCTACTTGTAGACCTTTGCTGTATCGGAGGATCTTGTCGGTTAATTCTAGGATTTTCCCTAACCCAGGAGAGTCATATAAACTAAAGCAGTGGTTCTCAACCTTTTTCAGGTTGAGACCCCACTTGCGCCGCCCATGCGCGACGCGTGCGCGATGGGCCGATCCGCGCATGCGCGGCGCGCGCGGGACGAAAAAAAAACCAAAACAAAACAAAATGGCGGACCGCGACGGGCCGATCCGCGCATGCGCGGCACGCGCGGGACGGAAAAAAACAAAAAACAAAACAAAATGGCGGACCGCGACGGGCCGATCCACGCATGCGCGGCGTGCGCGCGACGAAAAAAAAAACAAAAACAAAATGGCGGACCGCGGTGTCCGGCGACCCCCGCGAAATGGTCGTTCGACCCCAAATGGGGTCGCGACCCATAGGTTGAGAACCGCTGAACTAAAGGAATGCTGGTTCCCTCTGTTAGTAAGTTGAAAAAGCTACAGTCCAGGGAAAAACCCTTCAGGGATCCTTCCCTGAGCATGTCGTCAGTTGGTCATCTTTTCACCAGAAGTCAGAAATCTTTCCATAAAACTAAATATTGTAGTTTGCCTCTATGCAGGCGGGAGTCAAGACTCTCCTTGACCTCAATATGTTGTTCCCCTTCAGTTAATATGGGGGGAGGTGGCGGTTTCATTGCAGGATGCAAGGGTGAAGTAGCTACCACCTTCAGAAGACTTAAGGTGGAAAACTGGATGGACACATTTAAGGTTTTTTGGCAATTTCAGTTCCACAGTCACCGGGTTTATAACTCTGATGATGGGGAAAGGTCCGATGTATTTTGGTCCCAACTTTTTGCAAGGCTGCCTGGATTGCAGAAACTTGGTGGGGAGGTATACTTTATCCCCCACTTTGAATTCCTTTTAAGGAGCCCTCTTTTTATCTGCGTATTTTTTGTAAGCCTCTCTCACCTCCTCTAGCGCTTTTCAGACAACCAGCCAGGTGTTTTACTGGTATGAATACAATTCTTAGCTATATAAATGTAATTAATATTGACAAAATCATAACTGACAAAGATATTTCAAATATTGATGGGAAATCAAACTTTAACAAGAACATGAAAAACAGGATATTGATTTATGAATTGATATTATTGTTATTTGTATAACATTAGTAAAATATGAGGATATTTATATTTACCTTTATATGCATCAACAGTAGCAAGAATTGTAATTGTGTAATAAGGGGAAAATGGAAAAAAATATAGGGAAGAAAGGATCAGGAAAAAAATACTGGATTGTGCAGTACTGAACAGATTTATATTGAAGTTAATGTTAAATATGTGAACCCAGACAACACATTGTTTACTAAGCACTAAAGATTGTAATTGTTAAAAATCAATAAAACATTTTTTTAAAAAGCCCGACGTTCCTCCCATTCCCGTGGCGTCATTGAGTAAAGCTTGGGTTTCGATAGTTTGGCCCCAGGAATTATTTCAATGGCACAGTCCGTGGGGCAATAAGGGGGGAAGACATCAGACTCCTCCTCACTGAACACTTGCTCCAGGCCCCAGTATTCTTTGGGAATCAGCACAACCAGCCCCTCCCACTCTCAAGCTGTTTCCACGTCTTCTATTTTCACTTTCTTAATAGGTGGCTCGTGGTGGATTGACTTTACTTTCTCTGCGGCTTTCTCTCCTGTAGGCTTTTTGCACATTCTCAAGCAGTTTTGCTCCCAGTCTACTGAGGGATTCCATTTCTTTAGTTATGCAAGCCCTAGCACCGTTGGCTCAGTCATGCCTGGACTCACGATAAAGCTGATGGTCTCTACGTGGGTCCCTATTTTTAGCTCCATGGTTGCCATTAAAAATGTAGCCAAGATTCCCCCGTGCAAGAGTTCCATCGAGCTGGGAGAATGCTGGAAAGGGACGACTCACAGCAGCCAGGTAGGTGTGGCTGGGTGGGTGTGGCTCAGTGGGCGCGATTGGCACAGTGCTGCTGACTTGACACAGCTGACTCAGCACAGCCAGGTGGTCATGGCTGGGTTGGCGCAGTGGGCTCACCCCCGTTGACTCGTGCTTGGTCAGCACGAAACAAGTCGCACTGGCTAACTCGATGTGGGTACAACTTGGTGCCCCACCAGCTCCTCGCCTCCTCGAATTGCCGGGAGCCAAGTGCGCATGCACACACACACCATTCTACGTTTGGGGACTTTTATCCACAGAGGAAGGAGAGGTCAAAGGTGAGCAAAAAGAGAGATCCTTTTCCACAAGGCTGGGCACGATTGGCAGCTTGCCAGCTTGGATGTGGATAAAAGTCCCCAAGCTTGGAGTAGTGTGTGTGTGTGTGTGTGTACGCACGCAGCACACTGAAGGAGACATCCTTCTCCCCAAGCCCGGACACCTGAGTGTTGGCATTTCCCTCTCCAGTGCCCCCCCCAAGGAAAAGCAGGAGGCAGAGGGTGATGCTGCTGGGTGTGGAAACATGGAAGGAAAAGTTTGTAGGAAGTAGTTTCCTCCAAGTGCAACTTCTGTCTTGACAGATCTCTGGAGAGGAAGAAGAGGAGGCGGGGAGCAGCATGTCCCGGTCCTGTGTGAGGGAGGCTGGCCCGGCTTCTCGAAAGGGAATCTCTGTTTCCAAGCATGTGTGGTAAGGATGCTGGCTTGTTGGGGCAGCATTCTTACCTGTCAATACACCAAGTCAATAGACCAAAAATGGGTCTTCCCATGGGCAGAGGCGATGCGGGAGACTCGTGTGCTCTGGGCTGTTCTCAAGGAGCCAGGAGAAAAGCGAAGAGACAGTCCTGGAGTGACTCCTGCCCCAAAAAGCCTCCCTCGCGAGGACCAGGGTGCACTGCTCCCCCCACCTCCTCCTCTCCAGAGATCTGTCAAGGCAGAAGTTGGACTCAGAGGAAACTGAGTTTTTTATTTTTAAATACTTTTCTGATTTGGACTTAGACTGTGACTGATGTTTTATATATGTTGTAAGCCACTCCGAGTCTTCGGAGAGGAGCGGCATATAAGTCCAAATAATAAATAAATAAATAAATAATAAACTGCTTCCTGCAACCTTTTTCCTCCACACTTCCATACGTAGCAGCGTCACCCTCTGCCTCCTGCTTTGCCTGGGCAGTCTCCCTCACACAGCTCCCTCCGCCTCCTTTTTATTGCCTGGATGGTAAGCTTTTATTGCCTTGAGCTGCAATTATCATTCTACCTTCTTTGTTGATTACAAATAGTCAGAGACTGCAATATTTTTTATAATATTTTTACATTTTTAAATACTTTTTAAAATATTTTTGTGGATTTTTGTGTACTACCTTTGTATTATCTTTTTATACTATATAATCTTTTTTACACAAATGAGCTGACATGTCATTTTTTACTCTCAGCTGAGATACTATTTTTTTCTTTTTAGCTGAGATTTTGTTTTACTTTCCAAATTTTATTCATCTGTCACTTTCAATACATGTTTGGATTACAAACTATATCAAGAGGGCAACTTCAAGATTAGCCACAGGAGGAAAGAAAAGGAGAACTTAGAACTTCTAGAACAAAGGTAAAATTTCCTGACAGTGTAAACAATCAGTGGAACAGCTTGGCTTCAGAAGTTGTGGGTGCCCTCTCACTGGAGGTTTCTGAGAGGAGATTGGACAGCTATTTCTCCAGAATGATGTAAGTCCCTTCAGCACTGTTAATCTATTATTCTAGAAGACTAACATTTAAGAATAGAAACTTCAGTTTAAATTTTCTTTTTTTAAAAAATCTACATTTTGGGAATTTTGAAAATGACCTAGAATTTTTAAAATTTTGGAAAAAAATCCTTTTAATGAGGTGGCCTGGTGGCCCAATTGAGAGGTGGCCCAGCTGAGAGGCAACCCAGTGTCCCAACTG
The DNA here is from genome assembly GCA_034064705.1 of Bothrops alternatus. Classification (NCBI taxonomy): domain Eukaryota; kingdom Metazoa; phylum Chordata; class Lepidosauria; order Squamata; family Viperidae; genus Bothrops; species Bothrops alternatus. Next base: position 6,807,421 of record JARGCV010000004.1, on the reverse strand, counting down.
AGAGGCAGCCCGGTGGCCCAGCTGAGAGATGGAGACACAGCCCAGCTGAGAGACGGAGAGGCAGCCCAGGGACCCAGACTGGAAGCTGAGCAGAGGCCGTGCAGTGCAAATGGAGGCCACTGAGCAGCAGTGAAATGGAACTAGGTGGCAGACCAGCGGCTGTGAGAAGCACAGCAGACCTTGAGCAGCAATGGTGCAGAGCTAAGTGGCTAGGCGGAGCAGAATGCCCAGATCAGCACATCATACCTGAATACACCGGCAGTGGCCAGACAACCAAAGGACAAGAAGGCAGGGAGGAAAACGATAAGTACAAAACACTTTTGGACAGGGAGGAAAGGGATAAACTTTCAAGGCAGGGGGTAGAGGGTTAAGAGCAAAGCATCTCCTAGAAAACAGCCTGAGATTTCCAACAACAAAAAGAAGTGCATATTATTTCAGAAAGGGCTGAGAAGTTTTGTAAATTCTTAAATTTTTAAAATCTCTGAATTTTTTAAAGTTTTTTTTCCAAATTTTTCTATTTCTATTTTTTCAATTTTTAATCTTTTTTCAACTTTTAAATTTTTTCAATTTTAATTTTTTTCTATTTTTAAATCTTTTTTCAATTTCTTTTTCAATTTTTTTAAAAATTCTTTTTTCAATTTTTTCAATTTTTAATTTTTAGTTTTTTAATTAAAAAATTAAAAATACTTATTTTAATTCTTTAGATTTTTTTAAATTCTTAAAAAATCTAAGAGAAAAAAATAAAAAATCACAGAAAAAGAGACCGATACTTCAAAACAGGGAAGATAGTGATGAATTTTTCAAGACAGAGAACAAAGGGCCAAGACCTCTTGTAAACTGACACTTTGCAACAGGGAAAATATTTAATTTTTATTTAATTTTTTAACAAATAAAAAAGTCATGGAAACAGAGACTGACACTATAGTGACTTGCAAAATGTGTCATACATTTGTGCTTATGCCCACAGAAGACCCAAAGTATATATATATATGTATGTATCAAATGTAAACTACTTGAATTACTAGAATAAAAAGTAAAGGGTCCAGAGGCAACTCTAGCCACTCTGAAACTCAATGAACAAAGTGAGAAATCCCAACCTAAACAAGAAGACTACACCAAAATAAAATACAGTAGGGAGCAAACCTCCCCCCAAAAATGACCCCATATATGAACAGAAAAAGAAAAACGATACACCCAAATTGAACACAATAGGTAACAAAGAGCTTCTGTAAAAAATGACCTTACATAAGAACATAAACATAAGAACATAAGAAGAGCCATGCTGAATCAGGCCAAAGCCCATCGAGTCCAGCATTCTGTGTCACACAGTGGCCCACCAATTGTACATGGGGATCTTGAGCAGAAAGAGAAGGCAAAACCCTCCCTTTCCCTTGACCCCCAACAAATGGTACTCAAGGGAATCCTGCCTGCCTCAACCAACATAGAGGCAGCACATGGACATCCGTTTTAATAACCCCCGATACACTTTGCATCCTAAAGAGCAAGACCGATGGAAACATGTCACTTTTAGAAGAAAACAACAACCAAGAGCAAAATCCCTACTACCTACCTTAGCCCACTCCAGTGAAGCCCCACTGGAACTGAACAATTGCTTTCATAGCCTCCCCCTGGAGGAAAATATTCAGAAACCCACAAAAGAGCATTCATCAATAGTTTCTTAAAAAGAGGCACAACCCAGCATTCCTGTGACAGGAAGAAAAGTATCCCAGACTTCCCTAAGAAAAAAAAGGTGAATATTGGTGATAGGAGATTCAACTCTTAAGGGAACAGAAACTATAGTCTGCAGACCGGGTGGTCAATATTGTCTCGCTGGAGCAAAAATCAAAGATGTAACTGAGTACCTTACTAAAATAATCAACTCCGTGGATTACTTCCCCTTCTCCTACACGTGGGGACCAATGACACAATGAATCTGAAAATAATAACAAGAGATTACAAACAGCCAGGGAAGAAACTTAAAGAATTAGGAGCACATGTGGTGTTTTCATCTATACTTCCAACAAAAGGCCAACATCCAATGAGGGAGCAAAGAATTTTAGAAACAAACCATTGGTGTCATCAACAAAACTTCAGCTTCCTAGACCATAGATGAAGGGCTACTGGCAAGGGATGGATTGCACCTCACAAGAACTGGAAAGAATATATTCGGAAAACGACTGGCTCATCAAAAGGGCTTTAAACTAAAATTGAGGGGCGAGTGAGGGCAATCTTCACGACTTTAGAACCTAATTCCAAGCAAACACCACTAGATAACCAATCATATAAGGAGGTAGGGAGTAAAGAGAAAGAAGAAATAAAAAAAGAAAAACATAATGAAGTAGAGAGTGATGGGAAGGATGAAAATCCCACTTACAAAGTAGGAGATATAAGAAACATACCCAAGACTCATGAAGGACTCAAATGGCAACTAACGCTCAAAGTTTAGGGAACAAACAGGGCAGTGGTAGGATTCAAATATGTGAACAATCAGTTCTCTGTGTGGATGCTGCTTCCGGAAGTCCATTCTGGGCCTGGGCAACAAAATAGTTACCGGTTCTGCTGAAGTGGTGCGAACTCGCTGAATCCCACCACTGAAACAGGGTGAACTTGAAGTATTAGTACATGAAGGCAGATATGATATAGTTGTCATTACTGAAACTTGGTGGGATGAAACTCATGACTGGAATGTACTGATGGACGGATATAAACTATTCAAAAGAAACAGACCTAACAAAAGAGGAGGTGGAGTTGCATTATATATAAAAGATCGCTACATCTCTACAGAAATGCACAAAACCAAGGATAAAAACCTCCTAGAATCCATATGGGTCAATATAAAAGGAAAAAAGAATGACATTGCTATAGGCATATACTACAGGCCACTCAACCAAGAAGAAATAGATGAAATCTTTGCTAATCAATTAACACATGTATGTAGCAAACATACCACAATAGTAATCTCAGAACCATTGTACCATAGCTTTCAAAAATCCTGGAGCACCGGGGAACTACCTGAGGATTAGAAAAGAGCTGATGTGGTTCCCATCTTCAAAATAGGGAAAAAAACAGACCCAGGAAACTACAGACCAATCAGCCTAACAATACCTGGGAAGATACTGGAAAAGATGAAAAACAGATCTGAAGAAGCTGAAGAAGCTTCTTGGATGAGAAGCGAAATGTCTTCAAAAGAAACACAAGAAAGTCCAGTTGCCTCCTGAAAAAAAGCACCTTTGGGACAACCATACCTGGATGACTGAGAACCTCCACAGACATGTTGTCCCTTGTGTAAAATGACAAAGCTTCCAATAGTTTTAAACCAATCCAAAGATTTAATTTTGCCTGTTCTACCTGTCCTATTATGGGAACAACATAACTTATAATAATTAGCATATTTGGAAACATGCAAGACTGTTCTGACATCTTACACTGAGAAGTATTTCTGCTGGAGCTGCTTTTGCTCTGCTTCCAGACTGTGGATATCCTAATATGTCCCAAAGGTTTCTTCACCTCTTGTTAAAATTGCTCTTTTGAGTTGGATTTTTTAAACCTATACTTTTTTTTCCCCATTCAATTGTGTCCAATTCTCAGAGACTGCCTGGACAAGTCCGGCAGTTTTCTTGGCAAGGTTTTTCAGAAGGGGTTTGCCATTGCCTCCTTCCTAAGGCTGAGTAAAAGTGACTGGCCTAAGGTCAAGTCAGCTGGCTTCATGCCTAAGGTGGAAGTAGAACTTATGGTCTTCTGGTTTCTAGCCTGATCCTTAACCACTACAATAAACTTGCTCCCAAACTGGTATTGGTCCTCTGTATTGACATGCACTCTTGTCAGTTTCAGTTTAGAGTTAGAACACTGCTTGATGCTGTGAATGTCTTTTTGCTGTCTGTGAGAACAAGGCTGTCTGCCTTTCTCTCTCTCCCCCACCCCTTGTTGACTCCATGGAGAGTATGTGTAGTGGGCTTCAGTAGGCAAGGAGCAGACCAGCATAGTTACAACGTTATTTATTGACTCAAACTAGAACTGGAGAACTGCAGGCAATTGTCTGTAATTTATACTCTGAGCCCACAGGGCCTTAACCAATCACAATACTTGAAAAACCCGCCCACATATGAATGTTCAAAGTTTCCCTCCAAAACAGTTGGAGTTAACAGTCAGGGTCATCTAAAGCAGCGGTTCTCAACCTTTTTCAGGCTGTGACCCCGACCCGCATTGCGCGTGCGCGGCGCGACGACCTGTATCGCGCGTGCGCGGTGCTACCCCGCCCATGTGCTGTGCTGCGGTGCGCATGCACGGTGCGGCGCGCATGCGCAGTGCTGCCCCCTGCGCTGGCCGAGGTGTAGGCCGCCGCCCGTTTGGTGCTCAGGTGTTCCTGGGCGGCCGTGGCGGCGGCGGTGCAGGGCGACCACGGGCTGGGCCACCAGCTGGCCCAGTCCAAGGGAGGTAAGCCACCTGCCGGGCCCCATGCGCGCCAAAAACCCTCCCTGCGCCTGCCGCTGCCCCGCTAGCCTTGCCTTCGCTGCCGCCCGTTTGGGGTGGCAGCAGGCAGGCCCAGGTGCTCCTCGACGGCCGCGGCAGCGACGGCACAGGGCGACCATGGGCTGGGCCACCAGCTGGCCCAGCCCAAGGGAGGTAAGCCACCTGCCGGGCCCCATGCACACCAAAAACCCTCCCTGCACCCGCCGGCCTCCCACCTCCCACCCCTGGCCCTCTTTTACTTACAGTTTTAGTAGTTCTCAGCAGGGAGGGGTGGAAACTTCCGGATAGCTCGCCTTCGCTGCAGACAACTTGCAGCACCGTTTGCAGACTGGGACTTTTGGCGGGCTCAGCAGGGCGGAGACAGCCTGGACAATTCCTATTGGCTTTTGAAAGCCAATAGAATTAGACTCTATTCAAGAGAGTCTATTCTATTGGCTTTCAAAAGCCAATAGAATAAGAGGGAGTAGCAGAGCTAAGGAAAAGGGGAAAAAATGGCGTAGCACAGCTAAGGAAAAGGGGAAAAATGGCAGACTGCGTTGTTTGGCGACCCCTGTGAAATGGTCGTTCGACCCCAAATGGGGTCGCGACCCACAGGTTGAGAACCGCTGATCTAAAGGTTAGTTTCATTTTAGCTTCACAAGCAGTTGGAGTTAAGTTAGTTTCACTTTAGCAGGGATTAACACAACTTTATATATATTCAATACATAACAGAGAGCACCAACAAATATCTTTTTATCCATCAGAAAGTTGCTTGAGAATTTCTGTACACTGAGAACATTGTTAGATAAATAATGTTTAAGTTGGTGTTAAGGTATGTATGTTTTGATTTTCCTGATATTACAGACAGAAACCATCAGTAAAATCTACATCTCACCAGAATTGAACCACTATTTACTTTAGTATATTTTATATGTTGTGATAATATGGGAAATTTTTGCTTATTTGGTGATTTCCCCTTTTCACAAGCATATACGACATTCTAGCTTAGTTACTGACTGAGTGGGTCTTAAACCCAGCTTCTGGGAATACAGTGATTTTTTTTGTGTGTATGTTGTATAAGCTTTCTCTGCAAGTCGGATTGAGACATAGAGGTAAGGGGGAATCATAGACACATACTGTACATGTATCTAAGTATAGGAAAGTGATATATATCAAGAACCTTGGTTTTAACTTTTCTGATCTCTGCAAATACAGCACATTGAAGGCCAAGGGAAGCTGATAGAAATCCTTTTATATGAATGTATTTCCTTAACATGCCAATCTTCTTACTAAGGCTATGTTAATTTACAAGCAGAATACAATATGTTGCTGTTGTAAACAAGTTTGTATCTATTTGTCATATTAAAATGTTTCAGTAGATGGTAGCATTTGACCAAACTTTTCTGGGCTCACCTATTCAGCAGGGTCTGGAATGGTTCATACTTGGCTGGGAAGTTTTCACTAGGCTAGAGCAGAGATCCCCAACCTATGGGCTGCGGCCTACTACTGGGCTGTGGCCTCTTGGCCACCAGGCCGTGTGAGTAGCTGGGCAGTGCACACATGTGTGTGCGTGTGCTCACCCCCCCCGTGCCACCGTTGCCACGAGTTGCACGGGTGGCAGCAGTGCGGCTAGTATTGCGTGGGCGGCAGTGTTGCTATGAACCTTGTGCGGATGGTGGCAGCACCGTGAGCGGCAGGTGGGCAGCAGCGCACCACATGGAGGCGGCATTGCCACGGACCTTGTGCAGGCTGTGGCAGCGCAAGCAGCAGGTGGGCCGCAGTGCAAGCCTTGTGTGGGGGTGGCGGCAACGTGATCCTCGCGCCAGTGGTGGCATCGCTGCGAGCCTGGTGGTGGCGCCACAAGGCTCACAGAGGTGCCGGTGTTGCTGAGAGCCTCGTGCGCATGCTCGCAGCCCCGTTTGCTTGGTGCACATGCTCACGGCCTGTTTGTGCATGTACGTGTGGACACATTCATGTTTGCGCATATGTGCGTAAGTCTCCTGTCCCTCCCTCTCCCACCGGGCTGCCAACCCAGAAAGGTTGGGGACCCCTGGGCTAGAGTGAGAAGTTTAAAATGCATTCTGGAAGAAAGTAATAGCAAACTATAGGTAGTCTTCAACTAATGACCATAATTGTTATGTCTGGCCTCTCGCAGCTCATTAAAATCCACGTAAATATGTCTTTAAGAGGTTTATTTAACACATTTCAAAAGGATTCATTTCAAAGCAAGCTGCTGGCATTATGTTGGCCTGAACGGCCAAATCAGATCTATGTACATTTAGATTAAACATGCTCTCCTCCCACATTCCAATTACTCACTCTTTCTTTATCACATTGTCCAAGACCTCATTATTCTTCGGTAGGTTTTCAAAACACCAGAAAACTGAGTTCCAAAGCACTGCCAAAGTTTTCAGCCCACTCCTTGATTAACGTTGCTCGTGACAAAGGCGTAGTCTTTCTTTCCCCTTCTAATATAGTGTCCGATACGTCACTTCCCCAATTACTTCCTTTTTCCAGTTAACTGACACCTTCGCTTATCAAACCTTCGGAACCTCGGATCAATCCATTTATCTTCTTGTTCTAAATCTGACTCATCATTTTGAGAGTCTGATTCAGAATGCATACAAAGCTCCTCATTGTCTATCTCAGCTGCCGGGAGGGGAAACCACCCAGAGGGGCCTGGCTGCTGATCCTCGGCTGCCGGGAGGGGAAAACACCCAGAGGGGCCTGGCTGCTGATCCTCGGCTGCCGGGAGGGAAAAACACCCAGAGGGACCTGGCTGCTGATCCTCATCCTCTGATACTTCCCAAGCTGGTCTAGGGACACTCACAACAATAATTGGGACCATAATTTCTGTCGCTAAGCAATGCAGTCATAAAGCATGACATTACATAACTGCATCACTTAGCAATGGCAATCTCGGCAGTCCCTATTGTGAATCCCACAGGTCATTAGCCAAGGACTCGCCTCAATCTAAGTAATTCCAGGCTTTGTCCATCCCAGCTCCGGGCCTTGGTTCTTCCAAGGGAAGGGACTGCCTTCCCTTCAACTTCCCGCAACTGCCTATTCCCCCATGTCTCCCCTTCTGGCTGCCCTGCAACCCTGCCTTATGGGGTAACAAGCAGCCCCAGAACCACCTGGCTCTGGGGCTGCTTGCCATGCTGCAGCTCATGGGTTTCTTGGTGCACTGTGGCCCTGGGGCTGCAGGAAACCCCTAAGCTGCCTCAGCCTCACCAGTCAGGCCCAGAACAGCCTCTGTGCCCCAGGAAGCCCTAACAGTGTGGTACAAAGTGGCCACACCTTAGGCAGCCCCAGCTCAGTCCCAGCCACCCTTTCCATCCTGCATTCCAAGGCTCATGCTGCCCTGCACTCTGTTGCCCCAGCTGACCTTTGCCATCTTCTTGCTCCTGTTGCTGACAAAGTATGCCTGTCCTGGCCCTTTTCAAGGCAGTTGCTGGTCACATGAGGTCATCTTCTCCAGGTCTTGCAGGGAAACTGCCATGCGCAACCTTGGGAAGAAAGCCTTGTGTGGCCAGCAGCTACCTCACAAATGGCCAGGTCAAGCATGCTTGGTTAGGAGAAGGAGAAAGAAGAAGCGAAGGCCAGCTAGGATGACGGGGGCGTGAAATGCAGGGGGCCAAAAGGACAGAGATGGGGGGGGAGATAGGTGAGTGGGGGGAGTTGAGGTATCCCTGCAATCATAAGTATGGGTGGGCTGCTGAGCACCCAAATTTTGATCATGTGACTGTGGGAGCACTGCAATTGCTGTAACTTTAGCGACAGGTCGTAAGTCCCTTCGTTCGGCACTGCTGTAACATTGAACAGTTGCTGAAAGAATGGTCATAAGTTGAGGACAACCTGCATTTTTATTTTCATCAGGAACTTTGCTCAGTTCAGGGCATATTAACGTTTAAAAATTTAGCAATTTAACTCTATTGTTTTAGGATTTTTTATGATTTTGCAAGCATGACAGTTTGAATGTAAGATTGCGGTTTTTTACACAATTTACATCAAGCAGGAACTATGATTCTAAGATCCCCCCCCAAAAAAGCTGCATCTCTGAATTGGATGGTTTCTGAACCCACAGCCACTGACTTGCTGGGATTGAACCTAAGCCTGTTCTTCAATAGTAATCATTTTTAATGTTCAGGTGAGGTTGTAGAATATGATTCATACATGCTGAAGGTTCTGCTGATGTAATGTAAATACATAATGTCTGTTTCTTCATTTTCATACACAGGTCCGCTATAAGGAGGAATTTGAAAAGAATAAAGGGAAGGGCTTTAGTGTGATGGCTGACACACCTGAATTACAGCGAATCAAGAAAATTCAAGATCAAATCAGCAATGTAAGCTGCCCAGCACATTTAATTTTCTGTCTCCATATTTATATATTTAAAAGATATATTTAAAAGTTTTTCCTTTGACAGATTCATCTGTTCCTTTTCCTAAACATCTTGGTTTCAGATTCTGTAATTTTGCTATTAAGGCAGTTATCTCAGGAAAAAATGGCATCTTGTGAGGGTTTGGAAAGACTCAGGGAGAATTGTGACCATCCAACCGACAGTGGGCACAACAGTTGGGGCTACATAACAGGGTGGATTAAGGACCAAAGTGTGAGAGTCTGTTCCTAGGGTGAGAGCAGCTAGTGTGTGTGTGGAGTGGTTTGTAGCCCCCTAGAGTGAGAGCCGGATGGAGGGTTTTGGTTGAGTGGGCCTTTCCTTCCAACTAGCCAGTGAGAGGGACTGGTCTGGGAGGAAGGATAGTGTGTTTGTGAAGGGGGTTGGAGACAGGAGAGCCCTTGGCACTGAGAGCTTGAGCTATAGCGCCATGGGGGCTTCCTTCCTCATTGATCGCCCCAGGATGTGTGAGAGGATGAATGGGACTGGCTGGAGGGGGATGGCAGAGCCTTTTGCTCTTCAAGGAAGGAGATTGATTGCCTTGGGGGGGAAGGAGACTGATTGCCTTGGGGGATGTAGGACAGGACAGTGCATCATAGTGGTGACGGGTATGGGATGCTATGGGAGCCAGAGGGCAGGCCATTACAGGGGAAGATGCCCCCAATGCGTATTATCAGTGGTGTGTTCCACCCGCCGAGCTCATCCCCAGTTCCTGGACAGCATATCATTGGAGGTTCTGCTGCTGCTGCTGAATGCCAGTTAATAGTAAGGCTCTCCTTTTTCAAGATCTTATTGAGGAGGAACGAGCTGACTTGGCTGACTCTGGAAGGGGGGGGTTCCCCTCTCAGAGATGTGTTCAGTCGGCTTTGGACAGGATTACGCCTATGTGGCTTCTCTTGGCCTATCGTTCCCAACCCTCCCCATGGTTCATGGAGGAATTGCGGGTTTTGAAAATGGTCAAGAGACACCTAGTGCACTGCTGGAAGAAGACAAAGGATGACACTGACCAGACATGACTTAGAGTCACCATTAAGGCCTATCTCGTGGCAGTAACAGCAGTGAAACAACATTATTTCTCTGCTCTTATTGCATCCTCAGAGTGTCACCCCGCGGCCCTGTTCTGCATCACCCAATCCCTCCTGAGTCAGGGAAGGTGATCGTCTTCAGGGCCGTGCACATAAGTTTGTTCAGCACCTGATGGACAAAGTCGCTCGAATTCATTCCCAGTTGGATTCCATGTGTGGAGATTGTCCATGTGAGATGCCTGGGGAGAGGTCTGGCCTGATTATCTGGGAATGGTTTGACCCTGTTGAACCTGAGGAAGCGGATAGGGTCCTCGATGCTGTTAGTGCCACCACCTGTCAGTTAGATCCTTGTCCCTCCTGGATGGTGAAAGCCTTCAGGACAGTGACTAGCAGGTGGGTCCAGGCAGTGATTAACACGTCACTAGATGAGGGAACATTTCTGGGGCCTTTTAAGGAGGCCCTGGTTAGCCCCCTCCTTAAAAAACCATCACTGGATCCCACCTGCCTGGACAACTTTTGTCCAGTTTCCAACCTCCCCTTTTTAGGGAAAGTTGTTAAAAGGTGGTGGCCTGGCAACTTCAGAGGGTCCTGGATGAAATGGATTATAAACTTTTACTAAAATCTTGGATTTGAAAGAAGAAAGGAAAAAATCTTGTAATATATTTGTAAGAAAATTCTTCATTAAAAGCAGCTTTTTGAGAGCTTTTACAAAAAAAGCGGACTGATTATAGAATGGCTGCCAGACAAACTAAAATAACAGCTGCGAAGGCTGCAGTATCTTCACCGGCTCAGCCCTCTAAGGCACAAACATCTAGTTTCTCTGCTCCCCCGGCTTCTTTAACCTCTACACAGCCTCAAGCCCCTTTGCCTATTCAACCTCCTTCAGAAATGTTGACTATGAAAGATCTACAGGCTGCATTACTAACACTGACAGATAATATTGAGAGAAGTATGGAGAAAAATATGGAGAGGAATTTTGAGAAATTTGGGGATGAATTGGAGAAAAAGATTGTAACTCACACTGAGGAACAAATTAAAGGAGTAACTGGAGAATTGGGCAAAATTAAAGAAATTATTGAGACTCATAATACAGTGATAAGAGAAGATATTGTGGAAGCTTTTAGGGGGGGTTGGGATTATACTTTGAGAGTGGAAGAGAAAGTGGATGGGATAACAACTTGAGAAAAAGATGCAAGAAATTAAAAGTGTTGTGGAAGATCAAGCTATTATGGCACAATATAATCAGATGATGTGGGCTGTTAGAATTAGAGGGCTGAAAGAAGCAAATCAGACTCAGGAGGATTTGAGAAGGGTTTTTGGAGAAGCTCTTGCAGTATTTATAAATGAGGGGGTACAAGATTTGTCTTGGCAGATAGACAGGATCTATCGAGTTAACTCATGGATTGCTAGACAAAGAAATTTACCTAGAGACATTCTGATTTATTTTGTTACAAGGAGATTTAGAAATCATGTGCTTACAATATCGTATAATAAGAAATTAATGGTGGCCGGTCAAGAGGTTGTGATAATGAAGGAGATTCCTCTATGTTGGTTGAGGCAGGCAGGATTCCCTTGAGTACCATTTGTTTGGGGGTCAAGGGAAAGGGAGGGTTTTGCCTTCTCTTTCTGCTCAAGATCCCCATGTACATTTGGTGGGCCACTGTGTGACACAGAATGCTGGACTCGATGGGCTTTGGCCTGATTCAGCATGGCTCTTCTTATGTTCTTATGTTCTTATGTTCTCTGAAGATGTTAAGAGCAAGAAAAGACTATGCATTCTTGGTGGATGAACTTAGAAAACGTGGTTTACAATATAGGTGGGAGGCCCCAGCTGGTTTTTCATTACTTTACCAGGGTGAAAGATACCATTTGAATTCTGTTTGGAAAGCAAGAGATTTTTTTGCGAATGTGATGAAGGCTGGTGAACCCCCATCTCCAACACCGAAAACTACGGAACCACATAAAGAAGTAAATAAAGAGCAAAAAGAACACCTACAATTTGAAGAGTCACAACCTCAAGGAGCAGCAAGAGTTGATAAAGGAGATTTATTGGATCTGGCTGAACGGAGCCTTGATATATTTCAGCCCCTTCAAGTAGAGATGCCTAGAGATCAAAGGCAAACTCGGGCAACTACCAAACGTAAGGAACAAAAAAAAAAGGAACAACAAGACCGGTCCACAACTGGGGCTTCCGGTGGCTCCGGCGGCGCCGCCAGGGTCTCCTTTGTGAGACTCCGTCATCTGGATGTGTAAAGCCGCGAAAAACAGCGCACATCAGCTGTTTTTTCACGGTGAAAAATCCCCTCTCCGGGCAAAGGAGAGGTGAAGAGCATCGGGAGCAAGGTTGAGCCTTCTTAAATCCCTGAAAAATAAGTTTTCAGGGATTAAGAGTGAGCTCCCTATAGCTCCGGAGGACGCTCCTATCCAGAGACGCTTCTGTCTTCGGGCAGAGAAAGACGCCGCGACCACCTCTGCTTTTTTAAATTTCAACACTGGAGAGACTGTAAGCAGGCTGAATGACGACAGGAGTTTTAAATGGTTTGCAAGTATTTTTATTGTTTTTTTTTGGTTATACATTTCTAACGTCTACAATCAACAATGTTTCAAAATGGCGTTTAGCTTTCACTGTTTTCATTGTTAGGGAAAGTGCTGGAAAGTGAAAGTGGAATTTGTTACTTTTTTCTCTCTTCCTGTTTTTTCAAGCGCAGCTAGAGAGACGGCTGTGATTTGAAATTTAAAATGGAGTGGAATTTACAGCCAAATGCTAAACCTAAGTTGGATTGTACTGATGAATTTTATGAAAAAAGGTCTGATACACAGAAGATTCTTGCGCAAGAGGTTAAAGAGTTTAAAGCATTTTTGAAAGAGGCTTTTACAGAAGTATTATTTAAATTAGCTAAATTCTTTCCTCCAAATGAAGTTGATGTACAACCGACTGCTGAACAATTTATTTCACAATCTGAACATGGAGAAGAGTTAGATCAATTAATTGAAATCTTTTCCTCAAATGAAACTGATTTACAATTGTCTGCTGATTACTACACAACACAAGAGAAATTAGAAGATCAACAGGGAAGAGAAGAGGAGGGTTTTGAGAATGAAGACTATAACTGGATTTTGTTAGATGAAAAGTTTGTTTATGGAGAGCAAGAGGTTTTGTTTCAAGAAGGGGAATTCTGTCTAGCTGGGCAGCAAGAAGAGGACTTAATTGACAAAAGAGAGACATTGTTTTACTTTATGAAGCAATTAGACTATAAAGCGAAATGGATCCTGTTTGATGAACAGTTTATTTATGGAAAGCAAGAGGATTTGATTCAAGAAAGGAAGACTCAATTTAAGAAGCAATTTATTTACGGGGCTGAAGAAATACAGAAGAGAGACTTATTATTTGGAAGGGTGGCCTTGTTATGGCGTTTTATTTGGTTAAAAAAAAACCTAGAATTCGCTTGAAGTAATGAAATTTAAAATTGTATGTAAGGAATTATGGGTAATTTAAAATTATGGATTGAATTAAGGACTAAGATTTTGAGTAAGATGACTAAAGGTTGATATATTTAAATTGATGAAGGATGTATTTGTTTTGGTGATCTAGGTTTGACATTAGATTGGAATGTAAGTTAGAAATGCTATAAATAGTTTGTTTTTATTATGGAGGTTTATTTGTCAGGTGAGAGAGTCCAGAAGTTGTTTGATTAAAAGAAATTTATAACTAAACGAGAGAATTAAGGTTAATCTAAGATTATGGGTTGATTTAAAGATTAAGATTATAAGTAAGTTGTAAGATAGGATGTTTAAATGATATTTTAAGATATATTACTACAAATTAAATTTAGTAGATTTGACTTAGATTGACGGTTTAGATGTTAATGCTAAATATTATTCTTAACAAGATGAGTTGATTGTTTATATTATAAGTAAGGTTTAAAAGAGGATGTTTATATGAAGATATATATTAAGATATATTATGACAAATTAAATTGAATAAGAATATAATTATTATTATTATTATTATTACTATTATTTTGAATCGAGGGATTTATTGATATTGTTATTGTAAATATTATTTGTTTAATTTTAATAAGATGAGATTTTTTTTCTTTTTTTTTGTGTTTTGAGATTGATTTGATTTAGAGAAGGCACATATTATATAGTTTAAAATTCTTGTTAAGATCATATAATAATTTTGTTTGATGTAGTGGGGCTTTCTTTTGTTATACCCTGTAATCATTCTGGGAAGCCGTATAATTTTAGATATGATGTTTTCTTAACTGTATTTGGGGTTGGTGGAAGAATAATTAATTATTGTTACTAATGGGTTGTTCGGGTGGCCTTTGGTGGATTGAAGGATGATTTAAGTGGAAGTTGATAAGAAGGGGGAAGAATAGGATTGAGTTAGAGAAGGATGATGGTTAATTGTTTGAGATGTTTATTTTCAGTTGAGTTATTATTATTAGAAGTATTGGAAATTGTATTTATGTTTTGTTGTTGATTGTTTATTTGTATATTAAGAGTTGATATGATTAGCTTTTTTTTTCTGTTAAAATTAGAAAAAAATTCAATAAAAAATATTAAAAAAAAAAAAAAAAAGACCGGTCCACAACTCAAGAAGCAGTACCTACAAGCGTGGAAGCCATGGGAGCTCGACCAAAGAAGAAAATTGATGAAAATTTTGAATTGGTCTTGCAAAGGCTTTCTGGAGTTGGTCATGTCAAATAAATTTTTGACATGGAATGTTAATGGTTTAAATTCTCCACAGAAGACGAAGAAGATATTTCACTATTTGAATCAATGTAAAAATGATGTAACCTGTTTGCAAGAAACACATATTAGAATTAATGACCAGAAATATTTGATAAATAATAAATTAGGCACACATTTTGTTGCAGCGGCTGCTGAGAAGAAGAATGGAATTGTTATTTACGTTAAAAATCATATAAGATCTAAATTAATAGAATCAGACATACAAGGTAGATATTTAGCAATTGAAATTTTAAAAGCAGGGGAAAAAGTACTTTTGATGGGAATATATGCACCAAACCAACAAGCAAAATTTTATAAGTTAATACATAAAAAGTTAATACAATTTGATTATAGGTCTTGTATTATAATGGGTGACTGGAATGGTGTGATAGATATTGATTTAGATAAAAAGAAGATATCATCAATTCCCCAAATACGCACTAAGTTGCCTAAATCTTTTTTTTATATAAAGGATGATTTTGACTTGATAGATATATGGAGAGAAAGAAATGGCAAAGAGCAAGAATTCACTTTCTTTTCTGAGAGGCACCAGTCATTCTCTAGAATTGACTTTATATTAACTTCAAGTGATTTTCTTTTTAGTTTAAAGAAGGTGAAGATTTTACCTAAAGCTTTAACAGATCATAATCCGGTTTGGATGGAATTAACGGAAGGGCAAAGACCTAAAAGATCCTGGAGATTAAATGAAAACTTGTTCAAATATGATATAAATGTGAAGGAATGTAAAAATTTAATGAAGGAATTTTTCATGTTAAATATGTATAAGGGTACAACTATAGAAATGGTATGGGATGCAAGCAAAGCATATATGCGTGGGATTTTAATTGATTTGAACAAAAGGCATAGAGATAAACAAGAGAAAAAAATGGAAGGAGTTAGAAGAGGAAATAAGAAAGAAGGAACAGTTATTATAAAAATATTAAAGAGGGGATACAGGTCCTACGGAAACAATTTGATTTGTTGATGGCAGACCAAGTTGCTAGGAATATACAATATGCAAAACATAATACGTTTTTTAATTCTAATAAGCCTGGCAGATGGTTGGCCTATATATTAAGGAAAAAACAAAAATCCCGAATAATTGAAAAAATAGAGTATAAAGGGAAAGAGGTGTTTCAACAAGAAATTATTAAGAGAGCATTTTTAGAATTTTATTCTAGATTATATGCTGAGGAGAAGATACAAGAGAATGACATAGATATTTTTTGCAAAATGAAAACATATCAGTAATTAATAATGAACAAAGAGAAAGATTAAATACATTGATTACCTCAGAAGAAATAATTTCAGTGATTAAACAATTGAAAATGGGAAAATCTCCTGGGACTGATGGTTTAACAGCGGATTATTATAAGCATCTTTATATGGAAATGGTGGAACCTCTTAGAGAGTTATTTGTTAATATACCAAAAGGGGGCCAGGTTCCACCTTCAGGGAAAACAGCCTATGTTTCTTTAATTCCTAAAGAGGGACGAGATAAACTTCAACCAGAAAATTTTAGACCTATTTCTTTGTTGAATACGGATTACAAGATCTTTGCAAAAGTGATGGCTAATAGATTAATGACAGTTTTACAACAAACAATTCATACTGATCAAACTGTTTTTTTACAAGGGAGGCAGATGAAAACTAATGTTAGACAACTTTTTTAATTATTAGATATCCGTTTGTACATGTAAACAATGAAAAAGTTCAAGTTAAAGCCATTCAACTTAATACAATCATTTTAAATTTGTAGACCTTCTCACTCCGTATGTCCAAGTTTAACTATAAGCCAACAGGAAAACTAAATTGTAATAGTCAAGCAGAAGGACATGGTAGACCATCTACAAATTCTACAACCAAATTCTACAGTCAAAATCCACAGTCAAAGTTGAAAGTGCACCAGAAAATTACATATAAAGGTCTGTACACAAATGCTAGAAGCATTCGAGCAAAAATAGGGGAATTGGAATGCTTGGTGAAGGAAAATAATATTGATATTATCGGCATAACAGAAACCTGGTGGACGGATGAAAACCAACGGGACACAAGGATTCCAGGTTACAAATTGTATAGGATGGACAGGAGATGGAGAAATTGTGGTGGCGTGGCCTTGTACATAAATGAGGAGTTAGGATCTCATGAACTCGAAATTCAAGAAAATTCAAACTCACCCACAGAAACATTGTGGATAAAAATCCCAGGACAGGAAACTAATCTGATGTTAGGGATCTGCTATCGCCCTCCCAACCAAACTCCAGAGGCAGATTGCTATTTGGAAAAAGAATTTAAGGAGGCCTCAAAAAGAAATAGGGTAGTCATAATGGGGGACTTCAACTATCCCCAAATAGATTGGGTAAATTCTTGTTCTACACATGAAAGAGAGACAAGGTTCCTCGACATGTTAGCCGATTATTCCCTGGAGCAGATGATCATGGAACCTACCAGGGGAAAGGGGATCCTAGACTTGGTTCTAACTAATGCACAGGATTTGGTTCATGATGTCCTTGTAACCGAGCCCATAGGAACCAGCGATCACAACACAATAACCTTCAACTTAACCATGGATAGCAAATTGTCAGTGAAAACTAACACAGAGACCTTAAACTTTCACAGAGGAAATTTTGACAAAATGAGGAAAATAGTAAAGAAGAAACTAAAAGGAACAGTAAAAAAGTCAAATCCCTCCAAAATGCTTGGAAACTGTTTAAAAATACGTTACAGCAGGCTCAAATAAAATGCATTCTTAAAAGAAGAAAGAGGATTGGAAATTCCAAGAGGATACCAGTATGGCTTACGAATGAGGTAAAGGAGGTTATTGGAAAGAAGAAAAACTCATTTAAGAAATGGAAGGCTCTTCCTACCGAGGGGAACAGGAGGGATCACAAACTCTGGCAGACCAAATGCAAGGCGATAGTCATGAAAGCCAAGAGAGACTTTGAGGAGCATATAGCCAAGAATATTAAAAATAATAACAAAACCTTTTTAAGTACATCAGAAGCAGGAACCCAACCAGAAAATCAGTTGGGCCACTTGATAACAATGGTCAGAAGGGGATAATCAGAGAAGACAAGGAGATTGCTGAGAGGCTAAATGACTTCTTTGCCTCCGTTTTCACCGAGGAGGATAGAGAACATCTGCCTGCCACTGAATTAGTTTTCCCAGGGAGGGAAATAGAAGAATTAAACCTGATAGAGATAAACAAGGAAGATGTTCTTGCATGCCTTTCTAAACTAAACGTCAACAAATCGCCGGGTCCAGATGGCATCCACCCTAGAATTCTCAAGGAACTCAAGTGTGAAATTGCTGAACTTCTAGCTAAAATATACAATCTTTCTCTAAGATCAGGCACTGTACCGGAGGATTGGAGGGAAGCAAATATAACCCCGATCTTCAAGAAAGGATCCAGAGGTGATCCAGGAAACTATAGACCAGTCAGTCTAACCTCAGTTCCAGGCAAACTGATGGAAACCATTATTAAAGATAAAATTACAGGGCACATAGAAAAACAGGCATTGCTGAAAGAAAATCAACATGGTTTCTGCAAAGGCAAATCTTGTCTTACTAACTTGTTAGAATTCTTTGAGGGTGTAAATAAATACATAGATAAAGGGGCCCCAGTTGATATTGTATATCTTGACTTTCAAAAGGCTTTTGACAAAGTTCCTCACCAAAGGCTCCTAAAAAAGCTCTCCAGCCACGGAATTAGAGGACAGGTCTTGTCCTGGATTGGTAACTGGCTAAATTGTAGGAAGCAAAGGGTGGCAATAAATGGACAATTCTCCGGATGGAAAGAAGTGAGAAGTGGTGTACCCCAAGGTTCAGTTTTGGGACCTTTACTTTTTAATTTATTCATCAATGATCTGGATGTAGAAGTTAATAGTGAGGTAGCCAAGTTTGCTGATGACACTAAATTGTTCCGGGTTGTGAAAAGTGAAACTGATTGTCGGGAGCTCCAGAAGGATCTCTCGAAATTGTGTGAGTGGGCAACAAAGTGGCAAATGCATTTTAACCTAAACAAGTGCAAAGTTATGCACATCGGGGCAAAGAACCCCAATTATACTTACCAACTGATGGGGACCAAACTTTCTGAGACAACCCAAGAAAGGGATCTTGGGGTTTTGGTGGACAGCTCGATGAAGATGTCAACCCAATGCGCAGCAGCAGTAAAAAAGCAAATTCCATGCTTGGCATGATTAGGAAGGGAATCGAAAATAAGTCAGCAAGTGTTGTATTGCCTCTGTACAAATCGATGGTGAGACCACACTTGGAGTACTGTGTACAGTTCTGGTCACTGCACCTCAAGAAGGATATAATGGAACTGGAAAAGGTGCAAAAAAGGGCAACAAGAATGATCAAGGAAATGGAGCGCCTCCCTTATGAAACCAGATTGCAACGCCTTGGTCTCTTCAGCCTTGAAAGACGGCGTTTAAGGGGTGACTTGATCGAAGTGTATAAAATCATGCATGGGATAGAAAAGGTGGATAGAGAAAAATTCTTTTCTCTATCACACAATACCAGGACAAGGGGGCACTCCCTAAAGCTCATAGCTAAGAAAGTGAGGACAAATAAAGGGAAATATTTCTTCACCCAGAGGGTCGTTGATTTATGGAATTCACTTCCTGAAGGGGTCGTGACAGCTGTCAGCCTTGACAGCTTCAAGGCAGGGCTAGATAGATTCATGGATGCAAAGTGTATCGGTGGTTATTAAAATGGATGTCCATGTGCCGCCTCTATGTTGGTTGAGGCAGGCAGGATTCCCTTGGGTACCATTTGTTGGGGGTCAAGGGAAAGGGAGGGTTTTGCCTTCTCTTTCTGCTCTAGATCCCCATGTACAATTGGTGGGCCACTGTGTGACACAGAATGCTGGACTCGATGGGCTTTGGCCTGATTCAGCATGGCTCTTCTTATGTTCTTATGTTCTAACTACATTTTACCATTTTTAAATTTCACTTCTTTTCAGATCAATCCATTGGACATCAAACAAACAAGTCATCTTATTAAAATTAATAATTTTCATGTCAATATACCCATCCCTTCAACAAGTACATTCTTAGTCTATTTAATATATATCTTCCATTAATCGATAGATATATATTTGTACATGTAAACCAGGGGGAAAATCAAGTTAACTGCTATCCAACTTAATACAATCAATTTAAATTTGTAAACATTCTTCACTCCGTATGTCCAGATTTAACTATAAGCCAGATACATTTTCTTTGATTGGTGTTTCTCTTGTATGTAGTCTATCCAATGTTTCCAGTCTATCATATATTGTTCATTTGAGCGATCCTTCAAATATGCCGATATTTTAGCCATTTCTGCCAAATTTATTACTTTCAAAGTCCATTCTTCAATAGGTGGTATTTCTGGCTTCTTCCAGTATTGTCCCACCAACAGTCTCGCTGCTGTGATCAAGTTCAGAATTAAGTTAGTCTCTGTGGTAGTACAGTCTTTTATGATCCCTAACAAAAACAACTGAGGTAGAAATTCAGTACGCTTTTTCAAGATGGTTTGGAGTGTCCACCATATTTTTCTCCAGAAGGCTTTAATTTTTCTACATGTCCACCATACATGAAAATATGTAGCCTCCATACTACCACACCTCCAGCATTTAGGTTGGGTGTCTGGATAGATATATGATAATTTTTTCGGATCTAGATGCCACCTATAGAACATCTTATAAAATTTTTCCCTTAAATGTTGCGCTTGCGTAAATTTTACATTTCTCACCCAAATTCCCTCCCACGTTTCCATCGTGATAGGTTGCCCAAAATCTTCTTCCCACTTTACCATACAATCCTTGACTAGTACAGTTTCAGAGTCAATTTCTATCAGTACACTGTACACTCGTTTGATATGCATGGGCCCCTGCTCTCTAACCTGTTCAATTAAATTCTCATCTGTAAGGGATAAGCCCTTCTTCAGGTCTTTTTGCCATCTAGACTGCAGTTGCAAATATGAAAGCCAGGTACACACTATTCCTTCATCTGCTAGCGTAATTGATGGCTTTAACGAAAACACATTTTCTTCTTCCATTACAAGTTTACTATAGGGCACCACATCTTGACCTTGTAGTATGTTTGTGTCCCCTATTGCATGTCCGGTTATCATCCAGATGGGAATCTTTTTGTGTAGTAGGTACTGATATTTCTTCCAGACCCACAACAGCGGGATTCTCAGTGGGTGCTCCTTGAAGCTCTTATCCACCTTCTTGTCATACACTAGGTATGCATGCCACCCATATAGCAAACTGTGTCCTTCAACATTCAGTACTCTGTCATTCGTTATATTAATCCAGTCACTCAGTGCCACTGACGCCGCAGCGTAGTAATATAACTTCAAATTGGGCATTTTTAAACCACCTCTTTTCCTTGTATCCTGGATGACTTTTAATTTAACCCTCGGTTTCTTGCCATCCCAAATAAATCTGTTAATGCCCTTCTGCCATTCGTCTAGGTCCACATCCTTTTTGAGTATAGGTAGCATTTGAAAGAGAAATAAAAATTTTGGCAATATATTCATTTTACTGCCGCTATCCTGCCCAGCAGAGACAGTTGTAATGTTTTCCACCTGACCATGTCTGTTTGTATCTTGTTCCACAACACCTCGTAATTATTTTTATATAATTTCCCATTTGCAGCTTCAATCTCAATTCCTAAGTATTTAACTTTCTTAACTATTTCACAGCCCGTTATTCTTTCTAAGTTCTGTTTTGAGTTGTTACCTAATTTTTAACTAGCATCTTCGTCTTAGAAACATTTACTTTGAAGCCTGATACCCTACCATAGTCCTTAATTATCTCCATCAGTCTCTTGGCTGATTGTGCTGGTTGAGTCAGTGTCACCAGCAGGTCATCCGCGAAGGCACATAGTCTGTAGTCCTGTTGTCTAATCCGTATACCTTTTATGTCATCTGCAGCTCGTATCTTGTTCAGTAAAATCTCCAGCGTTAAAACAAACAACAAGGGGGATAGCGGACATCCCTGTCTAGTACCTTTCTCTATATTAAATGAGTCTGTTAAATCCCCATTCACAATGATCTGGCCTGTTTGTTTCTGATAAATTGCCAATATGGAATTAATAAACTGTTCTCCCATTTTCATACCCCTAATCAGTTTTTTCAGAAACGGCCAATTCAGTCTATCGAAGGCCTTTTCTGCATCTACAAACATGAGAGTAGCGGGCACCTGGATATGCTTTTCCAAATACTCTATTATATTAAGAAGTTGTCTTACATTAGTTTTCATCTGACGTCCTTGTATAAATCCAGTTTGGTCCAGGTGAATTATTTTTTGTAACACTGTCATTAATCTGTTAGCCAAGATTTTTGCAAAGATTTTGTAGTCCGTGTTCAAAAGCGAGATGGGTCTGTAGTTTTCTGGTTGAGCATTGTCTTTTCCCTCTTTAGGGATTAGAGAGATGTAGGCTGTTTTCCACGACGGTGGAACTTGACCACCTTCTTGTATGTTGACAAATAGCTCTCTAAGGGGTTCTATCATTTCCTCTCGAAGATACTTGTAATAGGTCGCTGTTAACCCATCAGTCCCGGGCGATTTTCCCTTTTTCAATTGTTTAATCGCTGAAAGTATTTCTTCTTGTGTGATCAATGCATTCAGACTATCTCTTTGTTCATCGGTAATTATCAATAACTTTTCATTTTGCAGAAACTTATCTATCTCTTTGTCTTGTGTCTTCTCTTCGGCGTATAACTCAGAGTAGAATTCTGTAAAAGCTTTCTTGATCATTTCTTGTTGAAACTCTTCCTTTCCTTTATACACTATCTTTTCAATTATGCGGGATTTTTGCTTTTTCCTTAATATATAAGCCAGCCACCGGCCAGGTTTATTGGAATTATGGAATGTCTTATGCTTTGCATATTGTATATTCCTAGCAACTTGATCTGCCATCAACAAGTCAAATTGTTTCCTTAAAATCTTGATTCCCTCTTTGGTATCTTTGTCCTCCGGTCTTTCTATTAATATTTGCTCTTTCTTATTTATCTCATCTTCTAATTCCTTTCTTTTTTTGTTCTTGTTTGCAACGGTGCCTTTTGTTCATGTGTTAGACAACTTATTAACATAATAGAATATTTGGAGAAGAATACTCAGGTGCCCGCAGTTCTTATGTTTTTGGACGCGGAAAAAGCATTTGGCAGATTGAATTGGTTGTTTTTGAAAAAATTGATTGTTAGGATGCAAATGGGGGATCAGTTTATGTTGTGGGTGTCTCTAGACCAGCTTGGGAAATGTCAGAGGATGAGGAGGAGCAGCCAGGCCCCTCTGGGTGTTTTCCCCTCCCGGCAGCCGAGACAGACAGTGAGGAGGTTTGCATGCAGTCTGGGTCAGAATCTCAAAGCGGGGAGTCAGACTTGGAACAGGAAAATATATGGCTTGATCCAAGATTCCGAAGGTTTGATAGGCGGAGGTTTCAGTTACGTGGAAAAAGGAAGCCATGGGGGAAGTGACGTATCGAAAACTATATTAGAAGGTGAAGGAGGGACTAATTCTTTGTCACGAGCAACGTTAATATCAAGTAGTAGCCTGATACCTCGAGGAGTTAGTTTGAACTCAGTTTTCTGGTGTTTTTGGAATCTACGGAAGATTTATGAGGTCTTGGACAACCTGAGAGATAAAGAGTGAGTTATTGGAAGGGGGGAGAGCATGTTTAAGCTGAATGTAAATAAGTCAGACTCGGCCGTTCCGCAAACGAACTGCCAGCATCTTGCTTTGAAGTGAATCTCTTGAACTGTGTTAAATAAAACTCTTAAAGAAATATTCCTGTGGAGTTTACTAAGCTGAGAAGGGCCAGATACAACAGTTTATTAATTCAATATTGGTGATTTATCAGAAACAAACTATCACGCAGCTGTTTTGGTAACAATAAGTGATTGAGTCAATTTAACTAACAATAGAATATTGAAGGGTATGATTTATTATATGGTTGGCATGCATACCTAGTTTATGATAAGAAGCTGGATAGGAGTTTCAAAGAGCACCTATTGAGAAATGCTCTGCTGCGTGTCTGGAAAAAATATCAGTATAAATTAAATGATAAGATTCCTGTTTGGACAGTTCCCAGACACGCAATGGAGAATATAAATAGAGAACAATTACATGATGTGGTGCGATATGAGAAACTCCTACTTAAAGAAGGGAATGTTTTACAACTGAAGCCCCTGAACACTTTAAGGGACGAAGGAATGATTCTTACTTGGTTTCAATATTTACAATTGCAGTCTAGATGGAAAAAAGATCAGAAGATTGGTTTATCTCAAATAGATGAAAACTTAATTAAACAAATTAGAGATCAAAGGTTAATGCATATTAAAAGATTGTATAATGCACTGATTGAAATTGATTCAGAAACTGAATTAGTTAAGGATTGTATGATAAAGTGGGCACAAAATTTTGGACAACCAGTTATGATGGAATCTTGGGAGAGAATTTGGGCGAAAAATGTAAAATTTACACAAGCGCAACATTTAAGAGAAAATTTTTACAAAATGTTTTATAGATGGCATTTGGATCCAAAAAAAACTTTCATGTATGTACCCTAACTTACAACCTAAATGTTGGAGATGTGAATGTATGGATGCTACTTATTTTCATGTGTGGTGGACTTATAAAAAAATGAAGGCTTTTTGGATAAAGTTTTGGTGGATACTTCAAAATATTCTGAAAAAACGTATTGAATTTTCACCACAGTTGTTTTTACTAGGTATTATAAAAGATTGCTCCACCAAAGAGATGAACTTGATTTTGAACTTGATTACAGCAGCGAGACTGTTGGTGGGACAATATTGGAAGAAGGCAGAATTACCATCTATTGCAGAATGGACTTTGAAAGTTATAAATTTGGCGGAAATGGCTAAAGTATCTGCTTACTTGAAAGATCACTTAAATGAAAAATATATGTTGGAGTGGAAAAAATGGATAGAGTATATCCAAGGGAAATATCAATCCAAGAAATTGTTTTTAGCATATAGTTAAATTTTTATTAGGATTTATATATTAATTTTGTTTACCCTGTACTCACTTTGGGAAGCTGGGGGGGTATGTTGGGGAGGGTGTTAGATTGTTAGATTGTTTTGTACTCAGCTGTAATACTGGTAATATATAATAAAAAATGCTTACTGAGAGAGAGGAGTTGCTCAGACGGTACCTCTGGACTACATCTGAAGGGGGGTGAGAGGGAAGAGTAAGAGAGGGGAGAGGGAAGTAGGAAGGTTGGGGCAGAAGAGGTGAAGTGGAGAGAAAGGGAAGGAGAGAGATGGAGGAAGGGGGAAGTAGGTGAAGATAGGGAGGAAGAAAGAGGGTGGATGTGGTGTAGGGGGTGCCGTCCGGGCAACACCTAAGTGTAGGTATTTAAACTTTTGTATGTTGAAAGATGGAAGAGGATGTATTATCTTGAGTTGTACATCTAGGTTTTTTAATAGGTTTTTATTCTGGGATTTTATGTATTTTTTTCTGTTAAAATTATAAAATTAATAAAATACATTTTTAAAAAAAACCATCACTGGATCCCACCTGTCTGGACAACTTTTGTCCAGTTTCCAACCTCCCCTTTTTAGGGAAAGTTGTGGAAAAGGTGGTGGCCTGGCAACTTCAGAGGGTCCTGGATGAAATGGATTATCTGGACCACTTCCAGTCAGGATTCAGGCCTGGTTATGGGAGAGAAACGGCATTGGTCACACCTGTTTATCTCTGGCGAGAGTGAGATGGGGGTTGTGTAACCCTCGCTCTCAACCTCTCAGTGGCCTTCAATACCATCAGCCATGGTATCCTTTTGGGCTGGCCACGGGGGCTGGGCAGCACTCTCCTGTGCTGGTTCGACTCCTTTCTCCATGGCCAGTCCCAATCAGTGTTAAAAGGGAATGAGAGGTCCAGCCCTTTTCCGTGAGCTGCATTGGCTGCTGCTCTGCTTCTGGGTGCAATTCAAGGTATTGGCAATTACCTTTAAAGCCCTTCATGGCATGGGTCCAGGGTACTTGAGGGACTGTGTCATCCCACTGGGGTAGTGCCACCCTATCCAGAATTAAAAATGAAAAGTCCCGGATCTTGAGGCCCCATGCACCCAAAGCCGCCCCACCCATGCCAGCAGAGGAGGCATGCTGTGAGCCCGTCAGCCTGATTATTCTGGCTGGTGGGGTCCAGGAGAAGGGCCTTCTCTGCCATTGCACCTGCCCTCTGGAGCATCTTGCTCCCCGGAGTGAGGTTGGCTCCAACCCTCCTGACCTTCCATAAGAGCCTAAAGACCTGACTCTGCCAATTAGCTTGGGGTTCCAGTGGGGGAGCATCACAGTGAAGGTGGTTTATAGATGAACAACAGATCCCACTCCCTCCCCCCCCATCCTGCTCCTGCCCTCCCCATCTTTTAATTGGGCCGCAGTGTTTGGCTTTTTGTATTAACTTATTTATGTTTTTTAGTTTACTGTATATAGTTTTTATCTTTTATGATTGTAAGCTGCTCAGAGTTACCTTTAGGTAAGATGGCGGGGGCAATAAATTTTACAAATAAATCTTTAAAATGTGAAATTTTCTGTAAACTTAGCAGTTCAAAGTGAGAGTGCTTTTTATGTTGGTTATTTTCAAAAGAGGAGGAAATGTGAACTATTGCAAAGTACTTACTCCTGGTAATGTACCAGTAAGTATGAACCCATCTTTGGATCACAAATATTGTCTTTTCTTTAATATGTATATTTGGTTAGACTTGATAAGAACTTGGATTTTTGGTGTACTCATTTTGTACATGTTTGAGACAGTTGGTGACAAGAAACCTGAATGAAATACCACTATCTATATTGTTATGTTATACTATCTCTCTTTGCATATTAGATCCAGAAAACTTACTTCTCTCATGAGCCAACTGAACAGTACTGGCTCTGCCCTCCTATGTACATGATGTCTGGAAATTAACAAATGCCAGCACATCTTTCTATTCTAAAAGACTGTCTATTCTTATCTTCTTAAATTGTTTTTCCTTGACTGTAGCTTTACTCAGACATTTTCAGCAACTACCTGATGGATATAGTTTGTAAAATTGTGAGCCTATTCTTCTCAGCACCTCAGTTGATTAAATCAATGATGGTATAGTATAGGACAGCCATATCGTACTTTGCCATTTCTTGGATAGCATCAAGGATTAAGTACAGGAACTCTGAAGTCTTTACTCTCACACAAGTTCTGAATGTAATGTGGGTAGGAAATGACGATACAATCAGCATCAGAGCTAGATTGCAGCTTTTTAAATATCCAAGCTCAATACTCCACTGCAGCACAATAACCCTTGTTCATTTTTTATTATTATTTATAGTAGTAGTTTAGTGAAACCTTCTGTGGTGTCAGAGAAAATTTTTCAGGTTCTTTAAAACTGGTGAAAGTACATGTTAATATGAACAAACATCTAAGCTTATTTTATATCAAGTTACAGAATTTGGTCAGTCATCCTACTAGTCAGTAAGTTTTAGTCCTATTATAGGTAGTCCTTGACTTACAACAGTTCATTTAGTGACCGTTCAAGTTACAACAGCACTGAAAAAGTGACTTATGACCGATTTTCACACTTATGACTGTTGCAGCATCCCATGGTCACATGATCAAAATTTGGATGCTTGGCAACTGGCATGTATTTATGATGGTTGCCATGTCCTGGGGTCACATGATCACCTTTTGCAACCTTCTGACAAGCAAAGTCAATGGGGAAGCCAGATTCACTTAATCATGTTACTAACACATGCAGTGATTCACTTAACAACTGTTGCGAAAAAGGTCATAAAACTAAGCTAACAAATGTTTCACTTAGCAACAGAAATCTTGGGCTCAGTTGTAGTTGTAAGTTGAGGACTACCTGTATCAGGAAATGTATTAGTCAGGAAATGTAGATAGTATGTGCAACTTAATGAAGACCAACTGAGACTTTTTTAAAGTTAAAATTTAACCAGTCTCCCTCCTTCATTTCTCTCCTTTGTGTGTGTGTGTATGTGTGTGTGTACAAATGCAAATACTTGTTGATTAAATTGAGGATAGGTACTTCCATGGAACAAATTGCTAAAATAAAGGTGAGGAAATTCATACACAAACTCATGCAAGTAGAGTAAAGAACATGGAATAGAACAGAACAGGTGTGAATAAAGTTTCAGTAGAGTAGTTGAAAACAGTGTTTTGTGATTTCTTAATATCCTCTCTGTATAATCATAACTGCAAATTATTTTGTCTTCAACTCTTGACTGAACTGCTCTTAATTTGCTGTGGCCAGTAGGACTTGTAGATGCCTTGTAGAATAAATTGAATCCCTTGGGGAGTTGCTTCCCAGGCCCTCTGATCCATGGTCTATTTTTGCCAGACATGATTTGAAGTTTTAAATTAGGTAATTGCTTTTCTGTTTTGCTTTCCCCCTCTTCAGTTACAGACTCACTCCAGTTCTGTATGCCTCCTGCTGCAACTGGATGTATGCATTGGAAAAATTCTTGTCTGATGCTTACAGCCCAACCCAGTTATGGAATGGGACGTTTAGGCACAAACCCTTGGCCGCGCCTCCTTTGCCTCAGCCCGTTTACAGCCAGCTTTCCTCCTCCGCTGGTCCTCCCCCAGCCATTCTCCACGGCCAGTGGGCCCCTGGCCCTCTGCTCTGCACCCTTTGGCCCAGGCCTTTGGCTGCACGGGACAAATAGCCGCCAGCCAATTGGGTGGCAGGCAGAAGCAATGGTGCTGTGGGGGCAGTGTGCAATTGGTGATGGGCGATCACAGGGGCTGTAGGGGGGCAGTGCGTGATGCAAGATTTTTTTAAAAAGTACTGTGGCTGCTCCACAAGTTTTGGGGCCTTGCAGCTCTGTCACCAGGACCGGAGGGAGGGGGAGTGGCGGCAGGAGTAGCAGCCACTTGGGCCACTGGGGGGGCAGACAGGCGAGAATGTGTTGGGGGGACCAGGAAGGAAGGAGGGGCGTCTCAAGGGGGCTTCACAAAGATAACTTGGCAGAGTCCGGTTAGGCGTCGCAGCATAACGGGCGCAGGAAGACAGAGCTCCATCCTCCGCATTCAATTTCACCCCGCTGGGGACCCTAAAAAGGGTCAAAAGTTGCCCCAGAGAGGCGACGAAGGAGGGGACCCTTGTTGATTGTGGAGGGGCAGCAGCCTCTCTGTTTTATCCGAGGAAAGACTGGCTACACTTCTGTGGCCAGTCAGAAGCTGCTCACAACTGAAGAAAATAAGCACTAAAGAGCAACTTTTGAGCAACGTGGATGGAACTGTTTGAGACTATATCTTCTCCTTATGATTTTAAGACTTTTTCCTGGAAAAAAACACCCAAAGCAAAGAATCCTCCCCGATGAGAGAGGGAAGGGGAATTTCCACCCCATTCCCTCAGGAAAAGAAAAGCGATGAACTAATTCCTTGGGGGGAAACAGAGAAAATCACAAGAGTATTTTGGAACCAATACAAATATATAGCTCTGAAATTTGGGGACTAAAAGTATTTTTGAGACTTTTTTAGAAAAGAGACTTGAAAAGTTTGTAATATAAGTTTGGATTTAAAAAGCTGGAAGACGGCGTTAATGACATCTAGTGGAGAACTATGGCACTACAATTTATTATTAAAGGAACTTGGCTTGAAGCCCAGACTCAGATAAGACTTTAGTTGTCCTTGGAAACTTTCACTTTTGAAGACTGCAGCTGGGAAAAGGGAAAAAAACTCTTGGGCTCTTTTTTGTTGTTCCTGGAAACTCACTTTTGCAGACTGCAGCTGGGAAAAGGGGAAAAAACCCTCTTGGGCTGCTTGTCTGTGTTGGGGACTAAAGACTACACACAAAAACAAAATGAGTGTTCCATACTTAGCCTTAAATGGTAAAAAATCATCTTTAACACCTGTCTCCGAAGTTCCCAGCTTGATATACCAACAAGAAATGCTAATGAATCTCAGAAAGAAATTCTTTCTATGTTGAAATCAATCCAACAGACAATGTTTTATTTCATGATGAGACTAAAAATAACGCAAATGAGATAAAAGAACAATTTTCTAATGTAAACTTACAAATCCAGACAATGACTACAAAGAAGGAACTAGTAACCCAGAAAACAGAAGGAAAATTAGAAGAAATGGATCCAAAGATGGAGGACCTAAAGCAGGGGTCTTCAAACTTGGCCCTTTTATGACTTGTGGACTTCAACTCCGAGAATTCCTCAGCCAGGCATGCTGGCTGAGGAATTCTGGGAGTTGAAGTCCACAAGTCGTAAAAGGGCCAAGTTTGAAGACCCCTGACCTAAAGGAAGGAATTAACAGACAGATACAGAAAAATGAAAAATTAGAAGATGCAGTGGTAACACCGGAAATGGAAAAGATATCTTACTTGTCAAGATCTCAAAACACATTTGAGGATAAGAAAGAAGAGCTGATCCAATGGATGATAAAGCTGTTCGGAGAAATGCTGAATATTGACAAACAAGAAATGAAAAGAAAAACTGAAGAAGAAAGATGGAGGCTGTTTAATGAATATAAATGGGTTGAGCATTCTTCCAAAAATACTTCAATCAAATTCTCTTCCTCATTCCTAACAATATATACAAAAACAGAGGAAGAATTACTTGATGATTCAAATGTACTGACTTGGAAAGTTATTTGGCAAAGGAAGAACGCTAGAGTAAGACTAAAGAAAATAGAGGTTTTGACCTATTAGATGGAATATTATACTATTAAACAGATGTTTGAATATGGTTAAGAAAATAGATAACTGTTAGAAATAAAAGTATTATTATTAGAAGGATAGGATTTGTAACTAGAATATTATATTTTGTTATAAGATGGGAAATACGAAATATGAAAATTGTATATGCCCAGTGTGGGAAAATGCATACCACCAGAAGAAGAGAGGATCGAGGAAGCACTGGATGGTGTAGTATTGGAACTAGACTGAGAAAGTTAATATGTACCACTGAATTACCAATTACTTGTGGAGCAGCAGCTTCCTTTTTTTTCCACCCTCCCGTCCGTTGCCTGGACTCCAGCCTGACACCCGACACCCCCCGCAATTGCAGAACCCCCACTGGACCTGCTGTTTGCCTGTGCACCCCCCAGTCCCCCCTGTAATTGCAGAAGTCTTGCCGCTCACCTGGGCACCCCCCAACTCGCCAATTGCGGAAGCCGCACTGGCCCTGCCATTTGCCTGCGCACCCCCCAGCCCCCCCACAATTGCAGAAACCATGCCAGCCCTGCTGTTTGCCTGTGCACCCCCTAGCCCCCCTGCAATTGCAGAAGCCGTGCCAGCCCTGCTGTTTCCCTGGGCACACCCTAGCCCCCCCGCAATTGCAGAAGCTGTGTCGGCCCTGCCGTTTGCCTGCGCACCCCCAGCCCCCCAATTGCAGAAGCCACATCGGCCCTGTCATTTGGCTACACACCCCACCAACCCCCCACCCAATTGCAAAAGCTGTTCCAGTGCTGCCGTTCGCCTGTGCACCCCCCACAATTGAAGAAGCCATGCTGGCCCTGCTATTCACCTGCGTAACCCCCCAGCTCCCCCTGCAATACCAGCCCGAGGCTCCAGTCCACCTTCACCCACTGCCCAGGATTTTCATGTGCATCGGCTGGCTTGGGAGGCAGTGGTGGGGTGCAGCCCAGGCTGGCCCAGCAGCAGCAGCAGCAGCAATAGCAGAATCCCCCCGGGACGGCCTAGCCGGCGCCAGCTGTGTGCTATTTAACCCTAAGCGCCTAGACCAGAGCCTCAGGTTGGTAAGGAGGCGGAGGCGGAGGCTCCAGGTGTGTTTTTATGTTTTTATTTGGGTTTGTATGCCGCTCCTCTCCAGGGGACTCGGAGCGGCTAACAACATATATATAACAGTGAAGTACCATAAAAAACCCAAACAAATATATCTAAAAAAAATCAATAAAAAAACACACATTCAATTCAACAATCAACCACAGTCATCCCCAGGCCTGCCGGCAAAGATGAGTTTTTAGATTTTTCCGGAAGGCTGGGAGAGTCGGAGAAACGCGGACTTCAGGGGGCAGTTGGTTACAGAGGGCGGGTGCCACAACAGAGAAGGCCCTCCCCCTAGGGCCCGCCAAACGACATTGTTTCGCTGACGGGACCCAGAGGAGGCCAACCCTGTGCACTCTCACCGGTCGTAGAGAAGTATGTGGCAGAAGGCGGTCCCGTAAGTATTCTGGTCCCATGCCATGAAGGGCTTTATAGGTGATAACCAACACCTTGAATTGGGCTCGGAGACCAATAGGCAACCAATGCAGCATGCGGAGTGTTGGTGAAATGTGGGCACAACGCGGAAGGCCCACAACTGCTCGCGCAGCTGCATTTTGCACTAATTGTAGTCTCCGAACACTCTTCAAGGGTAGCCCCATGTAGAGAGCGTTGCAGTAGTCGATCCTCGAGGTGACAAGGGCATGTGTGACTGTGAGGAGAGACTCCCAATCCAAGTAAGGACGCAACTGGTGCACCAGGCGAACCTGGGCAAATGCCCCCCTCGCCACGGCCGCAATGGGACAGGCCAGGCGACGAGCGGAGCACTCTGCCACTGCTTCCCCCTCGGAGCTGCAAGCGCAAGGCAGCTCCAAGGCAGCACAATCTAAAATTTTCTTAATTATCTCTTCCTCCGCTGGTAATTCTTCATCCTTCCAATGTTGAGCAAATACAATTCTCGCTGCAGTTAATACATGTAACATTAAATATACACATTCCTTCTCATACCTTCCTGCAATTATACCTAACAAAAATAATTCTGGCTTAAAATCTATGTGTTTTTTAGTCATTTTCTCTAACCATATATGTATTTTGACCCAAATCTTTTTGTCAATCCCCGTGGGCTCGACATTGACCGGGGGGGGAGGGAGACGATGATACCGGGGAGGAGGCCAGCGCCACCACCGAATGGCTGAGAGGTTCCACGGCTCGGCCGCTAGACAGCTGTTCGGTGTGGGAAGGCCCCAGGGAGGAGAACAGCGGTAAAGACGTCCACCAGGAAGAGGTCAGCGGAGGCTAGTGGCAAGGACGACACCCGGGGAGAAGCCAGGGGCAGTCCTACCTGAACTGTGGCCAAAGGCGGAGCCACTGAAAAGCTGAGCAGCCGTGCGTCCAACAAGCAGCTGATCGGCGCAGGAGCGTCACCCGGCAGTGCGAACTGATCGGTCGAACAGAGAAGAGAGCCAGAGGCCTGCGTCGCTGTTCTTAACATTAGCCACCAGATGCTGGCTAGGTGGGTGGGGGGATGGAGCTGGTGGGGAGGACTGTATGTAAGGCGCTGGGAGGAAATCACTCCCAGCGGTAACTTTGTTTGCTGTGATTAAATGCTGGTCAGACCATTCTGATTTTTGCCAGCCACCTTGATGTCTACCACTTGTTTTCTGTGGGAACCAGGGGTTGGTAAGGACACTGACAGAAAGTTAGCGCTCCTCTTTGTTTTGTCCCTACCCATTGCCCTGTGCTCTGTTCAGGGAATGGCTGAGGGTACACAGGAGATGGTGCCTGTGGGTGAGCCAGCTGGGGGAGAGCCAGCTGAGGTGGCAGCGCCAACTCCGGATGTGAGAAATGAAGATGCCCAGCCGGTGGTGCGGCCCAAAGTGTGTGAGGCCCAGCCTGCAGGTCTGGTGAGCGACACACAGACATTTCCAGGGGTGATGCAGGATGCAGGAGCCTCAGGAGAGTGGTGGCATAGTTCAGCTGTCATCGGCTTGGCAGCCGGCCAAGTACACATACCGGGTGCTTCATGCCACCCCATGATGGAGTGGAGAGAGAGGCGTCTGACAGATGATGATGAAGGGGACTGGAGCTATTCCACGGCACCAGGGCGACACACAATGGACATTCTGAGGGAGAGGTTTGGAGAGACTGTGTTCCAGGGTCCCCCCTCATGGCCGATGTAGGAGGTGGGACCCAAGACAGCTGCATGGCCATGAACGGGGACCCAGCCAACCCAGTCGGGGCCGATCAGGTTTCGTTTGTCTAGGCCAACGTTGAAGTTAGGTGCCAGCCACACTCCTGACACCCCGCAGGTGGGAGGCCCTGATCAGGGTGTGTTCCTGCCCATTCCAACAGGACAACCGCAGGCTGCGTGGGAAGGCAGGTCACTGATGGTTCCAAGCAGAGCCCCCCCCTAGGGGTCCAGTTCCAGCGGCCGGATCAGTGGCCCGGTGGGGAGCAGGGACTGGGGAACAGCGCTCCCCACCTGCGGTTGACGCTCTACAAGGCCCGGGATGGCCCTTGGGGTCATGGGCCCAGGGGATGGCCTGGGGTCCTCCACCATTGAAGGCGACGTTCGATGAGAACCCGGATCGTTTGGCAATGTTCCTAAGCCAAGTCATTAGCCATTTGGACCAATACAACCAGTTTTATCCATCCCAGTGGGCGATGGTGGTGGCGGTAACTGCAGGGTTGCATGGTGAAGCGGTGGAATGGGTGGCGGATTTATACAGCGACCATGCCAGGGAACTAGCCAATGCCGGCCTGTTTCTGGAGGGTCTGCATTCCTGTTTTGAGGATGTATCACGAGTTCAACAGGCAGAGGGGGAATTGCTGGCACTGAAGCAGCGGGGCCGGTCTGCGGCTGACTATGTATGTGAGTTTTGGTGGGTGGCCAGCAGGCTGCGGTCCTAGCTGGAATGCCTGCTGGTTCACCAATTCCGGGCAGGTTCGGACTGGGACCTGCGCCAGGCATGTGTCTACCGGGGTGACCCAAGTCGGTTACACGACTGGTTTCATGTGGTGGTGGACCTGGATGCAGGCCTGCAGGAATTCTGACCAAAGGGGGATGGCCCCTTGGCGCCACGCAGGGCCATGAAGAGACCAAGGGACGAAGGGCAGAGGGCCCAGGGATCTGGTCCGGGTTCCTCTGCGGGTATTCCTTGGCCATCATTTAGGTGCTTCTGCTGCAACCAACTGGGACATCGGGTGGCGGAATGTCCAGTCCCCGT
Source organism: Bothrops alternatus (assembly GCA_034064705.1). Taxonomy (NCBI): domain Eukaryota; kingdom Metazoa; phylum Chordata; class Lepidosauria; order Squamata; family Viperidae; genus Bothrops; species Bothrops alternatus. Next base: position 6,772,893 of record JARGCV010000004.1, on the reverse strand, counting down.
TCCAGGGGGGAAGCCAGGGACCCCCAGGAGAGCTGGAGCCACACCCAAGAAGACCCCAGAGAAGTCGAGGGTGGTGCACCAGGCAGAGAGCCCCACCCTTCGAGGGGGGGTCCCGGAGGAGGAGGAGGCAACAGCCGCCACAAGATACCAACTGGTAGCCTACGACAGCAAGGATGAGGCAGCAGAGGATCCGATGGTAAGTGAACCTGTACGACCATTCGTCATCCCCATTGTTTTGACAGATCTGCAAACAGGCCACCGTGGGGAGTACAGGGCCCTAATCAATTCCGTCTGCACCCGTTGCCTGATCAGCAAGGCCGTAGTGGCTGAGGTGGGGATTAGAGTGAGGCAGATGGCCAGCCCAGTACGGTTTGAACAGGTGGATGGCTCCCTTCTGGGGGGGGTCTCTGGTTACCCTCATAACGGAGCCAGTTTGGCTGGAGATGGGGACCCATTGGGAGGTCCTCCGGTTTATAGTGGTCCCCTCCATGACAGAGGCTGTTACCTTGGGACTAGCATGGCTGGACAAGTGGGGTCCTACGATCTGGTGGGAAGGGGGATACCGAAAGTTACGGATTGGTGTTGGCCCTCAACTGCCTGCTCACGAACAAGCAAAAAAGGGTGGAGAGAGAAGCAGGGAGGCAGCGGTGGGGCAAGGACGTGCGAGGGGGGAAGCCCCCTTCCCGGCAGTGTATGCCAACCTTGCCGAGGTGTTCAGCGAGTGTGAGTGTGATGTGCTACCTCCTCACCAGCCAACTGACTGTGCTATTGACATTTTGCCTAGCGCCAAACTGCCGAAACCCCGGATGTATGCGATGACTCCCAAAGAGATGGAGGAGCTGCATCAGTACATTTTTTATACAATATTTTATTAAATTTTATGAGAATAGGGGAGGGATAGGGTCAATATAGGTATTGGGGTTCAGGGTAGGGTTCAGGGATGGGGTTGGGATAGGGGTAGGTACAACGTTGGGGTTGCCTACAATAACATTTCCAAACTTTAGCAAGCATACTATTGTCCGGATACAAATATTCAATAACAGTAATTAATATGATAGTAAATAGCTATAGTCAATAAGAATAACAGTAATGATAAAAAGTATCAATCAGTAGATATCATTCATCTTATTAAATATCACAATCATTTCTCGCTAGTTCGTTTTGCTAACCATTGGTAAAGTTTTCCCATGTTTTAAAATAGACTGAGTCTTCTTTCTCTTTAATCTTTAAGGTTAGTCTGTCCATTTCTGCACATTCTAAAATTTTCCTAATTATGATCTCATCAGAAGGTATATTTTCATTTTTCCAATATTGGGCAAATGCTATTCTCGCAGCTGTCAATATATGTAATATTAAATACTCATTCTCTTTCCCATATTTGGGTCCTAATATTCCTAACAAAAACAGTTCTGGCTTAAATTCTATCTGTATTTTAGTCATCTTTTCCAACCATGTATGAATCTTAAACCAATTTTTTTTGCACTAGGACATACCCACCAGATATGGTAATAAGTACCTGGCTTTTGTTTACATTTCCAACAATTATTCGAAACATTTTTAAATATTTTCGCTAGTCTTACTGGTGTCATGTGCCATCTATAAAATATTTTATACAAGTTTCCTTTATATGAAGCTGCTTTAGTCAGTTTAATGTTTCTATCCTGTAACTTTTGCCAATCTTCTAAGTCTATAGAATATCCAAAGTTTTTTGCCCATACTATCATTGTTTCTTTTACTTGTTCTTCTTCCATCTTCCAATTTAGCAGAAATCTATAAAGTTTCTTAATGAAGTTTTCATCTGTTTTCAAAAGTATTTGGTCAAATTCTATCTGTTCTTTATAAAATCCCATTGTCTTTACATCTTTCTCATATCTTGTTTGGATTTGCAAGTAAGGCCACCATGATAAGTCAATACCTTGTTGTTGTAGGTCTTGCCTGTCTTTACGTTTTCCATCCTTGTCCAAAATGTCTTTGTAAGTAACGAGTTTGTCATAGTTGATTAAATTTGGGTAAGCAAAAGCTTCCATTGTTGAAAGCCACTGTAAGGAACCACTTCAATTCACATCTTAAGAAAGCAGAACTCTTGGAAACAGTTTCTCCAACAGGAACTTTTATTAAGAGAAATTGATAGCAGGCATGATAGACAGGATCTGAGGGATTCCCTCACAAATCGATGTTTTAAAGTGTCCCTAATCACCCCCCACCCCGCAGTTCTTCCAGGCGATTCAGACCAGCATATTTCTAGGTGTTAAATCCAGGAAAGATAACATCAATCCAGCTCCATTGTACATGATCATGCAACAGCTCCTCACACCTTATTTTGATGACAGATAAATAACCCAGATTCCAGAGGCTGGATCTTTTCAACCCCCTCCCCTTTCCTAGCTGCTCGTAAGGAGGAAAGTTCAGAGGTGCATAGGATAAGAGGCAAATGGTTACATTGTAATGGTTAGCAGAGGCAAATAAACAAAAGGTTACTTTGTAGTGATTAGAGGAAGTGAAAGTAATAAAAAACCCTCCCCCTTGGGAGTATGGCAGGACCCAGGAAAGGGTAAGGATTGATTTTAGATCGGAGGAGATAGATAGAAAGGAAATATGACTGGATCCTGCCCTCCTTAAAAATAAGAGAGATCCACCTGTAGAGAAAACAAAACAGGTATAAAAGTTAGTCTAGCTTCTTAGGATATTCTGTATGAAACTTCTTTAACAGTTTCGGGGCTCTGACATGACATTTATGGACCCACTCGTTTTGTGAGGAGGGGAGGTGTTTCCATGCTACTAGGTATTGAGTTGTCCCATGATATCTCCTAGAGTCTAGGATTTCCTTTATTTTGAAGTGTTGTTCTCCTTCCACCATGATTGGAGGTGGTGGGGATTTTTGGACGTAAGGGTGACTTGTTCTCTTTTCAGTAAACTGCAGTGAAAGATTGGGTGTATTTGCCTGAGATTTTTGGGTAATTCTAATTCTACTGTTACTGGGTTTATGATTCTTTTAATTGGAAAAGGACCTATATATTTTGGTCCAACTTTTTTACAAGGTTGTAGGGATGTTAGGTATTTTGTAGACAAATATACCATTTCTCCTACAATGAATGGTGTGGGTTCAACTCTTTTTTTATCTGCTTGTGCTTTGTATGCTTGCCTATCTTCGTCTAAGGCTTTTCTAACTATTGGCCAGGTGTTTTGTAATTTTTCTATCCACTCTTTCAGTGATGGGATTGCTGGTTCATTTGGGATTAATTCTGGCATGGGGTTGAAACTTTGACCGTTGGCTATTTGAAAAGGAGTGTAGCCTGTGCTGGAGTGGACTGCATTATTGTAGGCAACTTCTGCGAAGGGGAGTAGGTCCGTCCAATTCGATTGCTGGAAATTAATGAAGCATCTTAAGTATTGCTCAAGTACTGCATTAGCTTTCTCTGATTGGCCGTTCCCTTGAGAATGATGACTAGATGACAGTCCCTGAGTGGTCCCTAAAAGGGACAAAAATTCCTTCCAAAATGCAGACGTAAATTGCACTCCCCTATCAGATATGATGCATTGGGGTGCCCCATGCAGTCTGTAAATATGCTGCACGAAACGTTTCGCTAAGGCTTTTGCGGTGGGAATCGTTTGGCAAGGGATAAAGTACACCTGTTTAGAAAACGAGTCCGTGACCATCCAGATGACAGTATTCCCATTGCTTTCTGGTAAATCCACTATAAAATCCATGGCTATTTCCCTCCAGGGGGCTGAGGGAGTCGCCACTGGTTGTAACAGTCTGGGCGATTTCCCTTGCAACCTCTTAGCAGTCGCGCACGTTGGGCAGCTGGCCGTGTAACTTTCTATGTCCTTTTTCATGGATGGCCACCAAAATTGCCTTTTAATTAAATGTAATGTTTTTACAAATCCAAAATGCCCTGCTGATTTTGTGTCATGGCACCTCTGGGTGGTTGGTATATATAATTTTTCCCCACCCAAGGCAATCCGTATTTAATTGTGCACACGTGTCTATTTTTCTGGAACCATTCATCTGTTTCCAAAGTTTTCCAGAATTCGATTCCAGTTTGGCTACCCAGCTGCGGTTTTAATTTAGCCTGGGCTCTGGTAATTACTGGCGCTGCCAGTTATGATTCTGCCATAAGTGGTTTGGAATCAGTGGCTCATGTGCTGTTATATTGGGGCATGCGAGATAGTGCATCTGCCAGGAAGTTCTCCCCCCCCCCGGCAAGTGCTTGAGCGTAAAGTGGAATTGGTGAAAATGCTGGGACCAGCAGGCTTGCTTGGGAGTGAGCTTCCTGGGTGTTTTCAAGGCTTCCAGGTTTTTGTGGTCTGTCCACACCTGAAAAGGGATTTTATTCCCTTCAAGGAACTGGCGCCACGTAAGTAATGACCAACGTATCCCGTATACCTGGTGGAATTCGTATTTCGAGATTTGGCATATAGGTGGGCAGCTCGCAGTTTCTTTAAAACCACTATGACTAGGTTGACATGTTCCTCTTTGGATTTGGTGAAGATAAGGATGTCGTCTAAGTAAACAAGAATCCCCTTAAATAGGTGTTTCCTTAGTACTTCGTTGATTAATTGCATAAATACTGTGGGACCCCCTTGTAATCCAAATGGCAAAACATTGAATTGGTAGCACCCCATTTGGCAATTAAATGCAGTTTTCCATTCATCCCCTTCCTTAATTCTAATGTGGTAATACGCTTCCCTCAGATCTAATTTAGTGAAAATTCTTTCTTTCGATAGGTGTGATAACATGTCCTTCATGAGGGGTAGGGGGTATAGGTTGCTTTCACTGATTGCATTCAATAGGCGGTAGTCCACGCATAAGCTTAAAGTGCCGTCCTTCTTCTCTCCAAAGAGGACCGGGGCGGCCACTTTAGGCTTGGCAGGTTTGATGAACCCCCTTTCTAGGTTTTTATTTATGAATCTTTCCATTTCCTCCTTCTCCTTAGGGCTCATGGATTATAGTCTGGGCTTCAGGAGTTTTGCCCCGAGCTTGAATTCTATGGTACAATCTATGAATCAGTGAGGGGAGAGCTCATCCGCCCTCTCCTCACTGAAAACTTCAGCAAGTTGTCGGTATTCCTCTGGTATTTCAGGTAGCCCCTTTTCTTTTCCCATGGATGCTTTTTCCGTTCTTAATTTTGGTAGGTCCCCTTGGGGTTTTAAGTCTGTAGGGCAGGGCTTTTCAACCGGTGGTAAACGTACCACTTGTAGTACATTAATGAGTGGCAGGTGGTACGCAGCCCTGCCTAGCCAAGTGTAGTGGGGGAGGGAAAGAGCCAGCATAGCAAGGACTTACAGTGAGAGAGTTCTCTGGAGCTGTAAAGGCCCCAGGCTCACTTCTGGTTCACCCTCCCCCATGAGAAAGGAGGAGGGGGGCGGAGACAGGAGAGCCTATAAAAGGAGGCAGTTTGGGCAGGAGAGGGAGAGAGAGAAAAAGCAGCAGCCTTGGGAGGAGGCAGAGTCAGCTGCACCCAAGGGGTGGGGGGAGAGGAGATCAAGCAGGCTGGCCATGAGCCAATCTACAACTGCTGTGGCAGCCACCTGTGCTGGCAGCAGGAAACAGGCAAGAAATGCAGCGGGGGAGGGGTCACCCTCCAAGAGGAATGAAAAAAGGCAGCAATGGCTGGAGGTGAGGCACGGAGGAGGGAAGGAGATGGAGAATGGAAGGATTCTTATGTGCTTTTGTGACTTTGAAGTTCTGGGATTTGTGCAATGAGGGCTTTGTGTTCTTAAGGAGTGTTTGGCAATTTCTATTTGGCTGATGGTGCTCTGCTGTTCTATTGCTCTGCTGTTGTTAGCTGTAAGTTTTGCTGCAAGGGATTTTGAAGTATTTTTCTCCTGAATGGATTTTGCCTGTAGCATTCCTTTACTTATGAATGGAGCCATTTGGGGAGGTTGCCTTAACCGGCAGACAGTACTTACATTTGTTTTTCTTCCTTAAGTGCCGGCTGTGCTCCTTACTTTCCTTTCTAGCCAGTAGCTAATTCTTAAAGGGGAATGTGCCTTTTTAAGCTAATTCACTCAGCAGCTTGTCTTTTCTGTCTCTGGAGGCCTTTCCTTGTTTGATCAATATACGAAAGAGGGAAAATATGGGGGGGGTTCAAATTCTTCCTTCAGAAGGAGATGGGAATGAGAAAAAGAGAGGCAGGGAAGGGAGGGAGGAAAGGAAGTCCCGCCTTAGCACTTGGCCACCAGCAGTTCTGCCATTGACTTTGCTTGTCAAAAGGTTGCAGAAGGGGGTCACATGACCCTGGAACACTGTGACCATTATAAATATGAATCAGTTGCCAAGCATCCAAATATAAATCACATGACCCTGGGCATGCTGCAATGGTCATAAGTAAAGTGGGAAAATAACAAACTAACAAGTTAAACTAACAATTTATAACTGAAAAGGAAATATGGTTAAAGTGTCTGAGCTTGGCTTGGAAGGAGGTTTCCTGTCTCACGAGATAAGTCTAATTTAGCTTTGCTGGATCAGGATTTATAGCTTTGCTGGATCAGGATTTATGGTGGGTACGTCCTGTTTTGTCTACAAGCATATGATCAATGACCGCTGTCTGGTAACTGTTCACATGTACGGATAGGGAAGTATAGAATGTAACCATGTAAGGAATATTGTGTGATCAGGAAATGTATACATATTATTGGCTATAAATATGTTGTGAAGACCACCCTTCGGGGTTCAGACCCCTTTGCTTGCTGAACCTGCGCAATAAACCTTTCCTTCTCCAGAAGAGCTGGCTCCTGTCTCATTATTCTACTACAGTTTCTGGCACCGTCAGATGGGACATTGGAGTGAGGCGATGTTTCGCTGAGGACGGCTTGACCCCCTCGGCAGTGCTGGGAAGCCTCCACTGAACATTCTCCAGGCGCCCCGGGGGTGTATTCCTCCGGGAGACAGCTGTGGCTTGTCAGCAGAGCCGACGGTGCAGAGAGCCAGTCAAAGAACCCTTGGGAGAAGGAACGGAGGTCTGAACCATCTCCTGGCTGGGACAAGACTCCACAGGCGAGTATGTGGTAAAAGTGGAAAGTACCTATCTCGTTTGAAGATAGAAGAGGGGGACTTATCACCCTCCTGGACTCAGGACGTCATTCCTAAAGAAGTCCGTGTTAGGTTGTGTGGGTGGTTAAGCCACTGCATTCCCTATTGGTGACCATTGGAACAGCCGGCGCCGTAGGTCAGTGGCAGTGTTGTTAGGATGGGGGGGGCGTAGCAGCATTCCCAGCACACCGCTGGAATGCATGATGAAAGGATTTGATCAGTATTTTAATCATACCCAATATAGAGTGCCCTATCCCAGGGTAACAAAAGATAGATTAAGATTTCTGTGTGAATTTCAATGGCCCTATATGGATGTTGGATGGCCCCCTGAAGGAACTTTTAAAATGCAAATTATTGATGATCTTACTTCTCTGATAGCAGCAAATGAGGAGAGCTATCCCAATCAGTTTCAATACATAGATCAGTGGGGGGATGCGGTGGCTGAGCAGGCTGATGATTTGTTGCAGTGTCAGGCTGAAATGGTTCGTTTATGTGTAATGAGACAAAAGGATAAAAAGCTAAAAGTTACATCTAAAAGACCTAAGGATGGGAAGGTTTCAGAGACTGCACTATCTGAAATAAAGAAAGAGATTAAAGTGGCAGTAGAGGAAGTAGTTTTTAGACCTCCTCCCTATGTGCCGTGTTCACCCCCATGCCTCAGATACCAGCAGCAGCAGCTGCTGTGCCTGGGGTTATGCAATTTAGGGATAGGCAGCCGGAGGTGAGGCCAAGACAGAGAGGGGGCCGGTAGCTTTCAAGGAAGAGGGAGAGATGGAGGAAGCTCTCTCAGCAGAAGAAAGTGAGGGAAATGAAGGAATAGATGCGGAGGTAGTTGGGGCTACTGGAGTAGTGACGAGATCTGCAGCAGCAAGGGCAGAGGCAGCCAAGCGAGATCTTATAGCACCTTTAAGGCAGGTAGACCAGGCAATGATGGATCAGCAAGGAGTAATACAGACTCAGTCAATGTTCCAGTATGTTCCATTTACCACAACTGACTTGTTGAATTGGAAACAGCATTTTGGTCCTCTTTCTATTAAGCCTGCAGAAATGGCTGATTTAGTTCAAACCATTATGCAGACTCATAACCCCACATGGCAGGATGTGCAGCAGTTGTTGAATACTTTGTTAACCCCAGAAGAAAAGGAGAAGTGGAAGGCTGCTGTTATGAAATGTGTAAAAGACAGATTTCCGGCAGTACAGGATATACAGCCTGAGTTGGAGGCTAGAGCACCAGACAGAGATCCTGGATGGGATGTTAGGGTTCCTGCTAATTTGACTAAGTTAAAGGAGTATCAAAACCTGGTGGTGGGAGCTCTTCGTAAGGCTGGGAAGCCTCCGGTAAATATGTTTAAGCCTTGTTTAGTGATACAGGAAGCGGATGAAAGTCCAGAGAGTTTTTTGCAAAGGTTGATTGCAGCATATGATATCTATACTCAAATAGATCCGAGGGATGTGAATAATGTGAGGATGTTGAATGAGAGGTTCATCACACAAAGTTATGATGATATTAGGAAAAAGTTGCAGAGGCTGGAGGGAGCTGTGGAAAAAAATACCTCTGAATTGTTAGAGGTGGCAAGGAAAGTGTATGTGAATAGAGATAAAGTTGAGAAGAAGGAAAAAGATGCAAGGATGCAGAAGAAAACAGAATTGTTGGCTGTGGCGTTACAGGGAGGCACACTACTAGGACCAAACCAGTGTGCTAATTGTGGAGAAGAAGGTCATTGGCAAAGAGAATGTCCGAAAGGGGTGATGAGAGGAAGAGGTTGGAGAGGTCGAGGAGGATTTTGACGAGGTGGATTAGGAAGAGGAGTGGTGTCTAGATTTCCCTTTAGGGGACGAGGATTTGGAGGAAATAGAAGGGGAAACGGAGGAGGTATAGATAAGAGAGAGGAAAAATGAACAAAGAAACAAAAATGAGATCCTGCCCTCACCCATGATTAGAGTGCGTGTGGAGAGAAGTATACTGGATAAAGTGATTGAATTGATAGATTAATGCATGGTGAGAGAAAAAATAAAAATGTAACCACAAATATGTTAGCCTGATTGAGCAGGTTATTATTCCTTGCTCATTCACGTATTCACAAGTGTTGTCTTTTTATATTTTGTAACCCCCAGGCTATGTAAGGAACAGTAAGTTGTAGACTGTTATGCAGTAAATAGGAAGGCAGTAGTATGTGTTTGTGAGGATATGAGAAAATGAAATGAAGAAGGTTTTGTGGAACAGTGCTGTGGGAGAGGAGCTCATGAAAGGAAGAAGGAAAAAAGTATGTGATTTACTTAAGAGAAGGAAAAAGAAAATAGATACCTATTTAGTTGGAAGAATGCTGAATGGAATTAGGGGGGAAATTTCTGTGTAATCTTTTAAACATTTTTACAACATGTTCCATCTCCTTTGCTAGTTGCTATGGATATGGGGGTCTTGCCTCCAGAGGTCAAGCCCTCTTATTCCCAGCAAGAATGTGCAAAGGCAGTGGTAGATCTCAAGGCAACTCTGCAGGATGGGTGGTACATCTTACCCGATAAGCGTGTTTTTGTCCCACAATCTTCTGCGTGGACTCTGATTCAGGCATCTCATGATACTACCCACATGGGGAAGACAGGCTTAGCAGAAGCCATAGGAAGAGAGTATTTTATAAATGGTCTGGCAGGCATTGTGGCCCGGGTTGTTTCGCAATGTACTATTTGTGCTAGAATTAACCCTCGGCAAGGGCCTGCTTTACCTCCTGGAACAATACCAGTTTCCTATTTTCCTATGGATTCTGTTATGGTTGACTTTACAGATATGCCAAGATGTGGATTGTATAAAGCTTTATTGGTCTTTGTGGATAGATATACGGGGTGGCCTGAGGCCTTTCCTACAAGAACCAAACAGGCTAGGGAGGTCGCCAGATTCCTATTGAAAGAATTAATTCCCCGGTTTGGGAGCCCTTCATTTATTTCATCTGATAATGGTCCAGAGTTTGTTCACCAAATCAATCAGGCAGTTGCTAAAGCGGTAGGATCTAAATGGAGATTCCATAGTGCTTTCCATCCTCAGTCAGGTGCTAACATGGAAAGGATGAATCGCACTTTAAAAGAGAAAATTACTAAGATCTGTACTGAAAGCCATTTGAAATGGCTGGATGCTTTGCCTCTAGCATTGTATGCTGTAAGATGTGCGCCTCGTCGGCAGTGTAAACTTTCTCCGTCTGAATTAATGTTTGGTAGACCCCCCCCCCACTCTGTTGAAAAGAAACCTGGCCGGATGGCCTGATTTGGGTCATAAGGGGGGAGTATGGGCTCTAGAAATGGTGCAGGAGCTTAACAAGCAAGTGGAAAAATTAAGGAATTATGTAATTGAACAAATGCCACCTAAATTGGTGACAAGGTGTCATCCATTCAAACCAGGAGACAAAGTGTGGGTTAAATATTGGAAGAAGGAACAGCTAGAAGGACGTTGGAAAGGACCCTATGAAGTAATAATGGCCTCTCCTCTAGCTGTGAAAATTGCAAAATTAAAGTCTTGGATTCACTGGACTAGGGTAAAAGCAGCAGCTGACCCCTTGTGGACAGTGTCTAGGAATCAAGGGAGTCCCACAAAACTTACTTTTAAACACATTTAATGATCATTTTATTGTTTGTGTAAACAGATGTTGTAATGTTAAAAGGTGATTCATGGACAGATCAACGGCTACTCTACTAGGATCTTACCGGTAATAGGTCCCTCTGCGTACAGTAGTGAAGACCCTTGCTAAGCCACTCCGGAAGCTGGCTTTCTACGCACGGGAGAAGAAAGGATGAAAGTATTAATATTATCTTTATGTAGTATTATAGTGGCATGTAATAATGTTTGTGTTTTTAATGCAGGACAATGTAGCAGACCAGAAGAATCTCCTAATATTGTTCAGTCCTATGCTATAGGAAATCGTAACTGTGATGGTAATCCCCCTCTTGGTTTCACTCCAGAATGTTGGAATGGTATTCTTCCCCATCCTTGTTTGCATCCATATTCTTTTGATAGGGTAGTTAAAGAAGCTTGTCTCATTAGAAAGCCCACGAATCCTGATGCCTGTCAATATGCTGGATATGTCCTGCGAAAAGGCATATGTATAAAAGTACCTCACACCTCAGCACCCCCTGGTGACATTGGATTGTGGACCGCCCTTATTTTGGGGTTGGGAACGAGTTACCCTAGTCTCACAGTTAAGACCGGGATGGAAGGGAACTTGTGTGATAGATGTGAATCCAGTGGAATTTGGAATTACTATTCAAAAACCACGAAGGAAACGACCCCAACAGAAAAGAATAAAAAGGTCCCATCCATTAGAGTCAAGGATGCAATATAATCTGTGGGTGCAATTGGCCAAGGTAGCCAACACCTCAAACTTTTGCCTTTCTGAAGCATATGACATGGAAAATTTGTTATCTACATATTTAATACCTGTATGTGTTCCAGCCGCAGTAGCAAAGAATTATACTGATTTACGTAGTTATGTGATAAAGGATAATATAGGATATGAAACTTTGTATAACTGGGGGCATATTGCTAAGCATCTACCCTATGATGCTCTTGCTTTGCATACGCCCATTGTGGCAGTCCCGGAAGGGTTGCAATGTGCTCATATTGATGGATGTGAACACTCTACAGCACAACCTCAACCTCATTGCCTAAAAGTAAGTCATGACAAGTTGAATTGCACATCTTTCCAATCTGTGTCCTTCAGCTTTGCAAACATGTGGTTACCCCAGGGATGGTTTTTCACATGTGGCAAAGACACTTTTAATTATATTCCTGCTAATCTGAGCGAAACTTATTGTTGTCTAAGCAGATTAACTGCCTTTTTGCCAGATAGATCACTTTTTACTGTATCAAATGTTACATGGCATAAAAGAGCAGAGGTTTTAGATGAAGAATGTGACCCCTCACGTACTCTTTTGAATGAAGCTGAATATACTGCATTGGGGATGTCATTAGTAGGTGTTCCTGCACTGGCTGTAAGAGCACATATTAACTTGAATTCTGTTGCCTGTAACTTGGCAAAGACCATAAATGCCACTTCTGTGGCATTATCTGCTATTAATCAAGAGTTGGTGGAGCTTCGTAAAGCCATTTTGCAGAATCGGGCAGCTATTGACTACCTTTTGCTTCGTCAACATTTAGGGTGTGAATCTTTTGAAGGAATGTGTTGTTTTAATTTGGGCAGTTCAATCCCAAGTTATAAAATGACAAGTTAAGGTTCTTAATAATTTGGCATCAGACTTGCAAATTGACTCTCTAGGTAGTTGGTGGAGCAATTTGTGGTCATGGCTCCCGATGGGTTTTATTGGTATTATCATACGATATATTATTTTTTTTATAGCCTTGCTTATTACTGGATGCTGCTGTATGCAATGTGTATTTTCATTAATGACTAATATCACATTACCAAAACGGATGTCTATATTGGCCGAACGGAAAGCAACTGCCCAGGTTTTGGCCTTGTGGGAGTATAATACATTGAATACTGCTGATCCAGAGATCAGTGAGTATGTTTTCACTAATTGAGACTCATCGTCACTAATTGAGATAAGTCTCAAAAGGGGGGAATAAAGTGGGAAAATAACAAACAAGTTAAACTAACAATTTATAACTGAAAAGGAAATATGGTTAAAGTGTCTGAGCTTGGCTTGGAAGGAGGTTTCCTGTCTCACGAGATAAGTCTAATTTAGCTTTGCTGGATCAGGATTTATAGCTTTGCTGGATCAGGATTTATGGCGGGTACGTCCTGTTTTGTCTACAAGCATATGATCAATGACCGCTGTCTGGCAATTATAATGAAGGTAAATTGGTGGCAACGATGAAGCGGTGGGAAAAGGTAAAAAATTATATGTTGAACTTAATAGGCGATGCAAAAATAAAGAATAAAATTCAGTCACTCTATAAAGTATGAATAATGTAACCCAGAGTTGAGAAGTATATATGTAATAGAAATTGAATCTTCCATATTGGTGGTGGGATTAATGTTTGTTAATGTTTGTATTTTGTCTGGTGGAGGGCACTTTTCACAGTGCACTGTTTTATGTGTTCAATTAATAAAAAATTTAAAAAAAAAATGACCGCTGTCTGGTAACTGTTCACATGTACGGATAGGGAAGTATAGAATGTAACCATGTAAGGAATATTGTGTGATCAGGAAATGTATACGTATTATTGGCTATAAATATGTTGTGAAGACCACCCTTCGGGGTTCAGACCCCTTTGCTTGCTGAACCTGCGCAATAAACCTTTCCTTCTCCAGAAGAGCTGGCTCCTGTCTCATTATTCTACTACATAAGTGTGAAAAATGGTCATAAGTCATTTCAGTATAATTGCAACTTTGAACAGGGTTTGTTTTTTTTTTGTCATCAAGTTTTTGACACCTTGCTAGGTGGTACACGAATATTGCCATATCCTAAAAGTGGTACAATTGGTAAAAAGGTTGAAAAGCCCTGTGTTAGATTGTACATCCCAGTCCACAGCAACTGTCCCCATAGTCATGTCACATACCTTGACCATGACCAGAACCTGACCTCCAACTTGACCACCCTTCCCACAATCCCCCCGCAAGGGTACATCAGGCAAAAAAGAAAGAAAGCATGGAGAAAACAAGACAGAGTAACAAAAAAAGAAAAGATGAACAACCCAAACAAAAAAAACAAAACCAGGCGTCAGCCAAGAGGGAGACAAGTGATGCCCGTGGTGCGAGTAAACAGGGAGCTGGTGAGAGGAAACTGCCCGTGTAGAAGCCTGGCGGGCACAGGTAGCACAATGATCAAAACATCCCGGCATACAGATCAGCATCGGCCCTCAAACAGAAGATTAGCCCAAGGTCCTTCTCAGTACCTGGGGCCATAGTCCAAGCAACGTGGTCCTCAGCATCTGAAGGTGATGAAGAAAAGCGAAGGCGAGTGTGATGAATCCAAGCACGAATCCCAGCAACCATGATCACTGTGCAGGTAGTGAGAAGAACAACGAAGGGTCCTTTCCAGCGTCCAGCTAAAGGCCAAAATCAGTTCAGGATCTGACAAGCACCCAATCATCAGGAAGGAAAGGATGGACTGGACGATCCAAGCCTGGATAATGGAGGGCCTGAACAGCTCGAGAAATGGAAGAAACATCATTAGCAAGAGAGTGTACATATTCCCTGAGGGCCCGGTCTCCAAAAACAGATAGGGAAGCAGACAAAGAAGAGTGATAAAGAAAGGGCCGACCAGACATGATCTCAAAGGGGAACAGGCCAAGTCAGATGTGTCTCCTGAGCAAGCTTTAAGATGTCTAAGAATGCCATTAACCTTCTCCACGCGCCCCGAGGATGGGGGCCTGTAGGCTGAATGAAGCTACCAACCAATCCCCAGGGCCCGTGACACCTGCTGGGTAATATCAGAGATAAAATGGGGCCCATTGTCAGAGCCAATGCCTTGGTAAGGAAAGGAAAAAAATGGAACAATTCTCTTCAGGAGGGCCTCAACCACTGCACATGCCTCGTTAGTATGACAAGAAAAGGCCTCATGCTATCCACAGAAAGCACCCACAAAAACATGCAAGTACCTGAAACCCCGCATCCATGGCAACCCAGTAAAATCAACCTCCCAAAAACTAGCAGGATCCTGGTCAGCCTCAAGCCTCCCCAAGGGGAACTTAATAATTTCCACATGTTATTACATCAACAAATCACACATTGCTTGAACATTGTGAGGGTCTTGTTATAGATCCTAGGACAAATATAGCCCTTCATAAGAAACTCAGCCATGGCCTCGTAACCCCAATGAGTGCTAGCATGAAAGTTTTGCAAGAGGGCCCATAATCCATGTCCTGGGAGAAGGCATTTCCTGTCCTTCTCCAGCCTATGTCCACAAGAAACAGCACCCAGTCTATAAGCTCTGTGCCCATCCTGTGAAATATATGATGGAGCCAGCACAGGCAAATGTGAGGGTACAAACGCACTCATATACCAAGGGGACAGGGGACCTGATGCGGCAGACTTTTGCGGTGCGGTTGGCCAAGGCATTTCTCCTTCCATGTTCAATATCAACCCCAACATGGGCCCTCACATGCATGGCAGCTATCTTATGCGGGAGCAAAACAGCATCCAATAGCCTTAAAATGTCCCACCCATATTTAATAGGAGCAGTGAGTGAACTACACTCCGTCCATAATGCCCCACGTGTATGTATAACACAAACCTCCCCATATATGTACTGTCTATAAATATATTAACCACACCGTCTGAATTCTCCAAGGCCCTCATCAAGGCAATGAGTTCAGCTTCCTGAGCTGAGGTATCTGCAGGGAGAGCAGCTGCTTCCACTACCTGGTCCAATGTGACCACGGCATAGCCAGCTAGCCTGTCTCCCTGACCCATAAAATTTCTGCTGTCTGTATACAGGTCCCTGTCCACCTCCTCCAATGGCTGGTCAATTAGATCCAGCCAGCCAGAAAATACTTCTGTAATAGTCTATACACAATCATGATCACCATGTCATGTGTCTGATTAACGAAACACTTCAAAGAACTTTCAGGCATTTTTTTAGCCTAAAAAGCCTTTATTAGTATTACAGAGATGTCAGCACGGCATGGTGGAAATGCTAAGATCTGAATTTCCCTTCCTTTGCACATAACATTCCAGGCATTTCCCCTCCCCTCATGGTTCACATCTTCCAATTAACTTGGAGGGCAAAGATTCACTTCCGTTTCTTTTTCCCGGGCTTTCCTTATATTCTCCTCCCCTTTCACTGTCACCTGATTTAACTCTAAAAATACCAGACAGTTCTGCATATATTGTCAAAGCAAGAATATTCAATATTAGCAGCGTTGACACACCATCCTGTTCCAGTTGGGGAAGAAAGGTTGCTGGATTGAACCTGCTACTGCGCTTCATATGAACTTGTGGGTTGTCAAGGAGTTTAATCTGATACTGCTTTAGTCAGGAGGCTGTAAGCCAATGGCCCCCCTTAGATGCTAACAAAGCCTGGATAGAATGAGGTGATGCCACTGTGATAGGAGCCCAAAAGGTTAATTATCCATCAGCCTCCAAAAGAAGAACAACAGCTGCAGCAGCCCGAAGGCATGCTGGCCATCCATAAGAGCAATAGGAGCCAGTTGTTTGGAGAAATAGGCAACAGGGTGAGACCAAGTACCAAGGGTTTGAGTAAGGACCTCAGCAACCACCCCTTCACTTTCAGCCACATACAAGGTGAATGGTCTCTTTATCTGTGCCTGTAGTGGCCTGATACAAGGGTGTAGCCATGAGAGCAAAGATGGTGGCTTGTAACTTTAGCAAGCAAATACATCCTAAAAGGCATAGGGCAGTCTGGAAGGTAAAGAAATAAATAAGTAAGGCGAATACCACCCATAAAGCATTCCAAAGGGTTGTGTATTGCAGCTGACACAGAATGGCCATTGGCCCCAAAGACCTGGAACGTTTGTGAGGAAGGAAGTCAGGAGGCTTATTTAATACTGAATGTGATGCTCCTGTACCAATCAAAAAAGGGTATTGTTTTCCTCTGACTTTGAACTGTATCAGGGGTGAAGAGGAAGAATCATTCATAAGAGCAGGGAGACAAAGGCCCCCAGCCCTTCACCCCCTCCCTTTATCTGGAGCACGGTTGTGGAACAGCACCCTATAAGATAGTTAGGAAGGGAACATAAAAGACATTCCGTGGTCCAGTGGCCAAATGTCAAGCAGATACAACACTGGTCCTGTTTTAGGGCAAAAGACTGCAATGGGTGGTCGGGGGGTGCCTGGAATTTGGGTGACATTGTTCCATTTCTCTCTCGGTGGTAGGCGGGCCCTACCACTCCTCGCCATCCTCTTCCGCAAGTCCCACTTCTTCCCCCTCCCACTACGGCAGGGCTTTGTGGACAGGGAACCCTGGCTCTGTAATGACATGTGTAGAAAACCTGGCCCCAGAAACCAACTATAACAAATACGAAAGGCTGCTCCATTTCCTTTCCCTCAGAAAAGTCAAGCCGAAAAATAAAAGTACCAGAGAAAAGTTTTTTTTCTTCCTCCTCTCTCTTCCTCCCCTCCCCCCCTCCCCCCCCTCGGCTCAGTCAATAGCCTCGGGCAGACGGCCAAGAAACACAGAAGGAAAAAGATAAGCACAAACCGTAAACATACCAAAAGAAAGCTGACAGGCTTGCCCTACACACACATAAAAAAACAATGCCGGTATTAACCTCAAACATACCAGCACCTATCAAGATAAAAACTTCATCAACAAGTCACTTGCTCCCCTGGGTGATAGGATTAATCAATCCTGCTGAAAGGAAAAAAACAAGCTAGGAAAATAAGAAGAGCAAGCTTTTTACAAATTTCATCAAAACTTAAAATAGGAAAGAGTACTAATTGTACCACGCATTCAGGTGATTTTTACTCGCCAGTCCAGAAGTCATTGCTGAATCAGTTCTCTGTCTGGCTTCTGTAATAAAATCCACTTTCTGGCAGCTTGCTACGTTCAGTGTGAACCATTTTTATTCATTTTTAGCCTACTTTTTCTCCCAAGTCAGAGTTACTCACCATTCCTTTGTTCTGCACATTCTCTTTTTGCTATATTTGCTGCTGCAGGAATTGTATCCAGAGAGGAAATAAAATGCCTGCTCATGTTATTTGTCCCACAACTGACATGATGTATTCTCAAATATTGTAATTTTTTTTCTAGCAGCATTTCCTACCAGACGTCTTTCCTCTGTTGTTAGAAAGACATCCAGCATGACTTGGAGGTCTGCCCAGTTAGTGGCATAAGTTTGAAGAATGAACATAACCAATTCAGAATATTTGTGTGGGGTTTCAGTGTAAGAACCCAATCGGTCCTCCCATGCATAAAGATCAGATGTGGAGAAGGGGTATGAACCAGGACCTTATTAGTCTCCCCCCCTTCTAATAGCTACTTGCCCCATGAGGGAGTAGATCCCCTTATAGGGTGGTGGAGCAGAAGCTAAAGCAGGAAAAGGTGGTGCTATGGAGGGTCACCACAACCCACAGTCTTCAAGCACTTGCTTATTCTCGTGTAAGGTCCCACAAAAAAAGAGCATATTAAGCATGCTGATCATGATCTATGCCTCTTTAAGCATAATCTCCCATGGTTTCAAAAACTCCCCAATGTTATGGATCCTACTGTGGGCCAAACAGTGGGTATGTCTTGGTGACAGAAGGCATTGTACTTAATTAGAGTTTCAATTTCATATCCCGACAGGTTTTAAGCTTACCAAAGTTCCTTATGACACACTCAAGGGGGCTGAGGGCATATTCCTTCCTTTTTATTCATTCTAACTGGTCTTCTTGGGCTGAGCCTATGTTTTCAAGTCACTCACACCACTTACGCAGCCTGTTGGGCCACAAGAGATCCACTGACCTTTGGCTAAGATCAGTATCACGCCTTGGCCTGGTCAAGAGCGGGAAATCTATAAGGAGCAACCACAAACCACACACCATTCACAACCCATTGGAGCACGAAAGTAGAAGGTTAGCACCCCTTGCTTTATAAGCCCCCAGAACCCCCAAAAAGGAGGGAACCCCCAAAAAGAGGGATCCCCAAAAAGGGGGAACCCCAAAAAGGGGGGCCTAGGTGCGACTGGCACAAACCCTTCCGCCCAGCTCTGGTCAATGGTGGGAAATAATTCAAGGAAACAAACACACTTTTACACACATACACACTCCCACAGGCAAACTGGTGCAACAAAGTAACATGTATCTGTGTGCCCTACCTTATCTTCAGCCCTCCTGAGTATGCAGGAATCAAGTAAAAGGCAACCAAAAAGAAGAAAAAACTGGTTCCTGTTAAAAACCACAGTGAAGAGTCAAGAAGGGCGGCACCTCCAGGAAATCCCAGGGCGCGCTCGGTGCCTTCCCATTTCCTGAGCCTCCCTAGGACCAACCAAGCACCTCACCTGCACTAGAGCTCGCCAAAAATGATATGCAGGTTCTGAGGTTTTGCTGGTTAAATAAATACAGGAAACCAGAAAGTGCCTTTAAGTTTTACGTTTTTATTCAGCTGAATAGAGACGGACCCCTCTAAATGAGAGGAGCAACAAATGACAAGAAATCCTTGTATTTGTTCTGTATAATTACATAAGCAACCCATCCAGCAAAGCTGACACACATAAGATAAAGATTGCACCCAGTAAGTCTGGCACACTGTAGATAAGAAGGGAGAAAGCAGAAGTAGCTAAACATGTTCCCATTTGAGTGTTCCTTAAAGATATCGTATGTTCTTGGGTGGGTTAGGACATTGGGTGTTGTCCTTGCTGTCCTTTCCTGACCCTGCATCCAGGATTACAAGTGACCAGAGAGAGAGAAGCCATTTATATGTATTC
This sequence comes from Bothrops alternatus, assembly GCA_034064705.1. Classification (NCBI taxonomy): domain Eukaryota; kingdom Metazoa; phylum Chordata; class Lepidosauria; order Squamata; family Viperidae; genus Bothrops; species Bothrops alternatus. Next base: position 6,753,544 of record JARGCV010000004.1, on the reverse strand, counting down.
ACAATTAATACTGTCCCCTAATTCCTGGTCATCACCACCATGGCATTCCCACGTTCAGCTGCTTCGTTGGTGTTGGAGTGGTACGCCAAGCTGAGCCCTTGGGATGACCCGATGAATCGGATGAATTCACGCCAGAAACGGGCCGTGAACTGCACCCCCGGTCCGAAATAATCCGTCTTGGCACTCCATGTAGGCGATAAACATGCTCAATGAAAAGCCTGGCCAACCACTGGGCAGACGGCAACCCTTTACACGGGACGAAGTGGGCCTGCTTAGAAAAAAGGTCTATAACACTCCAGATGACGGTGTGGCCACGGCTCTCTGGCAACTCGACAATGAAGTCCATGGCGATGTCCTCCCATGTCCGGGTCGGGTCCGCCACCTTTTGCAACAACCCCAAGGGCTTCCCCGTGCAGGGCTTTGTGGTGGCACAGATGTGACAACCCTTGACATAGGCCTCTATGTCCACCTTTATCTGGGGCCACCAGAATTGGCGCCTTGTCAAATGCAGGGTCCTCAGGAATCCGAAATGACCCGCCTGTTTTGTATCATGGCATCTTTGGAGCACTTCCTGCCTCAGGGCCTCTGGGACGTACAGCCTGTCACCTTTCCAGGCCAGCCCCTCCCGCCTTGTCAAGAGGTCTGGATGGGCCCGTAACCATGGGTCGTCTTGGACTGCCGTCCGTAGCTCCTGGACCAGACCACTCACCACGGTATGAGGAACCACCCGGGCTGTGGCCTGTTGGTAGGGGGGCATGATTGCTTGTACCACCGCCTCCCGCTTACTATTGTACTGGGGCATGCGCGACAAAGCATTGGCCAGGAAGTTCTTCCCCCGGTACATACTTCAGCTAGAAGCGGAAGCGGTGGAAGTACTGTGCCCACCAGACATGTTTCGGAGACAGGCGCCTCGGTGTTTGCAGTACCTCCAGGTTCTTGTGGTCTGTGGTCTTGCGGGAGCCATCCTGGGCTGTCAGCTGATCGGCAGCGTTTCTGGCAGCCGGCTGCTTGTTTTGGGCGGCCGGCTGCTTGGGTTTCCCCCCTCCTGTGTATGTCGAGCCCACGGGGCTTGACATTAAGCTTTTGATAAACAAATGTGGATATTGGATATGGAGATATTCAGAGAGAGAGGAACTGTCAAGAGAACTGTTCTGGAGAGTCTGCATGGCCTCGGATTGCTTCAGTGGAAGGAGTCAACAGCGGAGGTGCTGGCGGTTCACACAGGGTGAGAGATAGGCTGCAATGTCTGGAGGGGCAGGGAGGAAGAAAGGGAATTACTGGAGGTGGAGTCAGCATCGTACTCAGCATTTTGGGCAGCGAAAGCAGTGTTTCAGACGGCAGAGGCAGAGTGCGGTGGCAGCCATTGCAGCTGGGAAGTTTCCCTCCAGTGCTGACCATCTTCGGAAGAAGAGGAGGTGGTGTGACCAAAAGAAGAAACGTGGCAAACACAGAGGTCTAACATCTAGGCTAAAAGCTAAACCAGAGGATTGTACTTCCGGCGAGGGAATGAGACGGCCTTAGGAGGCTGGGTCTCCAGCCTCTCAGTCCGGTTTCGTTTCACCTGGCGTCTCTTAAAGGGACAGAAAGTTGCCCTGGAGGGGCAACGAAGAAAGAGGGATGTTTCAGGAGCTTGGATCTGGTGGCGATCAATCTAAGCGTACTAAAGGGGCAGAAGAAAGGCTGCCAGGAGAGCCGAGGCAGCCCAAGTTGTCTGCAGCCGGAAGGGAAGCTATGAAAAACAGCTGATCTCCAACAACAAGTTATGTCTGGGTGAGGTGAAATCTTTTCCTTCTCCTTGTGCTTGAAAATATTGAGACCCTGAAAGGGAGAACTTGAAAGAGTAAAGACCCCCAGAGAGACTTTTGGAGCGACAATTTAACATTAAGGGGAAATGTTAAATGAATATCAAATTACCGGACCACCAGAGTGTGGAGAGTTGATAAATAAGCCAACGAGGACACCTACTGCCAAAAAATAAGAATTAAAGAATTAAAAACACAGTGACCTTGGAAAGCTTGAACAAAACAAAGCCTTGGTCTGAGATAATAAATGAAAGACTGTTTATAGCTATACTTGTTGACATTGGCTAAAGACTAAATAGACACTATCTGGGGAAAAGAAAAGAAAAAGAGAACATTTTAAATCCAAGAAGAGACTGGAGGAGGTAGGTTTGCCTCACAACAGCTGATTCCTGATTACGCTTTGGATATAAGTTTAAGACTGTGAGCAATAAAATGAGTACTTTTAATATTTCCAGACTTGCAAAGAAAACCCTTTCAGTGCCCTCTGTCGGACAAGCCAGCCCAACAACTCAGAGTTCTGTCGGCACATTGCTACAGCGTGAAAAAGCAAGCATGGCTCAAGATGAAACACAGGCCTCTTTAAAATTAATCCAAGAAATTTTGCAGAAAAACCATGAGGAAATACAAGGTAAACTGGAGAAAGTAAGCGAAGAAATTACGGATATAAAGGCACAATTTGAAGCTCAAAATCAAAAGATTATAAAAAATGAACAGAAAATCCAGGAAGTGGAAAATAAAACTGAAGACATTGACAAAAAGGTGGAAATGTTATTGCAAAAGAATGAAGGGCTGGAACAAACAAATGAAGAGCTAGAACGGGCTATGGCAATGGTAGAAATGAGAGAAGCGGAACATTATTTGAGGTTTCAAAATATTCCTGAAGACAGTGAAGAAAATATAGAAACAGTGATTATTGAGCTGTTGGCAGAACTCTTAAATGCAGACTGAGTACACATTCAGAATGAGACGGATCAAATTTTCCGTATGAATTCAAGCTATGCAAGAAAAAAACAGATTACCAAGAGAAGTGCATGTGAGGTTCATGAAGAAATCAACAAGAGATGAAGTACTGAGAAAAGTGAGAGAGGAACCCTTACAATATAAAAATAAAGAAATTGTGGTCCTAAAACAGATACCCAGGAGAATAAGGGATACCCAGAGACACTACAATTTTCTAACTACAAAATTGATTGCCAAAGGCATAAATTTCACATGGCTAATGCCAGAAGGCATTTTAATAAACTGGAATAATACAAGATATCGACTGGACTCAATTTGGAAAGCAGAAAACTTTGAAGTAAGAAATAGAGTAATTTTGGATGAAGGATTGCAGCAACAACAAGAGGATAAGCAGATGGGAGAGACGGCACAAGGAGCAACGGCACAAGCAGAACAGCAGCAGGAGAAAAGTGAACAAACAGGTTGCGGAGAAGGAACTGCCAGAGAACAAAGGACTACAAGATCGACTAGACCAAAATACAATTAATGAAAGAGGAAATGGAGCAAAAAAATGATTTTTTTTCAGTGAACATAAATGGACTAAATTCCCCAATAAAAAGAAATAAATTTTTTAGGAAACTTCAGAAATTAAATATAGATATAATCTGTTTACAAGAGACACACATAAAAAACCAACATTATAAATTCTTGGAATACCCGAAAATGGGGAAGCTTTATTATACATTAACACAACAAAAGAAACGAGGGGTGGCGATATACGTTAAAGAGACAATAGACTCTAAATTAATATATTCAGATGAAGAAGGAAGAATTGTAATGGTTGAAATATATTTACATCAAAAACAAATATTGTTAGTGGCAATTTATGCCCCAAATGATAGTCAAGAACAATTTTATCAAAGATTACACAGGAAATTAATAGAAATGGAATACCAAAATATTTGTTTAATAGGAGACTTTAATGCGATAGCAGATGGAACAATGGATTACAAATGTAGCAAAACAGAAAAATCCGCAAGAAGAAGATTACCCAAGACATTCTTTGATATGGCAGAAGAAATTGGAATTCAAGATGTCTGGAGAGAAATCAATCCTCAAAATCGACAATATACCTTTTACTCAAATAGCATTAAATCTTGGTCAAGAATTGACATGATTTGGATGACTTCTGAATTAAAGATGGATATACAGGAAATTGAGATAGAAATAGGCACATGGGCAGATCATAACCCTTTAAAAGTGACATGGAAAGGAATACAAAAAAAACCAAGATGGATTTTAAATTAATCTATACTAAAAGATAAAGAATTCATAGACTTGGCGAAAAGAGAAATGGAATTCTTCTTTAAAGAAAATAAAGAAGATACATCACTACAAAACGTATGGGATACAGCTAAAGCATATTTTAGAGGTATAGCTAAAACGTATATGGCAAAAAAAAATAAACAGAGAAGACAGCAATATTTATTATTAAAAGAAAAATTTAGAAAGTTAGAGACAGAATTACAACAAAATCCACAGAAAAAGACTTTGAAAAGAGAAATGGAAATAATACAACATAAGCTGAATTTGTTGGACTCAGAAAAATTGGCGGAACAAATAAAGAGAGCAAAACAAAATTTCTTCGAAAATGCCAACAAGCCAGGAAGATGGCTAGCTTATAAGCTCAAAAAACAGAAAGAGAAGAAAATAATACATAACTTAGTAGATGGGAAAGGTTGTTTACAATTTAAAAAGGAAGAAATAAAAAAGATAATTAAGGAATATTATAAGGAATTGTATGGCAAAGAGGAGGCTGAAAAAGAGAATTGCTCAATATTTAGAACAGCGGTTCTCAACCTATGGGTCGCGACCCCATTTGGGGTCGAACAACCATTTCGCGGGGGTCGCCGGACACCGCGGTCCGCCATTTTGTTTGGGGTTTTTTGTTTTTTTTCGTCGTGTGCGTGCCGTGCATGCGCGGTTCGGGCCGTCGCATGCACACCGCGCATGCGCGGATCGGCCCGTCGCGGTCCGCCATTTTGTTTTTTGGGGTGTTTTTTGTTTTTTTTTTGTTTTGTTTTTTGTCGTGCGCGTGCCGCGCACGCGCGGATTGGCCCGTCGCACACACGCGCACGCCCAGGTCGGGGTCACGGCGCACATGGGCAGCGCAAGTGGGGTCTCAACCTGAAAAAGGTTGAGAACCAATGATTTAGAAGAAAGTAAATTGCCAAAGATTCCAGAGACATTCAAAACTATGTTAGAAGAAAGAATAACAATGATAGAGATATTAGAGGCTATAAAACGACAAAAGAGTGAGAAAACACCAGGCCCAGATGGGCTACCGGCAGAACTTTATAAAAATCTACAAGATACATTAAGCGAACCACTGAAAGATGTTTGTAATGGATTATTGTTAGAGGCCAAACTTCCAAATACATGGATAGAAGCAAATATTACTTTGATACCAAAAGAAGATTCAGAATTGACATATATTAAGAATTATAGACCGATTTCGTTACTCAATGTGGATTACAAAATTTTTACTTCAATAATGGCAGAGAGGCTGAAAAAGTACTTAGTTGAGTTTATACATCCAGATCAAAACTGCTTTTTACCGAAGAGACAAATTAAAAACAATTTAAGGGTGATAATGGACGTATTAGAATATTATGAATTACATCCAGGGAAACAATTAGCATTAGTGATTTTAGACGCCCAAAAAGAATTTGAAAATGTTTCTTGGCAATTTATGGTTCAACAATTACAAATAATGGATTTTGGAAAGAATTTTACAAATATGATAAAAACAATATATAGCAACCAGACAGCAAAAGTGATAGTGAATGGAGATTATACTGAGAGCTTTGAGATAAGAAAAGGTATGAGACAAGGGTGTCCACTATCTCCATTATTATTTATCTTTACTTTGGAAGTACTAAATAGAAGGATAAGACAGGACACAGAAATTAAAGGATTGAAAATAAAAGATGAAACATATAAGTTACAAGCATTTGCTGATGATTTAGTGCAGTGGTTCTCAACCTTTTTCAGGCTGAGACCCCACTTGCGCCGCCCATGCGTGGCGCGACCCCGACCCGATCCGCACATGCGCGGCGCGCGTGCAACGGCCCGAATCGCGCATGCACGGCGCGACGGGCCGAACGGGGAAAAAAATGGTGGACTGCAGTGTCCGGCGACCCCCGCGAAACAGTCGTTCGACCCCAAATGGGGTCGCGACCCACAGGTTGAGAACCACTGATTTAGTGTTTATCTTGGAAGAACCTTTAGAGATGATTCCTAAACTATGGGGAAAGATAGAAGAATATGGAGAAATGGCACGACTAAAAATAAATAAAGAAAAAACAAAGTAATAGTAAAGAACCTCACAGATAAACAAAAAAGGCAAATACTAGAGAAAACAGAGGTACAAATAGTGAAAAAACTTAAATATTTAGGTATTCATCTTTCAGCTAAGTGTTCGTCAATAAAAGAAGACAATTATACAAAATTATTGAAGCAAATAAAGCTAGACTTGGAAAGATGGAAAAATCTGCAGCTGTCAATATTAGGAAGAATTGCTACAGTAAAAATGAATGTATTGCCGAAGATTTTATTTCTATTTCAAACGATTCCGATAAAACTTGAGTGAAAATTCTTTCAAGATTTAAATTCATTGGTTTTGCACTTTATTTGGCAGGGGGAAAAAGCTAGAATTAAGATGAAAACATTACAAGATGCTAAGGAAAATGGAGGTTTTGGGTTGCCGGAATGGATGTTGTATCACCAAGCATCTGTGTTAACATGGGTGAAAGAGTGGATAAAACTTAGAAATAAAAGGTTATTGTATTTAGAGGGACATGATTTACAATTGGGGTGGCATGCTTTCTTATGGTACGGGAAAAACAGAGTCCATAAGTACTTTCAAAATCATTTTATAAGAAATGCCTTGTCAACAGTATGGGAAAAAATTAAAGCTAAAATATATTTAAAAATTCCAGGGTGGTTATCAACGATGGAGGCATTTATACATCTGAACTTGGTAGACTTTGAAAAAATATGGACATATAGAGATATTCTAAATATTGATGGGAAATTAAAATCTAAACAAGAACTGGAAAATCAGGGAACTAACCTGTCCTTGTGGGCACATTTACAGATACAAAGTAGATATGAAAAAGATGTAAAAATGTATGGATTTTACAAGGATCAAACTATGTTTGATAAGTTTTTGTTAACCTCAGATGAGAAATTAATTAAGAAAATGTATAACTTTTTGTTAATTTTAGATGAAGTGAACAAGTCAAAGAAACAATGACAAGATGGGCAAAAATTTTTGGCTATAATATAGAATTAGAAAAATGGCAAATGTTATGGGAGAGAAACTATAAATTAACAATGTCAACTTCATACAAAGAAAATCTGTATAAAATGTTTTATAGATGGCACCTACCGCCAGCAAGATGAGCAAAAATGTTTTAAAATATGTCAGATAGATGTTTATTTTATTTTATTTATTTATTTATTAGACTTATAAGCCGCTCTTCTTCCAGTTGGAAATATAAACATAACATAGGCACATATTATCACATTTGATGGACATGTGGTAAGGCAAAGGCTTATTGGAGAAAGATACATATGTGGTTAGAAAAAATATTGGGTGAACAAGTAGATTTTAAACCTGAACTTTTTCTACTAGGTATTATGCCTGAAAAGACTAATAAGCAGAAATTACATTTAATCTTACACATCACTACAGCAGTGAGAATAATTTTTGCACAATACTGGAAGAGTGAAGGACTGCCATCAGAGGAAGAAATAATCAGGAAAATATTGGAATGTGCAGAGATGGACAGATTAACTATGAGGTTGAAAGATAAAGAAGATACAGACTACTATCAAATTTGGAACTTATTTTATTCTTGGCTAGAGAAAAGAATGAAGGATTAGGAATTGAACATGTATTAGCATAGCAAACTCCAGACAACTTGTTGATTGGAAAAATTAACATATGTTGATGGAAAAAAAACCAATAAAATTTTTATTAAAAAAAATAAAAGCTAAACCATACAGAGTATCACTTCCATCTATTTTGTTTGCAAATGCTCACTCCTTAGAGCCAAAAATGGATTACTTGAGGCTAGATTTAACAACAAACTGGGAGGTGAGAAACTGCTGTGTTATCATTGCAACAGAAACTTGGTTAAAGCCCTCTGTCCCAGATAGTACTGTTAGGTTGATGGGATTTCAGCTGGACCAGAGTTTTGCTCTTAGTGGCAAATCCTGGGGAGGGTGTGTGTGTCTGTTTTTATATAAATGACAGATGGTGTAATAATGCCAAGGTGGTTTCAAGTCTGTGCTCCCCTGATGTGGAGCTTTTGACCATCAAATGCAGACCCTTCTATCTGCCTAGAGAATTTTCTGTTATCATTATCACAGCTGTATATATTCCTCCTGATGCAAACGGAGAAGAGGCTCTGAATGTTCTCTATCATACCATCAGTGACTTACAAACTAGTTACTCAGAGGGTGCATTTATTGTAGTGGGGGACTTTACTCAAGTTGATTTGAAAGCTACTCTTCCCCATTTCCATCAATATGTGGACTTTGCAACCAGAGGGGAAAATACACTGGATCGTGCTTATTGTAACATCAAGAATGCATTCAAAGCTAGAAAGCAAGAATTAAATGTAAGCTTCTACAAGATTTGAAAGAGAGAGGGGGCTTTGGACTTCCTGATTGGAGACTTTATTATCAAGCAGCTACTTTGCTTTGGATTAAAGAATGGATTACTCTGAGAAATAAGCAAATTCTCTATTTAGAGGGATATGATCTTCAACTAGGCTGGCATGCCTTTTTATGGTATGAGAAAGCTAAAATACATAAGTACTTTCAAAGCCATGCTATAAGAAATGCTTTACTCTTTGAATGGGGGAAAGTTAGACACAAAATGTACATGAACATTCCTGAGTGGCTTTCAATGTGGAAGCATTTGCTTATCCGAATTTGATTAATTACGATAAACTGGTTAGTTATAAAGACATTTTGGATAAGGATGGAAAACTCAAAGACAGGCAAACCCTTCAACAACAAGGTATTGACTTAACATGGTCCTATTTGCAAATTCAAACAAGATATGAAAAAGACATAAAAACAATGGGATTTTACAAAGAGCTGACTCCACTTGATAAAATACTTTTAAAAACAGATGAACATTTGATTAAGAAATACTTTATAAATACTTATTAAATTGGAAAATGGAAGAAGAACAAGTAAAAGAGACAATGATAGTATGGGCGAAGAACTTTGAATATTCTATAGAATTAGAAGATTGGCAAAAATTGTGGGATAAAAATATTAAACTTACTAAAGCAGTAACATACAAAGAAAACTTATATAAAATGTTTTATAGGTGGCATATGACACCAGTTCATTTAGCGAAAATGTTTAAAAATTTATCAGATACATGTTGGAAATGTAAGCAAAAACCGGGTACTTATTATCACGCCTGGTGGACATGTTCTAATTGCAAAAAAATATTGGTCTAAGATTCATAGATGGTTAGTAAAGATGATGAAAATTCAGATAGAATTTAATCCAGAACTGTTCTTGTTAGGTATATTAAGACCTAACTATGGTAAAGAAAATGATTATTTAATACTACATGTATTGACAGCTGCAAGAATAGTTTTCGCCCAGTTTTGGAAAAATGAAAACCTACCATCAGATCAGATTATAATTTTGAAAATTCTAGATTATGCAGAAATGGACAGATTAAGGTTGGAGATGAAGGAGAAAGAGGATTCAATCTTCTATAAAACCTGGGGAAAATTTTATCAGTGGGTTGAAACACGTTAGAATAAGAAGAGATATTAGAGATTTATTATGTTAAGTATTAAGCTTGATGTTTGAAAATAGTTGCTATGCTATTAACTATGCTAATTATTTAAAGGAATATTACTGCTTTACCAAAAGTTTGTTGTAACTATGCCGATCTACTTTTATAAATGTTTAGTATTATATAAATAATAATATTCAATATGAAGACCTGGACGACAGCTTGTTCGCTGAATCACATATCTACTGTTACTATCCACACCCTGTCCCCTTTATCCCGGTTTCCCTGTACCCTTCCCGACCCCATCTTTCCCTACCCATATAAAAATCTAATAAAATACATTTATAAAAAAAAAGAATGCATTCAAAGCTATCCCCCGCCCTCACCTGGCCCCCTCTGACCATCTCTCAGTGCTGCTTATTCCAGCATATAAACCTTTATTACTCAGAGTGAAACCTACAGTTAAGCAGGTGAGGGTTTGGGTAGAGGGAGCTATAGAAGCATTACAAGACTGCTTTGAGTGCACGAATTGGGGCATGTTTAATGAAGCAGCAACTGATAACCAACATATAAATGTTGAGGAGTATGCCACCACGGTGTCTGCATATATTCAAAAGTACATAGAGGATGTCTGTGTCCTTAGAAGAATTGTTGTGAGGGCGAATGAAAAACCATTGCTGACTTACGAGGTCCACAAGATGCTGAAAGCATGGAATGTGGCTTTTAAATCCAGTGATATGCTGGCACTTACTGTAGAACAGCCAGAGCTAATTTGAAAAGTGCCATAAAAGGTGTAAAGAAAGCCCATTGTCAGAAAATTCAGAACTTTTTTCAGTACCCAACAAACACCAGGTGCACGTGGCAAGGAATCCAAGCCATTACAGATTATAAGGTGGCTCCATCGAGATGCAAGGACAACACAGACTTCCTAAATGAGCTGAATACATTTTTTGGTAGATTGGAGGAATCAAATAGCACCCCTGCTAGGAAAGCTGTGCCCAATCCTGACAAGCAAATGCTTGGTTTTGATGTCACCTCTGTCCAGAAAACACTGCCAAAAGTTAACATTCAGAAGGCAGCAGGCCCAGATAATATCCCTGGGTGGGTTCTTAGGGAATGTGCAGATGAGCTGGCTTGTGTTCTTAAAGATATTTTCAGTCTCTCATTGCAGTAGGCAGTGGTCCCATCATGTTTTAAGATGGCCATTATTTTGCCAGTGTCAAAAAAGTCCACAATTACAGGTCTCAAAGATTACTGGCCGGTTGCACTGACATCCATCATTATGAAATGCTTTGAGAGGCTGATAAAGGACATTATTGTATCTAGCCTTCCGCCAGCATTTGTCCTGCTTCAGTTCGCTTACCGACCAAATCGGTCTACAGAGGATGCTATTTCTTCTGTTCTCCATCTGAGCTTGGAGCACTTAGAGGAAAGATATACTCATGTGCATCTGCTGTTTGTTGACTTCAGTTCGGCATTTAATACAATCATTCCCCAGCATCTAGTAGACAAACTGGGCCTTTTAGGCTGAAATACTCCTTTGTGCAACTGGATTCTTGATTTTCTTACTGACAGGCCCCAGTATGTGCAAGTTGGAGCAAATATTTCCAACACCATTTTGTTGAGCACAGGGCTGTGTCCTAAGTCCACTGCTGTTCACTCTGTTGACCCATGACTTGTGCTAGGTTTGCCACCAACAATATTGTGAAATATGCGGATGATACAACAGTAGTGGGCATTATCCAAGATGACAATGAGGGTGCTTACCGCAAGGAGGTTGAGGGTTTGGTGAACTGGTGTAAGAAAAGCAGCCTAGTTTTTAAACATTGGAAAAACCAAAGATATCATTGTCAATTTCAGAAAAGGCAAGCATAGCCACACTCCTTTGTGTATTAATGATTCACCTGTGGAGATGGTTACCAGCATCAAATTCCTGGGTGTGCAGTTAACAAGTAGGCTGGCTTGGTCACTCATCAGTGAGACACTGGTGAAGCGGGCACAGCAGTGCCTGCATTTTCTGCATCGCATGAGAAAAGTACATCTTCCTTCCCCTGTTCTTACCTCTTTCTACAGAGGGACGATCGAGAGCATCCTGTCATATGGCATTACATTATGGTTTGGAAGCATTACTGCTTCAGACAGGAAGGCGGTGCAGAGAGTGGTGAGGATGGCAGAAAACATTATTGGCAGTTCCCTCCCTTCTGTCCAGGATATAGCATATAAGCGTTGCTTGAGCTGGGTCCGCAAGATTGTCCGGGACACTACACATCCTCTTCATGACCTGTTTTCCTTCTTACCTTCTGGGAGGAGGCTCCGTGGTATCCAAAGCAGAACATCCAGATTCAGTCATAGTTTTGTTCCATACAGTGTTAACCTTACGAATGCTAACACTTCCTCTTTCCGTAACGTATTCAAGATGGTCAGTGATTAATATTTATGTTATTTTTATGTAAGGGTGAAGGTTTATACATATGTTGTATATAGCATGTTTAAATGTGTGTTATGTATGTGTACAATTTTGAGAGCAAGCAACTAAATTTTAATTTTAATGTGTGCCAATGTGCCCACAGTAAAAAAAATGACAATAAAGGTTATCTATCTTATGTGGAATTAATTAAAAAAGATAATCATTTTAGTACTTTCCAGTAATATCTTGAAGTCATTGTGCTGCCTGATGTAGTTCTTGACTGCTGAAAGGTTGCTCATCTTGTTATAAGACAAGAACCAATTCCTGACCCTCCGCCCTTAAGCTATTTGTATAGTCATCTGTGGCTTTCAGTGGAGTTCACAAACCAATTGCAATCATTTGAATTTTCATCAAGACAGTGGAAAAAAGAATGCATGACATAATGAAGGTCAGCAAGGAGTTAGAAAGGTTTCTACTAGTGATGTGGGAAATACATTATAAGGTGTTTCCATTTGTCTCAATGCTGCTTGCTAATAATATCTTTTCCTTCTTTTGTAGATAAAATACCATGAAGAATTTGAGAAGAGCAAGATGGGTGCTCCTGGAGGGGAGGGAGGTGAGCTGGAGCGCTGTAATTCCCAAGAAGGTGCCAATTACAGGAGAACAGTTGAGCAGCCACCACCATCACATCAGCAACCTCATCATGCCCAGCCAAGTAACCTTGGTAATGAGCAGGAGGAAAGAGATATTGTTGGTAATCCCATCAATGTATTCACATGAATTTAAATATTAATTTGGCCTGCAGTAATTTCTTCTCGCACACATGACAGAGGGTTGCCTTATAGTTTATAATTATTATTTATTTCTTACAATGCAATCTAAGGAACTCATGCTGGAATATAGTCTCATTTTATTTAATTTAGCTGTGAGATACATTGGGCTGAAAAAAGGAACTAGCCAAAAGTTACTATTGATGGTTGAATGGGGACTTGAACCCAAGTCTTCCTAATCCCAACCCATGTTAGTATTACATAACATCAGATTTCTATTGTTAGAAGACTCATGAGATACATGTGTGAAATGAAACAATTCCATAGCAGTGAGAAGTGGGAGGTGGAGCTTATGCTAAAGTGACAGGAAATAATATAACACAGGTGGAAAGACTATGCTAGTTGATGCCAAATATGGCATTCTACACTCAGTTTATCCATCTGATATTAAAAGCAAGAAAATCATTGTAGATGAGGCCTGTCAATATTGTGTGCAAAGCTGGAATGATTATCTGTAATACTAGGCAAAATAAATGGTTGTTGTCATCAAAAATATAAAAGTAATAGGACTAATAATTGCAGATAGAAATATGTCGGTAATACCTTCCATTTTCTTATAAATTATATTCTGTTCAGTTATTCTATTCAACTTTATTACAATCACTGACCAGTATTCAAATTCATGCACTCAATAGACCATGCAGAAACAATATAAGATTCAAATAAAATTAAGGCTTAAAACCATTAAGCTTTAATAAGCATACAAATTGTGGTTCCATTTGATTACAAATTATTAGAAATTATTCTCCCCCAAGTAGTGACACCAGGCTCAAAAAACAGCAAGACAGAATTTTGCAGCATGCCATTTAATTCTAAAATTACATCAATCCACAAATAAACAGCACAAATGATTTCATACCAAAGGAGTTTTGAAAACAATGTCAAATAGAAACAATGATGAAAAGAAAGGGTTGTACTTAATGCTTTACCAGATTTTGTTGTCTTAAAGTAGCATTTCAGTTTGTGACCTTTGCATCTCATAGAGATCTTCATCAGGAATTTTGCATTGATAGTCATCCAATGCAGATTCAAGTTGTAATCAGTAAACAGTTAACAATTTGCTTGCAGTTAAGAATTTGTTTGTCTCTTCCCTCCCCCTCTCCATCCTAGTTTACCATCAGCAGTCATCACAACAACCAGCCTCTCAGTCCTGTGGCTATAAGGAACCAGCAGCACCAGTCTCAATACAGCATAGTGCCCCAACTGGAGGAGGAGTAAGTGTGGTCCTGCATTGATGCGTATATAAAATATCTTGTAAATATTTCAGGTTTTTATTTTGAAATAAGTAGTTTAACTACAACCCTATGATATGGTCTATCTGTAAGGTTCAGGTGAAGACAGGAAGAAAGGTATACATATTAAGCAAATTATTTAAATTGCATCAATTAATGTATATTGTAAAGGAATAATTTTGTGAGTCTTATCTCTGTGTGTGAAACTACACAGAAGGCAGCTCAAGATACTGTGATATTTAGTCTCAAAGGGTCTATTGATTCCCTGATTTTAACTGAATCTTGAAATTATGGTTCCATCTTTTTAACCCTTAACTTGTGTAGTTAGAAAAGTCTCAGATGATCAGTAAACCCTCTAACTCAAACTTCATTCAGTTCATGCTGATCTGCAGGACAGTGGGGCACAGTGCACCTATAAACCAAACTCTAAGACCAAAGTACCTGTAAAATTAATACAGTAGTGTGTAGCATTTCTAGGTGTTGCCCTTAATTTTTAGCCTGTGCTTTTTAATATTTTATATTGCAGTTTTGTAAACAATAATATAGAAAATAACAATTTAAGTATAATGTATAGAATAACATGAGGGAGATGGGTGGTTAAGAAGTTTGATATATAAATATAAATAAATAAATTGTGTTTGCATATAACAATAGGCCAAAACTCTTCTGAATTTGGGGTTGTTATAAGAGTTAGCATCTACCAGAAGAATAGGCCAGAAACACTATTTGTGATGGGAGCTAATAGGAGCCAAAAGTTTGAATGTACCTATTCTTAGGACTTCACACTGTTCAGTTGCTCACTAGAACACTGGAAAAAGGAGAATAGATAATGTGGAGCAGGGAGACTTAAAAAAAAACTTTGCTGCAATCTGCAGCATCATACAGCACAGGGGAAAAAACATGTAGAGGGGGACATAGAGCATATCAGAACTTCCTGGAAGTTGTTATCTGCTGTCCAAGCAGATAAACTAGTTTTTATTTGGTCTATAGCACGTGTGTCAAACTTGATCATGTCATGTGATGTATTGTGAAGTATCATGACATTTTTTGCCTTTGCAGAGCCAGGGTGGGCATGGCCTGCATGTGATGCATCTGGTCCGCGGGCCGCCAGTTTGACACCCTTGGTCTATACGTTGGATGCCTTCTTATATTTTATCTCTGGGAGAAGTACATTAATTACCAGTTCCACATTCCTACTGACATGCTTACATGCTCAGACATAGTAATGTAAAATACAATGAGTTGGATACTAGGGCTGCTCTAAGCAACAGGGAAGTGTGGCAATTTTAGGAGATAAAGAGATCAGTGTTAATTTGTAGTTTATAAGATGCCAAACAAGGAAAACTGGTAACTGTTCCTTTCTGCTTGGATTTCATTTTCTGCAGATAAACTTTCCCAATTTTTTGAGTTTCAGGTTATTTGAAAATTAGGGTGGGCAAAGGAATAAACCCTTCCATCAGCCTCTGTCTGCAGACCTTTAGCCATACTTCCCTGCACTTTCTTGAAGCTCCTGAGTTGGCACAAATATTGCCAAATAAAACTAATTGAACCTAAATATTAAAGTTTTTCTTCTCTCCTTTTTCCTGTTTTGGGAATATCATCATTTCTGAGCATTGATTTATACTTTACTTTCTTCTCTCTCCCCTCCCCCGTGCACACCACCCAGAAACGGTTCCGTGCAGTCTATGATTACAGTGCAGCTGATGAAGATGAGGTCTCCTTCCAGGATGGTGACACCATAATCAATGTGCAGCAAATTGATGATGGCTGGATGTATGGCACCGTTGAGCGGACCGGTGACACAGGCATGCTTCCAGCTAACTATGTGGAGGCTATGTGAGATCTGTTGTAGTGCTACCCTGAAAGCCAGTAAAGGAAGGGCTCTTTAGGGTTTTTGTTCCATTATCACTTCTCTGCTGTCTCTTATTACTCATCAGTTGTTATGTTCTGAATCTTTGACATGGTCATTTTTTTCCTACCAACTTAGCCTTTTGGAGGCATTTGAATTTGGGAGGGGTATTATGTGAGATTTGTCACAAATGCTAATTGCCTTTCCATCCTCAGCCTTCATGGAATATAGTACTATGTCCCTCTCCCTCTGTCTGGAGTTGTATTTTTTGGAATTGATTCTTAAAAATATAAACCCTAATTCAACTGCTACATGGACCAGGAAGTAGTGTAGGTAAAAAAGGTAAAGGTTTCCCTGTCCAGTTGTGTCCGACTCTAGGTTGTGGTGCTCATCTCCATTTCTTGGCCGAGGAAGCTAGGGTTATCCGAAGACATTTTCCGTGGTCATGTGGCCAGCATGGCTATATGCCAAAGGTGCACAGAATGCTGTTACCTTCCCACCAAAGTGTTACATATTAATCTACTTGCATTTGCATGCTTTCGAACTGTTAGGTGGGCAGGAGCTGGGGCAGGAATGGGAGCTCACCCCGTTGCACGGTGCTCAGCTCTCGAACCCAGGCTGTTAGCTTTCCAGCTGACAAGCTAAGCATCTTTAAGCGCTGAGCCTAGGAAGACCCCAAAGCAAGAGCTATTGATTTGGCTCAAGGGGAAGGAGAGGAATGTCACACTTTCAGTAATTTGGGGGACATCTAAACATTTCTGTTGACAAAAATGACCAGGTTCTCTGCAATACTGACTCTTGCTCATTTATTCAATTGAACTTTCCTTTTCATGAATTTTATTCATTTGAAAGAAATCAAAGTATTCTTTAAAAGCAGGAGAGCCTTTTGTGGAATCAAAGGAGTGAGCATATGTGTAGTCTATACAAGGGATATGGAAGCCACAGCAGTTTCTGGCATAAAAGTACTATATACCAATGGAATAATTTAGCAGGGTTGATTATGCTAGTATTGCCTCTTAGATGCCATGGCTCAGTCACAGTGGATCTCTAGTTTGGTCTGATACGGGGCATGATTAGACATTAGCTCATGAAGAGTTGCCACTAAAACATCTAACTTGCACAGCTCAGTTTTGATGCTGCCTTATTTTGAAAGCAGATGAAGAGGGACATCATAATCCAAATGATTTTCCCCATTCTTGCTGCCTTCCCCTTTACCCCAAAAGTAGTTTCAGAATGGTATTTTTTTTTAAAGTCTTCCTTAGGTAGTGCCCACACATGGCCCCTTTTAAAGTCCTAGTATCAGTTTTCTCCTTTTTTCAGACTCCTAAGTCCAGTTGGTATTTAATGTGTGGAAGTAGACAGATTTCCCACTGTTCTCTGTATCAGCCCTAGCAAAAAGAGTCACACTTTTTACGGAGGAGCTATCTTTGGGACCACATTGTTGTTTGTCATAAGTTTCTACTGAAAGTAAATTCTTGTATGAAGAATTTGTTTTACCTGATTCAAATCTCTTGTCAGCTAGTAGGCAGATTAGGGAACAGCTCCTTCTTTCCTTCGTGTGCCATTTGAGCCAAGCAATGTTCACAGTCTTTCCTCTTTTCCACTGCTTCTCCCTGGTGGACCTGGCACTTGGGAAGTCATCAGGGGAACAAAGATCTTGCACTAGAGACATTCCACTTTCTCCTTTGATTTCAATCTGACAGTTTCTGTTGCTGCTTGGGATAGTATCATGAACCAAAATCAAATTCCTTAGAGAAGTTTGCTCTCAAAAATAGCAGGGAACTGCTTCAAAACTGGAAATTTGTGTCACTTGGATATTGTGATGGAACAACAAAGGCAAGGAAGATTACTAAAAGTGTGAGATTCTTAGTTCATTTGTTCATCAAGTAGAAATTGCTTTGTCTTATTTTTAAAGATCTCCAAAGGCTCCCCCCCTAAAAAGGCAAATCCTGTCAGCAAATGTACAGCCTGCTCTGTCACACAGCAGAAATTAGCCTGAGTGCTGGTAATTGTAATATTTAAATATGCTACAATTATCTGCAAGTCGAAGTAATCTGCAGAAAACATTTTATCATTTTATTTGGTAGCAATCTCTGTTGTAACCAGGATAGGTGAAACAGTTATAAATGGACTTTTAATTTTGTATTTTTTAAAATGTCCTTCAGAGACACATTTACTGAATTCTTTCTGGCTTTGTTGTTATTACCTCTCCATTGTAAAGGATCAACATGATAAATTCTTACTATTTTCATATTTTCTGCCATTCCAGAACTGTTTGCATATAGCTTCTTGGTCTCTACTTTTTTCCTTTGCATACTGGAGGCACATAAAGGGTTGGCATTCTCTCTGTATTATTTCCACTGTTCTGGGACTTTTTTTCTTAACTGAATACTCTTTGTTTGCACTACAAAGCATATACAGTTAAGAGTAAAAAGTACCCATCTCTTTACAAGGGGTGCCACTGAGGGGCTTCATTAAGCAAGTATTAAGGAGAACCTTTTACCTCAGTGTATTTTTCCTCCAAATGTAAGTAAAGGGATGTTCCAATATATCAGTCTGCTCTTGCATCTCTTCATAGTTAGCCTATGATTGCTAGTTTGATTTGAGCTCCTTCCCTCATCATAACGTTAAGTTCTTATATATTATTTCAATCAAAATAGAAATAGTGATTACATTTTGAAGTCATCATTTTCATCATGTTGTAGAAGCACAAAGATCTTAGAACCTTATTTCTTAAAAATCCTCTTCTGTTTTTCCTTTAAATGCTTGCACTAGTGAAAAAGGTGTTCAAGGAAGGAGTGTCTCTGTCTCCTCATACCATAGCATAATTGAATGAGCTCTATTGGAGCCACTAGAAAAGCCATTAAGAATGGTAGCAGGCTTTCCTGTAACAAGACAATTTGTAGAGGGCTGTAGGTGTCTAGGGACAACTTATCCTTGAGGTGAGTTTTCAGAGGGTGCCAACAGCAGTGACTGATAGGGGTGAGGTTACATTCTTGGTGCTAAGATGGAAGCACAAGCTTAGAAGCAACTGTTTTTCTGACTGATGAAAATTAGGTAAAATCGTGTGGACAATCCTGGAGAGGATATCTTTTTGTGAGGAAGTTACAAAGTAACATAATGTGAATAAATATTTTTAGAGGACCAAAACAAGTTACAATAAAATATGTCATTTAAAAAAAAATCTCTCCTAGCTTTTTCACCCCTTCCTTAAAATAAATGGTTTGTCATTGCTTGATTTATTTTTTCTGCCTTCTTTGACTTATGCACTTTTACCTTTAATTTTTCCAATATCTGAAAAGCACCTAAACGTGTATTTAAATAAATAAAATGACAAAAAAGAAAGCAAGCAGCTAAATTGCATCTCTGTAGCCATTTTTATTCACGTCATGTCTTTTGTACATCTTAGATTTTCAAACTAGACTTCAGTGTCTAAATTAATGATTTTGTTTGTTAGAACTATAGTTTGGGGTTTTCATTTGTTCTCTTTCTGTATTTCTTCTCAAAATCATTTGGCCTTTTTCAATGACACCATAGAATTAAATGTAGTGCTAGTTCTCTTCTGGTTTATGCCAATTTAAAAATAAAAGTATAATTTGTACCTGCTGACTGGTTTTGGTTTTCATTTGATGGCTGATTTTTACTGTGGTAGAAGTGGGATATACGCACACACAATCTATAACTTTCAACTGTATCAACAGAAGAGAAAAAAAGTTGCTGTTTCATAGCAATCGATCTTACTAGGCCACTTTTGGAGTAAGCTTGATCACATTGTGGGGCTATTTGTATCTAATACTGAGACAAATGGTTATGTGGACAGCAGTTTGTTTGCCTTGGCTGTCAATAATTATTAATCAAATTTGTATGGGCACCCATTTCACAAAAGCTACTCTAGGCGATGTGCAACAACCTGTAAATAGCCTATTTCAAACATAACATCCAGGATATGATTTAGCTGACAACTCAAGATAATACAGTCAGATTTTTTTTGTTCAGTATTTTGGAGGTTCTTGCTTGTATGTCTTAAAATAACCACTGATTTTATAAAGTAACTTTATGTTGGAAAAACAATTTCAGGACATATTCTGGTTTTGCTAATTCACACCCACACAAGATAATAACTAAGGTTTACTGGTCAAATTAAGGACCTCCGATATTCTAGGTTGATTTAGGAAGCATGTATTGTTTATCCCTCAAGGTGTTGCTAGATCAAATTTAAAAAATGCCTTACACTCTGAAATAAAGTGTTTGTCCCTACTTGTTCTGTGCTGAAGAGCTTGGTAATTCTAAAGACACTAAAAAGCAGTTAAGAAAATGAAATGGCTTGCTTCCTGTAAGGCATTTTGGTGTCTCATTTTAGTGTTTGAATTTTTAGGGGAGGTATGTACATTAAAATTACATCAAAGGAAGGTGTGATGGGAAAACATTTAAGAACCCTACTATAAGGACACATTTTTTCATGAAACTGTTGGATATTAGAGGTTGTATGCACAAAATATATAGAGTTTTAAGGGGATAGATATTTTTCTGGATAGATATTTTTCAATTGATGCAGTGTGAGAACTCAGCCATTGTGATTTGTGAAGCATAGTTTATGGATTAGCATGCCATATCAAGCAATCACAGCTTTAACAAACCATTTTTGCATTACATCAGGAGTTCTTGATGTGTTAGTTTTTGTGATAGAATGTGCACCTGCATTGGGGGAGAGTTTTGGCAAGAAAGCTTTTCCAGAGAGAGGCTCAGGTTAAGAGACTGTGCAGTCCTAAACCGGATGGGGGAGGGAGGGGGGAAGAGGTTCATGGTAGCCACACCCTAGAAACTCCCAGAATATATCTAGTAGGTTAGAAAATTATAGCTTTATTTTGTCAAGATTTTGTCCATTAGGTTAAGTAAATAAGGATTTGACTCAATTTGGATTTTGCAGTGTCTTGGCTTGGGCCTGATATTTCTTAAGCTTATGGTTAGTTTTTTTTTTATTCAAGAAAGAAGGTAAACTCTATGGTCAAATAATATTTTTAACATACAGTATTTATTTTCATTTATCAACAAGAATAATATATAAAACAGAAAAACAAACATCCAACACCAACAATAAAAAAAGAAAAAAATGGTGAACAATTAATCAGTGGAACAACCTGCCTACAGAAGTTGTGAATGCTCCAACACTGGAAGTTTTTAAGAAGAGACTGGACAACCATTTGTCTGAAATGGTATAGGGTTTCCTGCCTGAGCAGGGGATTGGACTAGAAGACCTCAAAGGTCCCTTCCAACTCTATTATTGTTATTGGTGTACAAAAAAAAAGGGGGGGGAGAAAAAAGACCCAAATGTCGGATATATCTAACATTGAACATAAAGAATCCACCCCATCTGTATGCTGAAAGATAGATAAATAAAAAAACCTGATAGGTTCTCCTCCCCTTACATAACAGGTCTACAAATAGTTATAAATTTCCCATCCTTGTTTAACAAAAATACTATATTAAATAAGCAAATATTCCAGATGAGAGACACTATCTAATAATCAAATTGACCCAACTCCATAGTTTTTGGAATAGGGCGGCATAGAAATCTAATTAATAAATTAAATAAATAAATATATCTTTAAAAAAAGAAAAAAAGTCAACAGATTAGCTCGAACGTTACACAGATCTTCAAATCCCTCTGTTAACCATCTGTTATTGTATTTAACACGTAGGAAGTCCACAAATGGTTTACAGTCTCTTATAAAGCTGCCTAGTCCATTGTTTCTAATCAAGGCAGTCAATTTTGCCATCTCTGCTAATTCAGTCAATTTTAAAATCCATTCTTCAGAGGGTTGGCATCTCTTTTCCTTTCCAATGCTTAGCAAGTACAATCCTCTCAATGGTCACTGTCATGGTTCCGATTAGGGGAATACTTCAAAGAACCTCGAGGCATTGTTTACCTTAAAGTCTCTTTATTAGTACAGCGCCCTTCGGCATGAACATGGTGGATGCCAAGATCTGAATTCCCCTCCCCTGAGCACATAATATTCAAGCACAATTCCCTCCTCCAATTAGCAGTCATAAATCATGTTCTCCAATCAGTTTGAAGGGCAAAGTTTCCCTTCCGTTCTGTAGCCTGCGGCTTCTTAACTAATCCCCACACACATTCTTTCTCCTCTCCACCCAGCATCATCTAATTTAACTCTAAAAGTACCATACAGCTTATACAGAGAGTGGCTGCCTCTTCATATTTTGTCAAAGCAAGAACCTCCAATGTTAGCAGCATTGACATCCGCCCCCCCCTTACAAAAAGGATAGATCCTGTATGTAAACAAAGCATATGTTAGGGACTATCTCTTGGTTTGTTGGGGTGTTTCTTGTTAAACCTTTTAATGAGTCTGGCAGCTTTCATATCGCTAGACTTCACCCAAGTGGCTTCGGACAAGTACCCCTTCCATTTTACTAGGTACCGCAATTTCCCTTTAAAAATTCTAGAGTCAAGAATACGTTTCACTTCATAGTGAGTCTGACCCGCTACTACGAGGGGCCCGGGTGCCTTCTTAGGAGAAGGTCTTAAAGTGGAGCCCCAACAAGGTTTCAATAAGCTGCAGTGGAAGACCGGGTTAATTCTTCCTAAAAGTCTAGGAAGTTTTAATTCTACAGTGACCAGGTTGATGATCCTCACGATGGGGAAAGGCCCCAAGAATTTCGGTCCTAATTTCTTACTGGGTAATTTAAGGCGTAAATATTTAGTCGACAGATAAACCTTTACCCCAACTTGGAATGTTCTTTGGGGAGCCCTCTTTTTATCAGCCTGCTTTTTATAGGTCTCAGAAGTCTTTTTTAAAGCAGTTTTCGTGTTTCTCCAAATTTCTTCCCACCCCCTCACCCATTGATCAAGTGTCTGGGAAGCGGAGGGCACCTGAGGGTATTCAGGTATTGGGCTGAACTCTTTTCCTGTGGCTACTCTGAAAGGCATGTAGCCGGTGCTGCTGTGAACAGAATTATTGTAAGCCACCTCCACGAAAGGGAGGAGGTCGGTCCAGTTTGTTTGTTGGAATGAAACATAACATCTGAGATATTGCTCCACCATCTTGTTAGCGGCTTCCGCGGCCCCATTAGTAGACGGATGGAAAGCAGACAATAGTCCTTGAGATGATCCAATTAATTTGAGAAAGCTCCTCCAAAACTTCGCCATGAACTGCACCCCCCTGTCTGAAATTATCCGCTTAGGGGCACCATGCAGTCGGTAGATATGTTTCAGGAACAATTTAGTCAGTCGTTGGGCAGATGGGAGTCCTTTGCAGGCAATGAAATGTGCCTGCTTCGAAAACAGGTCTATCACAGTCCAGATGACAGTATTTCCTCTACTTTCAGGTAGGTCTACTATTAAGTCCATAGCTATTTCTTCCCATGGTTGAGAAAGGTCTGCCACCGGCTGCAGCAACCCGGGGGTTTTGTCTGGAATTCTTTTCATGGTGGCGCATACAGCGCAACTCTTGACATAGTTTTCCACATCCCGTTTTAGCCCCGGCCACCAAAATTGCCGGTGAATGAGATGTAGAGTTTTTAGATATCCGAAGTGTCCAGCCTGTTTTACATCATGGCTGTGTTTTAGAGCCTTGAGACAGAGAGCTTCAGGCAAATACAGTTTACCCCCCTTGTAAGCCAAACCATCCATACATGTCAGGGAGGTTTGATGGTCTTTGAACCATTGATCAGTGAGGAGCTTTTGTTTTATCTTCTTTGCCCCAGGGTCATCAGGATTAGGGGCCCTGCGAGGCGTGACTTGGGCAGCAGTTTGTGGACTGGAGATAATTGCCTTGTTAACCTCTTCACGTTCGCTTTTGTACTGGGACAATCTCGATAGCGCACCAGCTAGGAAGTTTTTTCCTCCCGGTATGTATTTTAGAGTGAAGTTGAAACGGTTAAATTACTGTGCCCAATGCACTTGCTTTGGGGACAGTTTGCAGGGAGTTTTCAGTGCTTCTAGATTTTTGTCATCTGTCCATACCTCAAAAGACATCTTGCTCCCCTCTAGATAGTGTCACCAGTTTAATAGCACCCACCTAATTGCGTAGGCCTCCTTCTCCCAGATTGCCCATCTCTCGCTTTCAGTGAATTTTTTGGAGGTGTAGGTGCAGGGTTGCAGGACCCCATTTTTGTTCTTTTGCAGTAATACAGCTCCAACTGCCACGTCGCTGGTGTCAGCTTGAATTACGAAGGGCTCCCCTGGGCAGGGGTGCTTTAGGACTGGTTCAGCAGCAAATAGTCTTTTTAAATTCTCAAAAGCTGTTTGACATCCCATCGCCCATGCTAGTACTTGGCCCGGTCGCGGCTTCCCTCCTCCTTTGCCTGTTTTGAGTAGTTTTGTAAGGGGTAGGGCAATCTCAGCAAAGGAGGGGATGAATTGACGATAGAAGTTGGCAAAACCTAAAAAGCTCTGAAGTTGTTTGCGAGTCTTTGGGGGCTGCCATTCAATTATAGTTTTCACTTTGGCTGGATCCATTTCTACACCCTCGTTGGAAATTCTGTAGCCAAGATAATCTAATCGGGTCTGGTGAAATTCACATTTTGACAATTTGGCATAAAGCTTGGCATTCAAGAATTTCTTTAACACTTCTCTCACCAGCTTTATGTGATCAGTCATATTCGTGCTGTATATCAGGACATCATCAGGATACACCAGAACCCCTCTGTACAAGTGATCATGTAGGACCTCATTAATCAACTGCATGAATACGGCTGGGGCCCCCTGTAGTCCAAATGGCATGACTTTGAATTTATAGCTCCCCATGGGGCAGTTGAAGGCAGTTTTATCTGAAACAGTCAACAAAGAAATTTGTTGTTGCAATAATTTTAGTTGGTTAAGTATGTTAAGTTCTTGTGGTGATTTCTGGAGCTCTCTTTCTTCCAGTTTAATTTCTTGTAACACTTTTTGGGATTTTTCAATTCATCTTCTTCATTACTGTATTGTATTGTATAAGATATCCTCATATCACAGCTTTACATGCATCCCAAACTGTTGTCAAACTGGTTCCCTTACCCAAATTATTATTAAAATAATCTTGGAGTACTTGGTTACATTCTTTAACAATCTGTGACCTCTGCAAAACAGACTCATTTAATCTCCATTTAAAAGACTGAGAACCAAATTTAAGGTGTAAGGACATTGGATTATGATCAGAGAAATTTTTTGGAAGAATATTGGCTTTAATTGTTTTCTGCAGCAGATTGTCAAGCTATGAAGATTGCTTGTGTTAGGACTGCCATGCTGCTTCTAGCTCTCCTGCAGTTGTGAGGGGGGAGGGAAAGGTTTGGAATCCACAGGTGGATTCTATCCGGATAGGAACCAAGGTCATCGAAGAAATGTTGTGGCAAACAGAGACGTTCTTCTCATAACAACTGCCTGAAGAATAATTTGACAGTGTGACCTGAACTGTCGGAGAGGGGAGGGAAAATTTTACTCTTTTAATTATCTTTTTCCCACCATATTGCCAGAGCTGGTTTTCAATTCTTCAGTGCCAGTATGCGGTACCTAATAAAGTTATGCATTAGAGATCTAGATGACTTTGGTGTATTTACTTCATTGGGATCCTTAGCCGGAACCTTGACACTAAATCAGCTCTCCTTTAAACTCAATTTTAACTAAGGGGTCCTGAGCCCCTACGCCCTTTCTGGTAGCCTCCAGAACAGTAGTGACGATTCAGGGAAGATGCCCGAGATGGAGCTGCCATCTGGTCTCAACACGCCTGTTGTGGTCCGTTGACTGCCAGGGGAATTAAAGCACTATAAGAACAATTTTAATCTAATAATTAGGTCCCATACCTAGTTATAAAATCATTTTTAACGTCTGATTTTAAAATCCTTGACTTAATACACTATTAACAGAATATGGATGAAGACCAGGAAAAGCTCCTTTCCATGTTGAAAGCAATACATGAAACCATTCTTTCAGCTTGTGACAAAATAAGATACAACATAAAAGAACAAGATGCCAGCTTAGATACACAAACCCAAATTTTGACTACAACCAAAGAACTAACAAAGCAGAAGATAACAGAAGAAGTGGAACAATCAAATACAAAGACAGAGGACTCAATTGACCAACAAATACAGTTAATGGAAAATCCAGAAAAGGGAGTGACAACACTGAAAATGGAAAAGACTTTTTATATAAATCAGAAGAAATTTGAGGAGAAAGAAGAAGAACAGATTGAATGGAATATAAACATATCAGGACAATCATGGGGAATTGGAATAATAGAGAGACGATCTATTGAACACAAATGGGCTAGTCCTTCCAAAAAATGGCAACTAAATGGTCTCTCTTATTTCAAATAATATATATATTATAATAATGGGAGATCTATTTGATGATTTAAAAGCACTGACATGGAAGGTTAGTTGGCAAAGGAAGAAAGCCAGAATAAGGCTGAAGAAAATTGGGGTTTTGATTTATTAGAGGGGATTTCATATTACTAATTAGAGGGTTAAAGGGAGAAGTTGAGATAAGGGGCATTTTGGTCATTTAATTTAAAATATTTGGAAAACAGTTGAAAATAAGGATTCTATTTTTTTAATATTTAAAAATTAGACCCAAAAGAAAAAAATTATGAATATGTTTGATTTATTGATTAACCCAGACAATATATATAATGGTTTGGATTTATTGAAGGGGATATTGTATTATTAATTAGATGATTTAATATGGTGGGAAATAGATAACTTTTAGAAAATAGAACAAGACTATACTCAAATAGATAAGATGTTTATTTTGAATATTAGATTCTGTTATGAATTGAGATAAGGGAAACTTTGGTTACCTAAAGCCGGGAAATTATAAATATCAAATGTTAAATTTGAATATTGATGGGAAACTAAAAATTGAGGAAAAACCAATAACAGGACATTGATTATCTATAAAGATTGAACGTAAAAGTAATTAAGATATGTATAAGCTAAAAATTTATTGATAAATATAATAAGGATCTTTTTACTTAGTTGATATAATAAAACTGTATTAGCTTAAATACGAGATAGTAGATATTAAGGGGAAAGGAGAGGAAATATTTGATGTTGTAACTTGAGATTTGTACTAAAGATTTTGTATGTTATTGAATTATTGATTAACCCAGCCACCACATTGCTTTTTAAATACTTAAATGTAAAATTAGAAAACTAATAAAATATTATCAAAAAAGAAAAGAAAAGAAAAAGACCCCGTTTCAATGGAGCACCCTGGAGCAACAAGTTTTCCAGGCCATGAAGCAAGTCTTTGTGCAGGAACCCATCCTGAAGCACCCTGACCCACACCATCCTTTTGTCATGGAGGCAGATGGCGTCAAACATTGCCGTCGGAGCAGTGCTACTCCAGGCTCACGCACCCGGTGGTACCCTCTTCCCTGGTGCGTATTACTCGCGGAAACTTAATCCAGCCAAGCGCAATTACACCATCTGCAGAAAGCCTTACTGGCCATTAAGGTGGTGTTTGAGACCTGGAGACATCATTTGGAAGGGGCCTGGCATCAGATTGAAGTCCAGACGGACTATAAAAATCTAGAATTTCTACAGACCACCCGGAAATTAAACCAACGGCAGCTTCAGGTTCAATTTCTGCATCACATACATCCCGAGCAGTCGCAACCAAACAGCGGATGCTCTCTCTCAAAAACCAGAATACTCCCGCATGGAAGTCAAGCTCCTGCCCAGGATGGTTCTGCCCATAGAGTCCTTCACCGCAGTTCAGGAGCCAGTGGATTTACAGGCTCGGATCTGGGAGGCAAAATGGCACGACACATGTGTGGCTCAATGATGAGAGGAGTTGGGGCCAGACTCCCCATGGACCTTTACTGAGGGACTCCTGAGGTATCGTGACCAGGTGTATGTTCCTGTGGGGCTGCTATGGGGACTCATCCTCTCACAGTGCAATGACAATCCTGTGGCGGGGCATTTTGGCCTCTTCAAGACTCTGAACGTGGTCTCCTGTACTTTCTGGTGGTCCCGATTGCAACACGATGTCCCAGCCTACATCACGTCTTGTGTACGGTGCCGGCAGCCCAAGTCGGCGACAGGAGCCCCACTGGGTCTGCTCCAGCCATTGCCGATGCCCGATAGACCCTGGGGAGATGACACCTTTCCTGGCCAATGTTGGGTATCATCCTCGGCTTTTTTCCCTCACAGCTCAACTCACCAGTTCTCGCAGCTAATGACTATCTTGCCAAGTTACAGGCTGTCCATCAGTTGGTGTGACAGCAACTGGATAGAGCCAAGGTGGATTATAAAAAAAAGTCACTGATCGGTCTCAGTGTGATACGCCAGCTTTGACTGTTGGAGATCAGGTATGGCTGTCAACCAGGCACCTTCTGTCGGACCGTCCTGTCAAGAAATTGGATCACCGGTACGTAGGCCCTTTCCCTATCAAAGCTGTCATTAACCCAGTTGCCTATCGCCTGACCTTGCCACGCTCGCTAAAAGTACATCCAATCTTCCACCAGTCCCTCCTGGTTCCAGAACAACCAGCCTGTCCACTCCGCTGACCAGAACGTCCTCCACCTGAACCGCATGATGGAGACAGTTCTCTTGAGTACGAGGTCGCCAGCATCCGAGACGCATGTTGGCTGAAAGGTCAAGTGGAAGGGCTATGGACCAGAGGAGTTGATATGGGAGGAGGTGGCCACTGTGCATTCTCCTGCTCTGGTGCAGGCATTCCATGATCAGTTCCCTTCACAGCTGCATCTGGACTGTCCGACCCGGGGGAAGGATCCTGTGGTGAGGGATAGTGTTGTGGTCCGTCCGCTGCCATCAGAGCTAGCAGCCAAGTCAGATGAGGAGGAGGTGGAGGGGGACCCTGGGTTAATATTGGAGCCTTTGGAAGGCTCCGATGAGCAAGAAGACTCAGAGCCAGATGCAGAGCCGGGGCCATCTGCCCACTCTGAGGTGGAGAGGCAGCTGTTTTGGGGGCCTGAGCTGAGTGAGGAGGAGGAACAGATGGGCCCCGTCCCAGATGCACGTATGCATAGAGAGGAGAGGAGAGCAATGGAAGGTTATGGGACTATTTGTTTTGTTTTTGAAGTGCTAATTAAGTCTCCTGCTGGGAACTAATAGACATTGAAATTATCTCAGCTGGTGTGAGCAGGGACTGTTACTGCTTGGTTAAGCATTTAAAGACTTGTTATCTGGAGTTCTCCTGTGAACAAAGTTTGTTCCTGCCTTGTAAATAAAAGGGGTTTTTATTTTATGAGTAAGCAGTTGATCATTACTCATGAAGGTTGGATCAGAACAGTGCCCCAAAGTGAAGGAGGAGTGGAGGGAGCTGCCGCCAACCCTGGAGTGGACAGGCGGGACAATACCTCTCAGCCGTCTGGATCTGGGGAATTGGCGAGATGGGGAGCGGAAGGCAGCCAAAGCTGAATTCCCCCTGTTCTATCCTTGAGTTGAGTTCTTGTGACAGCAGGAGTGGTGGGAGTGGGGAGCCTCAGAATGGGCAGCCAGAAAGGAGCGGTACCTGCCAGCCTGTGGCAGCCAGTCGGTGGAGCAACTGAGACAGAATTTCAGCAGTCTGGAGGTCCGTGGGGGAGAGCTGTTTTGGAGGCTGGATCCAAACCAATGCCTGGGATTGGCCCAACTTTCAGGGTCAATGCCAGCCCCCTCACCCCAGCCTTCACTGGGAGCTGCAGCCACTGCAACTGGAGGGACAGTCAGCCCATAGCTTGGGACTTCCCTGCAACTCGGCCCCAGTCCAAGACCTTGTGCCTACAGTTCACAGCTGGGGCCCACCCCGCCACCTGGAGCAATGGGTTGGCACCTGCCACCAGCCCCGGTGCATGGCACTCAACCATGGATGTACTTTATACCTATGGCATGGGGTGAATGCTGGGACCCTGGGCTACTCCGAGGCCACCCCTGCCTCCTCCACTCAAGGCCACCATCGATGGAACCCCGGAGAAGCTGGCGTTCTTTCTCAACCAGGTCTGGGCACACCTAGACTGACATGGGAGGATGTATGCTGACTACGAAGCCCGGGTGGACGTAATCATGTTCAACCTCGAAGGGGAGGCGGCTGAGTGGGTGACAGCTCTCCATAATGAGGAAGCACCTGAATTGGTGGATCCAGACATGTTCCTAGGAGAACTCAGAGCCCGGTTAAGGGACACCACACAGACCCGATGAGCGGAGGCTGAGGTCCGAAATGCCAGGCAGGGGAGCAGACCCATAGTGGAATACAGAGAATTTAGAAAGATCGCAGGGAGGCTGAGACACTGGCCGGAGCAGCTCCTGACCTACTACTTCCAAAACGGATTGAGTCATGACCTGTACCACACATACCTGGCCAGAGGAATCCCAGACCGGCTCAACGATTGGTACCAACTGGTGACCACTTAGGAGCTAGACCTGATGGAGTACAAAGGCCGTGGGAGATTCAAGCTGCACCCAAAGAGAAGCCAAGAAAAGTGTGTGCTGGGAAGAAAGCAACCAGCGGCAGTGACTCTTGCCCCTGTAGAAGCCTTGAGTCACGGCCCCATCCTGTGCTTCTGCTGCACCCAGGAGGGCCATAGAGAAGCCATGTGCCCAGCGCCAATGCCCCAGGTGGGCCCCATGGTCCCCCTCCTTTGAAGCTGAAAAAGCCACCGAAGAAGGGGAAGAAGTCATGAGTGGCAGCACAGGTCATTGAGTTCCCCCCCCCTGAAAGTGAAGGGGAGGGAACTCCAACTGAAGAGGAGCTGATGATGACCCTCTATGATAGTGACAGTGAGGGAGAAGACAGCCCAATGGTGAGTGGACCGGTCAACCCCTTTGCAGCTAAGGTGGACATCGTAGCATCCCGCTCAGGGGCAAGAGGGGTGGTAAAAGCACTCATAAACTCGGGTTGTACCCGATGTCTGATTAGCCAGCCCACAGTAAGAAACCTAGGGTTGCGAGTGAGGAAGCTCAAGCAGCCCATGAAATTTGAGCACGTTGATGGCACCTTGGTAGGGGGGGTTGGCTGCCTCCCACTTAACGGAGCTGGTGCAGTTGAAATTGGGGGACCACCAAGAGACTAGAATTAGCAGAAGTAAATTCCAGACCCAAAGTCTTATTTATTAGATACTTTTTATCAGTCTCTTTAATATGGGTTTCTTGTAAACAAGTCTTGATTTAATTTTTTCAAATAGTGAAATAACTTCTTCTTTTGTGGTGAATTTGCTCCATTAACATTCCATATCAGAATCTTACAATCCATCTGTTATGAAGAGAAAGTTCCAGGCACTCCAGATATGGCTCCCATCCACAGCCTGTCCTTGATCAGCGTCAGACCTCTTTTTGTCTTTTTTCTTTCAGACCCAATTTTTGTGGTAATTGCTCTTTGTTTTTTTGAAAAATGATGTATTTCCAGTCCATATCTTTCCAGAAAATCTTGTGCTTTAAGGACTAAATTTAATCTGAAACATTGATTTCTAAAAGTGAAAATAACCCCTTCCAGTTTATCCCAACTAAAGGAAATGTTACTTTGCTTTAAGAGATCTGTCAGGAAGGAATACTCTTTGCGTTTCCTTAATATTGTAATTGGAATTTCTCTAAATGTTTGCACTTCCTTCCCAAAGATGTTAAATCTCTGATGATAATGCTTCTGAATTACTTGCTATTTAATAGGTTTTCTTACAAATTGAATCATGACATCTCTTGGCAATTGTCTTCTGACTGCATATACTGAATTTATTCTGTAAATTTTATCAATTTCCTTAGAGAAGTTTAATTTTTCATCATTAAACCATTTGAACATTTCTGTTACAATTATGACTTTTAAATTTGTGCCCTTCTCAAAATTCTTGGGCATGCCCCTAAGTCTCAGAAAAACTTATTTCTGTTTCAAATCCAATAATAGTAAATTTGTATTGAAAAGAACTAAACTTGATTGTAGGAATAATTGTGGTCAGAAGTAAAATATAAAAAGTTACTTGCGATGTCGATCTCCTGCATTCACTCCGCCTGCATATAGATCACTCTTAGATACTTATCTTCCACAGGGGTGGTCGCGGCGTCTTTTTCTGTCTACTGACAGAAGCGTCCCGGGCTGGAGCGTCTTCGAGCGCCTGGGGAGCTCTCACTCTTTCCCCCTGAAAACCTTTTCAGGGGTTTTTTAGAGGAGCTCAACCCGCGCCCGATGCTCTTCACCCCTTCTTCTCCCGAAGGGGGGTTTTTCCACCGCAAAAAACAGCTGATGATTGCTGTTTTTGCGGCTTACAGTTCCCGGGAATCGGAGCCTCCGAAGGAGGCTGTAGCGACGCCAAATGGAGCCACCGGAAGTCCCCAATGACTTTAAGACTTTAAGATGACTTTAATGACTTTAAGACTTTAAGATGGCGATCGCTTTTTGACAGTAAAGTGAAAGTAACTTTCTAGAACAAAGGCATAGCGATCGCTCAGATCTAAAGTTTAAAATTCTATAAATTTTAACTAAAATTTAGGATTTGAAAGAAGATAAGAAGGAAAAGAAGAACAAGGAAACATTTTGGCAATATATGTGTAAGAAATTTTTTTATTAAAAGCAGTTTTTCGAGAGTTTTTTATAAAAAGCGGATTGATCATAGAATGGCTGCCAGACAAACTAAAATAACATCTGCGAAGGTTGCAGTATCCTCACCGGCTCAGCCCTCTAAATCTAGTTTTTCTGCTCCCCCGGCTTCTTTAACCTCTACACAGCCTCAAGCCCCTTTGCCTATTCAACCCCCTCCAGAAATGTTAACTATGAAAGATTTACAGGCTGCATTATCAACACTGACAGATAATATTGAGAGAAGTATGGAGAAAAATATGGAGAGAAATTTTGAGAAATTTGGGGATGAATTGGAGAAAAAGATTGGAACTCATGCTGAAGAACAAATCAAAGGAGTAACTGGGGAATTGGGGAAAATTAAACAAATAATTGAGACTCATAATACAGTGATAAGAGAAGATATTGTGGAAGCTTTCAGGGGGGTTTGGGACTATACTTTGAGAGTGGAAGAGAAAGTGGAAGGGGTGGAGCAACAATTTGAGGAAAAGATGGAAGAAATTAAAAGTGATATGGAAGACCAAGCTATTATGGCACAATATAATCAGATGATGTGGGCTGTTAGAATAAGAGGGCTGAAAGAAGCAAATCAGAATCAGGAGGATTTGAGAAGGATTTTTGGAGAAGCTCTGGCAGAATTTATAAATGAGGGGGAACAAGATATGTCTTGGCAGATAGATAGGATCTACAGAGTCAATTCATGGATTGCAAGACAAAGAAATTTACCTAGAGACATTTTGATTTATTTTGTTACAAGGAGATTTAGAAATCATGTGCTTACAATATCTTATAACAAGAAATTAATTGTGGCCGGTCAAGAGGTTGTGATTTTGAAGGAGATTCCTTCAAAGATGTTGAGAGCAAGAAAAGATTATGCATTTTTGGTGGATGAACTTAAAAAACGTGGTTTACAATATAGGTGGGAGGCTCCAGCTGGGCTATCATTATCTTATCAGGGTAATAGATACCGCTTGAATTCTATTTGGAAAGCAAAAGATTTTTTTGTGAATGTGATGAAGGCTGGCAAACCCCCATCTCCAACACCGAAAAGCACAGAACCACATAAAGAAGGAAATAAAGAAACTTCCGGTGGCTCCGTTGGCGTCGCCATAGCCTCCTTTGGAGGCTCCGTTCTCCCGGGATTTGTGAAGCCGCAAAACAGCGATCATCAGCTGTTTTTTGCGGCAGAAAATCCCCCCTTCGGGAGAAGAAGGGGTGAAGAGCATCAGGCGTGGGTTGAGCTCCTCTAAAAAACCCCTGAAAAAGTTTTCAGGGGGAAAGAGTGAGAGCTCCCCAGGCGCTCGAAGACGCTCCAGCCCAGGACGCTTCTGTCAGTAGACAGAAAAAGATGCCACGACCACCCCTGCGGAAGATAAGTATCTAAGAGTGATCTATATGCAGGCGGAGTGAATGCAGGAGATCAACATTGAAAGTAACTTTTTATATTTTACTTCTGACCACAACTATTCTTACAATCAACATAATGACTTAAGATGGCGATCGCTTTCTAACAGAAGTGAAAGTGACTTTCTAGAACAAAGGCTTAGCGATCGCTCAGACTTAAAGTTTAAAATTCTACAAATTTTAATTAAAAAAATTGGATTTGAAAGAAGATAAGAAGGAAAAGAAGAGGAGGGAAAAATTTTGGCAAATTTTTGAGAGCTTTTATAAAAAGTGGATTGATTACAGAATGTCTGCCAGACAAACTAAAATAACATCTGCGAACGTTGCAGTATCCTCACCGGCTCAGCCCTCTAAATTACAAACATACAGTTTTTCTGCTCCCCCGGCTTCTTCAATATCTACACAGCCTCAAGCCCCCTTGCCTATTCAATCCCCTCCAGAAATGCTGACTATGAAAGATTTTCAGGCTGCATTATCAATAATGACTGATAATATAGAGAGAAGCATGGAGAAAATTGGGGATGAATTGGAGAAAAAGATTGTAACTCATGCTGAGGAACAAATTAAAGGAGTAACTGATGAATTGGAGAAAATTAAAGAAACAATTGAGACTCATAATACTTTGATAAGAGAAGATATTGTGGAAGCTTTCAGGGGGGTTGGGACTATACTTTGAGGGTGGAAGAGAAAGTGGAAGGGGTGGAGCAACAAATTGAGGAAAAGTTGGAAGGAATTAAAAGTGATATGCAAGATCAAGCTGTTATGGTACAATATAATCAAATGATGTGGGCTGTCAGAATAAGAGGGCTGAAAGAGGATGCAAATCAGACTCAGGAGGATTTGAGAAGGATTTTTGGAGAAGCTCTGGCACAATTTATAGATGAGGGGGTACAAGATATGTCTTGGCAGATAGATAGGATCTACAGAGTTAACTCATGGATTGCAAGACAAAGAAATTTACCTAGAGACATTTTGATTTATTTTGTTACAAGGAGATTTAGAAATCATGTGCTTACAATATCTTATAACAAGAAATTAACTGTGGCCGGTCAAGAGGTTGTGATTTTGAAGGAGATTCCTCAGAAGATGTTAAGAGCAAGAAAAGATTATGCATTTTTGGTGGAGGAACTTAGAAAACGTGGCTTACAATATAGGTGGGAGGTCCCAGCTGGACTATCATTATCTTACCAGGGTAATAGATACCGCTTGAATTCTATTTGGAAAGCAAAATATTTTTTTGAAAATGTGATGAAGGCTGGTAAACCCCCATCTCCAACACCGAAAAGTACAGAATTACATAAAGAAGGAAACAAGGACCAAAAATTACAACCACAGCTTGAAGAGCCACAACCTCTTGGTGCAACAGGAGAAGGAGTTTTATTGAAGCTGCCTGAGTGGAGCCTTGATATTTTCCAGCCTCTGGAGGTAGAGATGTCTAAAGATCAAAGGCAAACTCGGGCAACTACTAAACGTAAGGAACAAAAAGAAAAGGAGCAACAAGAACGGTTTACAACTCACGTAGCAGTATCTACAAATGTGGAAGCCATGGGAGCTCGACCAAAGAAGAAAGATGAAAATTTCGAATTGGTCATGCAAAGGCTTTCTGGATCTAG
Source organism: Bothrops alternatus (assembly GCA_034064705.1). Lineage (NCBI taxonomy): Eukaryota > Metazoa > Chordata > Lepidosauria > Squamata > Viperidae > Bothrops > Bothrops alternatus. Next base: position 6,718,129 of record JARGCV010000004.1, on the reverse strand, counting down.
TCATGTGAAATAAATTTTTGACATGGAATGTCAATGGTTTAAATTCTCCACAGAAAAGGAAGAAGATTTTTCATTATTTGATTCAATGTAAAAATGATGTAACTTGCTTACAAGAAACACACATTAGAAATACTGATCAGAAATATTTGATAAATAACAAATTAGGCACACACTTTGTTGCAGCGGCTGCTGAGAAGAAGAATGGAATTGTTATCTATGTTAAAAATCATATAAGAACTAAACTAATAGAATCAGATACACAAGGTAGATATTTAGCAATTGAAATTTTAAAAGATGGGAAAAAAGTTCTTTTGATGGGTATATATGCGCCAAATCAACAACAAGGAAAATTTTACAAGTTAATATATAAAAAGTTAATACAATTTGATTATAGGTCTTGTATTATAATGGGAGATTGGAACGGCGTGATAGATACTGATTTAGATAAAAAGAAGATACTATCAATTCCTCAAACACGTTCTAAGTTGCCTAAATCTTTTTTTTTATATAAAGGATGATTTTGATTTGATAGATATATGGAGAGAAAGAAATGGTAAAGAGCAAGAATTTACTTTTTTTCTGATAGGCATCAGTCATTTTCTAGAATTGATTTTATATTAACTTCAAGTGACTTTATTTTTAGATTAAAGAAGGTGAAAATCCTACCTAATGTTTTATCAGATCATAATCCGGTTTGGATGGAACTAATGGTAGGTCAGACCCCTAGAAGATCTTGGAGAATTAATGAAAATTTGTTTAAATATGACACAAATGTGAATGAATGTAAAAATGTTATGAAGGAATTCTTTATGTTAAATATGTATAAGGATACGACAATAGAAATGGTGTGGGATGCTAGTAAAGCTTATATGCGTGGGATTTTAATTGATATGAATAAAAGACATAGACGTAAACAAGAGGAAAAAAGGAAGGAGTTAGAAGAGGAAATAAGGAAGAAAGAGTTATTATTAATAAAGAGACCAGATGATAGAAATATTAAAGAGGGGATTAAGATTTTACGGAAACAATTTGACTTGTTGATGACGGACCTAGTTCCCAAGAATATACAACTCAAAACATAATACATTTTTTAACTCTAATAAACCTGGCAGATGGTTGGCTTACACATTAAGGAAAAAACAAAAATCCCGTATAATTGAGAAAATAGAATATAAGGGGAAGGAAGTGTTTCAACAAGAAATTATTTAAAAAGCTTTTTTTGAATTTTACTCTAAGTTATACTCTGAAGAGAAAGTACAAGAGAATGAGATAGATACTTTTTTGCAAAATGAAAATGTTTTGATAATTACTAAGGAACAAAGAGATAGATTAAACGCATTGATTACATCAGAAGAAATCATTTCAGTGATTAAACAATTGAAAGTGGGAAAATCTCCTGGGACTGATGGGTTAACGGCAACCTATTATAAGTATCTTCAAGAGGAGATGGTGGAACCTCTTAGAGAGTTATTTGTAAATATACAAGAGGGTGGCCAGGTTCCACCTTCATGGAAAACAGCCTATGTTTCTTTGATTCCCAAAGAGGAAAGAGATAACGTTAAGGTAGAAAATTTTAGACCTATCTCATTGTTAAATACGGATTATAAGATTTTTGCAAAAATTATGGCTAATAGATTAATGACAGTTTTAAGACAAATAATTCATTCTGACCAAACTGGTTTTTTACAAGGGAGACAGATGAAAACCAATGTTAGACAACTTATTAACATAATGGAATATTTGGATAAGTATATCCAGGTGCCTGCAGTTCTTATGTTTTTAGATGCGGAGAAAGCTTTTGATAGACTGAATTGGTTGTTTTTGAAAAAATTAATTGTTAGGATGGGAATGGGGGATCAGTTTATTAACTCTATATTAGCAGTTTATCAGAAACAAAAAGGTCAGATTATTGTGAATGGGCATTTAACAGATTTATTTAATATAGAGAAAGGTACTAGACAGGGATGTCCTTTATCCCCCTTGCTGTTCGTTTTAACTCTAGAGGTTTTATTGAATAAGATTAGAGCTTCAGATGATTTAAAAGGTATACAGATTAGACAACATGATTATAGATTATGTGCTTTTGCTGATGATCTGCTTGTGACATTGACTCAACCAACACAGTCAGTTGAGAGCTTGATGGAGATAATTCTAAATTATGGTGGGTTTTAAATTAAATATATCTAAGACAAAGATGTTAGTTAAAAACTTAGATAATAATTCAAAACAAGACTTGGAAAGAATAACGGGTTGTGAGATAGTTAAGAAAGTTAAATACTTAGGAATTTATATTGAAGCTTCTAATGGGAAGTTATATAAGAATAGTTATGAAGTTTTGTGGAATAAGACACAAATAGAATTAGATAAATGGAAAAAATTACAATTATCTTTGCTGGGTAGGATAGCTGCAATTAAAATGAATGTATTGCCAAAATTTTTATTTTTGTTTCAAATGTTACCTATACTTAAAAAGGATCCGAATTTGGAGGAGTGGCAGAAAGGTATTAATAGATTTATTTGGAATGGCAAGAAACCAAGGGTTAAACTAAAAATTATTCAGGATACAAGGGAAAGAGGTGGTTTGAAAATGCCCAACTTTAAGTTATATTACTATGCTGCAGTTTTAGTAGCGATAAGTGACTGGGTTAATTTAACTAAGGATAGAATATTGAATATAGAAGGGTACGGTTTACTATATGGTTGGCATGCATATTTAGTTTATGACAAAAAGGTGAATAGGAGTTTCAAAGAGCACCTATTGAGAAGTGCTCTGCTGCGTGTCTGGAAAAAGTTTTATTATAAGTTAAACGAAAAGATTCCTCTTTGGACAGTTCCCAGGCACGCAATAGAGAGTATAAATAGACAACAAATTCAAGATGTGGTGTCTTATGAGAAACTTCTAATTAAAGAAGGGAATTTGTTATTATTGAAATCATTGAACATGTTAAAGGAAGAAGTAATAGTTCATACTTGGTTTCCATATGCACAACTGCAGACTAGATGGCAGAAAGATTTTAAGATAGGCTTTTCTTTAACAGATGAAAATTTAATTAAACAAGTTAGAGATCAAAGGCCTATGCATATTAAAAGATTATATAATGCATTAATTGAAATTGATTCTGAAACTGAATTAGTTAAGGACTGCATGATTAAGTGGGGACATAATTTTGGACAACCAATTATGATGGAAACATGGGAGAGGATCTGGGTGAAAAATGTAAGATTTACACAAGCGCAACATTTAAGAGAAAATTTTTATAAAATGTTTTATAGATGGCATTTAGACCGGAAAAAATTATCATCTATGTACCCGGATTTACAACCGAAATGTTGGAGATGTGAATCTATGGATGCTACTTATTTTCATGTATGGTGGACTTGTAGAAAAATCAAGGCTTTCTGGATAAAAATATGGTGGATACTTCAAAATATATTGAAAAAGCGTATTGAATTTTTACCGCAGTTGTTTCTGTTAGGTATTATAAAAGACTGCACCACCATAGAGACGAATTTGATTTTGAACTTGATTACAGCAGCGAGACTGTTGGTGGGACAATATTGGAAGAAGCCAGAATTACCATCTATTGAAGAATGGACTTTGAAAGTTATAAATTTGGCGGAAATGGCTAAAATATCTGCTTACTTGAAAGATCATTCAAATGAAAAATATATGTTGGATTGGAAAAAATGGATAGAGTATATTCAAGGGAAATATCAATCTAAGAAATTGTATTTAGCATATAGTTAAATTTTTATTTGGATTTATTTTGTTTGATGTAGTGGGGTATTTTTTGCTTTACCCTGTATTCACTTTGGGAAGTCGGAGGGGGGTAGGATGGGGGGTATAATAATATACTCAACTGTAACACTTGTAATATATAAGAAAGAAATACTAATTGATATATGAGGGGTTGCTCGGACAGTACCTCTGGACTGCATCTGGAGGGGGTTGAGAGGGAGGAGTGAAGGAGTGGAGGGAAGTAGGGTTGGAGGAGATGAGGGTGGAGAGAGAGGGAGGGAGAGAGGGGAGGAGGAGGGAAGTAGGAGACAGGGAGGAAGGAAGAGGGGGATGTAGTGAAGGGGGTGCTGCCGAGCAACACCCATAGTTACTATATGTAAGCATCTAAAAGAATGTATGTTTTGTTTTTTGTGTGGGAGAAAGTTAAAAAAAGAATGTTTTAAGTTGAGTTGTATTTAATTTGATTCTTTGTTTAAAATTATAAAACCAATAAAATATTTGAAAAAAAAAGAAGGAAATAAAGAGCAAAAAGAACAACTACAGCTTGAAGAGTTACAACCTCATGGGGCAACAGGGGTTGATAAAGGAGATTTATTGGAGCTGCCTGAGCGGAGCCTTGATATATTTCAGCCTTTGGAAGTAGAGATGCCTAGAGATCAAAGACAAACTCGGGCAACTACTAAACGTAAGGAACAAAAAAAAGGAACAACAAGACCGATCTAAAATTCAAGTAGCAGTGTCTACAAGTGTGGAAGCCATGGGAGCTCGACCAAAGAAAAAAATGATGAAAAATTCAAATTGGTCTTGCAAAGGCTTTCTGGAATTGGTCATGTCAAATAAATTTTTGACATGGAATGTCAATGGTTTAAATTCTCCACAGAAAAGGAAGAAGATATTTCATTATTTGACTCAATGTAAAAATGATGTAATCTGTTTACAAGAAACACATATTAGAATTACTGATCAGAAATATTTGATAAATAATAAATTAGCTACACACTTTGTTGCAGCGGATGCTGAGAAGAAGAATGGAATTGTTATTTATCTTAAAAATCATATAAGAACCAAATTAATAGAATCAGACACACAAGGTAGATATTTAGCAATTGAAATTTTAAAAGATGGGGGAAAAGTACTTTTGATGGGCATATATGCACCAAATCAACAAGGAAAATTTTACAAGTTAATACATAAAAAGCTAATACAATTTGATTATAGGTCTTGTATTATAATGAGAGACTGGAACGGTGTGATAGATATTGATTTAGATGAAAAGATGATATTACCAATTCCTCAAACACGTTCTAAGTTGCCTAAATCTTTTTTTGATATAAAGGATGGTTTTGACTTGATAGACATATGGAGAGAAAGAAATTGTAAAGAGCAAGAATTTACTTTCTTTTCTGATAGGCATCAGTCATTTTCTAGAATTGATTGTATATTAACTTCAAGTGACTTCAAGTGATTTTCTTTTTAGTTTAAAAAAGGTGAAGATTCTACCTAAAGTTTTAACAGATCATAATCCGGTCTGGATGGAACTAATGGAAGGACAAAGACCTAAAAGATCTTGGAGATTAAATGAAAATTTGTTTAAATATGACAAAAATGTGAATGAATGTAAAAATGTAATGAAGGAATTCTTTATGTTAAATATGCACAAGGGTACACCTATAGAAATGGTATGGGATGCAAGTAAAGCATATATGCGTGGGATTTTAATTGATTTGAATAAAAAGCATAGATGTAAACAAGAGAAAAAACGGAAGGAGCTAGAAGAGGAAATAAGAAAGAAGGAACAGTTATTAATAAAGAGACCAGACGATAAAAATATTAAAGAGGGGATTAAGGTCCTACGGAAACAATTTGACTTGTTGATGCCAGACCAAGTTGCTAGGAATATACAATATGCAAAACATAATACATTTTTTAATTCCAATAAGCCTGGCATATGGCTGGCCTATATATTAAGGAAAAAACAAAAATCCCGAATAATTGAAAAAATAGAGTATAAAGGGAAAGAGGTGTTTCAACAAGAAATTATTAAGAAAGCTTTTTTAGAATTTTATTCTAGGTTATATGCTGAAGAGAAGATACAAGAGAATGATATAGATATTTTTCTGCAAAATGAAAATGTATCAGTAATTAATAATGAACAAAGAGAAAGATTAAATATATTGATTACTTCAGAAGAAATACTTTCAGCGATTAAACAATTGAAAATGGGAAAATCACCTGGGACTGACGGGTTAACGGCGGTTTATTATAAGCATTTTCAAATGGAAATGGTGGAACCTCTTATAGAGTTATTTGTTAATATACAAAAAGGGGGTCAGGTTCCACCTTCATGGAAAACAGCCTATGTTTCTTTAATTCCTAAAGAGGGACGAGATAATTTTCAACCAGAAAATTTTAGACCGATCTCTTTGTTGAATACAGACTACAAGATTTTTGCAAAAGTCATGGCTAATAGATTAATGACAGTTTTACAACAAACAATTCATACTGATCAAACTGGTTTTTTTACAAGGGAGGCAGATGAAAACTAATGTTAGACAACTAATCAATATAATAGAATATTTGGAGAAGCATACTCAAGTGCCCGCAGTTCTTACGTTTTTGGATGCGGAAAAAGCATTTGATAGATTGAACTGGTTGTTTTTGAAAAAATTGATTGTTAGGATGGAAATTGGGGATCAGTTTATTAATTCTATATTGGCAATTTATCAGAAACAAACAGGGCAGGTTATTGTGAATGGGGATTTAACAGATTCATTTAACATAGAGAAAGGTACCAGACAGGGATGTCCATTATCCCCTTTGTTGTTTTTCTTAACTTTAGAGGTTTTATTGAATAGGATAAGAGGAGCAGATGATTTAAAAGGTATAGAGATTAGACAACAAGACTATAGATTACGTGCTTTTGCAGATGATTTGGTTGTGACATTGACTCAACCAATACAGTCAGCCAAGAGATTGATGGAGATAATTAAAATTTATGGTAGGGTATCAGGGTTTAAATTAAATATAACTAAAACAAAGATGTTAGTTAAAAATTTAAATATTAACTCAAAACAGGAATTGGAAAGAATAACGGGATGTGAGATAGTTAAGAAAATTAAATATTTATGAATTGACATTGAAGCCTCTAATGGGAAGTTATATAAAATAATTATGAAGTTTTGTGGAATAAGACACAAATAGAATTGGAAAAATGGAAGAAACTACAATTATCTATGTTGGGTAGGATAGCAGCAGTTAAAATGAATGTATTGCCTAAATTTTTATTTCTTTTTCAAATGTTACCTATACTTAAAAGGGATGCGAATTTGGAGGAGTGGCAGAAGGGTATTAATAGATTTATTTGGAATGGGAAGGAACCGAGAGTCAAATTAAAAATAATTCAGGATACAAGGGAAAGAGGTGGTTTGAAAATGCCTAATTTCAAGTTATACTATCACGCAGCTGTTTTAGTAGCGATAAGTGATTGGGTCAATTTAACTAATGATAGAATATTGAATATTGAAGGGTATGATTTATTATATGGTTGGCATTCATATTTAGTCTATGATAAAAAGGTGGATAGGAGTTTCAAAGAGCACCTATTGAGAAATGCTCTGCTGTGTGTCTGGAAAAAATATCAGTATAAATTAAATGATAAGATTCCTGTATGGACGGTTCCCAGACACGCAATAGAGAATATAAATAGAGAACAATTACATGATGTGGTGCCTTATGAGAAACTCCTACTTAAAGAAGGGAATGTTTTACAATTGAAGTCCTTGAACATTTTAAGGGAGGAAGGAATAATCCTTACTTGGTTTCAATATTTACAATTGCAGACTAGATGGAAAAAAGATTTGAAGATGGGTTTATCTCAAATAGATGAAAAATTAATTAAACAAATTAGAGATCAAAGGTTAATGCATATTAAAAGATTGTATAATGTATTGATAAAAATTGATTCGGAAACTGAATTAGTTAAGGATTGTATGATAAAGTGGGGACAAAATTTCGGACAACCAATCATGATGGAAACTTGGGAGAGGATCTGGGTGAAAAATGTAAAATTTACACAAGCGCAACATTTAAGAGAAAATTTTTATAAAATGTTTTATAGATGGCATTTGGATCCGAAAAAATTATCATGTATGTACCCTAACTTACAACCTAAGTGTTGGAGATGTGAATGTATGGATGCTACTTATTTTCATGTATGGTGGACTTGTAAAAAAATCAAGGCTTTTTGGATAAAAATTTGGTGGATACTTCAAAATATTCTGAAAAAAAATGTATTGAATTTTCACCACAGCTGTTTTTATTAGGTATTACAAAAGATTCTACCACCATAGAGATGAACTTGATTTTGAACTTGATTACAGCAGCGAGACTGTTGGTGGGACAATATTGGAAGACGGCAGAATTACCATCTATCGAAGAATGGACTTTGAAAGTTATAAATTTGGCGGAAATGGCCAAAGTATCTGCATATTTGAAAGATTATTCGAATGAAAAATATATGTTGGAATGGAAAAAATGGATAGAGTATATTCAAGGGAAATATCAATCTAAGAAATTGTATTTAGCATATAGTTAAATTTTTATTAGCATTTATATAATAATTTTGTTTAATATAGTGGGGTTTTTTTCTTTTTTTTTTCTTTACCCTGTATTCACTCTGGGAAGTTGGGGGGGTAGGTTGGGGGGATGTAATAATGTACTCAACTGTAATACTCGTAATATATAAGAAAGAAATATTTACTGATAGAAGAGGGGTTGCTCGGACAGTACCTCTGTACTACATCTGGAGGGGGTTGTGAGGGAGGAGTGAAAGAGGGGGAGGAAGTAGGATGGTTGGAGGAGAGGAGGGTGGAGAGGGAAGGAGAGAGGTGTGAGGAGGAGGGAAGTAGGAGATAGGGAGGAAGAAAGAGGGGGATGTGGTAAGGGGGGTGCCGCCGAGCAACGCCCATAGTTATTTAAAGTATTGTATATATGCATCTAAAAGAATGTATGCTGATTTTTGTTTAGTGTGGGAGAAAGTTGAAAAAGAATGCATTAAGTTGAGTTGTATTTAATGTGGATTTTTTGTTGTTTAAAATTATAAAATTAATAAAATATTTATTAAAAAAAAGAAAAGAACTAAACTTGTATCTGTCTTATCCAATCTGATCTGCATATTTTTAATACCTTGTTTCAAGATGTTGGTTTACACACCTACAATTGAAGAAAAGATTTAAGTTAGACAACAAATGTTTAAGGGTTTGACTGTAAAAAATGAATTTGAATTGTATTGTGTGGTAATGATGAACATATTATTGCCAAGGTTTATAAATTGTTGCTGAAACTGAACTTGGAAAATGAATATGTAAAACATTGTATGATTCAGTGGACAGAGAGGGTCTCCTCAGGGTGCCGTCGGCCAGACAATGTCGGCTGGCGACCCCCAGGGGGAGAGCCTTCTCTGTGGGAGCTCCAACGCTTTGGAACGAGCTCTCCCCTGAACTCCGTACGATGACGGATTTACGTACCTTCCGTCGAGAACTGAAAACATACTTTTTTCGACAGGCCGGCCTGGGATAGGAGCTCCGGTACCAACAAGGTTATAATTGTTTTAGGGGATTGAGCTTTTTAGATATAATGTATTGGGTTTAAAAAGGATTTAGGGCCTAAATGTTTAATCTATTCTTAATCATTTTACTTTTTGTATATTGATGTTTTTAATAATTGGGCTGTACACCGCCCCGAGTCCTTTGGGAGAGGGGCGGTATAGAAATCGCAAAAATAAATAAATAAATAAATATATAAATATATAAATATATAAATATATAAATAAATAATGCTTGAATAATGTGAAAACGTGGATGAAAGTTTTAAAATTTACACTGCATTATAGGAAACCAGGCCACCAAAGAACATGGTGGCTGGACACCATCAAAGCTGACACCAGCCAGAGCATGGAACAACTCAAAGAAGTAGTGCAAGATTGGAAGATGTGGAGAGATCTGGCCCATAGAATCACCAAGAGTCGGACATGACTGAATGGATATCATCTTCATCAACATGAAAAAGATTTTTTTTTATAAAATGCTATACCATTGGTATTTATCACCTGATAAATTGTCAAAGATGTATAAAGGTATTTCAAATGTATGTTGGAAATGCAAATATAAAGAAGGAACTTTTTACCATCTTTGGTGGACTTGTGAAAAAGCAAAGAAATAATTGGGTCACGATTCATATTTTAATGCAGAAGATTCTCAAAATGAATATAAAACTCAAACTAGAGGCTTTCCTTTTAGGTTTACTGGACAAGGAACTTAAAAATAAATCTGGAACATTGTTGTATATCCTGACTGCAGCGAGAATCCTTTATGTGCAAAAATGGAAAGTTATACTAATTCCTACAATGGGAGAATGGATGGAAAAACTGATGGAGCTAGTAGAGATGGCCAAATTAACTAAGAAAAGAATGCATCCAACTTTGTTTCTACTTGGAAACCACTTCTAGACTTTATGCTCAAAGCAGAAAAAAATGAAATTCGGACTGAAGCTTGTCGATTAGTGTTCTGTCTAGCCCCTCTCAGCTCCCAGGAATACACTTAACGAGGTCGTTAAGACTTGGTCAATTAGCACAGTTCACAGGAAGGCAGTTCAAGGCAAACTGCTTTATTCAACAATTTAAACAGACACACTAGGAAACTCAGTTACAACTCACTGCGAACTCCCCCAGGTCACTCCTTGGGTAAACGTTGCTCGTGACTAAGGCTGAGGCTTCCGTTTCCCTGCTAATATAGCCTCCCACACGTCACGTCCGTCTTCCACCCAACTGACCCCTTCGCCTATCAGCCCGTCGGTATCTTGGATCAATCCAATTAGCTTCCTGTTCCACATCTGAGTCATCCTCCTCTGACTCAGCATGCATACCAAGTTCCTCGTTATCTGGCTCAGCTGCCGGGAGGGGAAAACACCCAGAAGGGCCTGCCGGTGCTGTGTCATCATCTGAGAAGTAACCAGCCTGGCCAGAGACACTCACAACACTATCCCCCCCCCGCAGGCCCCTCCTCCGGGGTCCGTCGTAGGGGATGTGGTTTGGAGGGAAACGCGGTATGGAAATCCCACATTAACGCAGGAGCCTCAATATCCTGAGCATCCACCCACGTGCCAGCGGCTGGCCCACCCCCGGTCCAATCAACTAAATATTGGAAGCGGTCATCGAGCCATCGGGAATCTCGGATGCCGGACACCTCCAACCGGGAAACAGGAACGTGAGCACGGCGAGCTGTCGGGCCCGGATCAGGAGGTTGAAGCGGAGAATCAGGGTTGACAGGAACAAGCAAGAAGCGATGAAACACGGGATGTACACGAAGAGACCTCGGCAAAGTCAAACGATAGGTCACCGGATTGATGACCGTCTCCACAGGAAAAGGACCCATGAAACGTTGATCAAGCTTGCGGTGAATTCTCCCTGGAAACAAGTACTTGGTGGAGAGCCAAACCCGATCTCCAACAGCTAACGGCGGCGTGTCGCGACGTGAGCGGTCTGCAACCCTTTTGTAGTCTTCCTTGGCCTTAGTCAAGTGCTGCTTCACCATCTCGTGGACTGACTGGAGTTCTGTTAAATAGTCCTCGGCAACTGGAACGGGAGAATCAAGGAGCGTGAGCGGAAAAAATCTGGGATGATAGCCGTAGTTGGCAAAAAACGGAGTGGTCTGAGTGGAAGTGTGCTGAGAGTTGTTGAAAGCGAATTCGGCCACGGAGAGGTATTTGGACCAATCGTTCTGTTGGTCGTTGATGAAACAACGCAAATACTGCTCCAGGATGCCAATCACTTTCTCTGTACCCCCATCAGTCTCTGGGTGATGCGTGGAGGCTAGATTAACTTGGACTTGAAGCGCGGACATGAGTTCTCTCCAGAACTCCGAGGTGAACTGGGTTCCTCGGTCGGACACTATTTTGTCAGGCAAACCGTGTAGCCGAAAGACATGTTGAATGAACAGCTGAGCAGTGACCTTGGCTGTCGGTATTCTTCGGCAAGGAATGAAATGTGCCATTTTGGTCAGCATGTCCACCACGACAAAGACAACGGTGTAGCCGGCAGAAACAGGTAGACAAGTCAAGAAGTCCATGGAAATAGCTCCCCAGGGTCTCTCCGGCGTGGGCAACGGCTGTAATAATCCCGGAGGGGCTCCTGTGGCATGTTTTGCCTGACGGCACCGTACACAGGAATTCACATAGGACTGAACATCATGGCGAAGTCTGGGCCACCAGAAAGTCCGAGACACTAAGTGAAGAGTCTTAAAGAAACCAAAATGACCTGCCGCATGGTTATCATGGCATTGAGTCAGGATGAGACCCCGGAGTGGGCCTGCTGGAACATATAACAGGTTGCGGCAGCGTAATAGTCCCTCGGACAAGGTCCAAGGTGAGTCGGGACCCATCTCTTGTCTCTTTCGTATCGCAAAGTCATCTAGTTGTTGCGCTTCCCGAATCTGTCGTCGTAGATCTACCGGATCATGCACGGCTGCTATCGATTCGACAGGCAGAATGGTTCGAGGAGGCAAGGGGTCCTTGATCTGTAGATACTCAGGTTTACGAGACAAGGCATCTGCTCTTTTGTTGTACCCTTTCGGAATGTAGGTGACTTTGAAGTTGAATCGAGCGAAGAACAAAGACCAACGGATCTGACGTTGATTCAATTTCCTGGCAGATTGCAAGAATTCCAAATTTTTATGGTCAGTCCGAACTTCAACTTGGTAGCGAGCTCCTTCCAGGTGGTGTCTCCAGGTCTCAAAAGCAGTCTTGATGGCCAATAGTTCCTTTTCCCAAATGGTATAATGGCGTTCGGAGGGACTCAATCTCCTGGAGTAATACGCACACGGGAACAGGGGGCCGCCATCTTGGCGTGTTTGAAGTAGCACAGCCCCTACTGCCACATCTGAGGCGTCGGCCTCCACTACAAAGGGACGACAAGGATCTGGATACTTGAGAATGGGTTCCTGAACAAAAGCCTTTTTGAGGGTCTGAAACGCCTGTTGCTCGGCATCGCCCCACTGGAACTTAATCCCTTTCCGTAACAGTCGAGTAAGGGGCGCAGTCAAAGCAGAAAATCTCGGAATAAATATCCTGTAATAGTTTGCAAATCCCAAAAGTCTTTGGACATCTTTTGCTTTGCATGGGGGTTGCCAGGTTTGCAAGGCTTCAACCTTGCCAGGATCCATGGCGATGCCTTGTGGAGAAATCATATGTCCCAGAAACTCAATGGTGGTTTGATAGAATTGACATTTCTCTAACTTGGCATAAAGGTGATGCTGTCGTAAGCGTTGCAAAACTCGCCGGAGATGCTGAAGATGTGTTGCTCGTGACGGGGAGTAAATCAGGATGTCATCGAGGTAAACCACCACAAATTGATCCAATAAATCCCGGAAGATGTCATTCATGAAATGTTGAAAGACGGCCGGAGCATTGGTGAGTCCAAAGGGCATGACTGTATATTCAAAATGACCGTACCTGGTCCCAAACGCGGTCTTCCACTCGTCCCCCTCTCGGATGCGAACCAGATTGTAAGCACCCCGTAGATCTATCTTGGTGAAGATGGTCGCTGATTGGAGACGGTCCATGAGATCAGGAATCAAAGGCAGAGGGTACCGATTGCGCACCGTGATGGCATTGAGCTTGCGATAGTCACAGCATAGGCGTAAATCTCCGGTTTTCTTCTTCACGAATAACACAGGAGCTGACAAAGGCGAGGAAGAAGGACGAATGAAACCCCTGGCCAGGTTTTTGTCCACAAAGTCTTTTAATGCGGCCAACTCGGGTTCAGACATGGAGTAAAGGCGTCCCCCTGGAAGTTTGGCATTTGGCAGCAAATCAATGGCGCAGTCATATGGTCTATGCGGAGGCAATTGGTCTGCCTCTTTCTCATTGAATATATCCGCAAAGTCCGCTAGGTCGGCCGGCAAGGTGATGTCAGGGTGAGATGGTAGTTGGGCTGCGCAAACGTGGCGTACGTGGTCAACGCATTGCAAACTGGGAAAGGAAACAAAGTTCTGGGACCACACCACACAAGGATCATGGGTTCTCAACCAAGCTAAGCCGAGAACTAAGGGGAAATGAAGTCCCTTGGTAACATAGAATTGGATGGCTTCTTCATGTTGTCCTATGACCAGGCGTATGGGCTGGGTCATAAACTTGATTGGTCCAGACAACAACTCACGACCATCAATTGTCTCAACCGACATAGGCGGCTTCACGGAGCACAAAGGTATGGCATGGTGACGAGCGAAAGCTTCATCCATGAAATTAGTGGTGGCTCCAGAATCCAACAAGGCGTGTGCCGGAATGCCCTGGGCATGGTTTCCCAGACATATATTGGTTGCTAGGATCAGATGTCTCAGAGGACCGGGGTCTTCGTCTGCGGAACGAGGACTGGGTTTGACGCCTGCCCGACCCAATGTTTCCATTAGGCCGGGCTCTGGCCGTTTCCCGGCAAGGTGGCTTGAAACTGCTGAGTGGGAGGTCGAGCTGGAACAGGAGTAGGACCTGCCGTACCACGTCGTTTCTGGGGGCAGGCCATAACGAAGTGACCCATCTCTCCACAGTACAGGCACAATCCCTCAGCTCTCCGTCTTGCCTTCTCAGCCTCGGTCAAGCGAGATCTAGCTGCACCGATATCCATGGGTTCCTCACTGGCCATGGGTACAGGACGCCTCTCGGTATAAGCCGGCAACGATTGGAGAAGACGTTTGGGTGCCGGGATGGGTGGGGTGATAGGTAGGGTCTGTAATCCTCTGCGTGGTGCAGGAACTGGCTTGGCATTGCCGGTGAATGGAACCATCTGTTTGGCCAGGCGGGCATCCATGGCTTGCCTTTGCGATTCAAGAGCCAAACAATGTTGGTATAATGCAGCCAGGGTTGTGGGTATTACAGTCACTTTCAACCCATTCAGGATTTGGGCAGACAGACCATCTAGAAAGATTTCTATGAGAGCTTCATCATTCCACTTAAGTTCTTGAGCTAGACGGCGAAACTCTGATATATAGTCTGCTACGCAGCGCGATCCTTGACGTAGCTCTCGTATCTGCCGGGTGGCATTTTGCCAACGAAGGGGATCAGCAAACTCTCTTTCCATCAGCTGGCAGAATCCTGCATAATCGCGCAAGACAGGATCTTGTCCGTCTATCAAAGGAGACGACCACTCAGCAGCGGGGCCAGAGAGTAGACTTAAAATGAACGCTACCTTCGTTTCATCCAGTTGAAAGTCTGCTGGGGTGGAGGCAATGAATATTTTACATTGATTCAAAAAAGCTGGAAATTTATTACGTTCTCCAGTGAACTTATCAGGCAAGGCTAAGTAACATCTGCTTTGTCTGGGAGGGGTGGCTGGAGCTTGGGCTGCTGCAGCTTGAAGCTGCTGTTGCAATTGTCCAATTTGTTGCTGGAGAGTTTGCACTAATTGAGACAGAGCCGGATTATCAGCAAGTAATTGTTCCATGATGTCACTGAAAGCTCGGACTAATGTTCGTCCTTTCTGTTATTTTTTGTTGGCTGAGTCACGAGCAAACTGTTCTGTCTAGCCCCTCTCAGCTCCCAGGAATACACTTAACGAGGTCGTTAAGACTTGGTCAATTAGCACAGTTCACAGGAAGGCAGTTCAAGGCAAACTGCTTTATTCAACAATTTAAACAGACACACTAGGAAACTCAGTTACAACTCACTGCGAACTCCCCCAGGTCACGTTGCTCATGACTAAGGCTGAGGCTTCCGTTTCCCTGCTAATATAGCCTCCCACACGTCACGTCCGTCTTCCACCCAACTGACCCCTTCGCCTATCAGCCCGTCGGTATCTTGGATCAATCCAATTAGCTTCCTGTTCCACATCTGAGTCATCCTCCTCTGACTCAGCATGCATACCAAGCTCCTCGTTATCTGGCTCAGCTGCCGGGAGGGGAAAACACCCAGAAGGGCCTGCCGGTGCTGTGTCATCATCTGAGAAGTAACCAGCCTGGCCAGAGACACTCACAACAATTAGATAGGTTTGTTGATATAGAAATATCTAGTATGTACTGTACTAAGTATGCAAAAGTTAAAAAGTTGAGGATATATTTTTATTGCTTTTATTCTACTGAGCTGAAAAGAATTGGAATTAACAATTTTTTCTTTTTTCCTTTTACCCCACACTTATATATATAAGTGAAGTTTCTCCTTAATTCTAGGTTGCTTCTTTCCTTGATTAGTTTCCATCCATTGTTTTTTTAAAAAATATATTTTATTAATTTTATGATTTTAACAATAAATGCTTAAAACACACCATGGTGATTGGGTAAACAAAAATTCCATAATAAAAACATACATAAAGGACTCAACTTAATACATTCACTTTCATCTTTCTATTTCCCTCTCCCACACAAAACAAAAAAAAAGAAAACAAAAAGAAGGAAAAAAACAACCAAAAACATATACATTTAATACATTCCATTTCTATCATAAATTTCTGTTAAACTTATTTTAAGACTTTATCAATTTCATTCCAAACTCTCCCCGATATATATACCATGATATTTATAAGATGTTACCATGCATTCTTTTACATTCATATATACAATACTTTAAATGAAATGAAATAAATACCTACACGTAACTTTTGGGGTTGCTCGCCCATTTCCCCCTTCACCACATCCACCCTCTTTCTTCTCTACCTTCTTTCTCCCTTTCTTCTCTTCCTACTTCCCTCTTCCTCCACCCCTCTCTTTCCCTTTCTCTCCACTTCTCCACTTCTCCTCCAACCTTCCTACTTCCTTCTCCCCTCTTTCACTCTTTCTTCCCTCTCATCCCTCTTCAGATGTAGTCCAGGAGTAATGTCCGAGCAACTCCTCTCTCCAAATTTCCCAAAGCTTAAAACACAGCATAGTGATTGGGATATCTCATTCAGCAACAAAGTCATATAAATGAAGCTCAAATTGAGTATAAAATTGCTTATTAAAGTTTATACAACTACAAAAGTCATCAAACATATGCAATTATAATCTATATCCTGTTTTTAGGCTAAACTCCTTACAGTTATCATACTCCAAGTACATTTAATAAGTATATAGTTGTGATTTCAGGTAACCTTAATACATAATCATTCATTGAGACAGATTTTTTTTCTTTTGCCTCTTTCCCCCTTATCACAGATAACTCTTTCTCTCTCTCTTTTACAACGTAATTATCATATTTAAAATAATAATATAAATCCAACAAATACTTTTTAAGACCTCGATAAAGTTTATATTTTCAAATATTTGTTAATTATAATATCAGGTAATTCTCCTCTTTCATTCCTAATTAAATCAGACATATTCTCTTTCTTTCCCCCCCTTTTTTTTACTAGATATATTCAATCATTTCATCAATACTTCTATAAAGTCTTTTTGTCCTCTGGCAAGATTGACTCCCTCTAGTAATTATCAACCATAGTAACAATAAATTTACATCCTTCATACGACGTTGAATCAAAGATAATTTCTAAGCCTTTTTAACCCATCAAGTAACATTTTGTATCACACTTGAACCTGACTCTAGCTTTCTTTCTATGCCAATTTGGTTCCCATAATAAGGCTTTTCGATTCTCAAACCTCAGGACTTCCGGTTCCGGATCGCGGCGCCTCTAGCCGCACGGGGAGACTTCTCTCCTCGTCCGGCTAGTTTCCCTCCATCGGTAGACCCCGACGGGGGTCGAAAGTTGCGCCTGGAGGGCGCGACCACCCTCGACGAGGCTACGCTCGGCTGCAGAGGAGCGGCGGCTCCTCTAGCTATCCGAGCTGACTCCGAGGGCCGACGGAGCAGAAGACCGGCCAAAAATGGCCGTTCACCAAGCCGCACCAACCGCAAGTCACAAGAACATCTAAGCATAAGAAACCACCATGGTGAATCCGGGTGAGACTTTTCCCTCCATCGCTATCCTGATTTTTCCTGTAAGAGTTTTTATTTTCCTTTTATTAAGAAAGCGGCGGCTGCCTATATGTGGAAAGAAGAGCCAAAAAGAAATTGGATTAATTTTTGTGTACTGTTTTACTATTTGACTGCTGTGGGGTGAATTTCAGGAGAAAAAAAAGGGAAAAAGAGACATTGCTACTTTCCTTTTTAATTTGATAACGTAGAAGATAGTTTTTGAAAGAGAGAGAGAAAACTTTCCTTTTTTGTTCTTTCTTTAACTTTCTCTAACTTGATTAACTTGGGGAAAAAAGGAAAGAAAGAAGAAAGACTCTATAACCCACTGAGGACATCTGGTGGTGAAAAAGCAAAACTTCAATTGTTTTTTCTCCCTGTTATCTGGAAAAATAACTGGACAGCTGGGTGGTGAAGCTGGCTATTTAGACTTTTGGAGGCGGAGATTTGTGGATTTTCCTTAAGCAGTCTCTAATAAAGGAATAGGCAAAGCTACCACCAAAATGGCTGAAAGTTATCCCCATCTTGACTATGACTCAATACTGGAAAAAATATTAGAAATCAGAGAGGAGTTTAGAATTTATTGGAACTCTCATTTTGATCCTTTAATAACGAATCAAGTTATGGAACAAGGAATAACAGAAGATGAACAGAATAATTATGAACAGATCTACTTACAATTTAAAGAGACAGAGACATTATTTTCACAACCTAATCGTGAACCTGCATCAAGAGGAAATGTGGAAACTACGGAATCAACTAATGCTATGCGTTATTTACAATTGTCTGAACAGAACTATTTACAAATTAAAGAGACAGAGATACTATTCCTACAACCTAATGATGAATCTGCATTAAGAGAAAATGTGGAAACCATTGAATCAACTAATGACATGCGTTACTTACAACTGATGGACAATTTTGATAATCAAAAAATAGCTGTAATTGACTCAATTCAATTACTAAAAATAATAAAGATTGACACCCTGACACAACTTCCTGGAAATTACAATAAAGAGGAAAGGGGAAAAAATTTGGTCAGTTTGAATTTGTTAGGAAGCCTCGTAATCAAATCCATCCATTGTTTCTTGTCCTGCCCTCTGGTGCTTTGGAAAATAAGTTGACCCCCTCCTCTTTGTGGCAACCTCCCAAATACTGGAATACTGCTATCATGTCACCCCAGTCCTCCTTTTCTCTAGACTAGCCAAACCCAAATCCTTCAACCATTCTTCGTATGTTTTAGTCTCAAGGCCTTTAATCATATTAGTGTCAAGCTATGAAGATTGCTTGTCTTAGAACTGCCATGCTGCTTCTAGCTTGCCTACAGTTGCAAGGGGGGAGGGAAAGGTTTGGAATGCACAGGTGGATTCCATAGGGATGGGAACCAAGGCCACCAGAGAAATGTTATGGCGAACAGAAACATTCTTCTCATAACAACTGCCTGAGGATTAATTGGACAATGTGACCTGACCTGTCAGGGGAGAGAAAGTTTTACTCTTTTAATTATCTTTTTCCCACCATATTGCCAGAGCTGGTTTTCTATTCTTTAGTGCCGGTATGCTAATTCAATAAAGTCTTGCATTAGAGATCGGAATGGCTCTGGTGTATTTACTTCATTGGAATCCTTAGCCAGAACCTTGACACTAAACCAGCTCTGTTTTCAACTTCAATTTTAACCAAAGGGTCCTGAGCCCCTATGCCCCTTCTGGCAACCTCCAGATGGGTAGTGAAGACTCAGGGGAAGATTCCCGAGACGGAGTAGCCGACTAAAGCCGGGTCAGGATCGATCAGTGGAACTGATCACCTCCTCTCGGCATGGCCCAAAGTGAAAGAGGAATGGAGGGAGCTGCTGGCGACCCTGGAGTGAATGGGCAGGACAGCAGCTTTCAGCCATCTGAAGCTGGGGAAATGGCAAGATGGAGAGCGGAAGGCAGCTGAAGCCGAATTCCCCCTGTTCTACCTCTGGGCTGAATTCACCTGGGAGCAGGACTGGTGGGAGCAAAGAGCCTCAGAATGGGCAGCCCTGAGAGAGCGGTACTTGCCAGTGTGTGGCAGCCAGTCAGTGGAGCAACTGAGGCAGAAGTTTATCAGCCTGGAAGTCCATGTGAGAGAACCAGTTCGGAAGCTGGATCCAAGTCCCCAGCTGGGGTCTAGCCAACTTTCAGCACCAACGCCAGCCCCCTAACCCCAGCTCTCACTGGGAGCAGCAGCCGCTGCAGCTGGAGGGGCAGCCAGCCCACAGCCTAGAATTTCCCCGCGGCTAGGTCCCAGTCTGGGACCTGGTGCCCACAGTCCACTTCTGGGGCCCACTCCACTGCCTGGAGTGATGAGTTGACAACTGCCACTGGGTCCGATGTACAGAGCTCCACCATGGATGTATCCTTATGGCATGGGGTGGATGCCAGGGCCCTGGGCTGCCCCAAGGCCACTGCCACCCCCTCCACTCAAGGCTACCTTCAACAGAAACCCAGAGAAGCTGAAATTCTTCTTCAACCAGGTCTGGGCACACCTAGACCAGCATGGAAGGGAAGTATGCTGACAACGAAGCCCAGGTGGATGCAATTGTGGCCAACCTCGAAGGGGAAGCAGCAGAGTGGGTGACAGCTGTCCATGGTGAGGGAGCCCCTGAGTTGGCAGACCTGGATGCATTCTTAGGAGAGCTCAGAGCCCGGTTCGGTGACACCACGCAAACTTGATGAGCGGAGGCTGAGGTCCAAACTGCCAGGCAAGGAAGCAGACCCATAGCCGAATAAATTAGGGAGTTCAGGAGGATTGGAGGGAGGCTGAGGCACTGGCTGGAGCAGCTCCTGACCTACTACTTCCAAGACGGACTGAGTTGTGACCTGTACCACATGTGCCTGGCCAGAGGGATCCCCAATCAACAATTGCTACCAATTGGTGACTACTGTGGAGCTAGACCTGATGGAATAAAAAGCTGCAGGAGATTCAAATCACGGCCGAAGAGGAGCCAAGAGAAGTGAGTGCTTGGAAGAAAACTGTTGTTGTCTGCGACCCCTACTGAAGCCGTGAGTCACGGCCCCATACTGTACTTCCAATGTGGCCAGGAGGGCCATTGAGCAACAAAGTGCCCAGTACCGACACCCTGGGCACCCCCCCTTGACCCCTCCTCCTCCAAAGCCCAAAAAGCCACAGAAAAAAAGGGAAGGAAAAAATGCAAGTGGCAGCACAGGTCGTTGAGGTCTCCCCCCCGAAAGTGAAGGGGATGGAACTCCGACTGAAGAGGAGCCACAAATGACCCTCTATAATAGCAACAGTGAGGGAGAAGATGACCCAATGGTGAGTGGACCGGTCAACTGCCTTGCAGCTAAGCCGGACATTACAGCATTCTGCTTGGGGGTGAGAGGGGTGGTAAAAGCCCTGATAGACTCGGGTTGTACCCAATGTCTGATTAGTGAGGCCACGGTACAAAAGTTAGGGCTGCGGGTGAGAAAGCTCAGGAAGCCCATGAAGTTTGAGGAAGTTGATGGCACTTTGGTAGGAGGCTTGGCCACCTCCCACCTAACAGAACCAGTGCATCTGAAATTTGGGGACCACCAAGAGACTATTCAATTTGTGGTCGCTCCTAAGATGGCTGAAGAGGTGATCTTAGGACTAGCTTGGCTAGCAAACTGAGGGCCCCGGATCTATTGGGAGAAAGCCTTGGGGCGAATGCTGATGAAGCAGAAAAAACCCCATTCCCCTAAGAAAGGAAAGGAAGAGACCAAGAGAGGGGGGAGTGAGAAAACCTCTTGAGCACAGCAAAGGAGTGTCCGAGAAGGGGGAGGAGCAGCAGCCTGTCCCCAGAGAGTACAGAGACCTCATGGAAGCATTCAGTGAGAAGGAGTGTGACAACCTGCCCCCTCACTGCCCCATGGACTATGCCAGTGATGGCGAACCTTTTAGAGACTGAGTGCCCAAAAACTGCCCCCCTCCCCCACCCGCCCCTGCTTCGCCTCCTGCCCCGCCCGCCCGCAGGGCCACCCACTGCCTCCATAGCCCGCCACAGATCACCATGGCAGCCTAGTAGTGCCATGGCAGCCATGCCCTCCACCCGCGCGCCGCAGCATCAACTGAGCGCGACGGGGCGTGAGGGCAGAATCTTGTCCCAGCTGCCATGTCCTTCGCTGTGTTGCTCTGCGCGGGCCACACTTGGGGGCAACTCTCCTCGGGGCTGCTGGTGAGGGGCACATGGGGGAGGCGGGGCTGGGGCGACGGTACGCATACCCACAGAGAGGGCTCTGAGTGCTGCCACTGGCACGTGTGCCATAGGTTTGCCACCACTGGACTATGCTATCGAGATCCTGCCCGGAGCAAAGTTCCCCAAGCCAAAGATGTATTCCATGACTCCAAAGGAGATGAGAGAACTGAGGGATTACATCGACAAAAATTTGGCAAGGGGATTTATTCAGGCGGCAAAATCTCGAGTGGCAGTGCCAGTGCTGTTCAAATAAAAGAAAGATGGGTCGCTGAGATTGTCTGTTGAATTCCGTGGGATTAACAGAGTGTGCTTGGAAGACATGTACCCCCTACCCCTCATGAAGGACATGTTGGGACATTTAGCCAAGGGGAAATATTTCATGAAGTTAAAACTGAAGGAGGCATACTATTGAGTGAGGTTCAAGGAAGGTAATGAGTGGAAAACTGCTTTTAACTGCCCCTAGGAAGCTATCAATTTAAAGTGATGCCTTTTGGGCTATAGGGAGTGACATATAGGGGGGTGACAGACTTGGTGACATCCTCATTTACACTGAAACTATGGAAGAACACATGAAGCTCATGCGACAGTTGCTGAAATAACGGTTGGACGCTAAGCTATATGCCAAGTTATCAAACTGTTTCACAAGACCAGCCTATTTGGGCTACCGAGTGTCGTGTGATGGGGTGGAGATGGACCCAGGGAAAGTAAAATCCATCTTGGAGTGGCAAGTCCCTCGCACCTGCAAGCAGCTACAAAGCTTCCTGGGTTTTGCAAACTTCTACAGACAGTTCATCCCCTCTTTCACAAAGATTGCCTTGCCAATCACTGAGCTATTAAAAATGGGGAGAGGGGGAGAAAAGCCCCAGCCAAATCAGCCGTTGAACTGGACGATGGAGTGCCAAGTGGCATTTGAAAAATTGAAGGGGCTGTTTGTGGCTGAACCAGTTCTAAAGCACCCAGACCCAGAGGAACCATTTGTGATCCAGGCAGATGCCAGTGACGTAGCCATGGGAGCATTCCTCCTCCAGTGAAATAAGGAGGGGGACCTGCAGCCGTGTATGTACACATCCTGCAAACTGAATGACACACAGCGATGGTGGGCCATGTGGGAGAAAGAGACTTTTGCAGTACAATGGGCATTATTGACATGGAGGCAATTCCTAGAAGGAAGCAAAGCCTTATTTGAGGTGTGGACTGACCATAAACATTTGGAAGCCCTGAAGACCCACCTCAAGCTTTCCCCCAAGCAAGTCCGATGGGCACAGTACTTCAAACAATTTGACAAACTAAAATACATGCCGGGGAGGGGGAGGGAGAACTTCCTGGCAGATGCTCTGTCCCTTATGTCTTAGTATAAGAGCAATAGGGAGGAGGTGGTGAAGTCCATCATTCCGGCCAAGCAACAAGCGGCACAAGCCACAACCAGGTGGTAGAATAGAATAGAATAGAATAGAATAGAATAGAATAGAATAGAGCTGGAAGGGACCTTGGAGAACCTATACCATCTCAGACAGGTGATTGTCTAGTCTCTTTTTAAAAATCTCCAGGTTGCTTCTGTCTTTGATCAGTTTCCAACCATTGTTTCTTGTCCTGACCTCTGGTGCTTTGGTGAATAACGTGACCCCCTCTTCTTGGTGGCAGTCCCTCAAATACTGGAATACTGCTATCATGTCTCCCCTATTTCTTCTTTTCTTTAGACTAGCCAAAGCCAAGTCTTGCAGCCGTTCTTTGTATGTTTTACTCTCCAGCCCTTTGGTCATCTTAGTTGCTCTTCTCTGAATTTTTTCCAAACTCTCAACATCTTTTTTGTGATATGGTGACCAAAATTGGCTGCAGTATTCCAGGTGTGGTCTTACTAGGGTTTTATAAAGCGGTACTAATACCTCGCATGATCATGATTCTGTTTATACAACCCAGGATTGTATTACCTTTTTTGGCTGCTGCTGCACACTGCTGGCTCATGATTAAGGAGCCGAGTGAGAGGTGCAGTCAAGGACGCGAACCCAGGGATGAAAGTCCAATAGTAATTGGTGAACCCCAGGAGCCGTTGAACATCCTTGGCCCGACATGGAGGCTGCCAGTTATGTAACACCTCCACCTTGCCGGGCTCCATGGCTATGCCCTCGGGGGAGATGCGGTGACCTAGAAACTTGATGGTAGTCTGGGAGAACTGGCATTTCTCCAGCTTGGTGTAGAGCTAGTGCTCCCAAAGCCATTGCAGAACCAACCAGAGGTGTTGTTGATGGCTCTCCTGGGATGGGGAGTAAATCAAAATGTCATCCAAATAAATGACGACAAACTGGTCTAATAGGTCCTGGAAAATATTCATAAAATGCTGGAAGATGGCGGGGGCATTGGTCAAGCCAAATGGCATGACCGTATACTCAAAATGCCCATACCGAATAGGAAATGCCATATTCCACTCGTCTCCTGCCTGGACCCGGACCAGATTGTATGCCTCCCATGGGTCCAGTTTGGTGAAGACTTGAGCCTCCCAGAGCCATTCTAAGAGTTCTTAGATGAGGGGTAGCAGGTACCTGTTGCGCACCGTGATGGAGTTAAGTTTGCGGTAATCGCAACAGGGTCTCAATTCCCCTCATTTCTTCTTAATGAACAGCACGGGGCGGCCAGTGGGAGAGCAGAAGGCCAAATGAAACACCTCACCAAGTTTTTCGCCAAAAAGTCCCGCAGCACAGCCAGTTCAGGCTCGGACATGGCCAACTGGAAGTGGGGCATCAGGGACCAAGTCTATTGGGCAATCATAAGGCTGATGGGGCAGTTTGTCCACCTCTTTCTCGCTGAAGACGTCAGCAAAGTCAGTCAGTTCAGATGGCAGGGCTGCCCTGGTGAGACTTGGGACTTGGGCCACGCATATTTGGTGGTGATGGCCGGCGCATTGCCAGCTTGGGAACACAATGAGGCTCTGGGACCAATAGATCGGGGTCGTGCACCTGGAACCAGTCCATGCCTAGGACCACTGGAAAATGCAGGTCAGAGGTGATGTAAAATTGGATAGCCTCCTTGTGCGTGCTAATATGCATCCGCAGCAGTTGCGTGGCAGCTGTAATTGGGCTGGACCACAGTAACCAGCCATCGATGGTCTCCACAAGGAGTGGGGGAGACACCAGGCACTGTGGAAGTGACCATTTGGCCGTGAACGTGGCATCTATAAAGTTCGTAGTAGCCCCCAAGTCTATCGGCGTGGGCTAAAACGCCATGTTGCCGGCCTGGCAGAAGTAAACACGTGGCCAGAATCAAATGCCAGGGCTATTCCTAAGGCAGAAGTACCGGAGGACTCTAGCCCATTTGTTGAAAGACCTGACCTAAGGCACCCCCAGGTCAGTCTCTAGGCATTTCCTGACAAGTTATGCGGGCTGAACGCGATGGGCCCAGACGACAACGCCCCTAGCTTCTTTTTGGGGCAAGAAGCTGCCATATTTCCTGTTGTGAGTGTCCCTAGACCAGCTTGGGAAGTATCAGAGGATGAGGATCAGCAGCCAGGTCCCTCTGGGTGTTTTTCCCTCCCGGCAGCCGAGGATCAGCAGCCAGGCCCCTCTGGGTGTTTTCCCCTCCCGGCAGCCGAGGATCAGCAGCCAGGCCCCTCTGGGTGGTTTCCCCTCCCGGCAGCTGAGATAGACAATGAGGAGCTTTGTATGCATTCTGAATCAGACTCTCAAAATGATGAGTCAGATTTAGAACAAGAGGATAAATGGATTGATCCGAGGTTCCGAAGGTTTGATAAGCGAAGGTGTCAGTTAACTGGAAAAAGGAAGTAATTGGGGAAGTGACGTATCGGATACTATATTAGAAGGGGAAAGAAAGACTACGCCTTTGTCACGAGCAACGTTAATCAAGGAGTGGGCTGAAAACTTTGGCAGTGCTTTGGAACTCAGTTTTCTGGTGTTTTGAAAACCTACCGAAGAATAATGAGGTCTTGGACAATGTGATAAAGAAAGAGTGAGTAATTGGAATGTGGGAGGAGAGCATGTTTAATCTAAATGTACATAGATCTGATTTGGCCGTTCGGGCCAACATAATGCCAGCAGCTTGCTTTGAAATGAATCCTTTTGAAATGTGTTAAATAAACCTCTTAAAGACATATTTACGTGGATTTTAATGAGCTGAGAGAGGCCAGACATAACAGATTGCTCGTGACCCAAAAACAGAAAAGACGAAAATTAGTCCGAGCTTTCAGTGACGTCATGGAGCAACTCCTCGCTGATAACCCGGCTCTGCATCTATTAATTCAAACTCTCCAGCAACAAATTGGACATTTGCAACAGCAGATTCAGCAAGCTGCAGGAGCCCCAGCTCCAGCCCCCCCTCCCAGACGGAGCAGATGTTATTTAGCCTTGCCTTATAAGTTTACTGGAGAGCGTAGTAAATTTCCAGCTTTTTTAAACCAATGCAAAACATTCATTGCCTCAACTCCAGCAGACTTCCAGCTTGATGAAACGAAAGTAGCTTTCATTTTAAGTTTACTCTCTGGGACACCTGCTGATTGGTCGTCTCCTCTGATAGACGGACAAGATCCTGTCCTGC
The DNA here is from genome assembly GCA_034064705.1 of Bothrops alternatus. Classification (NCBI taxonomy): domain Eukaryota; kingdom Metazoa; phylum Chordata; class Lepidosauria; order Squamata; family Viperidae; genus Bothrops; species Bothrops alternatus. The sequence goes on along the minus strand of JARGCV010000004.1, from coordinate 6,691,727 downwards.
GCAATTATGCAGGATTCTGCCAGCTGATGGAAAGAGAATTTGTTGACCCCCTTCGTAGACAAAATGCCACCCGGCGGATACGAGAGCTACGTCAAGGATCGCGCTGCGTAGCGGACTATATATCAGATTTTCGCCGCCTAGCTCAAGAAATTAATTGGAATGATGAGGCTCTCATGGAAATCTTTCAAGATGGCCTGTCTTCTCAGATCTTGAATGGATTGAAAACTACTGTAATACCTGCGACCCTGGATGCATTATACCAACATTGTTTGGCTATTGAGGTGCAAACGCAAGCCATGGATGCCCGCCTGGTCAAACAGATGGTTCCAGTCACCGGAAGTGCCAAGCCAGTTCCTGCACCACGCAGAGGATTCCAGACCCTACCTATCGCTCCACCTATCCCGGCACCCAGACGTATTTTCCAAACAGGGCCGGCTTACACTGAGAGGCGCCCTGCACCCATGACCAGAGATGAGCCCATGGATCTTGGTGCAGCCAGATCTCGTTTGACCGAGGCTGAGAAGGCAAGACGGAGAGCTGAGGGCTTGTGCCTGTACTGTGGAGAGATGGGTCACTTCGTCATGGCCTGCCCCCAGAAAAGACGTGGTACGGCAGGTCCTACTCCTGTTCCAGCTTGGCCTCCCACTCAGCAGTTTCAAGCCACCTTGCCGGGAAACGGCCAGAGCCCGGCCTAATGGAAACATTGGGTCGGGCAGGCGCCAAACCCAGTTCCAGTTCCGCAGACGACGACCCCGGTCCTCCGAGACATCTGATCCTAGCAACCAATATACTTCTGGGAAATCATGCCCAGGGCATTCCGGCCCACGCCTTGTTGGATTCTGGAGCCACCACCAATTTCATGAATGAAGCTTTCGCTCGTCAGCATGCCATACCTTTGTGCTCCGTGAAGCCGCCTATGTTGGTTGAGACAATCGATGGTCGTGAGTTGTTGTCTGGACCGATCAAGTTTATGACCCAGCCCATACGCCTGGTCATAGGACAACATGAAGAAGCCATCCAATTCTATGTTACCAAGGGACTTCATTTCCCCTTAGTTCTCGGCCTAGCCTGGTTGAGAACCCATGATCCTTGTGTGGTGTGGTCCCAGAACTTTGTTTCATTTCCCAGTTTGCAATGCGTAGACCACGTACGCCAAGTTTGTGCAGCCCAGCTACCATCCCACCCTGACATCACCTTGCCGGCCGATCTAGCGGACTTTGCAGATATATTCAATGAGAAAGAGGCAGACCAATTGCCTCCGCATAGACCATATGACTGTGCCATTGATTTGCTACCAAATGCCAAGCTTCCAAGGGGACGCCTTTACTCCATGTCAGAACCCGAGTTGGCCGCATTGAAAGACTTTGTGGACAAAAACCTGGCCAGGGGTTTCATTCGTCCCTCTTCCTCGCCTTTGTCAGCTCCTGTGTTATTCGTGAAGAAGAAAACCGGAGATTTACGCCTATGCTGTGACTATCGCAAGCTCAATGCCATCACGGTGCGCAACCGGTACCCTCTGCCTTTGATTCCTGATCTCATGGACCGTCTCCGATCAGTGACCATCTTCACCAAGATAGATTTAAGGGGTGCTTACAACCTGGTTCGCATTCGAGAGGGGGACGAGTGGAAGACCGCGTTTGGAACCAGGTATGGTCATTTTGAGTATACCGTTATGCCCTTTGGACTCACCAATGCTCCGGCCGTCTTTCAACATTTCATGAATGACATCTTCCGGGATTTATTAGACCAATTTGTGGTGGTTTACCTCGATGACATCCTGATTTATTCCCCGTCACGAGCCACTCATCTTCAGCATCTCCGGCGAGTTTTGCAACGCTTGAGAGAGCATCACCTTTACGCCAAGTTAGAGAAATGTCAATTCTATCAAACCACCATTGAGTTTCTGGGACATGTGATTTCTCCACAAGGCATCGCCATGGACCCTGGCAAGGTTGAGGCCTTGCAAACCTGGCAACCACCATGTAAAGCAAAAGATGTCCAAAGACTTTTGGGATTTGCGAACTATTACAGGATATTTATTCCGAGATTTTCTGCCTTGACTGCGCCCCTTACTCGACTGTTACGGAAAGGCGTTAAGTTCCAGTGGGGCGATGCCGAGCAACAGGCGTTTCAGACCCTCAAAAAGGCTTTTGTTCAGGAACCCATTCTCAAGTATCCAGATCCTTGTCGTCCCTTTGTAGTGGAGGCTGACGCCTCAGATGTTGCAGTAGGGGCCGTGCTACTTCAAACACGCCAAGATGGCGGCCCCCTGTTTCCGTGTGCTTATTACTCCAGGAAACTGACTCCCTCCGAACGCCATTATACCATTTGGGAAAAGGAACTATTGGCCATCAAGACTGCTTTTGAGACCTGGAGACACCACCTGGAAGGAGCCCGCTACCAAGTTGAAGTTCGGACTGACCATAAAAACTTGGAATTTTTGCAATCTGCCAGGAAATTGAATCAACGTCAAATCCGTTGGTCTTTGTTCTTCGCTCGATTCAACTTCAAAGTCACCTACATTCCGAAAGGGTACAACAAAAGAGCAGATGCCCTGTCCCGTAAACCTGAGTATCTACAGATCAAGGATCCCTTACCGCTTCGAACCATTCTGCCTATCGAATCGATCGCAGCCGTGCATGATCCGGTAGATCTACGACGACAGATTCGGGAAGCGCAACAACTAGATGACTTTGCAATACGGAAGAGACAAGAGGTGGGTCCCGACTCACCTTGGACCTTGTCCGAGGGACTATTACGCTTCCGCAACCTGTTATATGTTCCAGCAGGCCCACTCCGAGGTCTCATCCTGACTCAATGCCATGATAACCCTGCGGCAGGTCATTTTGGTTTCTTTAAGACTCTTCACTTAGTGTCTAGGACTTTTTGGTGGCCCAGACTTCGCCATGATGTGCAATCCTATGTGAATTCCTGTGTACGGTGTCGTCAGGCAAAACATGCCACAGGAGCCCCTCCGGGATTATTACAGCCTTTACCCACGCCGGAGAGACCCTGGGGAGCTATTTCCATGGGCTTCTTGACTTGTCTACCTGTTTCTGCCGGCTACACCGTTGTCTTTGTCGTGGTGGACATGCTGACCAAAATGGCACATTTCATTCCTTGCCGAAGAATACCGACAGCCAAGGTCACTGCTCAGCTGTTCATTCAACATATCTTCCGGCTACACGGTTTGCCTGACAAAATAGTGTCCGACCGAGGAACCCAGTTCACCTCGGAGTTCTGGAGAGAACTCATGTCTGCGCTTCAAGTCCAAGTTAATCTAGCCTCCACGCATCACCCAGAGACTGATGGGGGTACAGAGAAAGTGATTGGCATTCTGGAGCAGTATTTGCGTTGTTTCATCAACGACCAACAGAACGATTGGTCCAAATATCTCTCCGTGGCCGAATTCGCTTTCAACAACTCTCAGCATACTTCCACTCAGACCACCCTGTTTTTTGCCAACTACGGCTATCATCCCAGATTTTTCCCGCTCACGCTCCTCGATTCTCCAGTTCCAGTTGCAGAAGACTATTTAACCGAACTGCAGTCAGTCCACGACATGGTTAAGCAGCACTTGACTAAGGCCAAGGAAGACTACAAGCGGGTTGCAGACCGCTCGCGTCGCGACACGCCGCCGTTAGCTGTTGGAGATCGGGTTTGGCTCTCCACCAAGTACTTGTTTCCAGGGAGAATTCACCGCAAGCTTGATCAACGTTTCCTGGGTCCTTTCCCTGTGGAGACGGTCATCAATCCGGTGACCTATCGTTTGACTTTGCCTAGGTCTCTTCGTGTACATCCCGTGTTTCATCGCTCCTTGCTTGTTCCTGTCAACCCTGATTCTCCGCTTCGACCTCCTGATCTGGGCCCGACAGCTCGCCGTGCTCACGTTCCCGTTTCCCGGTTGGAGGTGTCCGGCATCCGAGATTCCCGATGGCTCAACGACCGCTTCCAATATTTGGTTGATTGGACCGGGGGTGGGCCAGCCGCTGGCTGTTGGGTCGATGCTCGTGATATTGAGGCTCCTCGGTTAATTTGGGATTTTCATTCTGCGTTTCCCTACAAACCACATCCCCTGCGACGGCCCCGGGGGGAGGGGCCTGCGGGGGGGGATAGTGTTGTGAGTGTCCCTAGACCAGCTTGGGAAGTATCAGAGGATGAGGATCAGCAGCCAGGTCCCTCTGGGTGTTTTTCCCTCCCGGCAGCCGAGGATCAGCAGCCAGGCCCCTCTGGGTGTTTTCCCCTCCCGGCAGCCGAGGATCAGCAGCCAGGCCCCTCTGGGTGGTTTCCCCTCCCGGCAGCTGAGATAGACAACGAGGAGCTTTGTATGCATTCTGAATCAGACTCTCAAAATGATGAGTCAGATTTAGAACAAGAGGATAAATGGATTGATCCGAGGTTCCGAAGGTTTGATAAGCGAAGGTGTCAGTTAACTGGAAAAAGGAAGTAATTGGGGAAGTGACGTATCGGATACTATATTAGAAGGGGAAAGAAAGACTACGCCTTTGTCACGAGCAACGTTAATCAAGGAGTGGGCTGAAAACTTTGGCAGTGCTTTGGAACTCAGTTTTCTGGTGTTTTGAAAACCTACCGAAGAATAATGAGGTCTTGGACAATGTGATAAAGAAAGAGTGAGTAATTGGAATGTGGGAGGAGAGCATGTTTAATCTAAATGTACATAGATCTGATTTGGCCGTTCGGGCCAACATAATGCCAGCAGCTTGTTTTGAAATGAATCCTTTTGAAATGTGTTAAATAAACCTCTTAAAGACATATTTACGTGGATTTTAATGAGCTGAGAGAGGCCAGACATAACATTTCCCGGCTCCCTACAATACAGGCACAGCCCCCCCAATGCCGTCTGTTCCTCTCTTCTGCAAAGAGGTGAGGTCTGGCAGTCCCGAGCTCCATGGGCTCCTCCCACGGAGTGGGGTCCTCGCACTGGATAGGGGGCAAACAGGCCTCCTGGGGGGATGCAGCAGCTTTGCTGCTGCAGCCGTGTGTCTATTCGGAGGCATAAATGGATGAGTTGAGAGTGGGTGGTGTGTCAACATGGGCCACCTCGTCGAGGAGCCCCTCTGACAGCCCATCCTGGAAGGCATCAATCAGTGCTGCCTCATTCCAGGTGGAGTCCTGGCTGAGCAGCCTGAACTCGCTGATGTACTCAGTCAGTGTCCGCCGCCCCTGTTTCAGGGCCTTGAAGCATCTGCTGTGTGTCTGCACCTTTACAGGGTCCTCATATATGAGGTGAAGTTGTGTGCAGAACCCGGAAAGTCATCCAGCAGCGGACTGGCCTGGGTGAGAAGGGGGGTGGCCCACTTGGCTGCAGCTCCCGACAGAAGGCTGAGCATGAACCCCACCTTCATCCAGTTGGTGGGGAAATTCTCTGCCTAAAGACTCATATAAATTTGGCATTGTCCAAAAAACTCTGGGAACTGGGCCTGCGTCCCATCGAATTTATCTGGCACAGCAATGGGGCATTTGCTCTGGGGGTGTGGAGCGGTGGCAGCCCGAAGCGGAGCGAGCTGTTTTGAGAGCATGGCTACTTGTTGCATCAGCTGTGCCTTCTCTGCGCAGAGATGCTCCATGTTGTAAGTTTGGGTGGCAGACAAACTGTTTTGACCCGGCTCCCTGAACACAACAAACACACCAATAAATCTCCAATGTTCCTTTTATTCAGGAATGCCAGCAGTTTCACACAGCCGACTGTTAAAGTCTTTAGTTGCCTCCAAACAATGGAGCTCACTCCCTTTTCCCCTGCAGGGGTCTCCCAAAACCCAGAGTTAATCTCAGTCTCTCACCACACTTGCAGCAAGAGTCCTTCAGGCAAGCTGGCTCTTTTCTAACATAAGACACATGCACATGCTCAGAAGGCGCTCCGACTCCCAGCACCACAGGATCCGAGGAAAACTCCTGCAAGTTTCCAAACAAGAGTCAAGAGTTCCAACTAGAAGTGGCTGACTGGCAGAGAGACAAATAGTTGTCTGCCATACCTATTCATCTCTGCCCCTGGCTTTTATCCACAGCTGAGGGTGGGGCTCTGTGGCGAATGTCCGTGGCGTTACCCGGCTCCCATGAGAAAAGACAGAGACTGGGGATTGTCTCGGAGTGGAAGCCCAGATAGAAATCCGGCACGTCCTTTTATTCACATCAAAAGCTTCTCCCCTTTCAATTGTCATCCCACAGATACACAGCCAATCACAGTTACACATACACTTGGAAAGCCCTGACACATTTCTCAGGAAACGAAACTTAACTTTTCCTTGTTCCTCCACGCTCTAGTCCAACTGCCAGCTGTGTGGCAATCTGTAGAAGCGAAATGGAAACTTACCTCAGGAAATAGAAACTTTTCGCAACAGGGCTCTGTTAGCAGTGGTGACTCTTCTGCCCCAAAGACTGGCCCATAGCCTCTCGCTGTTCTCCTCTCCTCAGCCTCTGCCGCGCCTGCGCATCAATCACTGGCCCCATGTGATCCTCCTTTCCTGAATCACTTGCCTCAAGGCATGGAGGTCTGACTTTCCATCTGGAGGCTGGTGGATGGCCCAGGCTCCGCCTCTGTCCCTGGCTGCGACAGCTCCATTCCTTTGTCCCCATCGGAGCTTTCAGCTGGCCCTGATGCTGGGCCCAACGCCCACTCCTGTGCTTCCTCCTCTGAGTTGGCCATGGAGTCCTTCGGCAGCCGACAGGCCACAACACAGGGGTACTTCCGATGAGGGACCCGTCGGCTTGTTAAAACCTCATGGGAAGGGGCAGTAGTTTGGCTCAGATGCCCTGTTTGAGTATGGTGGGTAGGTTAATTAAGCACAACGTGCACCCCAAGTCTATTAGAATGGTCAAGTTCATATGGGCCCGTTTTGGGCACTAATAGCTTGGCAGGGATGGCAAAGGAGGGAATGGGTTGACTCACCATGGGGTCTTCCTCGCTTTCCTCATTGCTGTTGTAAGGTGCTGACATTTGCTATGGCTCGGATCAGGTCTTGGCTCTGAGCCCAGTGGGAGGGGAGGCCTTGATGGTCGGGTCCTGACACGCCCAGTTCGACTTTTCCCCCCGGGAGCCCTCTGCAGCTTAGCGGTGGTGACTGGCATGCTGCTGGGTTGAGGTTTAGGAGCTGGGGAATCCACAGCTCGATGACCCTTCTGACTGCACCGGTAGCACTAGATAGGAGCCCTGGCTGGTGCTTGGGAGCCACTAGTGGCCGCAGTGGCTTGGAAACGGCCATAAGGGTGTTTCTTGGATGTGCTTGACTTTCTGGGGCAGTCCAATTCGATGTCTAGTACCACCACCATGCTGTACCACTCACACAACAGGTTAAGCAAACCCCAAATGATGCAGGCTTGAAGTAAGTCGCAGTCTAGCCCCTGCTTAAAGTAGTTGATCAGTGACCATTCTGGCCACTGCCCCAGCCGACCAGCAACTCTCCTGAATTCATGAACGTACTCCTTAGCTGGGCAGCCTCTTTGCTTCAGGCGGTGGATTTCCTTCTCAGCTAGCAGGGCACGGGATTCATCTTCAAAATGACCGCTCAGTTGCTCCATGAATAGGTTAATATCGTGCAATTCAGGAGCTCCTTCATCATGGAGGTTGGTCACCCAGTCAGTCGCTTCCCCCTCTAAATTTGCTGTCATAGCATTCACCATCACAGCCCCATCCAGGTAGGCATAAGTGTAACAATCTAAATGAGCCCAAACCTGATTTAAGAAGAAGTTTAGCTTCTCGGGGTCCCCGTCAAAGGTGGGCTTGATGGGAGGCGGCTCGAACATTGGAGCCACCTGTACCCACTGCTGAGCTTGGGCGGCTTGCTGGTCCTGGGGACATGGCTGAACCACTCTCTGGACTTCCCTTGGCTGGGCTACTGGGTTTGACATCACAGCTGGCTGGGGGACGGGCGAAACAGCATGGGCTCGGTTGGGCTGGAACTCCAGTGAAGGGGGGGAAGAGATGGGTAGCTCTTGGCATCCCCCCCCCATGGCACTCACCTCCTGGGCTATGGGGATCGTATATCTTTTACCCCCAGCCTGCTGAACGTCTCCTTCAGCTGTTAGAGCAAGGGGCTGTGGAGTGTGGACTGCAACCTCCACTCTCTGGAGTCTTCCCATCCCATCAACCGCTTTCCTTTCTTGCTATCCGCAGACGAAGAACCCTGGGACGGCAGCAATAACAGCTCCTCTCCAGCAGTTACAGGAGTGGTCCTGCACTGAGGGGCAGTCTCGGCTTGATAGAGGTCTGCTAGGGCTGTAGCTCCTTCCTGCAGTACCAGCTTCCCAGGTTGGATCAACCTGGTCTTCAGCAGAGCCCCTGCCAGTGACACCTCCTCAGTGGCTGGAGCACCAGCCTGCGCTCCGACAGCTGGGTTTTTATAAAATAACATTCTTAATATTTAGCAAACTGCATGTTTTCTGGGTTTATGTATTTAAAAAACAATGAGTAATAATATTTCTATATTATCATAATCAGTGTTAGTTAATCGCTCAAAATCTTCTTCTTACTAGTATATATTCAATGTTATATAGTTCATATTACGTTCCTTTCTCTCTAACTCGTTTTTCTAGCCATTGATAAAAATTGTCCCATGTTCTAAAGTACACTGAGTCTTCTTTCTCTTTTCTCTTTAATGTCAATCTGTCCATTTCTGCACAATCTAAAATTTTCTTAATTAGTTCTTCTTCCGTTGGTAAGTTTTCATTTTTCCAATATTGGGCAAATACTATTCTTACTGCAGTGAATGCATGTAAAATTAAGTATATACAGTCTTTTTCATATTTACCTCCTATTATGCCTAACAGAAACAATTCTGGCTTAAAATCTATATATTTTTAAGTCATTTTCTCTAACAATATGTGTATTTTTGACCAAAATCTTTTAGCTTTAGGGCATGTCCACCAGATATGATAATAAGTACCTGGTTTTTGTTTACATTTCCAACACTTGCTCGACATATTTTTAAACATTTTCACTAATCTCACTGGTGTTAAATGCCATGTGTAAAACATTTTGTATAAGTTTTCTTTATAAGCCACCGCTTTCGTTAATTTAGTGTTTCTTTCCCATAAACTTTGCCAGTTTTCTAATTCTATATTATGTCCAAAGTTCTTTGCTCATATTATCATTGCTTCTTTTACTTGTTCCTCTTCCATCTTTAAGCTTAACAAATATTTATAGATTTCTTAATTTTTCATCTGTTTTTAAAAGTATCTGGTCAAATTCAGTCTGTTCTTTATAAAATCCCATTGTTTTAGCAACTTTTTCATATCTCATTTGAATTTGCAAGTATGGCCACCATGATAAATCAGTACCCTGTTCTTGTAAATCTTGTCTGTCTTTCAGTTTCCCTTCATTGTCCAAAATACCTTTATAGGTCACAACTTTCTCATAGTTATTTACATTTGTGTAAGCAAATGCTTCCATTGTTGAAAGCCATCCAGGTATTTTAATATATATTTTCGCTTTATTTTTTCCCATTCTAGAAGACGTGCATTTTTATACAATGATTTTGAAAGTATCTATGTATTTTATTCTTCCCATACCACAGAAAGGCATGCCATCCAAGTTGTAGGTCATGCCCCTCTAGGTATAATAGTCTTTTATCTCTAAGCATTATCCACTCTTTTAGTCATGTTAATATAATTGCTTGGTAGTATAGCGTCCAGTCTGGCAGTCCAAATCCTACACTTTCGCTTCTGGTAACATTTTCAATCTAATTCTCGCTTTTTTTCCTTGCCAGATAAATTGAAATGAAGTTTTATGAGATTTGGTTTAATGTCATGGTTCCAACAGATGGAGACTAATAAAGCAGAACTCCGAGGCTTGCAAATTCCTCAAAGAACATGTTTATTAGTTACAAAGTATCGGCATGGTCAAAAGTGAAACCAAGTCTCAATACACATGTAACAATTCCCCAATACAAAATTAAACGTCCCACCCATAAAACTGTGCAAGCAACTACGTTCCCCAATGTAATATTTGGCGGGCTTTTTACGTTATGCCCAGCCTGCAGTCTCGGGAGCAGCTGATGACTTTGGTTACCACGGGACAAAAGATTATTTTGACTAACGATGCACCTGGGCAACCCCCCTCCCTCCGTTCTACATGGCAACCTATAATGAGAAGAAAAATGGCTATAGCTATGCTCATTTGTAGAGTTGACATTGTATGTCCCAGACAGTCTGCGACTGCAAGTCTTGCAGCACAGCCACAACACCAAGCAAGCTGGCCAGTTTGGGTTCTTAAAAATTCTGCATCTTGCTAATCACCAGTTCTGGTGGCCAAAAATGAAAAAGGACATTGAGAGCTATGTGAAAAGCTGTGCAGTTTGTGCAGCCAGCAAAACAGTACCGGGGAAGACCCCAGGGCTATTGCAGCAGGTTGCTGACCCTGTCAGACCCTGGGAAGAGATAGCCATGAACTTTATCGTGAAGCTACCTGAGAGTGGGGGAAACACCGTGATTTAGACTGTGATAGACTTGTTCTCCAAACAAGCCCATTTAATCGCGTGTTCTGGACTCCCCTCAGACCAAAAGCTAGCGAAATTGTTCTTAAAACATATCTACCGGCTGCATGGAGTACCCAAATGCATCATTTCAGACTGAGGAGTCCAGTTTACTGCTAGGTTCTGGAGGGAGTTTATGAGGATGATTGGGTCTTCCCAGTGGCTTAGTTCGGCTTTTCATCTGAGTACGAACGGGGCTGCAGAATGAGCCAACACAATGGTGGAACAGTACCTGTGTTGTTATGTCAACTACCAGCAAACTAATTGGGCAGGACTCCATCTGTTTGCAGAGGTGGTGTACAACAGGGCTTTTCAACCAGTGGTATGCATACCACTTGTGGTACATTAATGAGTGGCAGGTGGTATGCAGCCCTGCCTAGCCAAGTGTAGTGGGGGAGGGAAAGAGCCAGCACAGGGAAGGACTTACAGTGAGAGAGTCCTCTGGAGCTGCAAAGGCCCCAGGCTCACTTCTGGCTCACCCTCCCCCATGAGAAAGGAGGAGGGGGGCGGAGACAGGACAGCCTATAAAAGGAGGCAGTTTGGGCAGGAGAGGGAGAGAGAAAAAAAGCAGCAGCCTTGGGAGGAGGCAGTCAGCTGCACCGAAGGGGGAGGGGGAGGGGGAGGGGAGAGGAGATCAAGCAGGCTGGCCATGAGCCAATCTACAACTGCTGTGGCAGCCACCTGTGCTGGCAGCAGCAAACAGGCAAGAAATGCAGCAGGGGAGGGGTCACCCTCCAAGAGGAATGAAAAAAGGCAGCAATGGCTGGAGGTGAGGCACGGAGGAGGGAAGGAGATGGAGAGTGGAAGGATTCTTATATGCTTTTGTGACTTTGAAGTTCTGGGATTTGTGCAATGAGGGCTTTGTGTTCTTAAGGAGTGTTTGGCAATTTCTATTTGGCTAATGGCTGGTGTTAGCTTCTATTGTTCTGCTGTTGTTAGCTGTAAGTTTTGCTGCAAGGGATTTTGAAGTATTTTTCTCCTGAATGGATTTTGCCTGTAGCATTCCTTTACTTATGAATGGAGCCATTTGGGGAGGTTGCCTTAGCCAGCAGCCAGTACTTACATTTTTTTTCCTTCCTTAAGTGCCGGCTTTGCTCCTTACTTTCCTTTCTAGCCAGTAGCTAATTCTTAAAGGAAAATGTGCCTTTTTAAGCTAGTTCACTCAGCAGCTTGTCTTTTCTGTCTCTGGAAGCCTTTCCTTGTTTGATCAATATATGGAAGAGGGAAAATATGGGGGGGGGGTTCAAATTCTTCTTTCAGAAGGAGATGGGAATGAGAAAAAGGGAGGCAGGGAAGGGAGGGAGGAAAGGAAGTCCCGCCTTAGCACTTGGCCACCAGCAGCTCTGCCATTGACTTTGCTTGTCAAAAGGTTGCAGAAGGGGATCACATGACCCTGGAACACTGTGACCATTATAAATATGAATCAGTTGCCAAGCATCCAAATATAAATCACATGACCCTGGGCATGCTGCAATGGTCATAAGTCATTTCAGTGCAATTGCAACTTTGAACAGTTTTTTTTTAGGATATTGCCATATCCTAAAAGTGGTACAATCAGTAAAAAGGTTGAAAAGCCCTGGTGTACAACAATGTGGTACACAGTAGTACCGGTTTCACCCATTTTAAGTTAGCCACAGATGTCATGCCTGCATCCGAGCCTGACTCTGAGGAAGACATGGAGTTCTCTGTTGAGGCCCAGGAGGGGGTGTCTGTGGCTTTGGAGGACTGTAGAGAGGAGCAGGCTGAGGCAGGCCAGGGCCCTTCAGGTTTGGAACAGGGAAGGCAGAGTTCAGGCGAGGAGCAAGGCCTCCCCCCACCTGATCCTAGAGCAAGGAGAGGAGAGAGGAGGAGAGAACAACGGAGACAGGCTCACTTGCTCGGGAGGAGAGTGTCCCGCCCCACTCCACAAGGCACACCTGGGGATTAGGATTTAAGGAGATGCTGTGGGGTGGGGCATTTGCTGGGAACAAACGTGGGATCTTGAGATTGTTGTGACTTGTGCTCTTGTAACCTGGACACTTTGTATTCTGGACCAGTTTGTTTCCTGCTTCACGACCACAGACTACATTCCTGATCTCTTCTTGCAGTCTGAAGTTTGCAGTTTGCCGTTCGCAGGCAAGCTGAGAGTTAAAAGGACTCTTTACATTTTCTTGTTATCTGTCTTGCCTTGAGAACAGTGTAAACTTCCCTGGCTGTATTGTTTGAACTCGTGCCAGCATATGTGGGAGCTTTTGGGTGAACATTGGCAGTGATTGAAAGACTGTTGCTCTTGCCAGCCGACTGCTTTGCCTCTGTTTGGGGCCCTGGGTCATCACAACGGGGGTAGCGTTTATGCCCATACCAGAATGCCCTCATGAGCCTCCCTCCTCCTCCTGAATGGGTAGATTCATTCCAACGGGTTTGGAATTATGCGAAGAAAGCTTTAGCCAACGCAGCAGAGAGCCAGAGGAAACAGGCAGACAAAAGAGCTCCCCAAGGAACATTCCACATAGGAGATAAAATGTAACTATACGCTAAATACCTCAAGTTGAGACAAACTTGCAAAAAGTTAGGTCTGAAGTACATAGGTCTCTTTCCTATTGTGAAAGTCATAAACCCAGTGACAGTAGAGCTCAAACTGTCTAGAATACTGAGGAAAGTACATCCAGTATTACACTGTAGTCTGCTGAAACCATTTAAAGACTCTACGATGAGACCAGTGGGGGAGGCAGCCCCTGATCCAATACTGGTGTGTGGGGGGGAGACACACTATGAAGTCAAGCGAATTTTAGACTCCAGAATCCACAAAGGAAGATTACAATACCTAATCCAATGGAAAGGTTACCCAATGTCAGAGGCTAGATGGGTAAAAGCTCAAAATGTGAAAGTGGATCGCTTAGTGGAGCAATTCCATACTAAGTACCCCTGGAAGCGGGAGCCATCGCAAGAGAAAGTTAACCATTAATGATGTATATTCATTGTTTTTCAGGTTCTCTCAACTCTGTAAGGGGGCCACCCAGGTTCTCTCAACTCTGTAAGACTGCCTTAGAACTGCCATACTGCTTCTAGCTTGCCTACAGTTGTGAAGGGGGAGGGGAAGGTTTGGAATGCACAGGTGGATTCCATCTGGATGGGAACCAAGGCCGCTGGAGGAATGTTATGGCTAACATCATAACAACTGCCTGAGGATTAATTGGACAATGTGACCTGACCTGTATGCTGTATCCAATAATGTCTTGCATTAGAGATTGGAATGTCTCTGATGTATTTACTTCGTTGGAATCCTTAGCCAGAACTTTGATACTTAGTTGCTCTTCTTTGCACTTTTTCCAAAATCTCAACAACTTTTTTTTAATGTGGTGACCAAAACTGGATGCAGTATACTAGGTGTGGCCTTACTAAAGCTTTATAAAGTGGTACTAATACTTCATATGATTTTGATTCTATGCCTGTTTATACAACCAAGGATTGTATTAGCTTTTTTGGCTGCTGCCACACACTGCTAGCTCATGTTTAAGTGATCATCCACTAGGACTCCAAGGTCCCTCTCACAGTTACTGTTTTTGAGCCAGGGTTTGCCTGATCTGTACTTGTATCTTTGATTTTTTCTGCCTAAGTGTAAAACCTTGCTTTTCTCCACATTAAATTTCATATTGTTGGATAGGGCCCATTGTTCAAGTCTGTCAAGATCTTTTTGGATCCAGAGCTTGTCTTCTGGGGTGTTGGCTATTCCTGCCAGCTTAGTGTCATCTGCAAATTTGATGAGTTCCCCTTGTATTCCCTCACCTAAGTCATTTATGAAGATATTGAAGAATACTGGTCCTAAGACAGAATCTTGTGGTACCCCACTGCTTACTTGCCTCCATGTAGATGTAGTACCATTAAGGACAACTTGTTGAGTACCTACCTAAAGGCCAAAAGAGGCCAAAGTTAAGAGAGGGTCTTAGAATACAGGGTCTTCTGACCTTTACTTCACGTGGGTTTTGATTACATTTCCAACACTTGTTGGAAATCCCTCTATACATTTTTTGCTAGTCTTTCTGCGGTCAAATACCAATGATACATTGCTTTTTTAAAAAGAAAACTTTCCTGAAAATAATTGTTTTATAACTGGTTGCCTTCTCATCCATGCTAAATATGTCACTGCAGAGGAATAAAAAAAATCTGAAAAAAAAGAGAAAGATTATTGTTGGCTGATTTGACAGCTAAAGGATACTCAAACTTTAACATATTAATAATTTCTACCATAATGACAGGACTATAACAATCATGTTTGTAATTTTATAATCATGCAAGTTTTTTTTGTAAGAAAATATTAATTACATATCCTGCATGATTAAATTCTTTTTTTAAAATATATTTTATTAATTTTTCACAATAACAATTTTTAGTGCTTCGTGAACAGTGTGTTGTCTGGGTCCATATATTTAAAACAATAAATGATAATTAATTTCTACAATTAATCAACATGTTGGTAATATATTTCTTGATCCTCTCTTCTTCCTGTAATAATAATAATAATAATAATAATAATAATAATAATAATAATAATAATAATAATAAAGTTGGAAGGGACCTTGGAGGTCATCTAGTCCAACCCCCTGCTCAGGCAGGAAACCCTATACCATTTCGGACAAATGGCTGTCCAGTCTCTTCTTAAAAACTTCCAGTGTTGGAGCATTTACCGCTTCTGGAGGCAGGTTGTTCCACTGATTAATTGTTCTCACTGTCAGGAAGTTTCTCCTTAGTTCTAGGTTGCTTCTCTCCTTGATTATTTTCCACCCATTGCTTCTTGTCCTGCCTTCAGGTGCTTTGGAAAATAGCTTGATTCCCTCTTCTTTGTGGCAGCCCCTGAGATATTGGAACACTGCTATCATGTCCCCCCTCGTCCTTCTCTTCGTTAAACTGGACATACCCAATTCCAGCAACCGTTCCTTATACGTTTTAGCCTCCAGTCCCCTAATCATCTTTGTTGCTCTTCTCTGTACTCTTTCTAGAGTCTCAACATCTTTTTTACATCGTGGTGACCAAAACTGGATGCAGTATTCCAGGTGTGGCCTTACCAAGGCATTGTAAAGTAGTATTAATACTTCACGTGATCTTGATTCTATCCCTCTGTTAATGCAGCCTAGCACTGTGTTGGCCTTTTTGGCAGCTGCAGCACACTGCTGGCTCATATTTAGGTGATTGTCTACTAGGACTCCGAGGTCCCTCTCACAGTTACTACTATTGAGCAAGGTGCCACCTATGCTGTACTTGTGCATTTGGTTTTTCTTGCCTAAATGTAGAACCTTGCTTTTTTCACCATTGAATTTCATTTTGTTAGATAGTGCCCAGTGTTCAAGTCTGTCCAGATCCTTCTGTATCTTAAGCCTGTCTTCTGGAGTGTTGGCTATTCCTGCCAGCTTGGTGTCATCTGCAAATTCGATGAGTTCCCCATCTATCCCTTCATCCAAATCGTTGATGAAGATGTTGAAGAGCACTGGGCCAAGAACAGAGCCCTGGGGCACCCCACTACACACTTCCCTCCATGTAGATGCGGTTCCATTGAGGACCACTCGCTGAGTACGGCCGGTCAGCCAGCTACGGATCCATCTGGTGGTGATTCTGTCTACCCCACATTTTTCTATCTTATCAAGTAGTAGGTTGTGATCTACTTTATCAAATGCCTTACTGAAGTCCAAGTAAATTATGTCCACAGCATTCCTCTGATCCACTAATTTTGTCACTTGGTCAAAGAATGCAATAAGATTTGTCTGGCATGATCTATTTTTGACAAACCCATGTTGGCTTTTAGTAATGACTTTGTTTGCCTCTAGGTGTTCGTTGATTCGTTGTTTGATTATCTTTTTCAGGATCTTCCCAGGTATTGAGGTCAGGCTGATAGGCCTGTAATTTCTTGGGTCCATTTTCCCCCTTTTTTGAGGATGGGAACTACATCAGCTCTTTTCCAGTCCTCTGGTAGTTCCCCTGTGCTCCAGGATCTTTGAAAAATATAGTTCAGTGGTTCTGAGATCACATCTGCCAGTTCCTTGAGAACCTTGGGGTGTAATCCATCTGGTCCTGGCGATTTGAACTCATCTAGGCTGGACAGGTGCTCACTTACCATTTTCTTGCCTATCTTAACTTGTGTTTCTATTCTGTTTTTTATGGCACTATTTTTGATAGGTTGGTCTGTTTTTTCCCTTTGTGTAAAGACAGATCCAAAAAACAAGTTAAATAGTTCTGCTTTCGCCCTGTTGCTTGTCACCTTCTTGCCACTTTCACCCACTAATGGACCAATCATTTCCTTCACTTTTTTCTTGTTTTTAACATGTTGAAAGAAGCTTTTTTTGTTGTTATTTTTGACTTTGGTCGCAAGTCTTAGTTCATTTTGAGCCTTGGCTTTCCTCACTTCATCTTTGCAGTCTCGGGCTATTTGCTGATATTCTGACTTAGTTATGTGCCCCTCTTTCCACTTTCTATACTTGTCCTTTTTATCTTTCAATTTGTCAGAGAGTTCTTTATGCAGCCATGCTGGTTTCTTTTGAGAGCTGTTGTTTTTCCTCTTTGTTGGTATTGTGCTAGACTGTGCTTTTATTATCTCATTTTTCAAAATTTCCCAAGCTTCTTGAGTTGTTTTCCCCTTGAAGATTCTCATCCATGGAATCCTTCCCAAGCCCTCTCTAAGTTTATTGAAATTAGCTCTCTTAAAGTCCAAGACTCTAGTTTGACTGTGTTCTATTGCTTGTGCTTCCATAATGTTGAATTCCAATATTGCATGATCACTTCCTCCCAGGGTTCCTATGGCTTCAACACCTTCTATCATTTCATCTCTGTTAGTGAGAATTAGATCCAAAATGGTTAATCCCCTAGTTCCCTTCTCTACTTTTTGGGAGACAAAGTTGTCTGCTAGGTTTGCCAGGAACCTGTTTGATCTTCCACTTGGTGCAGAGTTTGTCTCCCAGTTGATGTCAGGGTAGTTAAAATCCCCCATTACTATTGTGATGTGCTTCCTACATACCTTAGCTGACTAGCAAAAAGTTCATCTATTTCCTCTGTTTGGTTGGGTGGTCTGTAGTATACACCTATGGCAATGTCATTTCCCCTCCTTTTATATTGATCCAAATGCATTCAAGACAGTTTTTATCATTGTTGCGCTCTATTTCTGTAGAGATGTAGTTATTTCTTATATAGAGAGAAACTCCACCTCCTCTTTTATTTGGTCTGTTTCTTTTAAATAATTTAAATTCCTCTAGCTGTGTGTTTCATGTGTGGGTTTCATCCCACCATGTTTCCGTAATGGCAACAATATCATATCTGCCCTCTTTAACCTGAATTTCTAGTTCACCCTGTTTGCTGTTCATACTCTGTGCATTGGTGTATAAACATTTGAGTCCTTTGTGACTGGCCCTGTGTTTACTTTCTACATAACCTGTGTGGTGCCTGAGTTCCCCTATTGTCTTACCACCTATTTGGTTAGTGCACTTTGTGTGGCACTCGCTATTAGAGGCTTGATTTTGCTTGACAGCAAGGTTGGTATTCTTGTCCACACACACACCTATGCTACACGCACTGATAGCCCTATAATTTTTAGATTGCTGGGGACAGGGTTGTTCTGTATCAATTAACTCACTGTCCCCGCTGTTTAGTTTAAATTTTCCTCCAGAAAATCTGTGAATTTATAGCCGAGTAACTCAGTCCCTTTTTTTGATGGATGCAAACCATCTCTTTTGTACATCTTTTGATTGGACTAGCTACAGACATCATGACTAATATATCCAAAGCCTTCCCCTTTACACCACTCCTTTAGCCACATATTGAATTGTACTATGCGCTGGCCTTTTCCATTTTGCTCCTTATACACTGGTAAAACCTCTGAGAAAGTAAGCCTACAGCCTATTCTGCTAAGTTCCTTCCCCAAGCTCTGGAAATCGTTCTGCACAGAGAGTACATCTTTTTTGGGACAGATCGTTAGTGCCGAGATGTACAATAGCCTCCACATCACAGTCCTTGCTGCCATTCTTGATTATTTTAGAAATACGTTTCTTGTCCCTACTGGCAGTAGCACCTGGAAGACACCTGACCTCTTTCGAAGCCTCTGTGTCCTTTCCTAAATTTACATCCCTTATAATTGAATCACCTACCAGAAGGTAGCTTCTCTTTTTGGGTGCCTTTCTGTTCTTGCATGACTGATGTGTAATACCTGATTCACACTTCTCCCTGTCGAAATCTAATTCTTCATCTCGGACCACAATCCCTTGCTTATTTGAGTTATCTTCACAAATACCTTTACCTGTCTCCTTAATGTCCCTATTAAGGTCAGCAAGGGCACTGTAACTGTTGTGCAGGGACATAGCGAAAGCTTTGTGTTTATGGTTCACAGCTATCACCCTGCCAGATCCCACGGTTGTCCACACTGCCCTTCTCCTGCAGGATCTTTGTGGTAAAGGGGGCTGATAGCACGGAGGCTTACTAGAGTAGAGGGGCTGAACTGGACGCCTAATTTATGCCTGAAGAGCACGGATTACAGACCCTAGATAAATGATCTGTCCTTGTAGACTAGTGATTTGTTTACAGATAGGACAGTTTCCAAGTTTGAAAAGGGTACTGCGAAAGACAGCTGCAAAGCAAGTGTTGCACTGAACTAAGCCAGACATTCTTAGATACAGGGAATCTCAGAAACACTTGCCCTGAATGTACTGCTGCTGTTTATGATTTTTAGTTATATAATATATATAGCTCTGGCAGGAGTTGAAATGGAGTTTAAATACAGTATAAATACACTATAAATACAGTGGAGAGCCAATCAGGGCCTAGCTACTTTCCTGATGGATTCTCCCAAAACCTATAGCTCTAGCAGCAGTTGATGCAATATAGTACGTCCCAGCAGCTCTGGCAGGAGTTGAAATGGAGTTTAAATACAGTATAAATACACTATATTTATATTCTCCTTTTGTCTACATGAAACAAATATAATTCTTAATATTTTCAGTACAAACCAAGTTGAATATAAACATTTTTAGTATTTATGCATATAATAATAACATAAACATATAACATGTTTTTAATCAGCTTATTTCCATTGTATTTATAAAAGTCATCTTATTAAATAGTTATATGTCCTGTTTTCAAGATTATTATTAAAGCTTAGTTTCCCGTCAATATTCAGACCACTCTTATCAGTCATAATTTTCTCAAAATTCATTACCTTTAAATATCCAAACTTTTCATTTAAATAGACCCTCTCAATGTTTTAACATTTCATATATTCTAAAAGTATTATACTACTTATATATCTTATTCCTCTTACTATAGGGCCCCTTTACAAGCTTTATCCATTCTTTTGGCTATATTCCAACAATATTTAATCCTATAATACACCATCTAATAATCTTTCTCTAGGGCCTCTTTATATCCAAACGTTATATATATATATTGTTGTGAGTGTCCCTAGACCAGCTTGGGAAGTGTCAGAGGATGAGCAGCCAGGCCCCTCTGGGTGTTTTCCCCTCCCGGCAGCCGAGGAAGAGCAGCCAGGCCCCTCTGGGTGTTTTCCCCTCCCGGCAGCCGAGGAAGAGCAGCCAGGCCCCTCTGGGTATTTTCCCCTCCCGGCAGCTGAGACAGACAGGGAGGAGATTTACAGGCAGTCTGGGTCAGATTCGCAAAGTGAGGGGTCAGATTTGGATCAAGAAGATAGATGGCTTGATCCGAGATTCCGAAGGTTTGATAAGCGAAGGTGTCAGTTAAGTGGAAAAAGGAAGTAATGGGGGGAAGTCACGTATCGGAAACTATATTAGAAGGGGAAAAAGAGACTACGCCTTTGTCACGAGCAACGTTAATCAAGGAGTAGCCTGATATCTGGAGCAGTGTGTTTGAATTCAGTCTTCTGATGTTTTGGAAATCTACGGAAGAATAATGGGATCTTGGACAATGTGATAAAGAAAGAGTGAGTTAATTGGAGGGTGTGGGAAGAGCATGTTTTAATCTAAATGTAAATAAATGAGACTTGGCCGTTCCTGCCAGCAAAATGCCAGCAGCGTGCTTTGAAGTGAATCCTTTTGAAATGTGTTAAATAAACCTCTTAAAGACATATTTATGTGGATTTTAATGAGCTGAGAGAGGCCAGACAGAACATATATATATATATATTTCTTTTGCCAGGTCGCTTTCCAGATCAGTAAGTTTGGCTTGCCAGGTTGTATTTTTGCATTATTGGGGACAAAAAAGACAAATCAAGTAAGGTATCAGGTTTTTGTCTCCCACGTTTTGATGATTCTTCTGACAGTTCTTTAAACCATTTTTTTTGTTCTTCTTTTTTATCCTCAAATTTGTTTTGAAGTCCTGGAGGATAAAGCATCTTTTTTGTCTTCTTTATTATAGTAAGGTTTTGCAGATTTTTTTTTGTATTAAATTGTAGTTTTCTTCATTTGTAGCTTTTCTATTTAAGTCACTTTCATTTAATTTATATTCTGTTGTCTGATTTGTTTGTTCGTTCTTTGTTGTCATTTTTTGAGTGTCATTTAGTTGTAGGTTTAAGTTAGAGATATGTTTGTTTATATTGTCAAACTTATTTTTAATCTCATCATGGTTTGAAACAATTATCATCTGAATCTGTCGCAGCATTGTGTATATTTTCTCCTGGAATGTATTTGTATTGTCTTGAGTCATTGTTCCTGCAGATCTTTGAAGCTCCAAACTGGATTCTTCAGGAAAAGGTATTAGGTATGGTTTTCTATTACTTTTAGATCAGTATATAATATCCATTTTATCTCTCCCCTCTAAGTAGTTTTCCATCGGTGTCATACTCTTTTTAATTAGTTTTATCAAGCCAGTCCATCTTAAAATCCAAACAGCCAAATCTTACGTAGTTATTATATTTATATAATGGTTTTATAATCCAGTACGTTTCCAATTGTCAAGGCACCACTGAAAACAATATTTTGTGGCAGTTTTCTTTTCAGGGGTCTTATAATCATCAGCCAGTCAGGATTCAGTTCAAAGTATTTGACCATCTAAAGTTTTCCAGTAATTTCTCCTTTAGAAGATTAGCCAAAGGCCAAAATTTTTCTTTTTTTGCAAACAGTTCTTAGGTTAAGATTTAAGAATGCAGTTCAGTGTGTTTGTAATCCCAGAAGGTCAGCAGTTTCTAAACATGTGTAGTAGATAACTCAATGCTTTGTTCCCAGCTGTTTTTTTTTTTGCTGTTTCTAGGTATCTTGCCAAATTCTGGGTCACTGCTACTATAGTTTTCTCTAATCCTCCACTAGGTGTCACTGTTCATTTTTCAATTTTTTAAAACAAAGAGTTATTTTTGTTCTTCTTTTTATATATGTATAATTTCATCAATGCTTTTTCAGGTATAGAGTTTTAACAATTTTCTTAGCTTTCAAATTTATACAAACTGTGGTATTTTATGTTTTTATTCCCCATAAGGGTTTAATTCACCGCTTCTGTCTATACAGAAGGGTGAGGCAATCCCCCCCCCTTCTCACTTTGGGAGGCTTTTTGCTTCTTGGGGAAGTTTTCTAGGAAATCAAATATAAAAAGGAGAGAGAAGATCAAATTCCTCACCCAGTTTCAAGCACGCTGTTCACTGTTGTGCTGGTTAGTGCAGGGCTTTTCAAACATTTTACCGATTGTACCACTTTTAGGATATGGCAATATCCTAAAAAAACCTGTTCAAAGTTGCAATTGCACTGAAATGACTTATGACCATTTTTCACACTTATGACCATTGCAGCATGCCCAAGGTCATGTGATTTATATTTGGATGCTTGGCAACTGATTCATATTTATAATGGTCACAGTGTTCCAGGGTCATGTGATCTCCTTCTGCAACCTTTTGACAAGCAAAATCAATGGCAGAGCTGCTGGTGGCCAAGTGCTAAGGCAGGACCTTTCCTCCCTCCCTTTTTCTCATTCCCATCTCCTTCTGAAGGAAGAATTTGAACCCCCCCATATTTTCCCTCTTCCATATATTGATCAAACAAGGAAAGGCCTCCAGAGACAGAAAAGACAAGCTGCTGAGTGAACTAGCTTAAAAAGGCACATTCCCCTTTAAGAATTAGCTACTGGCTAGAAAGGAAAGTAAGGAGCAAAGCCAGCACTTAAGGAAGAAAAAAAATGTAAGTACTGGCTGCTGGCTAAGGCAACCTCCCCAAATGGCTCCATTCATAAGTAAAGGAATGCTACAGGCAAAATCCATTCAGGAGAAAAATACTTCAAAATCCCTTGCAGCAAAACCTACAGCTAACAACAGCAGAGGAATAGAAGCTAACACCAGCCATCAGCGAAATAGAAATTGCCAAACACTCCTTAAGAACACAAAGCCCCCATTGCACAAATCCCAGAACTTCAAAGTCACAAAAGCACATAAGAATCCTTCCATTCTCCATCTCCTTCCCTCCTCCGTGCCTCACCTCCAGCCATTGCTGCCTTTTTTCATTCCTCTTGGAGGGTGACCCCTCCCCCGCTGCATTTCTTGCCTGTTTGCTGCTGCCAGCACAGGTGGCTGCCACAGCAGTTGTAGATCGGCTCATGGCCAGCCTGCTTGATCTCCTCTCCCCCCACCCTCACCCTCCCCCTCCGGTGCAGCTGACTCTGCCTCCTCCCAAGGCTGCTGCTTTTTTTCTCTCTCCCTCTCCTGCCCAAACTGCCTCCTTTTATAGGCTCTCCTGTCTCCGCTCCCCTCCTCCTTTCTCATGGGGGAGGGTGAGCCAGAAGTGAGCCTGGGGCCTTTGCAGCTCCAGAGGACTCTCTCACTGTAAGTTCTTGCTTGTGCTGGCTCTTTCCCTCTCCCACTACACTTGGCTAGGCAGGGCTGCATACCACCTGCCACTCATTAATGTACCACAAGTGGTACGCGTACCACCATTTGAAAAGCCCTGGAATAGAGCTGGAAGGGACCTTGGAGGTCTTCTAGTCCAGCCCCCTGCTTGAGCAGGAGAACCTATACCATCTCAGACAAGTGACTGTCTAGCCTATTCTTAAAAATCTCCAGTGATGGAGCGCCCATGATTTCTGGAGGCAAGCTGTTCCACTGGTTAATTGTCCTCACTGTCAGGAAGTTTATCCTTAATTCTAGGTTGCTTCTCTCTTTGATCAGTTTCCAACCATTGTTTCTTGTCCTGCCCTCTGGTGCTTTGGTGAATAACATGACCCCCGCTTCTTGGTGGCAGCCCCTCAAATACCGGAATACTGCTATCATGTCTCACCTATTTCTTCTTTTCTTTAGACTAGCCAAAGCCAAGTCCTGCAGCCGTTCTTCATATGTTTTAGTCTCTAGGCCTTTGATCATCTTAGTTGTTGTTCTCTGAATTTTTTCCAAACTCTCAACATCTTTTTTTGTGATATGGTGACCAAAATTGGCTGCAGTATTCCAGGTGTGGTCTTAATAGGGTTTTATAAAGCAGTACTAATACCTTGCATGATCTTTTTTTATATAAATGTTTTATTGAGTTTTATAAGGGTAGGGAAAGGATAAGATCGGTATGGATATTGGATGGGGTTAGGGGATAGGGTTGGGATAAGGGTAGGGGTAGGTACAATAGTGGGGTTACCCCCAACAAACAATTCAATGCTTTAGCAAGCAGACTATCATCCGGGTACAAATATTAAATGACAGTAATTAATATGATACTAAACAGTTATAATCACTAATAATAACAATAATCATAAAAGTAAAGCTTAGTTAATGAATATCATTCATCCTGTTAAACTTCACCGTCCTTTCTCATTCTATCGTATTGCTAACCATTGATAAAATTTTCCCATGTTTTGAAATAAACTGAATCTTCTTTCTCTTTAATCTCTAAAGTTAGTCTATCCATTTCTGCACATTCTAAGATTTTTGTGATTATAATCTGGTCAGGTGGTAGATTTTCGTTTTTCCAAAATTGGGCAAATACTATTCTCACAGCTGTCAATACATGTAATATTAAATATTCATTCTCTTGTCCATAATTAAGTCCTAATATTCCTAACAAAAAGAGTTCTGGCTTAAATTCTATCTGTATTTTACTCATTTTTTCCAGCCATAAGTGGATCTTAAACCAAAATTTCTTTGCATTAGGACATATCCACCAGGCATGATAATAAGTACCTGGTTTTTGTTTTCATTTCCAGCAAATATTCGATACATCTTTAAACATTTTTGCTAATCTAACTGGTGTCATATGCCATCTATAAAACATTTTATATAAATTCTCTTTGTATGAAGCTGCTTTAGTAAGTTTAATATTTCTATCCCAAAGCTTTTGCCAATCGTCTAAGTCTATAGAATATCCAAAAAATTTTGCCCACACTATCATTGTTTCTTTTACTTGTTCTTCTTCCATCTTCCAGTTTAAAAGAAATTTATAAAGTTTCTTAATCAGGTTTTCATCTGTTTTCAAAAGTATTTTGTCAAATTGTATCTGTTCTTTGTAAACTCCCATTGATTTTACATCTTTTTCATATCTTGTTTGAATTTGCAAATAAGACCACCATGTTAAATCGATCCCTTGTTGTTGAAGATCTTGCCTGTCTTTAAGTTTTCCATCCTTGTCCAAAATGTCTTTATAAGTAACAAGTTTGTCATAGTTAATTAAATTTGGGTAAGCAAACGCTTCCATTGTTGAAAGCCATTCAGGTATTTTAGTATAGATTTTGTGTTTAATTCTCTCCTACTCTGAGAGCAATACATTCCTTATGGCATGGTTTTGAAAATATTTGTGTACTTTATTTTTCTCATACCACAGAAACACGTGCCAACCCAATTGCAGATCGTGTCCCTCTAAGTAAAGGAGTCGTTTATTTCTCAGTGTAATCCATTCTTTAAGCCAAAGCAAGATGGCTGCTTGGTAATAAAGTCTCTAATTCGGAAGTCCAAAACCCCTCTGTCTTTGGTTTCTTGTAACAATTTAGTTTTAATTCGTGCTTTCTTCCCTTGCCATATAAATTTCAATATTGTTGCATTTAAATCATCAAAGAATTTCTTGCCCAGTTTAACAAGAGCTGTTTGAAATAGGAAAAGTAGTTTTGGTAAGATGTTCATCTTCACAGTCGCTATTCTTCCTAACAGTGACAATTGCAGATTTTTCCACTTTTCCAAATCTACTTTTATTTGGTTCAGTAGTCTTTCATAATTATCTTCTTTTAATGTTGTATATTTTGATGTAAGTAAATACCTAAGTATTTAGCTTTTTTGGCTATTTGAAGATTTGTCTTTTTTGCAAATTGGGTTTTCTGTTTGTCTGTTAATTTTTTTGTTAATACCTTAGTCTTTTCCCAATTTATTTTCAAGCCGGCCACTTCTCCAAATTTTTCTGTTTGGTACAAAAGTTTGGTAGCTGATTCCAATGGCTCCTCCAAAATAAAAACCAGATCATCTGCAAATGCCTGTAATTTATATTTCTGTTCTTTTATTTCCAGTCCTTTAATTTACATATCTTGCCTAATGTTTCTAGCCAGCACTTCCAATGTAAGAATAAATAACAAAGGAGACAGAGGGCATCCCTGTCTTGTGCCTTTTTTAATATCAAAGCCGTCTGTATAGTCTCCATTTAACAGTATCCTTGCTGTTTGTTTATTGTAAATTGCTTGAATTGCATTTGTAAACTTTTTGCCAAAGTCCATTTCCATCAACTGTTGAAACATAAATTGCCAGTTTAAGTTGTCAAAGGCTTTTTGTGCATCAAGAAATATGATAGCCATCTGTTTCCCTGGGTGGTTTTCGTAATATTCCAAAACATTCAAAATGATCCTTAAGTTATTCTTTATCTGTCTTCTAGGCAGAAAGCCATTTTGGTCTGTATGGATAAATTCAGTCAAAAAAATTTTCATTCTTTCTGCCATTATTGAAGTAAAGATTTTATAATCCGCATTCAATACAATATTGGTCTGTAATTTTTGATTTGTGTAACATCAGTATCTTCTTTAGGTATCAAGGTAATATTGGCTTCAGTCCATGAATTTGGTATTTTCCTCTCTGAAAAGATTTCATTGCACAATTCCTTCAATATCGGACTTATTATATCTTGTAGCGCTAGATAAAATTCTGCAGGAAGTCCGTCAGGCCCCGGCGTCTTATCTTTCTTCTGCCTTTTTATTGCCTCTGTGATCTCCATCATTGTTATTTTCTCGTTTAGTATATGTCGCATATTCTCCAGAACTTTTGGAAGGTCAGCTCTTTTAAATAGTCCTGTATTGCCTCTTTGGAAGCCAGCTCTGCCTTGTAAAGAGTCTCATAATAGTCCTTAGTAATTTTTTTCGTTACATCATTGTGGAAATGTACCTCGCCTTTTGAATCTTGTAGCTTACTTATCATTCTTTTTCTCTTTCTTTCTTCAATTTATATGCTAGCCATCTTCCCGGTTTGTTAGCGTTTTCAAAAATGTTCTGTTTAGATAGTTTGATCTGTTGTGCCATTATATCCATCTCAGTTAAGTTTAATTTATGTTTTATTAATTCCATTTGTGTCTTCAACGTCTTCTTTTGTGGATCAGTTCACAAATCAGATTCTAATTTGCTAAGTTCTTCTTTCAACTGGTGCTGTAATTGTTTCTTTTCTTTGTTCTTTTTAGCGGCATACATTTTGGCCAAACCTCTAAAGCAGTGGTTCTCAACCTTTTTCAGGTTGAGACCCCACTTGCGCCGCCCACGCGCAGCGCGACCCCGACCCGCGCCGCGCGCGTGCGACGGGCCAATCCGCGCATGCGCACGTGACGGCCCGATCCGCGCATGCGTGGTGCGCGTGTGGCAGCCCAAACCGCGCATGCACGGCGCGATGGCCCGATCCGCGCATGCGCGGCGTGCACGCGATGGCCCGATCTGCGCATGCGCGATGGGCAAAAAAAATGGCGGGCCGCGGTGTCCGGCGACCCCCGCGAAACGGTCGTTCGACCCCAAATGGGGTCGCGACCCATAGGTTGAGAACCGCTGCTCTAAAGTATGCTTTAGTCGTATCTCATACATTTTGAAAGGAGGTTTCTTCTTTCTTGTTTATTTTAAAGAAAAATTCCATTTCTTTTGTTGCTGATTGTAGAAATTCTTTTTCTTTCAATATAGCTTTATTCAGCGACCATCTTAGTTTTTTCCTAGTTCCTTTCCAAGTCATTTTAATTGGATTGTGGTCTGCCCAAATATTAGGTTCTATTTCAACCTCTTGTATTATAGTCTTCAAATCGTAAAATGTCCATATCATGTCTATTCTTGACCAGGATTTATGTCTGTTTGAGTAAAATGTATATTGTGATTTTTCTGGATTCATCTCTCTCCATACGTCTTGTATAAGCAGTTCATCTTTCATTTTTAAAAAGGCCTTAGGTAGGGTATTTCCCCCCTTTTCCCCTTTTTTGTGGCTTTTATACTCCCTTGTTGCGTCAGCTATTGCATTAAAATCTCCCAATATACAAAAGTTTTGGTGGTTTAAGTCCAGAAGTTTATTATGTAGTTGCTGATAGAACTGGTCTTGCCTCTCATTGGGTGCATATATTGCGACCATCAATATTTGTTTTTGATTCGATGTAATTTCCACCATTAATATTCTCCCCTCTTCATCAGCATAAACTTGTTTTGGATTCAACTTTTCCTTTATATAAAAAGCTATACCTCTTTTCTTTTGAAGTGCCAAGGAGAAGTAAAGCTTACCCATTTTTGGTTGTTCTAAAAGTCTAGAATGTTGTCTCTTAATATGTGTCTCTTGAAGACAAATTATGTCCATTTTCAACTTTTGTAGCCTAGTAAAGATTTTCCTCCTTTTTGAAGGAGAATTCAGACCGTTTATATTTATTGAAAGGGTTCCAACCTCCTCCATAGCTTCAGTTATATCTAGACCTCAGTCTTCTAGGAGAGCTTATTTGCCTCTGGTCTTTCGGTCTTACGTCTTCCTCTGATTGGGTCTTTTTGGGTTCTTCTTCCTCAACTTGTTTAGACGCTCCTGCAACGGTCGCTTCCTCTTGATTCTTGCATTCAGAGTCGCCTTTTTCCAGAAAAGCTCTGTGGTTGTTAAAAAATTCCGCTGCTTTAAGTGGAGTATCCAATCTGTATCTTTTCGAGTCCCAGAAGATTAATAATCCTTCTGGGACCAACCATCTGAAATTCACACCTTTATCAACCAGTTTTCTTGTTAGGAATTGATATTCTCTTTGGGCTTCTCTTATTCTTCTAGGAATTTGCTTAAGAACTGTTAGCTCTTTTTCTTTGTATTTCAGTGGTTGATCTCTTATTGCTCTCAGAATCTCATCTCATATAGATCTTTTGAGGAAACGTACATGGACTTCCCTGGGCACTCTGTTTCTTCTGGCATAGCTTGAATTAACTCTAAAGACCTGATCTATTTCTCGATTCATTTGGTTTTTTTCCATTCCAAGTAACTCTGCAAGTAACTCACTCATCAAATCTAACAAATTCTCCTCCTTCTCTTCCATTACATTTTGGAATCTTAGAAAATATGATGCTCTTTCCATCTCCATCAGAGCAAGGCTTCCTTCCAATTCCGCGTTAGAATGCACCAATCTCTGGTTCTCATCTTGCAAGAATTCTAATTTCTGATCAACTTCCACGGACTTATCTTCCACTTTTGGAATTCTTTGTTGATTATCTGTAATTGCCTGTTGAAAGGTTTCCATTTTTGGTTCATTTTAATGAGATCATTTTTCAGGTCTTCATAATTTTTATCCATATCCTTTTTCAGGTCTGCCGCCTGAGCTGCAATTGCTTGTAGTATTGACTGGGTATCCTTTTGTTGAGATTCCACTCTTTCTTGTTGTAGGAATGTAGTAATTGGTTTTTGAGGAACTGGGCTCGCCGAGGTCAAAGCAGGCGTGGAGGAGCCCTTTCTCACCCCTTTGGCCAAATTTGAAGTACTCATCTTCCAATTATTGTGTTATATTAAAATCCACCAGGTGGGCCAATGGTCAATTATAGTCCAAAATGCTCCTATTACTAGGAGGAGAAGCCAGACGTGGTTCAAAAAGGAAAAAAAGTAATTTCAATGGGGGGGTGTAGAAGGGGACCCCAAAAGCATCCAAAAAGAAAGAGCAATCCAGCAAGAGGCAAACAAAATTAGTAATAATGAAAAACTGGAAAGAGGGAGAAAACACTCCCACAAAAAAGAAAAAAGATGTTCAAAAAACACAGAAGAGTCCAAAAAGGAAAAGGAGAAAAATAATAGAAAAAGAGAGGAAGTAAACCCCCAGAAAAAGAGAAAAAACAAACTGTAGAAAAAATATCTAATTTATAGTCCAGCAAATTCTGTTCAGCAACAAGGAGGGAAGCCAAAAAGAAAAAAAAACAGAGCTCCTTAATGTTCAATTTTTCTTGGAATAAATCTGTATTGTACAGCCAGGGCCAGGCAGGAGAGAGCAAACCAAAGAGAGAAGGAAAAAAGTCTCTTTAAGTAAATCAAAGTCAGATAAGAATGTCTGGGCGTTCAGCCAAGTGTCTGGGCATTGAGCCAAGTTCCCCAGCTGAATAAACAACCACTACTGAAGAACAAAGGGAAAAAAGCTTTCAATGTAGCCGCTGCAGGAGCAATGTATCTTTCCCAGGTGTTTAGACAGGAAGAAGAAGAAAAACCTGTTAAAAATAAGAGAATAGGTTTCTGAGGTTTTAGAGAGAAAATATAACTAGAATGGCTTTCACCAGTAAAAATATTGTTTTTAAAAAAGAAAATAAGTTTCCCAAGTTTCTATTAACACTTAAAAAACTTTAATGTAGTCCAAATTAGTTTTCTCTTTTGTAGTACGATGAAGCTTAAACTGCCGCTTGTGTGGGAGGGGAAAAATTCCTCCCTCCTCCCTTCAGGCTTCACGCTCTCATTAAAGACAGGCTATTTCAGATAAAATCCACCTTCCAGAGAAAAGAAGAGCATATTCTCACCCAGATCAGCTGTTTGCTGTCAAACTCAGCTATTTCTTCATCTCCGATGATCAGCTGTTAATGGCAGATCGTATAAATGCGTTCCACCTTTCTTCTGTTGGTTCCAGGGGCTGCTTTGACTTCAGCGGGCTGGCTACTGCAGGCCCGCGTTCCTCAACGATTCACCCTTCAGTGGCCACCTCTCTGGGGTAGCATTCGGCCCAAATGGACCCACCACCAGAAGAATATTGGACCCAGGCGATGGAGAGTCATTTCCCTGAGTCTAAACTCAGCAACAGCCACCGGAAACTCCTCACCTCGCATGATCTTGGTTCTATGCCTCTGTTTATACAACCCAGGATTGTTTTGGCTTTTTTGGCTGCTGCTGCACATTGCTGGCTCATGGTTAAATGATCGTCCACTAGGACTCCAAGGTCCCTCTCACAGTTACTGTTTTTAATCCAGGTCTTGCCCAATCTGTACTTGTACCTTTGATTTTTCCTGCATAAATGTAAAACTTTGCTTTTCTCCACATTGAAACTCATTTTGTTGGATAGGGCCCATTGTTCAAGTTTGTCGAGATCTTTTTGGATCCTGAGTTTGTTTTCTGGGGTTTTGGCTACTCCCACCAGTTTGGTGTCATCTGCAAATTTGATGAGTTCCCCTTCTATTCCCTCATCTAAGTCATTAATGAAGATATTGAAGAGTACTGGGCCTAAGACGGAGCCTTGTGGTACCCCACTGCTTACTTCTCTCCATGTGGATGTTGTGCCATTGAGGACTACTCATTGAGTATAGTTTGCCAGCCAGCTACAGATCCATCTGGTGGTGATGTTGTCTATTCCACCTGTTAGAGAATTTTAATTTCTCTGTTGGTGAAAAAATAAATCAGAAGCTCTCACAGTTGACTGCATTTAGCTGATTCAAATAACCTTTTTATATTCATATCAAAATATTTACAATACCATACATTCTTCTTTACAGCAACATAGCTCAATGAAGACTTCTTACAGAGAGATACAGAGACAAACCCAAGACTGAAACTTCAGCTTCTAACTCAATACCTTTTGCACAGACTCAGTAGCACTTTCTTCACATTGGCTGACTGAGTTACCACATGACTCTTCCTGCTCATGAATATTCCAACACTCCTCCCTTCATGACAGGAATAGACATCAGACCTATTGACTTAATACATTCTCCATAGTGAACACCACCCAATGGTTTAGTCATCATGTCTGCCAAATTATCCTCAGAAGAACAATGATGTAAACTAATCAATTTTCCTTTTACAGCTTCCCTGACATTACAATACTTAATGTCTACATGTTTACTTCTGTTCTTCACCCTGTCACCAGTTGCCATTTATATACAGGCAGCATTGTCTTCAAATACCTTTACAGATTCTTTTACATTAATATTTAAATCTTGCAACAATTGTACATACCATGTTACTTCAGAACACAATTCAGATAAAGCAATAAACTCTGCTTCCGTTGTTGAAATAGCAACAGTTGTTTGTTTTCTGGATTTCCATCCAATCAGAGTCCCTCCAAATAATATTATAATCCCAGAATTTGATTTCCTTGACTTGTAATGCATCCTTTGCGATGAAGCAAAGATCATCCACAAATGATAACAGCAGACAATTCCCTCCTTGTAACTGTCCAGTATATATACAATTATCAGCTTTACAACTTTTAAATCCAAGACCCTTTAAAGCAGTATCTAAACAGATATTCCAGTTTCTGGCTGACTGCTTCAGCCCATAAATAGCCTTGTTTAATTTATACACCATGTTAGGTTTTGCAATTTCATATCCTGGTGCTTGGATCATATAAATTTCTTTCTCTAACTCAGCATTGAGGAATGCAGTTGTGTTATCAAAGTGCCAGATTTTATGCTTATATGCTGCTGCCAACGCCAGTGCTAATCTTACACTCTCACCTTTCACAGTTGGCGCAAATACTTCATCGTAGTGCACATTCTTTAATTGTGAAAAACCTTGGGCCACTAACCTGGCCTTATACTGTACATCATTATTTGGCAATACCTTTTTCTTATATACCCACTTACAACCCACAGCTTTGGTTCCCTGTGGCAAAGTCACTGATTTAAATACTTCATGGTCTCCCATGGATTTCATCTCTTTATCCATGGCCTCCTTCCATCTTTCTTGTTCAGCTTTTGGTAATGCCAACACTTCTTTAGAACTTCTTGGCTCATACCACACATTGCTAACCTTTACCTTGCTGGCAGAATACCTGTCAGGCGGAATTCCTTTATTACATCGCTCTGACCTACATGGTATTAACTGCTCCTGTGTCTCAAGTCTATCTGGCTTCATGTCTTGTTCAGCCTCTCCTCCCTGAACATTGACATCTTCAATAATCATTTTTCCATCATTAGATGAGTTATTGTCATTAAATAGATCACCGTTATTAAGTGAGACATACCCAGAATTTGCATTAATTCTGTCCCAATTTTGTTCTGCAAAATTAGCAGACCTTGAAATTACAATTCTTTTACTTCCATCGCTAAAGCGTTATCCTTTTGACCCTGGCTCATAGCCCACAAACCTGAGCTTTCTTGCCTTTTGCTGTCTCTTTCTTCTGATTGCTTTCGGAATATGTACCCATGCAGTACTTCCAAAAATTCTCAAATGTGCCAGTGATGGCTTTCTCCCATATAGAATGGCATATGGAGTATTATTAATGGAGGAACTTCACAGCCTGTTAACTATATAATTGGCAGTCAATATGGCTTCTCCCCAATATGACCTGCTCATACCAGAATCCTCTAATAATGAATCTTTCATTGTTTGCAAAACACCATTCCTTCTTTCAGCTACACCGTTCTCTGCTGCTGTGTAAGGATTTGTACGTCTGTGTCTTATCCCCAACTGCCCCAACCATTGTTGGAATTTAGTTAACATAAATTCAGTACCTCTGTCAGTTTGCAACTGACACACTTTTTGTCTGTACCTTCTCTCTACAAAACTTACCTACTGTTTGAATTGTTGTAGCACCTCTGTCTTTCCTCTAAGCAAGTAGCAAAACGAATACCTGCTATAATCATCAACAATTACCAGTGCATATTTTGCTCCTCCCAAACTGGCTTGCATAGGTCCCACCAGATCTGCATGGACCAGCTCTAGAGCTCTTTTTGTTTGTCTTGTGCTATATTTACTAACTGGGAATGCCTTTGACTTCGATGCTTTGCATACTGCACAGTCCAAATATGTTTTGCATCCATTCAAATTTAGCCCTTCTGCAAACTCTTGCATTTGCTGCAAAACTTTAAAGCTTGCATGGCCAAGTCTTCTATGTAGAAGATGAACACATGAATCATGCTCTGCAACATTCTTAAATATATGGGAACATCGAACCTTTTGTCCCTGCAATACCTTATGCCTTCTGCACAAATATTCCCATTCCTTTTGATGAGACACTGCCCATTTACAAAAATGATTTCAAAATTCAAGAAATGCAGCGGGGGAGGGGTCGCCCTCCAAGAGGAATGAAAAAAGGCAGCAATGGCTGGAGGTGAGGCATGGAGGAGGGAAGGAGATGGAGAGTGGAAGGATTCTTATGTGCTTTTGTGACTTTGAAGTTCTGGGATTTGTGCAATGAGGGCTTTGTGTTCTTAAGGAGTGTTTGGCAATTTCTATTTGGCTGATGGTGTTAGCTTCTATTGCTCTGCTGTTGTTAGCTGTAAGTTTTGCTGCAAGGCATTTTGAAGTATTTTTCTGCTGAATGGATTTTGCATGTAGCATTCCTTTACTTATGAATGGAGCCATTTGGGGAGGTTGCCTCAGCCGGCAGCCAGTACTTACATTTTTTCTTCTTCCTTAAGTGCCGGCTGTGCTCCTTACTTTCCTTTCTAGCCAGTAGCTAATTCTTAAAGGGGAATGTGCCTTTTTAAGCTAGTTCACTCAGCAGCTTGTCTTTTCTGTCTCTGGAGGCCTTTCCTTGTTTGATCAATATATGGAAGAGGGAAAATATGGGGTGTGTGTGTGTCAAATTCTTCCTTCAGAAGGAGATGGAAATGAGAAAAAGGGAGGCAGGGAAGGGAGGGAGGAAAGGAAGTCCCGCCTTAGCACTTGGCCACCAGCAGCTCTGCCATTGATTTTGCTTGTCAAAAGGTTGCAGAAGGGGATCACATGACCCTGGAACACTGTGACCATTATAAATATGAATCAGTTGCCAAGCATCCAAATATAAATCACATGACCTTGGGCATGCTGCAATGGTCATAAGTGTGAAAAATGGTCATAAGTCATTTCAGTGCAATTGCAACTTTGAACAGGTTTTTTTTTGGTCATCAAGTTTTTGACACCTTGCTAGGTGGTACTCGAATATTGCCATATCCTAAAAGTGGTACAATCGGTAAAAAGGTTGAAAAGCCCTGCTCTAATCTATTCACATCAGGACTGCAGGCATCCAAAAACATGTGGCTATTGATTATCTACTATTAAGAGCGGGTCAGGGTTGTGAATCCTTTAAAGGTCTTTGCTGTTTAACCTAATCAGTAATGAGAATTGCATTGAAGCAAAACTAGCCAAGCTTAAGACTCTAGCATCTCACATCTCCCAAGATCCAAAGGGATGGAACTGGTCTTGGCTCACATTGTGGTTAGCTGATTTGGGATCCTGGGGAACTTTTTCCAAATGAGAGAATTCCACAGTGATATAGTTCTGCTGCTGTTGTTACCATTACTGACCAACATATACTTGGTCTTACTTCACAAACAAATCTCTGAGGTAGCTTAGTTTTTAGGAAATGTAAAGCTCTCCAGATATTTTTCACTTCCACCGAACCCTGCAGTGTAGGGTTAAAAGGCACTGCAGTCTAAAATATCTGGAGAGTACCAAAAATTCTGTCCTTTATCCAGGTGTTGCCTATTATGTGAATTTGGCTCCTTTTAGTCTTTAGAACCAACTGATAGCTACGGTAGTTATATCTTATGAAGTCCTTGGTGTTCTTTGAGTATAGTTGTTTGTTTGCAGATGTTTCATAATGAACAACCAAGTTCAGAGAGCACCAAGGACTCCACAGTTCAACCCTGAGCTACATATATTCTCTTCTATGAACTACATCTTAATATTTAATTGTGCAAAGGGTGGTGGAAATATGTGATACGGCCACATCCCATAAGAGACAGTGTAATCCTGATCTAATTTAATACCCCCCTATTTTAGAATCTCACCATCGAACCATATATGAATACCATCAAGTTGAATTGGACACCAGCAAGATCACTAGTGCATCAGCTGTGGAATTTTTGCCCCTACTCAGTAAATTGTCACCCCAAATTTCATTACCTTGCATTCTCCAGCCACTGTTCATGCAAAGGTAGAAAGTAATCACCCATGCAAATCAGGACTATATCTACAAGTTTGGGATGGATGGATGGAAAAACATAAGAGGAAGATCTTGAAAAGTTTCCCTATAGTTATTGGAACATCAGGTGAAATAAGTATTAAACAATTTTCTATAAGAACAAATATTTTGGCTATAACAACTCTGCACACACACACACACACACACACACACACACACACACACAAATCCTGCTGGACACATGTTATAGCTTACAATGTTACTTGCATATTTTCTAGAACTCAAAATTTCCCCAAAGTCTAATATGTGCTTATTATTTTTTTTGTACTCCTTGATGAATATAAACATAATGATGGTATTTTCATGGAAGCTGAGCCCTAATTTTACAGATGCCTATGGACTTTTCAGGTAAATAAAGTCTTGCATGAACAGTAACCCCAACTCTGCTCAGCTGCTGATGGTATCATTGAATGATTTGCTATCTGAAAAGATGCTGCATGTCAGCCTTCAGCAAGGTTCAAAGAGACAAAGTTTCAAAACTGTAATGCAAACTGAACAGTTTAACTGGTACCTTCTTGTCTCTGGTTTAAAAAAGCAACGAGGTAGCAACTTCTGTCCTCCCTTTCTTTTGCTGAATCAGGCAGCCTTTGATCAGGGAAGGTTTTTTTTAAAAAAAACTGTAGAGAAAGGTAATTTTTAAACTCTGGATCAAATGATAGGTTCTTTAGCTAGTAATATGTGCATTATTTCTTTTGCATCTCCATGTTGCAAGCCATCTCCCCTATGCCTGGGGGCCCTCTTTCTCCTTTGATTGGGTGTGTCAGAAGAATTGAGCTCGAGTCTCCAGCTGGGAAAAACAAGAGTGATGCCAAAGCTAAATAAGAAGGGAGCTGCTGGAAAAGGTTTTATTCATTTATCAGAAGTGACAGTGATGACAGCAATTGATTCTGGGACAGCTGACCACTTGGTTTGGTAAGTAGATTTTTTTAAATACATCTCTGGTGTTTTGTAATTGAAGCATTTGAGTTTGTGTGTCTTTTATTATTGAATTTGTGTTGCATTATTTTTATTATTCTTGTGAGGTTGTGACTGGCCTCCAAGGTGAGGGAATGTAAATCCTAAGTATTTGTCTCCTTGGTCTAATCCTATCAGCTTGATTTAATCAGTTTTTGGCTTGTTACCTATTGTGGTGTATATTCCGAGATTACTATTGCTGCACTTTTCTTGTGAATGGGGAGGTCTGGTTTTATGGATGAAATATTGTTTCCATTCATGAAGCTTAATCTCATTTAGGCTGCTTGCTTGAAGCTGCTTCTGAAGACAGAAGCGGAGATCACCTTCTGTTGTGAGTGTCTCTAGACAGGCTGGGTACATATCAGAGGATGACGAAGCACAACCAGGCCCCTCTGGGTATTTTCACCTCCCATCAGCCGAGCTAGACAATGAGGAGATTTGTATGCAGGATGAGTCAGAATCTCAAAGTGATGAGTCAGATTCGGATCAGGAAGCTAGATGGCTTGATCCGAGATTCCGAAGGTTTGATAGGCGGAGGAGTCAGTTAAGTGGAAAAAGGAAGTGACGTATTGAAAACTATATTAGAAGAGGAAGAAGGAACTAAGTCTTTGTCACGAGCAACGTTAATATCAAGAGGCAGTCTGATGAATCACCGAGTTCGTTAGAAATCAGTTTTCTGGTGTTTTTGAAATCTACGGAAGATTAATGAAGTCTTGGACAATGTAAGAGATAAAGAGTGAGTTAATTGGAAGGTGGGAGAATGTTTAATCTAAATGTAAATAACTCAGACTTGGCCGTTCCGGCCAACAAACTGCCAGCAGCTTGCTTTGAAGTGAATCTTTTGAAATGTGTTAAATAAAACTCTTAAAGAAATATTTATGTGGATTTCACTCAGCTGAGAAGGGCCAGATACAACACCTTCCCACTTTTTTTAAAAAATATTTTTATTGGTTTTTTAATTTTAACAGAAAAGAAAAAAGATACTCAAATCTAATCATAATGTTAAAATAAACAATCATCCATAAACACAACACAACATAGATACATATTTCAATACAACTCAACTGAAAATAATCATAAACCAGCTTTACCAAACAGTTGACATTGCTCAGAACCCCCACCACCACATCCCCCTAACCCTAACCTCCCCTCACTTACCAACTATCTACCTACTTCTCCCCCCTTCTCTATCTCCATCCTACTAATCCACCAATCTATCCCTACCTTTCCCCCTTCTTATCTACTTACATCAGCCCTCACTCCTCCTTCCTCTTTCCATCAGATGTGGTGCCCAGAGGCCACCCAAGCAACCCCTTAATAACAATAATTAACTATTCCACCCCAATTACAGTTGAGAAAGCATAAAATATAAAATATAAACTTATAAATCCTCCCTAACCCCCCCCCCCGGACTTCCCAGAGTGAATACAGGGTATAATAAAGGAAAACCCGCTACATCAAACAAAATTATAATATAATTCTAACAAGAATTTAAAAATATACTACATACAATCTCTACCTTACATTTCTCAATTCTAATACATATCTAATCCCAAACAGATCACCTTGTTAAGAATAACAATTTTCATTTACATATCTAATCCATCAATCTAAGTCAAACTTTAAAACACTTCAATTCATTGAGAGGTTACATAGAATCACCAACAATTAAATTTAATATATATCTTCCAATAATCAACCTCTTTTAACATAAAGAATCATTTCAGACCCTTGATAATATATATCTTCCAATAATCAACCTCTTTTAACATAAACAATCATTTCAGACCCTTAATTATCAAATAAGAGAAAAAAAATCCATCCTTTTAGAAAAATAAACACGTAATATCAGTAAACCCCTCAATTCAAAAAGTATATTCTTAATCAATTTAGTATAGCATCCATTAAACATCCTCTCTTCGTTTAAATCTTCCCTTCAACCTCCTTTCATACCTCTTACTCATAAACTTAGTATTATAATCAACCCATAAACTTAGATTGCCCTTAGTATCTTACATATAATTTAAATTTCAATTTTCAAGCGGTTTCTGGGCTTTCCCATCTATCAAATAAACCCCATAACAAATATACTAATTACACCATTTCTAGCTTGCATTCCTTCAACCATCAAATCACATAATACATATCCACCCATCTGTAATATCAACCCTTAAATCATTTCAGTCCATATACATTCTTCCATTACTCATCTTCTCTTACACTTTGTTCATAATCTTGAACCTTGAATCAATCCATACTTTTAACTTGTCCTTCAGTCGAATTCGGGGTTTTTTCCTTTGCCAGACAGATCTCGAAAACAGAGCCTCCCTTCCAAGTAATAAGTCTCTCTTTTTTCCTTGCAGTATTTTTTGAATCCATAGAAACCATCTTGACCTAGGCATTATTCCTCTATTTCTCTTAACCATAAAATTTCGTTGCAATAACATTTCAAATCTCTGTCTTTGTTTATCCTGATCTTCAAAACCATAATTAAGTTGCTTCTTAAACTTGATCAGTCTCTCATTTTTCCCAGTTAAATCCTCTTCTTGCTGCTTCCTATCTTGAAACAAATCCTCTTCCTCCCCAATACAATCAATCCATTTCCCTTTGTCCTCTTTATTCTGAATACTGTCCTCTTCTTGTATGGGTTGTTTTCTAAAATACTCAACAGTCGATTGCAAATCACTTTCATTTGGAGGAGAGAATCTGGTTAATATTCCTGTAGCAAATTCTTTCAGTACTGCATGCAATTCCTTTTTAAATCC
Organism: Bothrops alternatus; assembly: GCA_034064705.1. Classification (NCBI taxonomy): domain Eukaryota; kingdom Metazoa; phylum Chordata; class Lepidosauria; order Squamata; family Viperidae; genus Bothrops; species Bothrops alternatus. The sequence continues at coordinate 6,652,319 of JARGCV010000004.1, read as the reverse complement.
TCTAATTCTGACAGAAAACTGCATCTGGTGGAATTGTGTCATAATAGCCTGGTCCTGTACATCCTCAATCTGTGGCTCAACATTTTCCAATTTTTCTTCAACTCCAATAGTATAGTTCCATAATCCTTTAATGGCTTCAACAATATCTTCTCTCATCTCTAAATTACGAGCTTCTGACATAGCTTTAAAATCTTTTTTCTGTTCTGCCATCTTTTCTTCCAGCTTATCCTCCAGTTTATCCAACCTGTCATTAACTGAGGATAATGTAACATTCACTGAAGATAATGCAACAGTTAATGCAGTCTGTAAATCTTTCATTGTAAACATTTCTGGAGGAGGCTGTATAGGCTCTTGAGATTCTAAAGGAGCAGATTGTAATTGTATAGTCATAGTTAAAAAAAAAGGGAAAAAGAAAAAAGAAAAAAAAGAAAGATTTTTAAAGTTGCCAATTCCTCCCTTCTCAATTTCTTTTAAAATCCAATTTGCGTTATGGTTTAGTAAATAATTCAAGTCTAAATAATCTCTCAGGCATCACTTCAGATGTTGATGGATTTCTTCTCTTTCTGGGGAATGATTTTTCTTCCTGACTTCAGACTATTTTGGGGGGCGGGAGAGAAGAGGGGGCTTACCACAAGTCCCCCCTTTTGTGCCATATATATGTGTATCATATATATGTGCACAATTTTATGCGCTGTGTGCATAGATTTGATATTTTCTGTCTGTTTGACACATCATTAGAGAGACTTGGTTGGCATTTCTATTTGGGTTTTGTGGAGTAGGTGTTATGTATTGAATATATATAAAGTTGTGAGATAGTTGCACCAGCTGTGTGCCACACATGGTCTGCCAGATGTAATCGTGTCCGACAACAGGGCACAATTCACAGCAGGAGAGTTTCAATCTTTCCTCAATGCCAACATGATTCAGCACGTAACATCTGCTCCATTCCACCCTGCGACCAACGGTCAGGCCGAACGAATGGTCAGGACCACAAAGGAGGCACTCAAGCAGATGATGACTGGGGACTGGAATAATCACCTGGCAAACTTCCTCCTGTGTTAACACACAACTCCCAGTACAGGAACAGGTCGCAGCCCAACGGAGCTGAGGTGGGGCTGCCAGCTCACCACAAAGTTCAACCGACTTCACCCAGACAGAGTAGTGGCAGAGATGGCTCAACCAAAGCCCCCCCAGGAACTTACAGCTGGGTGAATTGGTCTGGACCAGGAACTATGGAAGTGGGGCACCTTGGGTGGCAGCTAGGGTAACTTAGATAATGGGGCCCTTGTCATATGAGGTTATTCTGGAAAATGATCGTATGGTCAGACACCACATTGATCAGTTACAGTGTCGGCAGACCAGACCAGTCCCGGGTGAGGATCCCGAGGGTTTATCAGACACACAAGAGAACTGTTTTCCTCCAAGTTTGCCTACATCACCCATGGCCACCTCTGAGGAAACGGAGGTACGAAGGGCCGTAGAGCCGCCGCCACTCACGGGCGACCTAAACGGCCATCACGACTGTGTTCAACTGGAGATGGACAATAGTCCACTTGAACACGACTCTCCAATAACATTGCGGCGGCCCACCAGGATCTGCGGGCCCCCGGCCTATCTCAAAGACTATGAATATTGTACAGACTGAGTATGATAACTATCCTAGGGGAATGGGGTGTTATGTATTGAATATATATAAAGTTGTGTTAATCCCTGCTAAAGTGAAACTAACTGAACTCCAACTGCTTGTGAAGCTAAAATAAAACTAACCTTTAGATGACCCTGACTGTTAACTCCAACTGTTTTGGAGGGAAACTTTGAACATTCACATTTGGGCGGGTTTTTCAAGTATTGTGATTAGTTAAGGCCCTGTGGGCTCATAGTATAAATTACAGGCAATTGCCTGCAGTTCTCCAGTTCTAGTTTGAGTCAATAAATAACATTGTAACTATGCTGGTCTGCTCCTTGCCTACTGAAGCCCACTACACAATAGTAGGGAAACACTTTTGTTGGCTGGTGATACAGGGAGAGAGACACTGATAGAGGCAACAGAGAAGGATCCCCATGACTGTGAAAGCAATGGCCACCAGAAGGAGGGCCTTTAGCCAGTGTAGGTCTGGTAACCATGATAAGAGACTGGTCAAATCGAAGGGAAATTTGTCATATGCAATGTCTTGTGTCAATTCTTTTAGTTGCTTGATGTCACTTTCTAGGAGTTGGGAGTTTTCAGTCATGTTAAAGCAGCACATGCCTTGAAATTCCTCATACCCATGATTGTGTCACAGTAATAGGTAATTGATGGCTGCCCTATTTTCAAGGGTTGCTTCCCTGACCTACCTCAGCTCCCTGTTTACAGCATCTAGTGCTTCGGAAGTTGAATCGAGACTTTTGACTAGAGTGTATGTCAAGCTGTTAATATTTCTGGAGTTATGAACTGCAAGTCCTGGAACCTCATCCAATGAGACTGCAAGTATTTGGTGTCATGTTTCCGATAGATGAAACCAATGAAAAGAACTTCAAGGCAAAGATTTCTTCATTAAAGAACATTTTATTCAGGAAATAAAGTATCAGCACTTACATAGTTGAACCCAACAGTAAAGTTCCCTCCCCCCTGATACAATGTAACAAGTTGCAATTCCCACCACAGAAAGGCTGTCATAAATCACATTCACCAATTAATCTAAAACACTGGCTCTCCTCCCAACTTTTCAACCCGCCAAAACTATATCTAGAATTGACTTTGAAGCTCACCCAGCTATAATTGTTTAGGCTAACTGAAAATGCTCAAGCATTCCCCCCTTCCCCCTTTCTACATCTGAGAATCCCAAACAACAGAACAAGCACAAAGAAAGCAAAAGGTAAAATGGCTGCAATTTCTTAATTGTCACAGCGTTGACATCCAGCCCCTCTTAACAGAAAGGAGAAGTCCTGCAAATCAAAGAAAAGCATAGGTTAAGGATTTCCCCTCGGTTTGTTCGGATGTTTATCATAAAATTTACAAATAAGTCTATCAGCTTTTACATCAGTACATTTCACCCAAGTAGCCTCTGATAATGGGTAGCCTTTCCACTGCACCAAGTACTGCAATCTCCCCTTGTAAAAGCTAGCATCGAGAATACGTTCCACTTTGTAATGAGTCTCCCCAGCCACCACAAGGGGACCAGCAGCTTTCTTGGGAGGGGGTCTTAGAGTTGATTCTCTGAAAGGTTTCAACAAGCTGCAGTGAAATACAGGGTGAATCTTCTCTAAAAGCCGAGGGAGGTTTTTTGTTGTTGTTTTTCTCTGTGGGTGTGTTTAATGTACTAATTTCTTTTCCATAAGATTCTTTTTTTAAAATAATATTTTATTTTCTAATTTTACATTTGGGTATTTAAAAAGCAACGTAGTGGCTGGGTTAATCAACAATTCAATAACATACAAAAATCTTTAGTACAAATCTCAAGTTACAACATCAAATATTTCCTCTCTTTTTCCCTTAATATCTACTATCTCATATTTAAGCTAATACAGTTCTTATTATATCAGCTAAGTAAAAACATCATTATTATATTTATCAATAAATTTTAGCTTATCCATATCTTAATTACTTTTACATTCAATCTTTATAGACAATCAATGTCCTGTTATTGATTTTTCCCCAATTTTTAGTTTCCCATCAATATTCAAATTTAACATTTGATATTTATAATTTCCAGGCTTTAGGTAACCAAAGTGTCAACGCTGAAAATACTGTATATTCTTGCTTTGACAATATGCAGAACTGTCTGGTATTTTTAGAGTTAATTTAGATGACGGAGAAAAGGGAGGGGAAATAACAAAAGCCCGGGAACGGAAGTGAATCTCTACCCTCTGGGCTAATTGGAAGATGTGACTTGTGACTGCAAGATAAGGGAGGGGTTTAGCAAGAAAAGTTAGACGCCAGCAAGAGGAATTCAGATTCTGGCATAAACCTCCATGATGTGCCATCAATTTGTAACACTGTTAATAAAGGCTTTAGGATAAACATGCCTGGAAGTTCTTTGAAGTGTTTCATTAGTTGGAACCATGACACAAAGTTTCCCTTATCTGACTTCTGGTTCCGGGTCGGGGCGTCGCTAGTCGAGCGGGGAGATTGCTCTCCTTGCTGACTAGTTTTCCCTCCGTCGGCGGACCCTTATGTGGGTCCAAAGTCGCCCTGGAGGGCGCGACTTTCCTACAAGGATGCAGCGTTCCGGCAGTGGAGGAGCGGCGGCTCCTCCAGCTGTCCGGACGGAACTCCAAGGGCCGACGGAGAAGAAGATTGGCCAATAAAATGGCTGATCGCTCTGCCACAAGAAACCACAAGTCAAAAGAACATCTAAGCTTCAGACCCACCGTGGTGAATCCGGGTGAGACCTTTCCTTTTTTCCCCCTCTCTTTGTTTTTTTTTTTTTTTTGTTTTTTGCCTGTAAGAGCTGTGTTGGAAAGATTTCCCTAGCTTGGAAAGGCAGCTTTTACTCGTTGGGGAAGAAAGGCGAACAAAGGAACAAAGTAAAGCTTTAGAAATTGCATTGCTTTTTTCATACAAGTACTTTGGGGTATCGGAAAAACTTTTTTAAAGAATTTTATTATTAGCCTATGTTGGGGTTTTTTTTTGAGTAAAGAAAGAAGAATGAAAAATGAAATGACTTTGGGGAAAAATGGATTTATTTTTTTAGCTTACTGAGGACATCTACTGGTAAAAAAAGTAATATTGCAACTGGAGAGGAGATGATCTTTTTATATGAAAGTTAACTGGATGTTTGAATTTTTTTTCTAAAATGGAGCTGTACTCACATTTAAACTGCAAACTTATTCTGGAGAAAATTTATGAGACTAAAGAGGAAATATGTGCTACAATGAAAGAGCTTACTACAGAACTAAGAGCCAGAATCTCTTCCTCAAACTTTAAAACTGACTTTCAGATTGCACCTGATTCTTCTATTAAACAGACTCTACAAGAAGAGGACTTAACTGAGAACAAAGAGAAATTGACTCTGCCTTATATGCAATTCACCTATGGTGTTGAGAATCAGAAAAAGCAAGGACTGGGACTTGGAACTCTAAAGCAACAAAACTTTATGCAAAAAAAAATCAGAAGGCCAATTCAGAGGTCAAGATGGTTCTCACTGATTCAAAAGATATTACAAGCAACAAAGAGAGACTTATCTGTTGGAAAGGAAGCTTTGCTATGGAAACCTACTTGGCATTTGAAAAAACCTAGAATAAGATTTTTAAAAAATGAAAGTTAAAGGTTTGAGTAATGGACTAAAGGCAATCTAGAACTATGGACTGACTTAAGGACCAAGATTATAAATTAGATGTAAGAAAAATGGGATTAATGGAAGATATAAAATTTATCTACATGGAAATTACTGGTGACTTATTTGTTTGATGATTAATGAATTGAAATATCTTAAAGTTTGATGTTATCTTGTTAGTTTAAAGTTGATTGATGGTTTATATAGCTTTAGGACAGATTAATACTTTAGCCTAAAGAAAGAGATATTGGGAGATAATGGGTTAAAAAGGCAATTTAGATCAATGATTTGATTTTAGGATTAAGATTAAGATTATGAGTTACAAGCAAGAGAAAAAAGAAGTGACTAATGAAATATATATTAATTCTTTAAGAATGTGTTTGCTCTTTTTTCTTTTCTTTTTTTTGTTTTGTTTAGGAAATAGGGTTATTTGTAAGAAAATTATTATGTAATCTTGAACTAATCTAATAAGATGATCTCTGATTGATAAGATTGATGTTATTGGTTACGACAATTTAATTGGATATGAACTGAATTATGTTTAATAGATTGAAAAAATTTAAGATTTGATTTTATCTGTTAGCTATAAGAGATTGATTAGTTGATAGATTAGATATATATAGGATAGATTAATGCTTTATTTTAATTAAGGGATATCAGTGTAAGAAGAATTAAATAAAATTTACAATAAAAAACTAAGGTACCAGAATATATTTGGAAGGAATACCCGAACTGATAGAGTTTGTATCTAAAGTTAATTTGATTATGGTTGTATAATTTTTTTTTAAAGTGTTAGAAACAGGTACAGGTTGATTAAATTTAAACTAGATTGAATTATCTTAAATAAACTATGTTAGTTAAGGGGAAAGAGAGGGAATACTAGAGGTATTGACTGAAGTATGTATAAATGTTTTACTTTTGGATGATTGTTTACCCTAACACCACGGTGTGCTTTGAGCATTATCTTGTAAAATTAAAAAAAAACCAATAAAATCTTTGTAAAAAAAAAGTTTCCCTTTTCTCAATTCATAACAGAATCTAATATTCAAAATACACGACTTATCTATTTGACTATGGTCTTGTTCTATTTTCTAAAAGTCATCTATTTCCCACCATATTAAATCATCTAATTAATAATACAGTATCCCCTTTAATAAATAAAAACCATTATATATATTGTCTGGGTTAATCAATAAATCAAACATATTCATAATTTTTTTCTTTTGGGTCTAATTTTTAAATATTAAACAAATAGAATCCTTATTTTCAACTAATTTCCAATTTTTTTAAATCTAATGACCAAAATTCCCCTTATCTCAACTTCTCCCTTTAACCCTCTAATTAGTAATATAAAATCCCCTCTAATAAATCAAAACCCCAATTTTCTTCAGTCTTATTCTGGCTTTCTTCCTTTGCCAACTAGCCTTCCATGCCAGTGTGCAAACACACACACACACAAAAACACAGAGCTTCCAATCTTCTGAGCAATTCCAACAGCTAAACTAGCCTGAGAGAAATTCCAAATTTTCTCTTGCTCCCTCGAGAGCATTAAAAGAAGAAACAGGAAACTGACCAAACCCAGGGAGGCTGGTGCAAGACAGCCCTTACTTATTCGTTCCTGCTCCTTTCCACGGGAAATGGTAGGCAAGACACGGGCTTGCACAGTTACACACACACACACTGACGTGAATTCACTGAATGACTAAGTGGGGAAAATGTAACATTGCTATTAAATCCCAACATGACTCCCATGGAAGATGCACAATGGAGGGGGGCCCGCGGGGGTCTGCTGCTGTGCGGAGTAGGATTAGAGAGAGAGGGAGCCAGCCTCCCTCTTCCTCCTCCCAAACTCATTCGTGATAAGCGCGCACACCAGTTGCCGAATGAATCTTGGTCTTCCTCTGCAGATATATCTTCAGCGCCTTGTCGAGGCCGCAGGGGTTTGTAATGCTGCAAGTCTGCTCTCTGCTCGGCACCTGCTAAGGGCTGGCTGATGGCAGAGGGAGCGGTAGCCTTGCTATGTGCTCCTCGCTGGCCCACTCCTGCGCAAACTCTCCCGCTGATGGCGCTGAAGCGGCTGGCATCTTTGGCTTCCTCGCTTGTTGCGGCAGGAGCTGAGCAGCTCGAGAGCCCTGTGCTGAGTGGACTTCGACTCTCAGCTGCAGAACTCCAGGGATTTTATCCGCAGAATGCAGCGCAAACCAGAGTCGGTAGGCCCTGCTGAGAGGAAGATTGTCTGAGTACCTGGTGCATCTTGTCCTGTAGGTTGGGCTAAGCACTCGCTTTGGCAATCCTAGACCGACTGGTTCCCACAATCCACAAACTGGCCAGGCCTTGTTTAAAAGGGAGCCCTTTAAATATGGCCTGCAATTACCAACCTGGTCTGGGAGTTGTGGGAGCTGTAGTCTAAGACAAACCAGGAAGATTTCCACAAATGTTTTTTGCATTTTGGGAATATAATCACTATTCCCACAGAGTAACCCTCAAGAGGAGGACAGATCTATGGCTGCTGTGGAGAAGTGGGATATAAGTCATCAAAAGCAAGTGTGCAATAAATTGTACAATCGTTTGATTGGCATTATGCAGTGGTGCCTTCAAGATTCTAAGATGGCTAAACTCTTTGGAAGACTGTTTAAATCCAGAGTCTATAATTAACTAAAGACATGAATTATTTTAGTACCAGTGGTCTTCAAAAAGAATCTGTTTGGATTCGGCAATTTCCCGGCCATTAGGAGCGTTGGCCCACCGGGAGAGACTACCAGTTTGAAGAGGATCCTCGGACGAATCGAAAGAGGTGAAGCACGCCACGAGAAAGCCCGAGGGGGCTTAAGACGGGGACGAAGAAGCCGGCAGCAGCCGGCTGGCCCGAAGACGTGACGAGCGGGAGCTGGCGCGAGCAATGGAGGCGGAAGGTACAGAGACAAAGCGGCAGTAAGGAGGGAGGAGGAGGTGGAAGGCCTGGATGAGAAATACCCCGGCCGGCAGAGAGACGTGGGGAGAGAAGCCCTTCTAGCTGCGCCCCTGAGTTAAGGGAAACAGAGTCCCAGGGGCAGCACAGCGGCCAGAATTTCCAAGGGAGGAAGGAGGGTGGAAGAGAGAAAGCTGACAGAACACACTAGTACCTGGCTGGGAAAGGAAAACACAGAAGGGCAAGAAGGACCCTGAAAAGAGCGAAGAGAAGAAAGGAGCAGACAGGCTACAGCCTGGAGGGAGCCAAAGCACAGCCAGGTGGAAGAAAAACAGGTGGAATTGAGTCACAGAAGGAAGGGAGGAGCAATACAAGCTGAAAGAGGTTCCCTACTAGGACGAGATTCAATTTGAATTTGCCCTAGGATCTTAGATGACTCCCAGCTTGGAACTGCCTGACTACTGATTCCCACCCCTGAGCTGTTTGAATTTTGAATTTGGAGCCTTATCCCTGAAAGGCTAGAATACAGGATCAGCACCTGAACACTGCCCTGGGATTAATCTGGCTTACTCTAAAATTGAAAAGAAAAGCCGGGCCAACAGTAGGCTGAACCCAGGATGGCCACCAAGCAGACCAAACTGATATCCCCAAAGGGAGTTGCATCCTCCCCAGCTCAGCTTCCTAAAACACCAGGGAATAATCCACATACCCTCCCATCCTCCCACCTACCCACAGGCCCCCAGACCCCCCTGTCAACCCAGGCCTCTCCAGAGTCACACATGATGAAAGAACTCAAAGAGATGATAGAGGCATTGGGAAAAATGGTGGAGGGAATGGAAAAAAGTTGGAGGAAGTGGGCAGAAGGATGGAGAGACGGTGTAAAGATATAGAACAGAAGCTGGAGGAACATGGCAGAGACCTAGAGAGAAAGTGGGAAGAACAACGCAGTGCGGTGACTGCAGACCTGGATCAAATCAAGGAAACAATGCAAACACACAACAAGAGAATGAGGGAGGAAATGGGAAAAAATTTTAAGGAGATCTGGGAGAGGGTGGAAAAAAGGATGGAAGAAGCGGAGAGTCACATGGAGGGACAAATAGCGGAGATGAAAAGTGTGGCTCAGGACCAATCCACTATGATGCAATACTGGCAGATGGCGACAGCAATCAGATTTAGGGGATTGAGAGAGACAACAAATGAAAACCAAAAGGACCTGAAAAGAATCTTTGTAAGGGCCCTGGCAAAATTTCTGGGAAAGGAAGCCGAAGATATTTCGTGGCAATTCGACAGAGTCCACAGAGTTAACTCATGGATGGCAGCAAACAGGCACCTACCAAGGGACATGGTCATCCATTTTGCGACAAAGGGGTTCCAGGACTTTATCTCCATAACGTCCTACAACAAGAAATTATATGTAGAGGAGCAAGAGGTGGCAATACTGAAAGAGATCCCCCCCGAAGATGCTACGAGACAGAAAATATTACAAGTTCCTGGTCAATGAACTGAGATCATGCGCTCTACAATATCGATGGGAAGCCCCAACTGGATTGTCACTACTCTATAAAAACAAAAGATACCACCTGAACTCAATCCAGAAAGCAAAAGAATTTCTTGAAAAGGAGCTGAAGGCGGAAGGACCACAACCCACAACGAGGGACAACGTAGACGGGCCACATGAAAGCGGAAGGGACTTAGAACAACGAGCAAACTACCCAGAAGCACAGACCGATGCAGCAGCAGGAGAAGTGAAAGGACCACCTCGGGATGCGACGGCACAGAGAACAGATGGCAATAGAAACAAGGAAGCAGGGCAGATTACAGAGTCAAGGCAATTAAGGTCCACTACCAAACGCACAGACCAGCAAGAAAAGATCCCACAAAACAATATGAGCACCAACCCGGATACCATGGGAGCGAGACCAAGGAAGAAAGCAGGGGAAAAAGCAGAAGCGGTCTGGCAGGAGTATCCTGAAGCTGATAATGGCAAGTAAATATCTGACTTGGAACGTTAACGGGTTAAACTCCCCACAGAAAAGGAAGAAAATATTTCATTACCTGAATCAAGGTAAAAATGATATAATTTGCCTACAAGAAACACACATCAGAGCGGCGGACCAGAAATATTTAATCAACAACAAACTAGGCACACAATTTGTTGCAGCGGCAGCAGGAAAGAAGAATGGAATTGTTATATATGTAAAGCAACATGTAAGAGCTAAGCTAATAGAGTCGGACTCCCAAGGTAGATACCTAGCAGATAAGAAAATTCTGGTGATGGGCATATATGCACCAAATCAACAACAAGGAAAATTCTACAAAATGATACACAAGAAGTTAACACAACTCAACTACAGATCATGTATTATAATGGGAGACTGGAACGGGGTCATAGAGATCGTCCTGGATAAAAAGAAGACTGCACCTAACCCGCAAAACACTCCAAGTTGCCTAAATCCTTCTTCGACATAAAGGAGGACCTTGAACTGACAGACATATGGAGGGAAAGACACGGCAAAGAGCAAGAATTTACATTTTTCTCAGACAGACATCAATCATTCTCCAGAATTGACTTTATATTAACAACTAGCGACTTGCTGGTCGGCCTAAAAACAGTGAAAATCCTACCCAAAGTACTATCAGACCATAACCCGGTATGGATGGAATTAAGACATGGTCGGAAACCTAGGAGATCCTGGAGAATTAATGAAAACCTGTTTAAATACAAAGAAAAGGTGGCGGAATGCAAAAATGCTATGAAGGAATTCTTTAGCATAAACATGAAAAATGAGACACCTATAGAAATGATATGGGACGCCAGCAAGGCATATATGCGTGGGATTCTCATGGACATGAATAACAGGCACCGTCGTAAACAAGAACAAAAAAGGAAGGAGTTAGAAGATGAGATAAGTAAGAAAGAGCAGCTATTAATAAAAAGACCGGAGGACAAAGTCACCAAAGAAGGAATCAAGATACTAAGGAAACAATTTGACTTGTTGTTGGCAGACCAAGTGGCAAGGAATATACAATACGCAATGCATAAGACATTCTGTAATTCCAACAAACCTGGTCGGTGGCTGGCTTATATCCTGAGGAAGAAGCAGAAATCCCGCATAATTGAAAAGATAGAGTACAAAGGCAAGGAAGAATTTCAACAGGAAGCCATCAAGAAAGCTTTTACCGAGTTCTACTCAAAGCTATACGCTGAGGAGAAGACACAAGACAAGGAGATAGATAAGTTTCTACAAAATGAAAAGTTATTGATAATCACCGATGATCACAGAGATGCCCTGAATGTATTGATCACAAAAGAGGAAATACACTCAGTGATCAAACAACTGAAGAAGGGAAAATCGCCCGGGACGGATGGGATAACAGCGACCTACTACAAGCACCTCCTAGAGGAAATGATAGAACCCCTCAGAAAATTATTTGTCAACATACAAGAAGGAGGCCAAGTCCCACCGTCATGGAAAACAGCCCACATCTCTCTAATCCCCAAAGAGGGAAAAGACAACGCACAACCTGAAAATTACAGACCCATTTCACTACTGAACGCAGACTACAAAATCTTCGCAAAAATTTTGGCCGACAGATTAATGACTGTGTTACAAAAAATAATTCACCCGGATCAAACTGGATTTATACAAGGACGTCAGATGAAAACTAATGTAAGACAACTGCTGAACATAATAGAGTATTTGGATAGGCACAATCAGGTGCCCGGCACTCTCATGTTTGTGGATGCAGAAAAAGCCTTCGACAGACTGAATTGGCCGTTTCTGACAAAACTGATCGGGGGGATGAAAATGGGAAAACAGTTTCTTAACTCCATAATGGCAATTTACCAGAAACAAACAGGCCAGATCATTGTGAATGGAGACTTAACAGACTCATTTAACATAGAAAGAGGCACGAGACAGGGATGCCCGCTATCACCCTTGCTATTTGTTCTAACGCTGGAGATTCTACTGAACAAGCTAAGAGCAGCAGAGGACATAAAGGGCATACGGATTGGACAACAAGACTACAGACTATGTGCCTTCGCAGACGACCTGCTGGTAACAGTGTCGCAACCAGCACAATCAGTTAGGAGATTGATGGAGATAATGAAAGACTATGGTAGGGTATCAGGCTTCAAAGTAAATATATCTAAGACGAAGATGCTAGTTAAAAATCTAGACAACAAAGCAAAACAAGACTTAGAAAGAATAACGGGTTGTGAAATAGTTAAGAAAGTTAAATACTTAGGAGTGGAGATAGAAGCAACGAATGCGAAATTATACAAAAATAACTACAAGGTGCTGTGGAACAAGATACAAACAGATCTGGACAGGTGGAAAACACTACGATTGTCCCTGCTGGGCAGGATAGCAGGAGTAAAAATGAACGTATTGCCAAAATTTCTATTTCTCTTTCAAATGCTACCCATACTCAAAAAGGATGTGGACTTGGACGAATGGCAGAAGGGCATCAACAGATTTATTTGGGATGGCAAGAAACCGAGGGTTAAATTAAAAGTCATCCAGGATACAAGGAAGAGAGGGGGTTTAAAAATGCCCAATCTGAAGTTATATTACTACGCCGCGGCGCTGGTGGCGCTGAGTGACTGGATCAACATGACGAACGACAGAATATTGAATGTTGAAGGGCATGATCTACTATTCGGCTGGCACGCATATCTGGTGTATGACAAAAAGGCTGACAAGAACTTCAGGGAGAACCCACTACGAACCCCGTTGTTGTGGGTCTGGAAGAAATATAAGTACCTTCTACACGATAAGATCCCCATCTGGACGATCCCTGGGCACGCAATAGGAGACATAAATATATCTCAAGGACAGGAAGGGGTGCCCTATAGTAAACTTGTACTGGAAGAAGAAAATGGGTTTTCATTAAAGCCACCAAATACGTTAGCAGATGAAGGAATAGGGGGTTCCTGGCTATCATATTTGCAACTGCAGTCTAGGTGGCAAAAAGACACGAAGAAGGGCTTATCCCTGACAGATGAGAATTTAATTGAACAGACTAGAGAGCAGGGGATCATGCATATCAAACGAGTGTACGGTGTTCTGATAGAAATGGACTCTGAAACTGTGCTAGTCAAGAACTGTATGGTAAAGTGGGAACAAGATTTTGGGCATCCTATCACGATGGAAACGTGGGAGGGAATCTGGGTGAGAAATGTAGAATTTACGAAAGCGCAACATTTAAGGGAAAATTTCTATAAGATGTTCTATAGGTGGCATCTAGATCCGAAAAAATTATCATATATCTATCCAGACACCCAACCTAAATGTTGGCGGTGTGGCAATGGGGAGGCTACATATTTTCATGTATGGTGGACATGTAGAAAAATTAAAGCCTTCTGGAGGAAAATATGGCGGACACTCCAAACCATTCTGAAAAAGCGTATTGAATTTCTACCTCAGGTTTTTTTGTTAGGGATCATAAAAGATTGCACTACTACAGAGACGAACTTGATTCTAAACTTGATCACAGCAGCAAGACTGCTGGTGGGACAATACTGGAAGAGGCCAGAAATACCACCTATTGAAGAATGGACTTTGAAAGTAATAAATTTGGCAGAAATGGCAAAAATATCAGCATACTTGAAGGATCGCTCAAATGAACAATATATGACAGACTGGAAACAGTGGATAGATTATATACAAGAGAAACACCAATCAAATAAAATGTATCTGGCGTATAGTTGAGGCTAGACGTGAGGAGTGAAGAATGTTTACCAAATTTGACGTATACAAAGACTAATACTTACTGATGTATTTTATGATCTATGATGAATGCTTCTTAATATGCTGTTATGATTAAGGTTGAGTGCTTTAATAAAAAAAATTAATAAAAAAAATTAATTAAAATCAAATATGGAATGTAATCAGATCACCCATTAAAAGGCTGGGTGAATAATAAGCACTTAACTTTTTATCTAAAGCAGGGATCCCCAAACTTGGCAACTTTAAGACTTGTGGACTTCAACTCCCAGAATTCCATAGCTGGCAGGGGAATTTAGGGTTGCTAAGTTTGGAGACCCCTGATCTAAAGGACTGATGTTGTTCCTTGATTGGGGTGGGGGAGAAAAGGTATCCATACATAAAGCTACCCCTCCTTGAAAACCTCTTCATTTCTGCTTGTCTAAATTTTGAGAGCAGGGACTCCAGAGAAGGTTCCTACAAAGCATACAAAGGGACTGAAAAAAGTGATTTATGACCAATCCTCACCCTTATGAGCTTCCCCAAAGTCACGTGATCACGATTCTGCCACTTGTATTTATGATTTCAGCATCTCAGCATTTTACAAACTTCCCGGTCAGCTTCCAACAAGCAGTCAATGAGGGAAACTGACCACGTGATTCACTTAACAACAACGGTAATTCATGTAATGATTGTGGCAAAAGGTCATAAAATCAGAAACAATCATTTAATGACTATATCACTTAGCAACAGAAATTTTGGTTCCGGGCTTCCGGTGGCTCCGCCGGCGCCGCTAGGGTATCCTCTGTGAGACTCCGTCATCTGGATTTGTAAAGCCGTGAAAAACAGCGCACACCAGCTGTTTTTTCGCGGTGAAAAATCCCCTCTCCGGGCAAAGGAGAGGTGTAGAGCATCGGGAGCAAGGTTGAGCCTTCTTAAATCCCTGGAAAATAAGTTTCCAGGGATTAAGAGTGAGCTCCCTAAGCTCCGGAGGACGCTCCTATCCAGAGACGCTTCTGTCTTCGGGCAGAGAAAGACGCCGCGACCACTTCTGCCTTTTTTAAAGCTAACACTGGAGAGACTGTAAGCAGGCTGAATGACTACAGGAGTCTTAAAGGGATTGCAAGTATCTTTATTGTTTCTTTTTGGTTATACATTTCTAACGTCTACAATCAACATAATGTTTCAAAATGGCGTTTAGCTTTCACTATTTTCATTGTTAAGGAAAGTGCTGGAAGTGAAAGTGGAACTGTTACTTTTTTCTCTCTTCCTGTTTCTTCAAGCGCAGCTAGAGAGACGGCTGTGATTATTTGAAACTTAAAATGGAGTGGAATTTACAGCCAAATGCTAAACCTATGTTGGATCGTACTGATGATTTTTATGAAAAAAGGTCTGATACACAGAAGATTTTTACCCAAGACTTTAAAGAGATTAAAGCGTCTTTGAAAGAGATTAAAGCATCTTTGAAAGAGGCTTCTACAGAAATATTAATTATATTAGCTAAATTCTTTCTTCCAAATGAAGTTGATGTACAACCGACTGTTGAACAATTTATTTTACAATTTGAACATGGAGAGGAGTTAGATCAATTAACTGGAACTTTTTCTTCAAATGAAACTGATTTACAATTGTCTGCTGACTATTATATAACACAAGAGAAATCAGAAGATCAACAGGGAAGAGAAGAGGATTGTTGTGAGCATAAAGACTACAACTGGATTTTGCTAGATGGAAAGTTGGTTTATGGAGAGCAAGAGGTTTTGTTTCAAGAAGGGGAATTCTGTCCAGCCGGGCAGCAAGAAGAGGATTTAATTGACAAAAGAGAGACTTTGTTTCATTTTATGAAGCAATTAGACTATAAATGGATTCGGTTTGATGAACAGTTTATTTATGGAAAGCAAGAGGATTTGATTCAAGAAAGCACGACTCAACCTAAGAAGCAATCTATCTATGGGGTCGAAGAAATAAAGAAGAGAGATTTATTATTTGGATGGGTGGCCTTGTTATGGTGGTGTATTTGGTTAAAAAGAAAACCTAGAATTCGTTTGAAGTAGTGAAATTTAAAACTGTATGTAAGGATGTTTGGGTAATTTAAAATTATGGAATGAATTAAGGACTAAGAATACGAGTAAGATGATTAATGGTTGACATAATTAAATTGATAAAGGATGTATTGGTTTTGATGATTTAGATTTGATATTAGATTGGAATGTAAGTTAGAAATGGTACAAATAGTTTGTTTTTATGAGAGAGCCCAGAAGTTGATTGATTAAATGAAATTTATAATTAAATGAGAGAATTAAGGTTAATCTAAGATTATGGGTTGATTTAAAGATTGAGATTATAAGTAAGTTCTAAGATAGGATGTTTAAATGATATATCAAGATATATTATTATAAATTATTATAAATTTATAAATTATAAATTATGACTTAGATTGACGGTTTAAATGTAAATGATAATTATTATTTTTAACAAGATGTTATATTTTTTGTTTTTTTTCTTAGAATTGAGGGATTTATTGATATTGTTATTTTTAATATTATCTGTTTAATTTCAATAAGATGAGTTTTTTCTTTTGTGTTTTGTTTAAGGGATTGATTTGATTCAGAGAATGTATATATTATATAGTTTAAAATTCTTGTTAAGACTATATAATAATTTTGTTGGACGTAGTGGGGTTCTCTTTTGTTATACCCTGTAATCATTCTGGGAAGTCGAGGGTTAGGGAGGGATTATAATTTTAGAGATGATGTTTTCGGGGAGGGAGATAATAAGTATTAGAATATGTTTCTCAACTGTAGTTGGGGGTATTTAGGGATTATATAATTTTTTCAGGGTGCTCGGGAGAACTCTAGTCACCGCATTGGAGGGTGAGGAAGGTGGAAGGAGAGGTACTGGTATGTATAGAGGGTTAGAGGGTGGAGAAGGAGTAGAGGAGGATTGAGGGAAGAGGTATAGAAAGGCGAAAGTATGTAGGTAGAAGGATAGAAGAGGGGGTTAGGATGTAGGAGGATGTGGTGGGGGGGTTCCGAGCAGCTATTTGTATTGTTTGTTAATTATGTTATTTGTTTGTTATCAGTTGAGTTATTATATTTTTGTGTTAAAATTTGTTAAAAGTTTATAAAATTTAATAAAAAATAATTTTTTTTTTAAAAAAAGAAATTTTGGTTCCAATTTTGGTCATAAGTTGAGGACTACCTCTAAGGTTCTCGGATCCGAGCTGAACAAATCTGAATGGCCACTTGATGACAGCAAATAGATGCAGAAAATTCTAACTCTCTCTTTGTTGCCTTCTAGTGATTGCTGGATTTTTGCAGCTCAGATGTGAGAGCCATAACAGTATTTTAAATTCAATTTGGAATCTTGGCAGGGGAGCAACAGTAAACTTTAATCTGCTCATCTCAAGTCTTTAGAAGTATGATTCAGTATTCCAAATCTTGGGAATTGTCCCAAGGAATTTGGCAGGACTAGCTTTTGAATAGAATTACATAAGATTGGATGCATGAATGCTCATCAGCCACTGTAACATCGTGCAATTAGGTGTGATGTATATTTAAAAAGGCAGTATAGTTTTCAATACTACTGTCCCAATTCCCAACTTATATTGAGGGGTCCTTGTTTCTCTCTGGGCTTGGTTGTTTTCTTGCAGACATTTCATCAGCCAAAGTAATATCATCAGTTAGTATCAACGAACCAGTCCAAGCAGAACATAGGCCCCCTATCTATATATTTTACCTGTTGCTCCAGAAGCTGACTAGCACTGATGATGATACCTAGTTTGGATAATGAGGCATCGGCGGGAGAACGATCAGGCTCGGGGAGCACCGGGGATCCCTTCATCATTTCAACCCTGAGCTACAAATATTCTCCTTTATTGGTACCAACTTATATTCATGTACAGTAGGAGTTTCTTTAGTTTACCATTCTCCAAATTCTGTGGGTGGTGGGTAAATTTGAAATGTTGATATCTGCCTAGTGTGCAGACTGCCCAGGTTCGAATCCCGGAAGGGTGAGTTCTGACTGAAGAGAGTTAAATAACTCGAAATAGCTATCTCAGAAATCCCTTATTTCTTTGTCAACAATTTTAAAAACATATATATATTTGTGCTTGCAGATGGCTCTGGGTTGAGCTGAAACAGGCAAAGGAAAGAATGATTTCTTCCTCCCATATTTGGGTTTACAGGGTGCTATCTAAAAAAGAAACACTATATACACATCTTCCCTCCCTGATTACTGACAAAGCGGGAGAGAGCCTGTGGCTTAGAGGTTTAAGCATCTGCCTAGTGTGCAGACTGCCCAGGTTCGAATCCCGGAAGGGTGAGTTCTGACTGAAGAGAAGAAATAAGGGATTTCTGAGATAGCTATTTCGAGTTATTTAACTCTCTTCAGTCAGAACTCACCCTTTCCGGGATTCGAACCTGGGCAGTCTGCATGCTAGGCAGAAGCTTTAGCTTCAAGCCACAGGCTCTCTCCCGCTTTGTTAACAGTCAGGGAGTGAATATGTGTGTCAAGTGGTTATTTTTTAGATTGCACCCTGTAAACCCAAATATGGGAGGAAGAAATCATTCTTTCCTTTGCCTGTTTCAGCTCAACCCAGAGCCATCTGCAAGCACAAATATATATATGTTTTTAAAATTGTTGACAAAGAAATAAGGGATTTCTGAGATAGCTATTTCAAGTTATTTAACTCTCTTGCAGATGGCTCTGGGTTGAGCTGAAACAAGCAAAGGAAAGAATGATTTCTTCCTCCCATATTTGGGTTTACAGGGTGCAATCTAAAAAATAACCACTTGACACACATATTCACTCCCTGACTGTTAACAAAGCGGGAGAGAGCCTGTGGCTTGAGACTAAAGCTTCTGCCTAGCATGCGGACTGCCCAGGTTCGAATCCCAGAAAGGGTGAGTTCTGACTGAAGAGAGTTAAATAACTCGAAATAGCTATCTCAGAAATCCCTTATTTCTTTGTTAACAATTTTAAAAACATATATATATATATATTTGTGCTTGCAGATGGCTCTGGGTTGAGCTGAAACAAGCAAAGGAAAGAATGATTTCTTCCTCCCATATTTGGGTTTACAGGGTGCAATCTAAAAAATAACCACTTGACACACATATTCACTCCCTGAATATTAACAAAGCGGGAGAGAGCCTGTGGCTTGAGACTAAAGCTTCTGCCTAGCATGCAGACTGCCCAGGTTCGAATCCCAGAAAGGGTGAGTTCTGACTGAAGAGAGTTAAATAACTCGAAATAGCTATCTCAGAAATCCCTTATTTCTTTGTTAACAATTTTAAAAACATATATATATTTGTGCTTGCAGATGGCTCTGGGTTGAGCTGAAACAAGCAAAGGAAAGAATGATTTCTTCCTCCCATATTTGGGTTTACAGGGTGCAATCTAAAAAATAACCACTTGACACACACACACACACACACACACACACACACACACACACACACACACACACACACACACACATATATATATATATATATGCGCCTTTGGTTCTTCGGGTTTTCTCCCACGTAGAATTTGAAGTGTCTTGGCATGAGAAAAAGGGAGGCAGGGAAGGGAGGGAGGAAAGGAAGTCCCGCCTTAGCACTTGGCCACCAGCAGCTCTGCCATTGACTTTGCTTGTGAAAAGGTTGCAGAAGGGGATCACATGACCCTGGAACACTGTGACCATTATAAATATGAATCAGTTGCCAAGCATCCAAATATAAATCACATGACCCTGGGCATGCTGCAATGGTCATAAGTGTGAAAAATGGTCATAAGTCATTTCAGTGCAATTGCAACTTTGAACAGGTTGTTGTTTTTTTTGGTCATTAAGTTTTTGACACCTTGCTAGGTGGTACTCGAATATTGCCATATCCTAAAAGTGGTATAAAAAGGTTGAAAAGCCCTGATCTAGATTATCTGAAATCTCAGTGTATTGTCATAAATCCTCTGGAAGTTCCATCTTAGCATTGCTTTGATCAGTTTCTGTTGCTGTTGTAGTTGTCAAGTCTTTAAGTAAAGTCAAGCTTTGAGTATTAAAGGTCTGAATAGATTGTTCCTGACATTCTTCCACTTTGTTATTAGTTCCTTCTTCTATTGCTTTTTGAATGTGGGTTCCTCTAAGGGGGTTAAAGCTACCTTTTGTGGCTTTAAAGTGGCATGTAAGTCTTTCATTGTAGACTTCATTAGTTCCGTAGCCTCTAGAATTTTTTCAAGTATAAGTTTGACATTAAGCTGTGGGTTGTATTCCTCCATTTCTGTAATGTTAACAATCTTTTAGTAGAGGCTATTTTTAATAAGAGTCAATAACTGTCCACCTCCACTATAAAGAACTATTTTCACCACCCAGCTGTTTCAAGTTCTTATCTTTTGTTTGCTGTCAAGGACAAATTTTATTCTCAGAGATCTCCCAGTCAGAAAGAATTTATTCCACTTATAGCATGTTTTCACCACTAGATGTCCCCAGTAACATACAGAATAGGGCTTTTTTCCGGTTCAAGAGAGGAAACAAAGAACATTCCATTCCCCCCCCCCCCCCCCCCGTTAACAAAAAAAGTAAACAGTAAGTTTTTGTCGAGATACAGAGTTTTTAGGAAGCCCAGGTATCCCAATATTACAAGTCCAGGTAAGTAGTCATTTAATTTTGTTGTTCCTTTTTTTTCTTGGCTTTATATTCCCAAAGTGAGCAAAAGCTGCGAAATTCAGCTGGGGGAAAGGGGTATTTCAAATTTTTTTACAGGAAGGTAGTTGGGAGGGAAAAAAGGAAAAATAGGGTCTCACCCAACTCCTCCAGTTGCTTCTTCATGTTTAGTTGGTGCTTTGGGCTTTCAGCTGGTTCGACTAAGTGAGGGGCCATGTTAGTGGCCGCTCTTTTCCTCTTCAGTCCTGGGGAGTTACTGCAGATCAAACGGAGAGGCTGCCGCCGCCCTGCAACCAGCAAGAGTCCCCCCCCAACGGTGGTCGCCCTTCCAGGGCAACCTTTGACCCTTTCCAGGGACTTCCGAAGGAGAAAAACTGGACAACCAATGGGGAAAGAGGAGGGATGTGGCGGCCGGGACAAGGGATGTATAAAGAAGGAAATATTTTGGGTTAAAACTTTGGAGAGAACCAAGCTTTGATAGCTTCTCTCCCCGCTTACTGCAATAAACGAAACAAAAGGCCTTCACTGTGTCTTGGCTGGTTATTGGTCAGGCGAGCTTGCCTCTGGTCATGAAGGAAAGTAGCCAGGAGCACATAACAATATACAAACCCAAATTTTAACTACAACCAAAGAACTAACAACCCAGAAGATAACATAAGAAGTGGAACAATCAAATACTAAGACAGAGGACTCAATTGACCAACAAATACAGTTCCAATCTCCCTCCCTCCCTCCTTCCTTCCTCCTTCCCCTCCTTCCCTGCCTCCCTCCTTTTCATTCCCATCTCTTTCCTTCCTCCCTTCCTCCCTCCCCTCCTTCCTCTTCCTCTCTCTCCTCTCTTTCTCCCCCTTTCTCCCAAGTCCAAACACGTGTGTGCTACTTCCCTCGCTCGCCCTGTTCATGGCGCACATGCCCACAGAAAGGGCTCTGTGATAGAGGATTAAACAGCTGGGTGATTTTGGGCCAGTCATTCTCTCTCAGCCCAATCCACCTCCCAGGTGTGTTGTGAGGAAAATAGGAGGAGAAAGGTATGTTGGATATGTTTGTTGCCTTGAGCTATTTGTAAAAATAGTATAGGTGAGATATAAATAAAAATAATATTCATTCATTAAATAAATACTGAATTTCAGGACCTTTACTGATTTTCTAGACACGTAGGGAAACCAATCCAAAGTAAGCAGCAGGTTGCCTAGAAGATAATATGAGATCCCTTCAGAAGGCTCCACTTTGCAAAAGATGAGAGAGAGAGAGAGAGAGAGAGAGAGAGAGAGAGAGAGAGACAGAGAGAGACAGAGAGAGAGAGAGAGAGAGAGAGAGAGACAGACAGAGAGAGAGAGAGACAGAGACAGAGACAGAGAGAGACAGAGACAGAGACAGAGAGACAGAGAGACAGAGAGACAGAGAGACAGAGAGACAGAGAGAGAAGATTCCAAATGCTCATCTGTATGGAAATTCATCTTTTCCATCTCCAAGTGTAGTGATGCAAATATGAAAGTTGGATTAATTGAATGAATAGGAAATTAGAATGTAGATTCATTATAGGAAGTTACTTTGCTTTACTTATTGATAATTCATTTGTATTGAATTTAATTTGGCCTGTACTGTAGGACCAATGGAGATGGATATTAATTTTAAAGAAAAATCAATTAACTGTAGGACCAATGGAGATGGATATTAATTTTAAATTAAAGAAAAATCTTTCTTTCTATGCCAATTTGGTTCCCATAATAAGGCTTTTCGGTTGTCAAACCTCAAGATTTGATTATGAAAATTTCTAACCGGTTCAAACTGAACAAATTTTCTTTCCCTTTCCTCTTTATTGTAATTTCCGAAAGACTGTGTCTGAATGTCAATCTTTGTTATTTTTGGTAGTTGAACTGAGTCAATTACAGTTACTTCTTGGTCATCAAAGTTGTCCATCAGTTGTAGGTGACGTTGTGTAGCATTAGTTGATTCAGTGGTTTCCACATTTTCTCTCAGTGTAGATTCACAATTGGGTTGTAAGTATAGTGTCTCTGTCTCTTTAAGTTGTATGTAGGCCTGTTCAGGATTACTCTGTTCATCTTCTATTGTTCCTTGTTCCATAACTTGGTTCATTATTGGAGGGTCGATGTGAGGTTCCAAGGTGGCATCTTTAGATTTTCTCCAAGATTTCCAATAAGTTTTGAAATCTTCTGTAAATTCTAATATTTTTTCCAGTATTAAATCATAGTCAAGATGTGAATAACTTTCAGCCATTTTGGTGGTAGATTTGCCTATTCCTTTGTTAGAGACTACTTGAAAAAGATCCACAAATGTCCGCCTCCAAAGGTCTAATAGCCAGCTTCGCCACCCAGCTGTCAAGTTATCTTTTCTCTTTTATTATCACATAAAATCCAATCCCTCTTCAAATAACAGGGAGAAGTACAGTTAGAATTTCGCTTTTTGCCACCAGATGTCCTCAGTGGACTATAAAGTCTCCCCCCCCCAAGTTAATAGAGTGAAAGAAAAAAAAAGAAAAGTTTAGTCACTTTAAGTCTTTGTGGAAATGAAGTCTTCGTTACTAAATGTCTGAAAACTTGAGTAGGCTAAACAATCCTTTACAGAGTGCAACTGCTACTCTTTTAATACTGATAAATGAATCATTGCACCATTAGCAGTCAGAATAACTCTCCAATGAAGACTTGATAGCCACTGACTGATTTCAGATCCATAATACCTTCATATATGTATATTCTGTGTACAAGGAGTGCTCTAATCTGAGATCTAAACTACACTTAATACATCCTCAAATTGATATAGGGCTTCCATCTATGTTGGAAATCCAGATCTGATACCCTTAATTAATTGGCTCAGTTTATATCAGTGTTTTTCAACCTTCGCAACTTTAAGATGTGTGGACTTCACTCCCAGAATTCCCCAAAGGGCATGCTGACTGGGGAATTCTGGGACCTGAAGTCCACACATCTTAAAGATGCCAAACACGGGCTTATATGAATTCAAGTTAATCAGATGAATTGTATAAATTTGATAAATAAATATTTATTTTGGAAGGGCAAGACAACTGCACATTTTGGGAACTCTCACCTCATCCCACTTTCTATTTTTGTTATTTCCTTCTCCCTTCTCCCAGCTTTCCCTGCTGGAAAGGTGTTGCCATTCCTCTGACAATGACTTGCCTTCTAAACACTGTCCTTCCTGCCAAAAGTAAATACTGCATGGGGAAGTTAAAAGCAAAGATGGAGATAGAGTGCCATTTTTTTCTAACTTTGGGTGACCTCCACTGGCTGACATGGGGGAGCTCACCAATGCAAGGAGGGAATGCTCAGAATAGTTGCTGGACTGGACCCTGCACAGGATTGCAAAAAGAATGGTTATGGTTAGGGAGTGAAGCTAGCAGTAATGTGTAAAAAGCCTAATGTTCAGCAAAACACTAAAACTTAACCAGACTCTATATTTTGAACCACAGATTTGAACCACTGAACCACTGTATTTGGCAGCAATTTTAACAATTTCCCCTTTTTTTATAGAGCAGTGGTTCTCAACCTTTCTAATGCCGCGACCCCTTAATACAGTTCCTCATGTTGTGGTGACCCCCAACCATAAAATTATTTTCGTTGCTACTTCATAACTGTAATTTTGCTACTGTTTGGAATCGTAATGTAAATATCTGATATGCAGGGTGTATTTTCATTGTTACGAATTGAACATAATTAAAGCATAGTGATGAATTACAAAAACAATATAGCAATGCTCACTGGAGAAGCTTACTCTTCCTTGCTCAAAAATGTTGGGAGGGAGGGAAGGGGAAGGAAGGAAGGAAGATTAAAGGGGAAAGGAAGGAGATGGAGAAGGAAGGAGATTGAAGGGGAAAGGAAGGAAGGAAAGAAAGAAAGAAGGAAGGAAGGAAGGAAGGAAGGAAGGAAGGAAGGAGAAAGAGATTGAAGGGGAAGGGATGGAGATGGAAGGAAGGAAGATTGAAGGGGAAAGGAAGGAGATGGAGAAGGAAGGAGATTGAAGGGGAAAGGAAGGAAGGATGGAGAAAGATTGAAGGGGAAGGGATGGAGATGGAAGGAAGGAAGGAAGGAAGGAAGGAAGGAAGGAAGGAAGGAAGGAAGGAAAAGGTGCTTTATAATGCCCGAGGGGAAAGATATTTTAACCCCCGGTGGCTGATTGAGGAAGCCAGGTCTGTTGGACCGATTTCCAAATAAGCCTGATTGGGGAGGCAGGAAGGAAGGAAGGATGGAAGGAAGGAAGGAAGGAAGGAGAAAGAGATTGAAGGGGAAGGGATGGAGATGGAAGGAAGGAAGATTGAAGGGGAAAGGAAGGAGGTGGAGAAGGAAGGAGACTGAAGGGGAAGGAAGGAAGGAAGGAAGGAAGGAAGGAGAGAGAGATTGAAGGGGAAGGGAAGGAGATGGATGGATGGAAGGAAGGAAGATTGAAGGAGAAAGGAAGGAGATGGAGAAGGAAGGAGATTGAAGGGGGAAGGAAGGAATGAAGGAGGGAAAGAAGGAAGGAGAGATTGAAGGGGAAGGGAAGGAGATGGATGGATGGATGGATGGAAGGAAGGAAGGAAGGAAGGAAGGAAGGAAGGAAGGAAGGAAGGAAGGAAGGAAGGAAGGAAAAGGTGCTTTATAATGCCCGAGGGGAAAGATATTTTAACCCCCGGTGGCTGATTGAGGAAGCCAGGTCTGTTGGACCAATTTCCAAATAAGCCTGATTGGGGAGGCAGGAGTGTAAATGATGTATCAAAGGACACTTCCCATTGCCCCTTCCCTTCCCTTTTTGGCTACCACCGGGGAAAATGCAGAGGCACACACGCGCAGGGGTAAGAAAGCACAATGCCCGGATTAAAACTGGTGCCAACATGGAGTCCACTCAAATGATTTCTCTTCCCTTCCAGCCGTTTTTTTGTCCCCCATATAAGAGCAGAGCCACCGCCGGCCTGTCCCCATAGCCAAGGGTCCCGGACCAGCACCTTTCCAAACTCATGCTGCTTGCGGTGGGGGTCGGAGTGGGGGAGAGGGATCCTTTCTTACAGCTCCAAAACGAGTTTTCTCCTTTGATTTTGGCGCCCCGTTGCCGGCTCGCAGAAGTGGATCGTGGCTCTGTAATCTGCCTCGATTGATAGAAAGCCAGGAGGCGAAAGGAATAAAATAGCCCAAATTGTCCTTTCCAGTGCAGATGAAAAGAACCAGGGAAAGGGAAATCGCATTGGCCTCTTTGACCAACGGGAGGAGAAGTGGTAGGAAAAGCGCTGCGTTTCGACCTGGGCACACAGCCTTGCCCGCAGGCAAGGACGCACAAGCAGCTCCGCACAATTGCCTGGGGAGGGGGGCAGGCTCTGACCCCAAAAGGGTCGCGACCCACAGGTTGAGAACTGCTGTTATAGAGAAAAGTGTTTATTATAATCATGCAGAAAATACTTAAATGGAGATTTCATACTGCTTGTTGACCATCCATCTCTTTTCACTTGCTTGGATTGTGGATTTTATTCTAGTCCCGTGGTGGTGAACCTACGGCATGTGGGCACGCAGACCATCGCCCCAGAGAGAGGCGGGCCCGGGCTGCTCCCCTCCCCCTCTCCACATGCGCCAGTGCTCTCACTCTCTTTCTCTCTGCACTGGGAGTCAGGGAGCAGCTGCAAGAGCTGGGTGGATCCGGGCTGGATGGTGGAGGCAGAGCTTTTTTTGAAGGGAAGCTACCAGCGTGAGTCCAGGTATACCTGCAGATCGATTTTGAGGACTGCCAGCAGCCCGATCTGGGCTCTGGAGGCCTGGAAAAGGTCTCTGCCACCCGGATCTATAGCTGCAGAGCAGTGTTGCCCCCCCCCATGGCCGATCCGGGCTCTGGAGGCCTTTTCCAACCCTCCATAGCCTGAATCGGGCGGCTGGGGGGCCGCAAAATCACTCCGCAGCCATGAATCCAAGCTCCAGAGACTTGGAAAAGGCCTCTGGAACCTGGATCAGGAGGCTGGGGGGGCGCAAAATCGCTCCGCCGCCATACATCCGAGCTGGGCTGGGCTGGACTGGCTGGGCGCAGAGCCTCCTTGCCACTTCTTCCCCCACAGACATCAGGAGTGCCCACCCCACCTACCACTCGTCCCGGGGCAGCTGCTGCCATCCGGCGCTCTCCAGCCTGTTGCCAGCCAGCCAGGCGCGCCGAGCTTGGGCCTCAGGCAGATGGAGGCCAGAGGGGAGCAATCTGCCCGAGGCCCGAGCTTGGCATGAGGAGGCTCCGCACCCAGCCGGTCCAGCCCAGCCCAGCCCTGGCATGGCAAGCGAGGCAGCAGACCCATGTGCGTCCCCGAGCGCAAGCTCGCCCCCGCCCTGCCAGGCAAGCGGAGCCGTGGCATCTGTGACTGAAGAGCGCAGGCGGGCAGCAGAAGGCATGAGGAGCCTCGATCCCAGCACAGCCCCTCCCCACTCTCCTCCTCCCCCTCTCAGAAGAGCTGCAGGGCTCAGGAGCCTCCCCCCATGCCCCCCCCAGCCAGGGAAGAAAACCATCACAAAACACTCTTCTGTTTTAACTTTTTTTCCTTGTCGCTTCTTGGTGGCCTTAGTTAGACAAGGACAGAAAAAAGTCATATTTATTATGA
This sequence comes from Bothrops alternatus, assembly GCA_034064705.1. NCBI lineage: Eukaryota > Metazoa > Chordata > Lepidosauria > Squamata > Viperidae > Bothrops > Bothrops alternatus. The sequence continues at coordinate 6,625,225 of JARGCV010000004.1, read as the reverse complement.
ATTCAACTGCAAGCAATTCCAAGTTCTTGCAACTTCTTTTATACTGTGTCAAAAATGTAAAAAAAAAATCTCTGGAATTCTGGGGTTCATACTAGGACAAGCACTAGCAGGGAGTGGGCCACTTTTAGAGGGAAAAAAATATTACAGAATAACCTATGTGTTTCCAAACTCCTCACAGCTTCTAGGGAGTTTTCAGCAACAGCATATTATTGACTGGCATGGTCAAAATATAGTCCACTGTGTGATTTTCTGCTCCAAAAGCAACTGATGCAAAGAAAGAAAAGAAAAATAACCTGCTCTCTAATCATAAATGAATACTATGATGATGAGAGTGTACTTGGGTGAAGTATGATGAGCCCTGAGTTAGTTTGATCTTAAGGACATGATGTAACAGAGTTCTATAGTCTCAGTCTCAGCAGAGAGTCACCTTCCAAGCCAGCTTTAGAAAGTAAGGATTGGAACATTCTTCCCTACATGTTTCCACTTGTAGCTTGTCTCCAACTTCACAACTGTGAGGTCTGTATGACATCTGGCCTGAACTTCAATTGTAGTTGGTGCCATGTTCTGCAGAGGTAAGTCTTCTAAAGACAAATGGCTTTATATTCACTTCTCAAAGGAATAGAATAGAATAGAGAATAGAATAGAATAGAATCGAATCTTGGAGGTCTTCTAGTCTAGCCCTCCCTTAAGCAGGAGAACCTATACCAGGGGTGTCAAACTCAGTTTCATTGAGGGGCGCATCAGCATTGCGGTTGCCCTGGGGGGCCGGGTGGGTGTGGCCAGGGTGGATGCAGGCTACTGGGTGGGCGTGGATGGAGTGGGTGTGGCCTACTGGGTGGGCATGGCCAGCTCTACATCGTTCGCGTCAAGGGTGCCTGTGGGGGCCTGGGCAGGAGTGGGACAGATCTGAGGGTCTCTGGCAGAAGGGGGTGGGACCAGGACAAGTGCCAAGGCATGGTCCACTGGAGGAGCCTCACTGTTCCTTTCAGGCCATGCAGGGGGGCTGGATGGTGGTGCGGGCTGCCCAGAGTCCTGGGCAGCAGAGGTCAAATGCCCAGCCTGGCCCTCGAGCACCCACGGCACCAAGCCCAGCCCCACTTCCCCAAGGGGGTGCCCAGCTACACTTACCTCCTCCTTAAGGCTTCTGCTGCTGTGCTCTCCTTACCCAGGTTGTTCATGATGGGTACGAGGGCAAAGTCAGAGGGAGGCCCATTCCCTCTCCATGGGAGGAGACTCGGCTTTGTATCCAAAGCTTCCTTAGCAATAGGATGGGAGACCCCCATGATAGGCCAGGAAGAGGGGGCAAGGGGATGGTGAAAGGGCAGCAGGGCAGGACTAAGGCAGGAGTTCCCTCAGACCCTCCCTCTCCTTCTTTCCTTCCTTCCTAAGTACAGAATGGTAGGAAAATATTTGAGATGAGGGAGGGAGAAAAACAGGCAAGAAACGCAGCTGGGGAGGTGTCACCCTTCGTGAGGAATGAAGAAATGCACCATCTCCTGGAAGTGGCCAGCACATGGCCCTCACCTACTTCACATATCTGGCTTGGTGGGTTCTGGGAGAGGGGATGCCATGAGCAGCGTGAGAGTCAACATTACCTGAGCAATGCCGCCCAGCCCCCAGCCTGCCCAGTCTTGGCAGGCAGCAGGGTGCTCTCCTCACAGTGCCAAGAGGCTGAGCCGGGCGGTGCGAAGCTTGTCAGCTTTGCACCTTGCTCCCTGCTGAAACTGGGCAGGCTGCGGGCTAGGCAGCATTGGACTTCTTATCAGATTCGCGCCACCTGGCTCAACTCTTGGCGCTGTGAGGAGAGCGCCCCGCTGCCTGCCAAAACCCCTCCCCCGGAGCCCATCAAGCCGGATAGGTGAAGTAGGCGAGGGCCATTTGCTGGCCACTTCCAGGCGATGGTGCATTTCTTTTTTTTATATATAAATATTTTATTAAATTTTATAAGGGTAAAGGGGAAGTGGGGTCAATAAGGGTATGACAAGGGGTAACAAACAAAAAAGGTTAGACCAGGGGAAGGGATAGGTACAATAGTGGGGTTGTCCCCCACAGTAAGTCAACGCTTCAGCAAGTAAACCCATCCGGGTATACATATTCAATCATAGTAATTAATATAAAATAGCAATACTTAATATATTACTAATATATTACTAATTAATTATAATAACTGTAACACATTAATATGTTACTTATTGGTTATAATTACTTATTGTTAAAATCACAAATAAAAGAAGAAGAAAAATTCATAGGAATAAACATGAAATTTAAATACAAAATCTCAATTATCACATTAAGTTTCATATCCTTTTCTCATTCTATCGTATTGCTAACCATTGGTAAAATTTATCCCATGTTTTAAGATAAATTGAGTCTTCTTTCTCTTTCATTTCTAAAGTTAATCTGTCCATTTCTGCACATTCGAGTATTTTTCTTATTATAATCTGGTCAGATGGTAGATTTTCATTTTTCCAGAATTGGGCAAATGCTATTCTCGCAGCTGTTAATACATGTAATATTAAGTACTCATTCTCTTTTCCATAATTAAATCCTAATATTCCTAGCAAACACAATTCTGGTTTAAATTCTATCTTTATTTTAATCATCTTTTCTAACCACATATGAATCTTAAACCAGAATTACTTAGCGTTAGGGCACATCCACCAGAGATGATAATAAGTGCCTGTTTTTTGTTTACATTTCCAACAAGGTACTGGTTACCACTTTTAAAGCGCTCCATGGCATAGGACCCAGTTATTTACAAGACCGCCTTCTGCCAGTAAATACCTCCCATCGACCAGTTCGCTCCCACAGAGAGGGCCTCCTCAGGGTGCCATCGGCTAAGCAGTGTCGGCTGGTGGTGCCCAGGGGGAGAGCCTTTTCTGTGGGGGCACCGACGATGTGGAACGAGCTCCCCCCGGAACTCCGGACGTGTCATGATCTCCGCACCTTCAGAAGAGAGTTGAAGACTCATCTCTTCAATCAAGCCGGCCTGGCCTAGATCTCCTCGGGTTTTAAATTTTTAAACAAGGCTGTTCGGGTTTTAGAATTGGGTTTTTAACAGGTTTTTAGTAACAGCCTTGTATTTATTTAATTTAATTTAATTTTAAATATTTATTGTTTTATATGTTTTTATTGGGTTGTAAACCGCCCCGAGTCCTACGGGAGAGGGGCGGTATAGAAATTTAATAAATATAAATATAATATAAATATAAATATAACAAATATTTGATACGTTTTTAAAAATTTTCTCTAGTCTAACTGGTGTCATATGCCATCTATAAAACATTTTATATAAGTTTTCCTTATATGCAGCTGCTTTAGTAAATTTAATATTTCGATCCCAAAGTTTTTGCCAATCTTCTAAGTCTATAGAATAACCAAAGTTCCTTGCCCACACTATCATTGTTTCTTTTACTTGTTCTTCTTCCATCTTCCAGCTTAACAAAAATTTATAAAGATTCTTGATCAGATTTTCATCTGTTTTTAGGAGTATTTTATCTAATGGTGTCTGTTCTTTGTAGAATCCCATTAATTTTACATCTTTCTCATATCTTGTTTGAATTTGCAGGTAAGACCACCATGTTAAATCGATACCATGTTGTTGAAGAACTTGCCTGTCTTTAAGTTTTCCATCTTTATCTAAAATGTCTTTATACATAACAAGTTTGTCATAGTTAATTAACTTTGGATAAGCAAATGCTTCCATTGTTGAAAGCCACTCAGGTATTTTCATATAAATTTTATGTTTAATTCTCTCCCATTCTAAAAGTAATACATTCCTTATGGCATGAGTTTGAAAATATTTATGTACTTTGTTTTTCTCGTACCATAAAAACGCATGCCAACCCAGTTGCAAATCATGTCCCTCTAAATAAAGAAGTCGTTTGTTTCTCAGCGTAATCCATTCTTTAAGCCAAAGCAAAATAGCTGCTTGATAATAAAGTCTCCAGTCCGGGAGCCCAAAGCCCCCTCTGTCTTTAGATTCTTGTAGTAATTTAATTTTAATTCTTGCTTTTTTCCCTTGCCATATAAATCTCATTATTGTTGCATTTAAATCATCAAAAAATTTCTGGTTTAATTTGACGAGGACCGTCTGAAATAAAAAAAGTATCTTAGGTAAAATGTTCATCTTAACAGTCACTATCCTTCCTAACAATGATAGTTGAAGGTTTTTCCACTTTTCCAGATCTAGTTTTATTTGTTTCAATAATCTTTCGTAGTTGTCCTCTTTTACTGTTATATATTTTGATGTTAAATAGATACCTAAATATTTCACTTTTTTGGCTATCTGGAGATTTGTCTTTTTAACAAGTTGAAGTTTCTGTTTCTCTGTTAGATTTTTTGTGAGTACTTTAGTCTTTTCCCTATTTATTTTCAACCCAGCCACTTCTCCAAATTTCTCTATTTTCTGCAAAAGTTTAGTGGCTGTTTCCAATGGCTCCTCTAAGATAAAAACCAAATCGTCTGCAAAAGCCTGTAATTTATATTTCTGATCTTTTATTTCCAGTTCTTTAACCTCTGAATCTTGTCTAATATTCCTAGCCAACACTTCCAATGTAAGAATGAATAACAAAGGAGACAGAGGGCATCCCTGTCTTGTGCCTTTTTAATATCAAAACTGTCTGTATAATCTCCATTTAAAAGTATCCTTGCTGATTGTTTATTATAAATTGCTTGGATTGCATTTATAAAATTTTCACCAAAGCCCATCTCCCTCAACTGTTGAAACATAAATTGCCAATTGAGATTATCAAAAGCTTTTTGTGCGTCCAAGAATATAAGAGCCATCTGTTTCCCCGGATGCTTTTCATAATATTCCAACACATTTAAAATGATCCTTAAGTTATTCTTTATCTATCTTTTAGGCAAAAAGCCATTTTGGTCTGAGTGAATAAATTCATTCAAGAATTTCTTCATTCTTTCCGCTATTATTGCTGTGAATATTTTATAGTCCACATTTAATAATGATATTGGTCTATAGTTTTTAATTTGTGTGAGGTCGTCTTTAGGTATAAGAGAAATATTGGCTTCTGTCCAGGAATTTGGTATTTTTGTCACCAAAAAGGTTTCATTACAGAGATATTTCAATATCGGGCTTACTATATCTTGTAAAGCTATATAAAATTCTGCTGGGAGACCATCAGGTCCCGGAGTTTTATCCTTCTTTTGCCTTTTTATAGCTTCTGTAATTTCCATCATTGTTATCTTCTCATTTAACATATATTGCATATTCTCTGGTATCTTTGGAAGATTCGCTTTTTTTAAATACTCCTGTATTGCCTCTTTAGAAACCACCTCCGCCTTGTAAAGTGTCTCATAGTAAGCCTTGGCAATTTTTTTCAATGCATCATTATGGTAATGTATTTCGCCTTTTAAATCTTGTAGTTTACTTATCAATCTTTTTTCTCTTTCTTTTTTCAATCTGTATGCAAGCCATCTTCCTGGTTTATTGGCATTTTCAAAAAAGTTCTGTTTAGATCGTTTAATCTGTTGTGCCCTTATCTCCATCTCCAATACATTTAATTTATGTTTTATTAATTCCATTTGTGTCTTCAACTTCTTCTTTTGATCATTTTGTAGTTCAACTTCTAGATTACTAAATTGTTCTTTCAGCTTAAGCTGTGTTTGTCTCTTTTCTTTATTCTTTTTAGCAAGATAAGTTATAGCCAAACCTCTAAAATAAGCTTTCGCAGTGTCCCATACATTTTGAATAGAGGTTTCTTCTTATTTATTTTTTTAAAAAATCCATTTCTTTCATTGCACATTGTAAAAATTCTTTTTCTTTCAATATAGATTTATTCAATGACCATCTTAGTTTTTTCCTAGCTCCTTTCAGGGTCATTTTAAGTGGATTATGATCAGCCCAGATATTAGGTTCAATTTCAACCTCCTGTATCATCATCTTTAAGTCATGTGAAGTCCATATCATGTCAATTCTTGACCACGATTTATGCCTATTTGAATAAAATGTATACTGTGCTTTCTCTGGGTTCATTTCTCTCCATATGTCTTGTATACAGAATTTGTCTTTCATCTTTAAAAAGGGCTTAGGTAAGGTATTTCCTCCCTTTTTTCCTTGTTTGTGGCTTTTATAGTCCTGTATTGCATCAACTATTACATTAAAATCACCAAGTATGCAGAGATTTTGATAGTTTAACTCCACCAGTTTATCATATGATTGCTGAAAAAATTGGTCTTGCTTCTCATTAGGAGCATATATCACAATCATCAAAATTTGTTTTTTGTTCCATGTAATTTCCACCATTAATATTCTCCCTTCTTCATCAGTGTAGATTTGTTTTGGATTCATCTTTTCTTTTATGTAAAAAGCCATCCATCTTTTCTTTTGCAGTGGCAATGAAAAAAAAAACAGCGAGGAACCAGCCCCTGCTGCATCGGCCCCACCCCCTGGGTGCATGCTGGGGAGGTGTCACCCTTTGTGAGGAATGAAGAAATGAACCATCGCAGTGCCAAAGAAAAAAAAAAGTTTGCCTATCTTTGGTTGTTCTAAAATTCTAAAATGTTGTCTTTTAATATGTGTCTCTTGAAGGGAAATTATGTCCATTTTCAACTTTTGTAATCTATTAAATATTTTACTCCTTTTTGATGGGGAGTTAAGACCATTTATATTTATTGAAAAAATTCCAATCTCCTCCATAGTTTCAATTGTATCTAGACCTCAATCTTCTAGGGGAGCTTATCTGGCTCTGGTCTTTCGATCTTACATCTTCCTCTGATTGAGTCTTTTTTGGTTCTCCCTCCTTCATTTGTTTCAGTGCTCCTGCACCCATCATTTCTTACCAACAGGCCCCAATATATGCAAGTTGGAACAAATACCTCTAATACCATTTTCTTGAGCACAGGTTCTCCTCAGGGCTGTGTCTTAAGTCCGCTGCTGTTCACCCTGTTGACCCATAACTGTTGTGCTAGGTTTGTCACCAACTATATTGTGAAGTTTGCAGATGATACAACAGTAGTGGGCCTTATTCAGGATGACAAGGTGGAAGCTTACCGCAAGTAGGTTGAAGGGTTGGTGAACTGGTGTAAGGAAAACAGCCTAGTTTTAAATACCGGAAAAACCAAAGAGATCATTGTTGATTTCAGAAAAGGCAGGCACAGCCACACTTCTCTGTGCATAAATGATTCACCTGTGGAGATGGTTACCAGCTTCAAATTCCTGGGTGTGCAGCTAACGAGTAGGCTGACTTGGTCGCTCAACAGTGAGAAACTGGTGAAGCGGGCACAGCAGCGCCTGCATTTTCTGCATTGCATGAGAAAAGCACATCTTCCTTCCCCTGTCCTGACCACTTTCTATAGGGGGACAATTGAGAGCATCCTGTCATACAGCATCACAGTCTGGTTTGGAGGCATCACTGCTTCAGACAGGAAGGTGGTGCAGAGAGTGGTGAGAATGGCCGAAAAGATCATTGGCAGTTCCCTCCCTCCCATCCAGGACATAGCACAGAAGCACTGCTTGAGCAGGGTCTGTAAGATTATCTGGGACACTACACATCCTCTTCATGACCTGTTTTCCTTGTTACCTTCTGGGAGGAGGCTTCGTGGTATCCGAAGCAGAACATCCAGATTCAGCCAGAGTTTCATTCCATACAGCATTAACTTTGTGAACTCTCAAGCTTCCTCCTTTCGTTATATATTCAAGATGGACAATATTTAATATTTATTTGCTACGTATATGTAGGGATGTGAATCTATACATATGTTGTTCATAGTATGTTTAGGTGTGTGTCATGTATATGTTTCACTTTGAGAGCGGGCAACTAAATTTCATTTTTGATGTGTGCCATTGTGCCCACAGTATAAAAATAACAATAAAGGTTATCTTATTTCTTGGATTCAAAGTCGCCTTTTTCTAAAAAGGCTCTGTGATTGTTATAGAATTCCTCTGCTTGTATTGGAGTATCCAATCTATATCTTTTCGAGTCCCAAAAAATTAATAAGCCTTCTGGGACCAGCCATATAAAATTCACTCCCTTGTTAAATAGTTTCCTTGTTAAAAATTGATATTCTCTTCAAGCTTCTCTTATTCTTTTGGGAATCTGTTTAAGAATTACAAGTTCTTTGTCTTTGTATTTTAGTGGTTGGTCTCTTATTGCTCTCAAGGTCTCGTCACGTGTAAATCTTTTAAGAAATCTTACATGGACCTCCCTAGGAACTCTATTTCTTCTTGCATAGCTTGAATTGATTCTAAAAACCTGACCTATTTCTCGTTTCATTTGATCCATTTCCATTCCAAGCAATTCCGCTAATAGCTGCGTGTCTGGAAAAAGTATCAGTATAAATTAAATGCAAAGATTCCTCTTTGGACGGTTCCCAGACACGCAGTAGAGAATATAAATAGATCACAAGTTCTAGACGTGGTGCCTTATAAAAAACTCCTAATTAAAGAAGGGAATTTGTTAGTACTGAAGTCTTTGAATATGTTACAGGATGAAGGATTTGTTCATACGTGGTTTCTATATGCACAATTGGAGTCTAGATGGAAAAAAGATTCTAAGATGGGCCTAAGATTGGGAGGATTTTTTCCCCTGTGAGATCGCTGGATTAAACGGAGCGATCCTTTTCTCCTGCGCTTCCCTGCTGGCTCCGGCCGCCATTTTGGAAAGCGGAGCCCACGCTCGTGGCGACCGGAAGCCACCTGCTTCCTCCTCCGATTTAAATTTAAATTTCCCGCCACTGGAGCTGCAGCCGTGCAAGCACCGCCCACTCTTCCTGTCCCCAGAGACTGCTACTTTTGCCATTTATTTATTTATTTATTTATTTATTTATTTATTTATTTATTATTATTATTATTTTTCCTTTAAAATCAAGTCGCCACAGCCGTCCCATCCTCAGCACAGTTGCTCACGGGATTGATTCAATCCCTTCCTTTGCAGTAATTGATCAAATTGATTGATTGATTACTTAATTGATTAAGCCTTTGTCCTTCCCCCCACAAGCAGGGAAGAACTGCAGGAAAGCTCCCTCTCCCCTTAATCACTTCTTTTCCTCCTCCTCTTCCTACACAGTAGTAAAAGAAAGAATTATACCTTAGGTATTCATAGTTTATACTGTAAAGAAGTTAAAAGTTACTGCAATTTGAAAGAGTGCTGGAGACTGGCTGATCAACTGATCAACAGTCAAAGGAATCACAAAGAATAACATCAAGCAGCTCCACACAATATGGAAGAGGGGAAGAGATCTATGGTTTGCTGCAGTGTATGCTGTATGTTCATGAGCCTTCCGGAACAGAAACTAAACTTCACCTGCCACAAATGCAAGCTTGTGGCTCTCCTAGAAGAAAAGGTGAAAAGTCTTGAAGAGAGAGTGGCCACACTGCAACAGATTAGGGAACACGAGAACTTCCTTGACAGAACTGAAGAAACTTTTCAAAAAGACGGAATAGAAGAAAATCTTACTGTACCTGTGGAAGCTGAGGGATGGAGACATGTGACACATAGGAACAGGAAAATTGGGCGACATTCTACACCCTTACAACTTAACAACTTACAACTTAAGAACCAATTCCAACCACTTAGTCAGGAGAACAATACAGATGTATCTCAAAAATTGACTACACAATCCACAAAGAATGCTCCACTATGCCCCCAGAAACCTCTTGAACGGAGAGAAAGAAATGGTACTGAAAAGAAGAACAGGAGAGTGGTGGTTGTGGGAGATTCCCTGTTGAGAGGAACAGAGACAGCTATCTGCAGACCCGAAAGAAACTCACGAGAGGTGTGCTGTCTCCCAGGGGCACGAATCAAAGATGTGAATGATTCCATAACGAGGCTCTTCAGTCCTACAGACTACAACCCATTCCTACTAATACATGTATGCACAAATGACACTACAAGAAACAACTTTGAAACCATCTGCCATGACTTTGAAGACCTTGGACGGAAAGTGAAGGAACTCGGAGCACAAGTAGTTTTTTCATCTATCCTTCCAGTGGATGGTCATGGAGAAAGAAGATGGGACAGGATTCTTGAGGTGAACAACTGGCTACATCAGTGGTGCAAGAAGCAAGAATTTGGATTTTTGAACCATGGAGAAAACTACCTATATGATGGGCTCCTTGCAAGGGATGGGTTGCACCTTACAAAGACAGGAAAGAATGTATTTGGCAAGTGCCTTGCTTCACTCATCAGGAGAGCTTTAAACTAAAACAAAAGGGGAAGGGAAGTAAAAAGTTAAACAAAAATACTCAGCCAATCAAACCAGGTGATATTCTTCCTCTCAGAAATAGAACAAAAGAACAAATGCAAAAAGATTGTAAGAAAAGTGGAGGAGGCAAGTCTACAATAGGTACCAGTCACAAACTAAAATGCTTCTACACCAATGCACGAAGCATGAGAAATAAAAAAGGAGAGCTGGAGATCTTAATTCAGGAAGATAAATATGATGTCATAGGTATTACTGAAACCTGATGGGAGAACACACATGGATGGAACACTGACATTGAAGGCTACAACTTATTTTTGCGGAACAGGCTTAACAAAAGAGGAGGGGGTGTTGCACTTTATGTTAAAAAAGCATTTGTCTCTTCAGAGATCCAGGTTTCAGAGAGTGGAAACTCAGTAGAAACTGTATGGGTAAGAATTCATGGGGAGAACAACAGAAAGGATACTATTGTAGGAGTCTATTATAGGCCCCCTGGACAAACAGAAGATATGGATGACCTCTTTCTAGATCAAATGGCTAAACTATCAAGAAAGCATGATATAGTGATTATGGGAGATTTTAACTATCCAGACATTTGTTGGGAATCTCTCTCAGGAAAAAGCCAGAAGTCTAATAAGTTCTTATTCTCTCTTGCTGACAATTTCATCCACCAAAAAGTGGAGGAGAAAACAAGAGGATTGGCTATCCTCGATCTAATCCTTACAAACAGGGAGGAAATGGTCGAGGAAATCAGAGATTCTGGGACCTTAGGAGGTAGTGATCATGTTATCCTTGAATTCTGCATAATAAGGGAAGGAAAGCCTGAGAGGACTCAGACTTCAAAGTTGGACTTCAGACGGGCAGATTTTGATGGACTCAAGAAGAGGGTAGGGGGGATCAAATGGCTGAATGTACTAAGGGATAGAAATGTCCAAGAAGGATGGGATATTTTGAGAAATGCAATACTAGAAGCGCAATCTTTAACAATTCCTCAAAGAAGGAAGAATGGGAAACATCTAAAGAGACCAGAATGGATAAACCTAGAACTTAAAAACTTGCTAAAAAGGAAAAAAGAAATGTTTAAGAATTGGACGGAGGGATACATATCTAAGGAAGATTATAAAGCATTCTGTACAAACTGCAGGGCAAGTATCAGAAAAGCTAAGGTTAATGATGAATTGAGGCTTGCAAGAGAGACTAAAACAATAAAAAAGGTTTTGGGGATATGTCAAAAGTAAAAGAAAAGTTAAAGAGGCTATAGGAAGTTTAGAGAACGAGAATGGGGAAGTCGTCAAAAGTGATCTTGAGAAGGCAGAGATTCTAAACTCCTATTTTGTATCTGTTTTTTCTAAGAAAGATAATGTAATTGCAACTGACCTTCACTGTGCTAGTGAAGGACTAAGAGAATTAAGGCATGTAATCGACACAGAGAAGGTAAGGGAACACTTAGCTAACTTAAATGAGTTTAAGTCTCCAGGTCCAGATGGATTACATCCTTGGGTACTGAAGGAATTAGCAGAAGTAATTGCTGAACCACTTGCTGTAATCTTTGAAAAGTCATGGAGAACAGGAGAAGTCCCAGATGATTGGAGAAGGGCAAATGTCCCTATCTTCAAAAAAGGGAAGAAGGCAGACCCAGGGAACTACAGGCCTGTTAGCCTGACTTCAATACCAGGAAAGATTCTTGAACAAATTATTAAGCAACATATATGTCAGCATTTGGATGGGAATTCAATAATTAACAGCAGTCAACATGGGTTTGTAACAAACAAGTCGTGTCAAACTAATCTAATTTCATTCTATGACAAAATCACGGAATGGGTTGATCAGGGAAATACAGTAGACATAGTATTTCTGGATTTCAGCAAAGCTTTCGACAAAGTATCTCACACCATCCTCATTGAAAAAATGATCAAATATGGGATTGACAGGGTGACTGTTAGGTGGGTTCATAACTGGCTTAGTAATCGTACTCAAAGAGTGGCTATAAATGGCTGCACATCCAACTGGAAGAAAGTCTCAAGCGGAGTGCCACAAGGCTCTGTTCTGGGCCCAGTTATGTTTAATATTTTTATAAATGATTTGGATAAGGGAATTGAGGGGAAACTGATCAAATTTGCAGATGACACAAAGCTAGGAGGGATTGCAAACACCAGAGCAGAGAGAGAAAGGATTCAAAAAGATTTAGAGAAACTCGAACAATGGGCTGCAACTAATAAAATGGTATTTAACAAGGAAAAATGCAAGGTACTACATCTGGGTAAGAAAAATGAAAAAAGCACATATAGTATGGGAGGAATCCAGCTGAACAGCAGTACATGTGAAAAGGACCTCGGTGTCCTAGTGGATCATCGATTGAACATGAGGCAACAGTGTGAAGCAGCTGCAAAAAAGGCAAACACGATCCTGGGGTGTATCAAGAGAAGCATAGAGTCCAGATCACGTGAAGTTATTATTCCCCTCTACTCTGCCTTGGTCCGACCTCACCTGGAGTACTGTGTCCAGTTCTGGTCACCCCAGTTCAAGGAAGACACTGACAAACTGGAGCAGGTTCAAAGGAGAGCTACCAAGATGGTGAACGGTCTACAAACCATGTCCTATGAGGAACGGTTAAAGGAATTAGGAATGTTTAGTCTACATAAAAGAAGACTGAGAGGAGACATGATAGCTGTCTACAAATACCTGAAGGGCTGTCACAGTGCAGAGGGATCAGCCCTGTTCTCACTTGCCCAAGGAAGGACTAGAAACAATGGGATGAAACTGCAGGGGAAAAGATTCAGATTAGATGTTAGAAAAAAATTTCTAACAGTAAGGGTGATCAACCAGTGGAACAGGTTGCCACAGGAGGTGGTGAGCTCCCCTTCGATGGAGGTCTTCAAGCAGAGACTGGACGGCCATCTATCTGGGATGGTTTAAGGAATCCTGCCTCGAGCAGGGGGTTGGACTCGATGACCCGGGAGGTCCCCTCCAACTCTACGATTCTATGATTCTATGATTCTATGAAAATTGCAGTGGGTTTCCAACAAAAAACAAAGGGGAAAAGCCTCTATAAGAGGAACAAGGGCTTCCCAAATTTCTCTGGAGCCTCAGACAGCTTTACTATGTAAAAAGTTTTTAAATTGCAACAAAGGTTAAACTGCCGCTTGTGTTCAGGAGGGGGGAAAAGAAAAAACTCCACCCCCTCCCTAATGATAAAGCCTTCGCTCTCGAGTTGTGAAAGAGCTATTTGCCAAAAATCCACTTATACTGGGAAAGAAGACCGTGTTCTCACCTGGCTCAGCTGTAACTCAGTAAACTTGTAAATAACACATTCAGGATTTTAAAAGGTAAAGCACATAGGCTCACTGATCAGCACTAAACCAACATCTCTGGAATGTCTTTATCTTAGGCAGATAATATTCAAATCACTCTTGTGTCAGCACATCAAAGAAGCAACAGGATAACTGAGAAGACAAAATATTGTATCCCCCTTCCCCCCACTCATCAATCTAGACCAGGGGTCTTCAAACTTGGCCCCTTTATGACTCATGGACTTCAACTCCCAGAATTCCTCAGCCAGGCATGCTGGCTGAAGAATTCTGGGAGTTGAGGTCCATGAATCATAAAAGGGCCGAGTCTGAAGACCCCTGATCTAGACAGAGTAAAAATTTATACAAAACGTTTGCTTTCAGAGAACAGTCCTCAGAATTTCCATATCGTTTATAAAAGTGGCTTGCCAAAGCCTCCCTCCTAGGGCTGAACAAAAACCAGCCCAAAAACACTCAGCCATCCCTCATGGCCAAAGCAGGATTTGAACTCACAGTTCTCCAGCCTTGTAACCTGTGGCCGTAATCCTGAAACCAAATTAATTCTCCATAAAGGTTTCCCTTCCCCTCCTTGGCTCCAAGGAAAAGGAAAACAATTTGAACATACACAGTATACAGTACAGCAATTAATCATCTCTTTTGCAGTAGCAAGGAGTCCCAAAGACACATATTTTACCAGATGTTAAATAAAACATCATCAAATTGTTCCTTTGACAAGAATGCCCTCAAATGCATTATTAAGGATAAATCCAAACTACAATGCAAAGGAAAATCACTGAAGCATGCCACACACACAAAAACAAAGTATCAAAGTTGGATGGGACCTTAGAGGTCCTCTAGTCCAGGGCTTTTCAACCTTTTTACCGATTGTACCACTTTTAGGATATGGCAATGGCAATATGCGAGTACCACCTAGCAAGGTGTCAAAAACTTGATGACCAAAAAAAAACCTGTTCAAAGTTTCAATTGCACTGAAATGACTTAGGACCATTTTTCACACTTATGACCATTGCAGCATGCCCAGGGTCATGTGATTTATATTTGGATGCTTGGCAACTGATTCATATTTATAATGGTCACAGTGTTCCAGGGTCATGTGATCCCCTTCTGCAACCTTTTGACAAGCAAAGTCAATGGCAGAGCTGCTGGTGGCCACGTGCTAGGGTGGGACTTCCTTTCCTCCCTCCCTTCCCTGCCTCCCTTTTTCTCATTCCCATCTCCTTCTGAAGGAAGAACTTGAACCCCCCCGCCATATTTTCCCTCTTCCATATATTGATTAAACAAGGAAAGGCCTCCAGAGACAGAAAAGACAAGCTGCTGAGTGAACTAGCTTAAAAAGGCACATTCCCCTTTAAGAATTAGCTACTGGCTAGAAAGGAAAATAAGGAGCGCAGTCGGCACATAAGGAAGAAAAAAAAATGTAAGTACTGGCTGTAGGCTAAGGCAGCCTCCCCAAATGGCTCCATTCATAAGTAAAGGAATGCTACAGGCAAAATCCATTCAGGAGAGAAATACTTCAAAATCCCTTGCAGCAAAACTACAGCTAACAACAGCAGAGCAATAGAAGCTAACACCATCAGCCAAATAGAAATTGCCAAACACTCCTTAAGAACACAAAGCCCTCATTGCACAAATCCCAGAACTTCAAAGTCACAAAAGCACACAAGAATCCTTCCACTCTCCATCTCCTTCCCTCCTCTGTGCCTCACCTCCAGCCATTGCTGCCTTTTTTCATTCCTCTTGGAGGGTGACCCCTCCCCCGCTGCATTTCTTGCCTGTTTGCTGCTGCCAGCACAGGTGGCTGCCACAACAGTTGTAGATCGGCTCATGGCCAGCCTGCTTGATCTCCTCTCCTCTCCTCCCACCCTCCCCTCCCCCTCCTTCTTCTTCCCCTTCAGTGCAGCTGACTCTGCCTCCTCCCAAGGCTGCTGCTTTTCTCTCTCTCTCCCTCTCCTGCCCAAACTGCCTCCTTTTATAGGCTCTCCTGTCTCCGCCCCCTCCTCCTTTCTCATGGTGGAGGGTGAGCCATAAATGAGCCTGGGGCCTTTGCAGCTCCAGAGGACTCTCTCACTGTAAGTCGTTGCCTGTGCTGGCTCTTTCCCTCCCCCACTACACTTGGCTAGGCAGGGCTGTGTACCACCTGCCACTCATTAATGTACCACAAGTGGTATGCCTACCACCGGTTCAAAAGCCCTGCTCTTGGCTACCACCTAAATCCTTGGCCACAAGAGGGCACCATTGACCTCCATATCATTAACAACATGATAGACTCCCTGGCCACCCAGGGAAAAACAGAGGAAGAACTTTATGCGGGCTACTTTTTACACCTGGCCCAGAGACCCAATATTCAAAAATTTTGCAGACTGAAAAATGATAACCTTCAGCATGGGAAATACAAATCCAAAGAAGAGTTTCTGCCCCTATATTTGACCGCCCCACCTCCACCAGTCGTGCCACCAACCCTGCCATCATTACCACCGGTCCCCCAGGGGTCTGAGCCAGTGCCTACG
Source organism: Bothrops alternatus (assembly GCA_034064705.1). Classification (NCBI taxonomy): domain Eukaryota; kingdom Metazoa; phylum Chordata; class Lepidosauria; order Squamata; family Viperidae; genus Bothrops; species Bothrops alternatus. The sequence continues at coordinate 6,609,249 of JARGCV010000004.1, read as the reverse complement.
CTGCTCCCTGACCAGCCCTAACCAGTCTCTGTTAGTCCCCTGCACACCCTGATGGGACAGCCCTACGGAGGGGACCCACAACTGGAGCCATCTCTTTTAGCGCCTGTTGTGATAAATGTCCATTTCTCCTTTAAGAAATCCTTCTCTGCCTGGATGGGCTTCTCTCTCCCTCCCTTACAGGCTGTCAGCTGACAGCTGTACTAAGGGGGTGGAGGAGAAAGCAGGGAAAAGTTTCGTTTCTTGAAAAAGACGTCATGCTTTCAAAGTGTATGTTTTAACTATCTGTGTAATGTAATTGGCTGTAAATCAGTAGGGTGACAATTTGTGGGTAGAGACCTTTGATGTGCAATAAAAGTTGAGGCCGGGCTTCGGCCGAGGCTTCCATCCCAGAGAGACAAGCAGGTCTCTGTCATTAATCATGGTTGCCGGGAGCCGCGAACACACAAGTTATGACAAGCGCCTCTCCGACAGGTCCCCATGAGTGACAGACTAGCTCCAGCAGTCGGGCTGGGACTCTGGCGAGGGGGGGAAGAGATGGGTAGCTCTTAGCATTCCCTCCCACGGCACCCACATCCTGGGCAATGGGAATTGTATCCTTTACCTCCAACTTGCCGAACTTCTCCTTCAGCTGTTCGAGTGAGGGGCTGTGGACTGCGGACTGGAACCTCCACTCTCTGGAGTCATCCCATCCCATCGACCCCTTTCCTTTCTTGCAATCCACAGATGAAGAACTCTGGGACGACAGCAATAGGAGCTCCTCTCCAGCAGTTACATGAGTGCTCCTGTGCTAAGGGGCAGCCTCGGCTTGATAGAGGTCCACCAGGATTGTAGCTCCTTCCTGCGGTACCAGTTTCCCAGGCTGGATTAACCTGGCCTTTGGCCAAGCCCCTGCCAGTGACGCCTCCTCAGTGGCTGGAGCGCCAGCTTGCGCTCCGACAGCCAGAGTCCATTGCAGCTAGCAGTGGTTTCACTCTTCTCCTCCATTTCAAATCTTCACAGAGTCTTTACCGTTCTCCCAAAAGTAAGTGGGTAGGCGGTCAGAGCCCAGCACCCTGAGAAAATGAAGTTTTATGAGACTTGGTTTAATGTCATGGTTCCAACAGACAGAGACGAATAAAGCAGAACTCCGAGGTTTGAAAGTTCCTCAAAGAACATGTTTATTAGTTACAAAGTATTGGCACGGTCAAGAGTGAAACCAAGTCTGAATACACAAGTAACAATTTCCCACTACAAAGTTAAACGTTCCACCCATAACACTATGCAAGCAACTACATTCTCCAATGTGATTATTTGGTGGGCTTTTAATGCAACACCCAGTCTCTAGTCTCAGGACCAGTCAATGACCTTGGTTCCCACAGGACAGAAGATTATTTTGACTAAGCACCTGGGTAACCCCTCTCCATCCATACTATGTGGCAACCTAGAATGAAAAGAAAAAATGGCGGAGTTTCCAGTGACGTCGCTGCAAGATGGGCACTGGGGAATGAATCTCCCTTCCCCAAGCCTGATTTCTACCAGCTGGGGAGTCCAAAAGGACCGCAAGTCGCCCAATAGAGGTGACTGGCCAAAGGGTGAAACTTTGCAGATCATGGGCCAGCTACCAGCCCACTTGATCCAAAGGAGCCCACAGGACTGGCAGGAAGAAAGGCTGACCGCACCCATGCGGTCTGCCAGAAGCAGCTGATTGTTGGAGACAACAGATTTTAAAGCAGAAGGCAAACCAGCTGATCTGGGTGAGACTACTTTCCTTTATCTCTTTACAAGTGTAAATACCAGTTCTGGGAAACAGCATTCAACAGCATTCAAAAGCAAATCCCTAAGCTCCAGGGAGGGGGGGATTTTTTCCTTACCCCTCCCTCCTGAACTATAAGTGGTGGTTTAAGCTTTGGGGAAATTAAAACTGACTTATAACAATACTGTGAAGATGACTGAGGCATAAAAGAAGGATAACTTGGAAAACTTTTGGTTTTATAAATCTCTTTTTTGTTTATTTCTTGTTTGGAAACCATGGGGTTTTTAACTTCTTAAACTTTTTCAAAGTATGGTGGGAATGGACATCTAATGATATCTAGTGGCAAAACTGAGAACTACATACAGTTTTTGCTTTTTTTTTGTCTTATTGAGTTGGATTAAAACTTGGCTGTATGGCTAGACATTGCTTATACTTTAAACATTTTGGTGTCCTTGGAATTTAAAGTCCTGAAGATTGTGGCTGGAAAAGAAAGACTCTTTTTGGATTGCCCTGTCTTACAGGATGGATTACAATTATAAATAAAAACTGTGTTTGAAGTCATCGGACTTCCCTGGATTACAAATACAGCTTGACCTGGAATCCTTACAAGCTATTTTAAAAGAGTGAATAACAAGAAATCCCTCCGAACAAAATACTTTGGATTAAACATTTTGGTATTTTTTTTCTATTTTTTCTTTTTCCCCTTTTTCTCTTTTTTACTATTTACTATTTTTATTGGTTTACCTCTCCTATTTGTTAGGAGCCTATTGGATTATAAATTTTGACTTGGTGGATTACAACGTATGATTTAAAGATAAAGATGAGTGCTCCTAACTTATCTAAAATTGGAAAAAAAGGATCTTCTGCTCCCTCTTCGGCTTCTGCAAGTCCAGTTTATCAGAGATCAATTGATACAATGCTTCAACAAGAAAAGGCTAATACCTTCCAAAAGGACACTCAAGTGACCCTACAAGCAATTCAAGCAGCAATCGCTACTCAAATGGTGGTCACATCGAGAAACCATAAGGAGTTGAAAAGTGATTTTGATAAAATGAATCAAAAAATCAACAATATAGATTCTCAATTTGAAAATTTTAAACAGATGATCACAGATAATCGACAAAGAATTCAAAAACTAGAAGATAAATCAACTGAGGTTGACCAGAAACTAGAAGTTTTAAAAGATGAAAATCAGAAGTTGATCCAAATAAATGAAGAACTAAAAGATTCGATAGCTGGGATCGAGATGGAAAGAGCCTCATACTTTTTAAGATTTCAAAATATAATGGAAGATAAGGAAGAGGATCTCCTAGGCTTGATAACCGAATTAGTGGCAGACACATTAGGAACTGGGAAACAGCAAATGAGAAGAGTAAGAGATGAACCTTTGAAATACAAAGAAAAATAAATTGTAGTCCTCAAACAAATAAGAGAAGCCCAAAGAGAATACCAGTTTCTAACTAGGAAATTAATTGAAAAAGGAGTGAATTTTAGATGGCTGTTTCCAGAAGGGATTTTAATTTGCTGGGATACCAAAAGATATAGACTGGACATACCACTTAAAGCAATGGAATTCTTCGACAACCATAGAGCATTTTTGGAAAGAGGTGACCCTGAATCCGGTACAAAGAGAGAAACAAAGAAACAGGAAGAAATGGCAGTAGAAGGAGCAGTCAAACCAAGAGTGGAGGAAGAAATTAAAAACACATATACAGAAGAAGGAGCAAGAGCAAGAGATCAGAGACAGATAAGATCAACTAAAAGATTAAGACCTAGATATAACTCAGAGAGATGGAGGAGAGTGGAATTTTGTCAATGAATATAAATGGACTAAATTCTCCTTCAAAAAGGAGAAAAATCTTTACATGATTACAAAAATTAAAAATGGATATAATTTGTCTTCAAGAAACATACATTAAGAGACAACATTATAAGTTGTTAGAACAACCGAAGATTAGTAAACTTCACTTTGCATTAGCACTTCAAAAGAAAAGAGGAATAGCTCTATACATTAAAGAAACGATGAACCCCAAACAAATCTATGCGGATGAAGAGGGAAGAATATTAATGGTGGAAATAATGATGGATCAAAAACTGATACTGATGGTAGCAGTATATGCACCAAATGATAAACAAGAACAATTTTACCAAAAGCTATATAAAAAAATATTAGATTTAAACTATCAAAATCTTTGTATAATGGGAGACTTTAATGCAATAACAGATGGAACTTTGGACTACAAAAGCACCAAACAAGGGAGAAAAGGAGAAAATATATTACCTAAAGCGTTTTTAAAAATGACAGAAGAACTCTGTATCCAAGATATATGGAGAGAAAAAAATCCAAAGAAATTACAATATACATTTTACTCAAATAGACATAAATCATGGTCTAGAATTGATATGATATGGACATCTTTGGAACTTAATACCATAATACAAGAAATTGAGATAGAAACTAATGTTTGGGCAGATCATAACCCAATAAAGATGACTTGGAGAGGAACTAAGAAAAAAATAAGATGGTCCTTGAATAAATCTATATTGAAAGAAAAAGAATTTTTACAAATAGTGACAAATGAAATGGATTTTTTCTTCAAAATAAAAAAGAAGAAACATCGCTTCAAAATGTGTGGGATATGGCTAAAGCATATTTCAGAGGGTTGGCTATAACCTATACTGCTAAAAAGAATAAAGAAAAGAAACAACAACAGTTAAAGTTGAAGGAAGAATTCAGAAAGTTAGAATCAGAATTACAAATAGATCCACAAAAGAAAATACTTAAGAAACAAATGGAGATAATAAAACATAAATTAAATTTAGCCGAGATGGAAATAATGGCTGAACAGATTAAAAGAGCTAAACAGAACTTTTTTGAAAATGCCAACAAGCTGGGGAGATGGTTAGCATATAGACTGAAAAAAGAAAAAGAGAAAAAATTGATAAACAAGCTGCAAGATCCAAAAGGTGAATTACAGTTTCAAAATGATACAATTAAAAAAATTACTAAAGATTATTATGAGATACTTTATAAGGCAGAGGAAATTCCAAAAGAAAAAATACAGCAGTACTTAAAAAAAGCAGACTTACCAAAAATTCCAGAGAATATTTGAAACATATTAAATGGAAAAATATCAATGATGGAGATTATAGAGGCTATAAAAAGTTTAAAAAAAGGATAAGACACCTGGCCCAGATGGATTACCTGCAGAGTTTTATAAATCACTACAAGATGTATTAAGTCCTATCCTGAAAGAACTGTGTAATGAAATTCTCCTGGAGGCTAAAATACCAAATACATGGACTGAAGCCAACATTACTTTAATACCCAAAGAAGACTCTGATTTAACGCAAATAAAAAATTATAGACCAATATCACTATTAAATGTAGATTACAAAATCTTTGCCTCAATAATGGCAGAAAGACTAAAGAAATGTTTCCTCGAACTTATACATACAGACCAAAATGGTTTCCTACCTAAAAGACAGATAAAAAATAATTTAAGAATGATTCTTGATGTGTTAGAGTACTATGAAATTCATTCAGGGAAACAGATGGCTTTAATATTCCTTGATGCACAGAAAGCGTTTGACAATGTAAACTGACAATTTATGTTTCAGCAATTTGCAGAAATGGACTTTGGAAAAAAACTTTATAAATGTAATCAGAACAATTTATTGCAAACAAACAGCCAAAATAATTGTAAATGGAGATCTTACAGAAAACTTCAATATTAAAAAGGGCACAAGACAGGGATGCCCACTATCTCCATTACTATTTATACTAACATTGGAAGTACAGAATAGAAACATTAGACAAGATATAGAAATTAAAGGACTGAAGATAAAAGATGAAAAATATAAACTACAAGCATTTGCAGATGATTTGGTTTTCATATTGGAAGATCCATTGGAAACAAGCACCTAACTTCTGAAGAAAATAGAAAAATTTGGAGAAGTGGCAGGCCTGACAATAAATAGAGAAAAGACTAAAGTACTAACAAAGAATATAACAGGAAAACAAAAAAATCAACCAACAAAAAGCAAATCTTCAAATAGTTAAAAAAGTTAAACATTTGGGAATTTATCTAACAGCAAGATGTGTAACAGTCAAAGAAGATAATTATACATGATTGTTAAAACAAATAAAATTGGACTTGGAAAAGTGGAAAAACCTTCAATTCTCAATGTTGGGGAGAATAGCTACAGTGAAAATGAATATTTTACCAAAGATACTCTTCTTATTTCAAACGATTCCTGTAAGACTGAGAAAAGCTTTTTTTTGATGAACTGAACGCAATAATATTGAAATTTATCTGGTAAGGGAAGAAAGCCCGAATTAAAGTGAAAATGCTACAAGAAGCTCAAGATAGTGGAGGATTTGGACTCCCAGACTGGAGGTTGTACTATCAAGCAACTATTTTAACATGGCTTAAAGAATGGATAATGCTTAGAGATAAAAGACTATTGTACCTGGAGGGGCATGACTGGCAACTTGGATGGCATGCCTTTCTGTGGTATGGGAAAAATAAAATACATACAGTAGATACTTTCAAAACCATTTTATAAGGAATGCACTCCTTCCAGAATGGGAAAAAAGAAAAGAAAAAAAATATATTAAGATACCTGAATGGCTTTCAACAATGGAAGCCTTTGCTTACCCAAATTTAATTAACTATGATAAAGTTGTGACTTATAAAGATATTTTGGACAATGAAGGAGAATTGAAAGACAGACAAGATTTACAAGAACAAGGTATTGAATTATCATGGTGGCCATACTTGCAAATTCAAACGAGATATGAAAAAGATGCTAAAACAATGGGATTTTATAAAGAACAGACAGAATTTGATCAGATACTGCTAAAAACAGATGAAAAGTTGATTAAGAAACTCTATAGATTTCTGTGAAACTTAAAGATGGAGGAAGAACAAGTAAAAGAAACAATGATAACATGGGCAAAGAACTGTGGATATAACATAGAATTAGAAGATCGGCAAAAGTTATGGGAAAGAAATATTAAATTAACTAAAGCAGTGGCATATAAAGAAAACTTATATAAAATGTTTTACAGATGGCATATGACACCAGTGAGATTAGCAAAAATGTTTAAAAATACTTCAAATAACTGTTGGAAATGCAAACAAAGACCAGGTACTTACTATCATAACTGGTGGACATGCCCTAAAGCAAAAGGATTTTGGGTTAAAATACATTTATGGTTGGAGAAAATGACTAAAAAACAAATAGACTTTAAACCAGATCTAATTATGAGAAAGATTGCAGATATTTAATACTACATGTACTAACGGCAGCAAGAATTGTATTTGCCCAACATTGGAAAAATGAAAACTTACCAGCTGAAGAAGTACTAATTAAGAAAATTCTAGAGTGTGCAGAAATGGATAGATTGACTTTAAAGATAAAAGAGAAAGAAGACTCAGTGTACATGGGATAATTTCTATCAATGGCTAGAAAGACGAATTAGAGAGAAAGGAATGTGATATGTAATTTTGAATATATATTAGTAAGAAGAAGGCTATTGAGTGATTAATTAACATATTGTTTATGATAATTAACTAGTATTATTGTTTGTTAAATACATGAACCCAGACATTACGCTGTTTGCTAAATATTGAGAATGTTATTTGGAAAAACCCCAACCCAACCCTAACCTTAATCCTAACCCTAACCTAAATCCCAACCCCAAACCCGACCCCACCTTATTCCTAACCCCATAAAAACTAATGAAATCTATACAAAAAAAGGAAAAATGGCTACAGCCATGCTCATTTGTAGAGCTGACACCTGGTGTACCCCACTGCATCCTTCCCTCCATGTAGATGAAGTTCTATTGAGGACCACACGTTGAGTGCAGTTGGTCAGCCTGTTACGAATCTATCTTGTGGTGATGCTGTCTAACCCACAGTTTTCTATCTTATCAAGTAGTAGGTTGTGGTCTACTTTATCAAATGCCTTACTGAAATCTAAGTAAATTATATCCACAGCATTCCTCTGGTCCAATAATTTTGTCACCTGGTCAAAGAATGCAATAAGATTTGTCTGGCATGATCTGTTTTTGACAAACCCATGTTGGCTTTTGGTTATGACTTTGTTTGCCTCTAGGTGTCCACTGATTCATTGCTTATCTTTTCCAGAATCTTCCCAGGTATTGAGGTCAGGCTGATAGGTCTGTAGTTTCCTGGATCCATTTTTTTCACTTTTTTGAAGATGGGAACTACATCAGCTCTTTTCCAGTCCTCTGGTAGTTCCTCAGTGCTCCAGGATCTTTGAAAGATATAGGACAGTGGTTCTGAGATCACATCTGGCAGTTCCTTCAGAACCTTGGGGTGTAGTCCATCTGGTCCTGGTGATTTGAACTCGTCTAGGGTGGACAGGTGCTCACCATTTTCTTGCCTATCTTAACTTGTGTTTCTAATCTGTTTTTTACGGTACTGTTTTTGATAGGTTGGACTGTTTTTTCCCTTTGTGTAAAGACGGATGCAAAAAATGAGTTAAGTAGTTCTGCTTTCTCCCTGTTGCTGCTCATCTTCATGCCACTTTCTCCCACTAATGGACCAAGTGTTTCCTTAACTTTTTCTTGTTTTTTACATGTTGAAAGAAGCTTTTTTTGTTATTTTTTACTTTTGTCACAAGTCTTAGTTCATTTTGAACCTTAGCTTTCCTCACTTCATCTTTGCAGGCTCAGGCTATTTGCTGATATTCTGCCTTAGTTATGTGCCCCTCTTTCCACTTTCTTTACTTGTCCTTTTTGTCTTTCAATTTATCAGAGAGTTCTTTATGCAGCCATACTGGTTTCTTTTGAGAGCTGTTATTTTTCTTCTTCATTGGTATTGTGCTAGACTGGGCTTTTATAATCTCACTTTTCAAAATTTCTCAAGCTTCTTGAGTTGTTTTCCCCTTGAGGATTCTCATCCATGGAATCCTTCCCAAGCCCTCTCTAAGTTTATTGAAATTAGCTCTCTTAAAGTCCAAGACTCGTTTGATTATGTTCTTTCACTTGTGCTTGCATAATGCTGAATTCCAATATTGCATGGTCACTCCCCTGCAAGGTTCCTGTGGATTCAACACCTTCTATCATTTCATCTCTGTTAGTGAGAATTAAGTCCAATATGGCTGATCCCCTAGTTACCGTCTGTACTTTTTGGGAGACAAAGTTGTCTGCTAGGTTTGTCAGGAACCTGTTTGATCTTCCACTTGGTGCAGAGTTTGTCTCCCAGTTGATGTCAGGGTAATTAAAGTCCCCTATTACTATTGTGATGTGCTTCCTACATACCTTAGTTAACTGACTAGCAAAAAGTTCATCTATTTCCTCTGTTTGGTTGGGTGGCCTATAGTATACACCTATGGCAATGTCATTTTCCCCACTTTTATATTGACCCAAATGCATTCAAGACAGTTTTCATCATTGTACTCTATTTCTGTAGAGATGTAGTTATTTCTTATATATAGTACAACTCCACCTCTTTTATTTGGCCTGTTTCTTTTAAATGATTTAAATCCCTCTAGCTGTATGTTCCATTTGTGGGTGTCATCCCACCAAGATTCCATAATGGCAACAATATCATATCTGCCCTCACTTGAATTTCTAATTCACCCAGTTTATTGCTCATACACTGTGCATTGGTGTATAGACATTTGAGTCCTTTTTGACTGACACTGTGCTTACTTTCTACATAACCTGTGTGTTGCCTGAGTTCCCCTACTTCCTTACCACCTGTTTGATTAGTGCACTTGGTATGGCACTCACTATTAAAAGCTTGATTTTGCTTGAGAGCAAGGTTGATATTCTTACCCACACAAACATCTATGTTACATGCACTGCTAACCCTATTAGTTTTATATTGCCCGGGACAGAAATGTTCTATATCAGTGATGGCGAACCTTTCAGAGACTGAGTGCCCAAACTGCAACCCAAACCCCACTTTTCATTGGGTGCTGGATGGGCATGGCCCACTGGGTGTGCGTGGCCTACTGGGTGTGCGTGGCTGGCATGGGCGTGGCCTACTGGGTGGATGTGGCCAGCTCATCACTCACATCAGGGGCACTTGTGTGGGCCTGGGCAAGACTGGGGCGGATCTGAAGGTCTCCGGTGGAGGGGGGGTGGGACCTATGGTCCACTGGAGGAGCCTCATTGAGCCTCAGGCCATTCAGGGGGCCCCTGGACAGTGGCACGGACTGCCTGGAGCCCTGGGCAGCAGACGTCAAGCACCCAGCCCGGCCCTTGAGCTCCCATGGCACAAGGACCCCACAGCCCTGCCTACCCTAGCCGCACTTCCCCGAGGGGGTGCCCAACTGCATTTACCTCCTCAAGGCTACTGCTTCTGTGCTCACTCTCCTTGGCCTGGTTCCTCATGATGGGTGCAGGAGGGCAAAGTGCATGGGTCAGAGGGAGGCCCACTCCCTCTCCATGTGAGGAGACCTGGCTTTGTAACCAAAGCAATAGGATGGGAGACCACCAGGGGATGATGAAAGGGCAACAGGGCTGCTGGTGGCCAAGTGCTAAGGCAGGACTTCCCTCAGACTCTCCCTCCCTCTTATTCCAATTTCCCTTCCTTCCTTCCTTCCTTCCTTCCTTCCTTCCTTCCTTCCTTCCTTCCTTTCTCCCTCCCTCCCTCCCTCCCTCCCCTCCTTCCCTGCCTCCCTCCTTTTCATTCCCATCTCCTTCCTTCCTTCTTTCATTCCCTTTCTTTCTTCCTGTTTCCCTCCCCTCCTTCCTTCCTTCCCTCCCTCCCTCTCTCTGTGCCCAGGAAGGGACGAGGGGAGGGGGAGAGGTTGGCAGTGCTTCTCTCAAAGAGTAAGAGAGTTGGAAGAGACCTTTAGTCCAAGCCCCTGGAATATCCAATCTCTACTTAAAAGCCTCCAGTGATTGAGCATCCACAACTTCTGAAGGCAAGCCTTTTCACTGGTTAGTTGTTTTCACAAGTCCTTAGTTCTAGGCTGGTTTTCTTCTTGATTAGTTGCCATCTATCATTGCCTTCTGATGCTTTGGAAAATAGGTTGACCCCTTCTTCTCCGTGGCAGCCATTAAATATTAGAACATTGCTATCATGTCACCACCCCTAGTCCTTTTCACTAAGCGAGACACACCCAATTCCCGCAAACATTTGTCATATGTTTTAGCCTCCAGCCCCCTAATCATCTACTGTATGTTTACCATCCATTTAGACCAGATGGTCCCCCGGTTTGGTTTATAGAACAGTGGCCATGAGCAGAGCCTTCTCAGAGACAGCACCCCAATTATAGAACTTTCTTCCAAGGAAAATATGAACAGTGCATCCCTCACCCGTTTAGAGGCAACTCCAAACACTGTTGAGCCAGGCATATGTAGAACACCACATTTTATGGTCAAACAGCACTAAGTAAATTACTACTAATATTTTTCTTTCTTAAAATACACACTTTTAATATTGTTTTAAGCAGTGCTGGTGATGCTTTACGATAGCTGTCTTTGAGAGTTTTTTTTGTAAACCACCCTGGATTTCTCAGAAACATTTAATTTCGAATTAGATGTTGATTTAATAAATTAGGCAGAAGAAACAAATGTTTAAATACATGTAAATCACACAGACCTACTGCCTCCTAGGCGCATACTGCAGAGAAAACAAGGCATTGCATTTCTAGCCAGCATAGCCACAGGATTATGGGAACTGTGGTCCATGACACCCAAAAGACATTAGTTTTGATAAGGCTGGATTAAATTATAAAAGAGCAGATGAGAGGAAGTAGAAGCAAGAAACACTTTCCACGTCTCTGACAAAATAATTGGGGGGGGTTGACTCGGCCTTTTAATTTCAACTCATGCCAATTCATCTTATTTTCCAATTCAATCCAAAGAGTTCTATTATTGCCTGGATTTTAGGGAGGGGAGGAGGGAAGAATAGACCACTAAGCTGATCTGCGAGTTTGCTCTCTTGCCTGCCTGCATACCACCTCCCCGATGCAGCACGTGTGTGTGTGTGTGTGTGTGAGAGAGAGAGAGACAGAGAGAGAGATCCCCTTTTTGTAAGTTTGCTTATTCTGCAACACTTTCCTTTCCCCACACTTTTGCTTCCCTCCTGGCTCTCTCTCTCTCTCTCTCTCTCTCTCTCTCTCTCTCTCTCTCTCTCTCTCTCTCTCTCTCTCTCTCACACACACACACACACACACACACACACACACAGAAACCCTTCCTGCTTTCTCCTCCTTCTCACCCTTTCTCTCCAGCCGCCACACGTTGCTGGCCGCCAGCAGTTCCAGGCTGTGGCTCTGCATGACTGCTGCATTTCCCTCTCCAGCCCTACAGTGTGGTGGAGAGGGCGAATGGGAGCTGGCCGATGCTTGGCTTGTGCCACTGCGCGCTCCCATCTCCGTGCCTTTCATCCCACAGGCCAGGCATGCCCTGGGGCGCTAGGCTTACAGAACACCAAGGCCCAAGCAAGGAAAGGCGCAGTGCAGCAAAGCAGAGCCGGACAAGGAGAGGCCCGGCAAAGCGGGGAATGGCCGGGCGTGATGGGCGAGGCTGGGAGGGGTGGGGCATGGCAGGGTGAGGCAAATGAGTTGCAGCTGCTGCTGCAAACCTCCAGCCCCCGAGCGCCCGCTGTTTCCTGTGCATGCGCCGGGATGGTGCTCAGCCGGGTTGGGGTGGGCCAGGGCTGGGGCAGCGGGGCCTGGTCCCTTGCCATTTCTGGGACAGACCCAGGGGGCCAAATTTGGGCCCTCCCCAGCCTGCGGACCTTGTGTTTTACATGTCTGAGCTACAGCTTTGGTGGCTCTGCAGGCTCTGTAGGCACCTGCTGCTTTGGTGGCTCTGTAGGCAGAGCTGTGAAGTTCTCTTCTCTGTCAGAGAAGAGAACTTTGCAGCTCTGCCTACAGAGCCACCAAAGCAGCAGGTGAAGCGCCGGAGGCTCGGGGAGGGAGGGTGCTGAAGTGGGCGGTCGGGCCATTGGCAAGAGCAACGCGTCTGAGTGGAAAGTGGCCTCGGAACAAGTGGGGCAGGTGAGGAAAGAAATCCTTGCTCCCCCCAGAATCTGCCTTTCTTTCCTTACCTGACTCCCAGCCCTGTGCCGTTTCTCCTTCGCGATCTGCTCCTGCCACGTGCAAGGAAACAAAGGAAGTTCTTTTGGGGAAAGAAGGTCAATCAATCAATTCCAACTTCGCGATCTTTCACGAGAAGTTGGAATTGATTGATTGACCTTTCCCCCCTTCCTTTGTTTCCTTGCACACTGAACCCCAGTCCAGAGAGAAAACCATGTTTGCCATGCCACAGAGCCTTTTTCAGTTTAAGAAAATGCCTTTTGGGTTACATGGGACACCTGCTACCTTGGTGAGAATAAAATCCTACCAGGGCAAGGAGAATGGTGTGTGGCCTATTTGGATGACATACTCATCTATAGTAAGACCTGGGAGGAGCTCCTGCACCACCTAAGGCAAACATTTGAAAGATTAGGGAAAGCTGGGCTCACCCTAAACCCAGAAAAATACCATCTAGGCTACAAAGAAACCTGATACTTGGGGTTTTGGGTTGGTAAGGGGGAGATCAAACTAGAACAGAGAAAGGTGGAGACCCTGAAGCAGATAACCCACCAAGACAAAGACATTCACTCTTTCCTGGGGTTGGCAGGATGTTACCAAAGGTTTATCCATCACTTCTTCACTAATGCCCAACCCCTAACAGATCTAACTAGAAAAACAGAGCCCTTCAAGATATGGTGAACAGAAGAACGCCAGGCATTTGAAACAATAAAATATGCCTTACGTGCTAAGGGGACCAGATTTTTATCAACCATTTGTGGTACAAATAGATGTATCCAATGTAGGTTTAGGTGCAGTGCTGATTCAAAACCATGAAGGAATGGACCACTCAGTAATCCATTTGTCAAAGAAACTCCTCCCATGAGAACAAAAATATAGCGCTATCAAGAAAGAAGCCTATGCGTTAAAATGGACAATCGATGCATTGTGTATATATGTCTATGGAGATTCTCAGTCATCCAGGTCATGGTTGTCCCAAAGGTGCTTTTTCAAGAGGCAACTGGACTTTCTTATTTTCTTTGAAGATGTTTCGCTTCTCATTCTCATTCAGCTCTGACTGGATGGTGAGGAATGGAAGGATTTATATTCCTCACAGACAGCTGGTCATTTGCATTCTTTCTTAGAGTCATTGAGGCCATTGGAGGTTTATCTGTGTCCTCAGGGTCACCTGAGTAGCACAAATGGGTGTGGAGCCTTCTTGGAACTGTTGAAAGAACTGTGTTGTAGACTGAAGATAGATGATGTCGTATCCCTCCCCCTCTGTTGAGAGAGGGCTGTTCAATTTTGACATGTTGTTGTTAGTTGCGAAGTCATGTCCGACCCATCGTGACCACATGGACAACGTTCCTCCAGGCCTTCCTGTCCTCTACCGTCTTCTGGAGTCCATTTAAGCTCATGCCTACTGCTTCAGTGACTCCATCCAGCCACCTCATTCTCTGTCATCCCCTTCTTCTATTGCCCTCAATCTTTCCCAGCATTAGGCTCTTCTCCAGTGAGTCCTTCCTTCTCATTAGGTGGCCAAAGTACTTGAGTTTCAACTTCAGGATCTGGCCTTCTAAAGAGCAGTCAGGGTTGATCTCCTCTAGGACTGACCAGTTTGATCGCCTTGCAATCCAGGAGACTTGCAGGAGTCTTCTCCAGCACCATAGTTCAAAGGCCTCAATTCTTTTGCGCTCAGCCTTTCTTATGGTCCAACTTTCACAGCCATACATTGCAACTGGGAAAACCATGGCCTTGACTATACATACTTTTGTTTGCAGGGTGATGTCTCTGCTTTTTAGTATGCTGTCTAGATTTGCCATAGCTTTCCTCCCCAGGAGCAAGCGTCTTTTAATTTCTTGGCTGCAGTCCCCATCTGTGGTGATCTTGGAGCCCAGGAAGGTAAACTCTGTCACTACCTCCATTTCTTCCCCATCTATTTGCCAGGAATTGAGAGGGCCGGATGCCATGATCTTGGTTTTCTTAATGTTGAGTTTTGACATAGATGGCCTCTTTGACCCCTCTTTCAAACCAGTGGTTCTCTCTGTCCAAAATGTGGACTTTGCTGTCTTCAAAAGAGTGCCCTTTGTCTTTTAAATGCAGATGGACTGCTGAATCTTGTCCTTATGGGTTTTTTCTCCTATGTTGTGCCATGCGTTTATGAAGTGGTTGTTTTGTTTCCCTAATGTACAGATCTGTCTCACTGCATTGTACTGCATATACCACGTTGCTCAGTTTGTGTCTGGGTGTTTTATCCTTGGGGTGGACAACGTTCTACCTTAGTGTATTCCTGGGTTTAAAGTGTGCATGTATATTGTGTTGGCTGAAGATCCTCCTGAGCTTTTCAGATATTCTTACAACATATGGAATGACAACATTACTTTGTTTATTGTTCTTGTGAACTATAAAGCTTCCTCCTTCTGTTACGTATTCAAGATGGACAGTGATTAATATTTATATGTTACTTATATGTAAGGGTGTAGGTCTATACATATATTGTATATAGTATGTTTAAATGTGTTATGTATGTGTACACTTTGAGAGCAAGCAACTAAATTTCATTTTTAATGTGTGCCATTGTGCCCACAGTAAAAAATGACAATAAAGTTTATCTATTCCTATTCTATTCTATTCTATTCTATTCTATTCTATTCTATTCTATTCTATTCTATTCTATTCTATTCTATTCTATTCTATTCTATTCTATTCTATTCTATTCTATTCTATTCTATTCTATTCTATTCTATTCTATTATTTTCTTTGTCTGTTATGGAGCAGCTCCTGCTGTGTCTTTTTGGGGATTTGATGAAGGTCCACTTGGGATAGCCACACGTTTTGAGGGCTTCCTTGATGTATTTTAGTTTTTTCTTTTCCATCTTTGCTGGTAGGCAGGCCTTCAGCTCAGTGGTGTAGGGTTCTTATAACTCCCATTTTGTGGTCCAGAGAGTTGTGAGAATCAAAATGTAAATATTGATCTCTGTGTGTGGGTTTTCTGTAAACTTCAATGTTAAGGCTTCTGTCTTCCTTAATGTGTACTGCACAGTCCAGGAAAGCTAGACTATTTTCCTTAACATCTTCACGTGTGAATTTGATTCCACCGAGTTGATATGTTTGGTGAATGCTTCCAATTCCTGTGTTTTGATCTTGACTCAAAGTATCGTCCACATACTTATACCAGTGAGTGGGTGGAATTCCTGTGAAGGAGTTTAGGGCTTTGGTTTCTACCTCTTCCATGTATAGATTGGCCACAATGGGGGACGCAGGTGAACCCATTGCGCAGCCATGTTTTTGTATGTAGAAACTGTCCCTAAAATGAATGGAATATAATATAAACTTTTCAGGAAACATGGACGATAATAAGCATGTCCCATGTTTTCCCGAAAATAAGCCCTACCCTGAAAACACTATCCACAACACTATCCATCACCGCAGGACCCTTCCCCTGGGGCTGACGATCTGGGTGGAGCCATGAAGGTAACCAGGTGTGGAACTCTTGGACCAGTGCGGGAGCATGCACGTGGGCCGCATCCTCCCACGTGAAGTCCTCCGGTACGTAGCCCTTCCATTCAATGAGGTACTGGAAGCGGCCCTTTAGCCATCGGAAGTCGCAGATGCCTTATATTCGGTGACCTTATATTCGGTGGTGCCGTCATCACGCGCCTCCGGGGGAGGATGTTCCAGTTGATTGAGTGGGCAGGCTGGCTGCTCCAGGATCAGGAGAGGGTGATGGAAGACTGGGTGGACTTTTAAGAAGTGTGGCAAAGTCAGCTGATAGGCCACCAGATTGATGACGGCCTCAACAGTAAAGGGGCCTAGAAAGCGATGGTCCAGCTTCCTAGCCAGTCAATTGGATGGGAGGTGTTTAGTGGACAACCATACCCGATCGCCCACGGCTAAAGCTGGCGTGTCCCATTGGGACCAGTCTGCAACCTTTTTGTAGTCCTCCTTGGCTTTGTCCGGCTGTCGCCGGATTAAGCAGTGGACCACCTGTATCTCAGCAAGATAATCCTTGGCTGTGGGTACTGGGGAGTCAACCGGCATGAGAGGGAACAGCCAGGGGTGGTAACCCACATTGGTGAAGAATAGAGTCATACTTGTGGAGATATGCTGGGACTTGTTAAAGGTGGACTTGGTCACCGCTAAATAGTTCACCCAGTCATCCTGTTTTTGGTTGATAAAACAATGCAGGTACTGCTCCAGGATTGCTATGACCTTCTCTGTCCCTCCATCCGATTCCGGGTGGTAGGCTGAGGACAGGCACACCTGAACTTCGAGGGCCCGCAGCAGTTCCTTCCAAAACCGGGCCGTGAACTGTGTCCCTCTGTCCAAGATAACTTTGTCGGGCAGTCCATGTAGCCGGAAAACATGCTGGATGAAGAGCTGGGCTATGACATGGGCCATTGGAAGCCCGTGGCAGGGAATAAAGTGTGTCATTTTGGTCATGTCAACCACCACAAGGACCATAGTGAAGCCCGATGAAGGCGGCAAGTCCATCAGAAAGTCCCTGCAAATAGCCCCACAGGGCCTGTTGGGAGTTGGCAAGGAGTGCAGAAGACCCGGGGCCGCCCCCGTCACATGCTTGGCCTGCCAGCATCGACTGCAAGATGGAACATAGGCATGGATGTCGTGCCATAGGCGAGGCCACCAGAAGGTGCAGGAGACCAAATCCAATGTCTTAAACAGGCCGAAATGCCCCGCAGCGGGATCGTTGTGGCATTGAGATAACATGAGGCACTGAAATGGACCCACAGGGACATACAGCTGGTCACGGAACTGGAGGATACCATCCATGAATGTCCACAGGGAGTTTGGCCCCAACTCCAGCCATCATCGGTCGACCCACGCATCCTGTTGCTGGGCCTCCTGGATCCACACCTGCAAGTCCACTAGTTCCTGGACTGTCACAAGGGACTCCACGGACAAGATTGTCCAGAGTGGAGGCTTCTCCGTGCACACATATTCTGGTTTACGGGAAAGAGCGTCCGCTCTCTGATTGTGGCCACTTGGAATGTACGTAACGCGGAAATTGAACCAAGCAAAGAAGATGGACCATCGAATCTGATGCTGGTTCAATTTCCGGGCAGGCCTGCAGAAACTCCAAGTTCTTATGATTGGTGCGCACCTCAATCTGGTGCTGGGCCCCCTCCAGGTGATGCCTCCAGGCCTCAAACACCATCTTGATGGCCAGCAATTCTTTTTCCCATATTGTCAACGCTGCTAATATTGAATATTCTTGCTTTGACAAAATATGCAGAACTGTCTGGTATTTTTAGAGTTAATTCAGATGACAGAGAAAGGGAGGAGATTAGTAAGGAAAGCCTGGGAAAAGGAATGGAAGTGAATCTTTGCCCTCCATGTTAATTGGAAGACGTGAATCATGACCCCAAAATAGGGGAGGGGAAATGCCTGGAATGTTATGTGCAAAAGGAAGGGAAATTCAGATCTTGGCATCCATCATGCCATGCTGACATGCCTCTACACTAATAAAGGCTTTTTTTAGGTTAAACCATGCCTGAAAGTTCTTTGAAGTGTTTCATTAGTCAGACACATGACATCATGCCAAGATCTACAAATATTTTAAACCAATTAAGAGGTCCCGGACCTCAGTCACTATTCCCAATCTAAAGGGGATAGATGACAAAGATTTGGGGAAGATCTCATTATGGAAGGAGAAAGATGGCTTGAGGCCAACACCTCAGCAGCAGTAGCAGCTTCCCCAGGGAGTGGAGCGGCAGCCAACCAGCCAGGGGAGAAAGAACTCTGGCAGATCTCCCAGGTGAGAGCAAAGACTTCAAAAGCAGAATGGAGAGATAACGAAGTTTTGGGTGAGTTGCTGGAAAGATTTCAAAACCCAGAGGTGAAAAGCAGAAATCAATTCCTGGAGAGAGGAGCCTATACCCCTCCCATGGCCCAGCAGAAAGCCTGTCAGAACCTGTCTTCCCCTGCCAGGGACCCTAACCCTGAAGAGAGAGGGAAATCCAGTCTGAGGCATCTGCAGCAATGGGTAGATTGGGTTCCCCAGCAGATGGATGGTCAGCGATTTCTGAGCTTGCCACAACTAATAGAGGCCTTGTAACAGCTTGGGGTGGTACAGAAACCAGGAGATCAGCAGCTGGTGGGAGACCAACCACAGCAGGGAGATTGTCCACAGCCCCCAAACGTGCAACCCCTGGGCATAAATCTGCAGCCAGGATGGGGCCAGCAGCAACAGCCACAGTGTGGGCCCCAACAGCCTATAATTGCACCACTTTTCAGAGCAACCTTCGACGGGGACCCAGAGAAGCTGGTTTTTTTCCACAACCAAGTGCATTCTCATTTGAATTGCTGGGCCTATCTCTACCCAGACCCGGGGGCCATGGTCGATGTGATTGCGTCCAGCCTAGAGGAAGAAACATCCGAATGGCTGAACAATTTATATAATGAGCAAGCCCCCGAATTGGAGGATCCCCACCTCTTCCTCCTAGGGCTGAGGGAAAGATTTGAGGACCCATCTATTGGTCTTAAAGCAAGAGAACAGATCCACAAAATAAAACAATCCGGCAGGACTGCCCTGGAGTACGTGCAGGAATTTTGCAAGATAGCAGGTTGAATAGAGGGGTGGCCTGAACAATCCCTAATCCATCACTTCATTGAGGAATTAGATGATCACCTCTCTCAGGCCTGCATCTATCGAGCCATACCTGATCAGCTGCAAGAATGGTACCAGGCAGCAGTGAAGCTAGACGTTCAGCTCGCCCGCTATAAGAAGCCTCCCCCACCTGAATCCGAGCAGCCACCAGAGCAACCCAGACAGCAATCACCCATGAAAACCTCCAACTACTGCGATGGCTGAGAGACCCAGACCACCTGCAGGCCCGTCAAATAAGTGTTTTCAGTGTGAACAAGAGGGACATTGAGTGGCAACCTGTCCAGTTCCCTACCCCCGACTGCAGAGCAGACCGGAACCAGCGACGGAAAAGAAACCTGCTCAGCGGCTAACGAGAGAAAAATCCAACTGGGTCAGGCAAGAACCTGTTGCCAAGATTACACCCCCACACAGGAGGATGCCGGGACTCCGGGTGGACCCGCCCCTGCTCTACCCTCCTTTGACAGCAATGATGAAGGAGAGAACGACCCGATGGTGAGTTGACAAATCCCGCCTTTTTCACTGGCCGCCAAACTTATAATCCCTAGGTCTGGGGCACAAATGCACTTAAATGTGCTAATTGATTCTGAATGCACCCGCTGCATTATTAGTCTGCTGTTTGCCATGAAAATGGGCATACGGGCAAAACAGCTTTCCAAACCTTTGAGGTTGGAGCAAGCTGATGGCTCCCTGATGGGAGGGACTCTTGTCACACAGGTAACTGAGCCCTTACGCCTAGAAATAAGTGCGCACTGAGAGTTTATTCGCTTCCTAGTGGCTCCAAAAATGACTGAGACTGTGATCCTAGGGCTAGCCTGCTTAGACAAATGGAAGCCATTTATCTGGTGGGAGAAAGGAATGAGAACTGTGAGACTACCTATAGGGCCTAAACCTCCCGCTGATTCAACTGACGTTGCAGGACACCTTAGGCCACCCAATGAGTGAGCACACATGGCTGCCTCACCGCCGCCAGGCGAACCACTCATCCCCAATGAATACCGGGACCTGGTGGAGGCATTTAGTGAAAACGAATGTGATGCCCTACCCCCTCACAGACCCAATGACTGCTCCATCGAACTGGTGCCAGGAGCCAAACTCCCATGGCTGAGAATGTATGCTATGTCCCCCCTCGAAATGGAGGAGATGCAGCGATACATGAATAAAAACCTAGTGAGGGGGTTCATCGAATGGGCCAAATCTACCGTGGGAGCCCCTGTGATGTTCAAAGAGAAAAAAGTTGGATCTTTTCATCTCTGCGTAGACTATAAGGGTCTCAACACTGTGAGTGTGGAAAATAAATTCCCCCTCCCCCTCCTAAAGGACTTATTAACCCATCTGGCTAAGGGGAGTGTCTTCACTAAGTTAGACCTGAGAGGGGCATATTACCGGGTGAGAATAAAAGAGGGAGACGAGTGGAAAACTGCCTTCAGCTGTCCTATGGGGAGCTATCAGTTCAAAGTCATGCCATTTGGACTACAGGGGGCCCCAGCCGTATTTATGCAGTTGATTAATGAGGTCCTACATCAGCGGCTCTCAACCTGTGGGTTGGGGTCGAACAACCATTTCACGGGGGTCGCCAAACAACGCAGTCCGCCATTTTTTCCCCTTTTCCTTAGCTGTGCTACTCCCTCTTATTCTATTGGCTTTTGAAAGCCAATAGAATAGAATCTCTTGAATAGAGTCTAATTCTATTGGCTTTCAAAAGCCAATAGGAATTGTCCAGGCTATCTCTGCCCTGCTGAGCCCGCCAAAAGTCCCAGTCTGCAAACGGTGCTGCAAGTTGTCTGCAGCGAAGGTGAGCTATCAGCTAACTTTCCACCCCTCCCTGCTGAGCAACTACTAAAAATGTAAGTAAAAGAGGGCGAGGGGTGGGAGGTGGGAGGCCGGTGGGTGCAGGGAGGGCAGCTGGGGCACGTTGCGCCCGGCAGGTGCCTTACCTCACTTGGGCTGGGCAAGCTGGTGGCCCAGCCAGTGGTCGCTCTGCACCATCGCTGCTGCTTGCCGCGGCCGCCCAGGAGCGCCTGGGCCTGCCTGCTGCCCCCCCGAATGGGTGGCAGTGAAGGTAAGGCTAGCGGGGCAGCGGCGGGTGTAGGGAGGGTTTTTGGCATGTGTGGGGCCCGGCGGGTGTCTTACCTTCCTTGGGCTGGGCCAACTGGTGGCCCAGCCCATGGTTGCCCTGCGCCGTCGCTGCCGCGGCCGCCCAGGAGCGCCTGGGCCTGCCTGCCACTGCCCTGAACAGGTGGCAGTGAAGGTAAGGCTAGCGTGGCAGCGGCGGGTGTCTTACCTTCCTTGGGCTGGGCTAACTGGTGGCCCAGCCCATGGTTTCCCTGCGCCGTCGCTGCCGCGGCCGCCCAGGAGCACCTGGGCCTGCCTGCTGCCACCCCGAACGGGCGATGGCCTACGCCTCGGCCAGTGCAGGGGGCAGCACCATGCATGCGCGGCACAGGGGGTAGCACCACGCATGCGTGGCGTTCAACAGGTTGGGGGTCGCGGCCTTTAAAAGGTTGAGAACCACTGTCCTACATGATCACTTGTACAAACGGGTTTTGGTGTATCTCGATGATATCCTGATATACAGCACAAATATGACTGATCACATAAAGCTGGTGAGAGAAGTGTTAAAGAAACTATTGAATACCAAGCTTTATGCCAAATTGTCGAAATGTGAATTTCACCAGACCCGATTAGATTATCTTGGCTACAGAATTTCCAACGAGGGTATTGAAATGGATCCAGCCAAGGTGAAAGCTATAATCGAATGGCAGCCCCCAAAGACTCGCAAACAGCTACAGAGCTTTCTGGGTTTTGTCAACTTTTATCGTCAATTCATCCCCTGTTTTGCCGAGATTGCCCTACCCCTTACAGAACTACTCAAAACAGGCAAAGGAGGAGGGAAGCCATGACCGGGCCAACCACTAGCATGGACAATGGGCTGTCAAACAGCTTTTGAGAATTTAAAGAGACTATTTGCTGCTGAACCAGTCCTAAAGCACCCCTGCCCAGGGGAGCCCTTTGTGATTCAAGCCGATGTCAGCGATGTGGCAGTTGGAGCTGTGTTACTACAAAAGAACAAAAGTGGGGTCCTGCAACCCTGCACCTACACATCTAAGAAATTTACTGAAAGTGAGTGAAGATGGGCAATCTGGGAGAAAGAGGCCTTTGCGATTAGGTGGGCACTATTAAACTGGCGACACTATCTAGAAGGGAGCAAGGTGCCATTTGAAATATGGACAGATTACAAAAATCTAGAAGAACTGAAAACTCCCTGCAAATTGTCCCCAAAGAAAGTGCAATGGGCACAGTACTTTAACCACTTCAACTTCACTCTAAAGTACATACCAGGAGGAAAACCCTTCCTAGCTGATGCGCTATCCAGGTTACCCCAATACAAAAGCGAACGGGAGGAAAAGGTTTATTTGTCAACTAAATATTTACGCCTCAAATTGCCCAGCAAGAAATTGGGACCAAAATTCTTGGGGCCTTTTCCCATAGTAAGGATCATCGATCCAGTCACCGTAGAACTAAAACTCCCTAGACTTTTAGGGAGAATTCACCCAGTCTTCCATTGCAGCTTATTGAAACCTTATCGGGGCTCCACTTTAAGACCTCCCCTGAAGAAGGCACCTGGGCCCCTCGTAGTTGCGGGACAGACCCACTATGAAGTGAAACATATTCGTGACTCTAGAATTTTTAAAGGGAAATTGCAGTACCTAGTACAATGAAAGGGATACCCATTGTCTGAAGCCACCTGGGTGAAATCCAGTGAGGTTTAAGCTGACAGGCTCGTCAAAAGGTTTCATGCAAAATACCCCAACAAACCGAGAACTAGTCATTAACATATGCTTTTGTTTACATTACAGGATCTGTCCTTTTTTGTAAGGGGGGCCGGATGTCTACGCTGCTAATATTGAATATTCTTGCTGTGACAAAATATGCAGAACTGTCTGGTATTTTTAGAGTTAATTCAGATGACAGAGAAAGGGAGGAGATTAGTAAGGAAAGCCTGGGAAAAGGAATGGAAGTGAATCTTTGCCCTCCAGGTTAATTGGAAGATATGAATCATGACCCCAAAATAGGGGAGGGGAAATTCCTGGAATGTTATGTGCAAAGGGAGGGAAATTCAGATCTTGGCATCCATCATGCCGTGCTGACACGCCTCTACACTAATAAAGGCTTTTTTAGGTTAAACCATGCCTGAAAGTTCTTTGAAGTGTTTCATTAGTCAGACACATGACACATATGGTATAATTGTGCTTTTCCGGATTGAGTTTCCGGGAATAGGTGCAGGGAAAGAGGGTGCCACTGGGCACATGAGCCTGGAGTAGCACCACCCCCATAGTAATGTCAGATGCGTCGGCCTCCACAACAAAGTGATGGTGCGGGTTGGGATGTTTCAAGATAGACTCCATCATAAAAACTCACTTCAGACTCTCAAACGCTCCTTGTGTGAAGGTTCCGACTAATGAAACACTTCAAAGAACTTCCAGGCATGTTTATCCTAAAGCCTTTATTAACAGTGTTACAAATTGATGGCACACAACATTCCAGGCATTTCCCCTCCCCTATTTTGGGCTCATGACTCACATCTTCCAATTAACTTGGAGGACAAAGATTTACTTCCTTTCTGTTTCCTGGGCTTTCCCCCCTCCTCTGCTCTGCATTAACTCTCAAAATACCAGATAGTTTTGCATATTTTGTCAAAGCAAGAATATACAGTATTTGCAGCGTTGACATCTGCCCCCCCTTACAAGAAGGACAGATCCTGTAATGTAAACAAAAGCATAGGTTAATGACTAGTTTTCGGTTTGTTGGGATGTTTCACATGAAACCTTTTGACCAATCTGTCAGCTTTCACTTCCTTGGATTTCACCCAGGTGGCTTCAGACAACGGGTATCCCTTCCATTGTACTAGGTACTGCAATTTCCCTTTAAAGATTCTAGAGTCAAGAATACATTTCACTTCATAGTGGGTCTGTCCTGCAACTACAAGGGGCCCGGGTGCCTTCTTCGGGGGAGGTCTTAAAGTGGAGCCCCGATAAGGTTTCAACAAGCTGCAATGGAAGACTGGGTGAATTCTCCCTAAAAGTCTAGGGAGTTTTAGTTCTACGGTGACCGGATTGATGATCCTTACTATGGGGAAAGGCCCCAAGAATTTTGGTCCCAACTTCTTGCTGGGCAATTTGAGGCGTAGATATTTAGTTGACAAATAAACCTTTTCCCCAACTTTTAATATTCTTTGGGGAGCCCTCTTTTTATCAGCCTGCTTTTTATAGGTTTCAAAAGTCTTTTTTAAAGCAGTGTTTGTGTTTCTCCAAACTTCTTCCCACCCCCTCAACCACTGGGCAAGTGTCTGGGAAGAGGAGGGCAACTGAGGATATTCAGGTATTGGGCTGAACTCTTTTCCTGTGGCCACTCTGAAAGGTGTGTAGCCTGTGCTGCTGTGCACAGAATTATTGTATGCCACCTCTGCAAAAGGGAGATCAGTCCAGTTCGTCTGTTGGTAAGAAACGTAGCACCTAAGATATTGCTCCACCATTTTGTTAGTGGCTTCTGCAGCCCCATTGGTGGCCGGATGAAAAGCAGATGATAAACCTTGAGATGATCCAATTAATGTAAGGAAACTTCTCCAAAATATCACTGTGAACGGCACCCCTCTGTCTGAAATTATTCGCTTAAGGGCACCATGCAGTCGGTAGATATGTTTCAGGAACAATTTGGTTAGTCGTTGGGCAGATGGGAGTCCTTTGCAGGTGATGAAATGAGCCTGCTTCGAGAACAGGTCTATTACAGTCGAGATGACAGTATTTCCACTACTTTCATGTAGGTCTACTATAAAGTCCATAGCTATTTCTTCCCATGTTTGAGAAGGGTCTGCCATGGGCTGCAGTAACCCAGGGGTTTTTCCTGGGATTCTTTTCATTGTGGCACATACAGTACAGCTTTTTACATAGTTCTCCACATGCCTTTTCAGCCCCGGCCACCAAAATTGCCGGCGGGTGAGGTGTAGGGTTTTCAAATATCCAAAGTGTCCAGCTTGTTTTACATCATGGCTGTGTTTGAGAGCATTAAGACGGAGGGCTTCTGGCAAATATAGTTTCCCCCCTTTGTAAGCAAACCATCCCTGCACGTTAGGGAGGCTTGATTATCTTTGAACCATTGGTCGGTGAGGAGCTCTCCTTTTATTTTCTTTACTCCAGGGTCATCAGGATTGGGGACCCTGCGAGGGGTAAGTTGAGTGGCAGTTTGTGGATTGGGGATAATTGCCTTGTTAACCTCCTCCCGTTCACTCTTCTATTGGGGTAACCTGGATAGCGCATCAGTTAGGAAGTTCTTTCCTCCTGGTATGTACTTTAGAGTGAAGTTGAAGCGGTTAAAGTACTGTGCCCACCGCATTTGCTTTGGGGACAATTTGTGAGGAGCTTTCAGTGCTTATAGATTTTTGTGATCTGTCCATACCTCAAATGGCACCTTGCTCCCTTCTAGATAGTGTCCCCAGTTTAATAGCACCCATCTAATTGTGAAGGCCTCTTTCTCCCAGATTGCCCATCTCCGCTCGGTCTCAGTAAATTTCTTAGATGTGTAGGCGCAGGGTTGCAGGACACCACTTTTGTTCTTTTGCAGTAACACAGCTCCAACTGCCTCATCGCTGACATCGGCTTGAATCACAAAGGGCTCCCCTGGGCAGGGGTGCTTTAGGACTGGTTCAGCAGCAAATAGTCTCTTTAAATTCTCAAAAGCTGTTTGACAGCCCATTGTCCATGCTAGTGGTTGGCCCGGTTGTGGCTTCCCTCCTCCTTTGCCTGTTTTGAGTAGTTCTGTAAGGGGTGGGGGTGATTGCTGTCCAGGTAGCTCTGGTTGCTGCTCGGGTTCATGTGGGGGAGGCTTCATTTAGTGAGAGAGCGTAACATCTAGCTTCACTGCTGTCTGGTACCACTCCTGTAGCCGATCAGGTACTTCTCGATAGATGCAGGCCTGAGAGAGGTGATCGTCTAATCCCTCGATGAAGTGATGGATTAGGGACTGCTCAGGCCACCCCTCTATTCGACCTGCTATCTTGCGGAACCCTCGCACGTACTACAGGGCAGGTCTGCCAGCTTGTTTTATTTTGTGGATCTGTTCTGCTGCTTTGAGGCCTATGGATGGGTCCTCAAATCTTTCTCTCAGTCCTAGGAGGAAAAGGTGGGGATCTCCCAATTCGGGGGCTTGCTCATTATATAGATTGTTCAGCCATTCAGATGCTTCTCCCTCTAGGTTGGACGGAATGACATCGACCATGGCACCTGGTTCTGGGTAGAGATAGGCCCAGTGATTCAAGTGAGAACGCACCTGGTTGAGAAAAAATATCAGCTTCTCTGGGTCCCCATTGAAGGTTGCTTTGAAGGGAGGTGCAAACACAGGCTGTTGCTGCTGGTCCCATCCTGGCTGCAGATTTATGCCCAGGGGTTGCACGTTCAGGGGCTGTGGCCAATCTCCCTGCTGTGGTCGGTCTCCCACCAGCTGCTGATCTCCTGGTTTCTGCACCACCGCAAGCTGTTGCAAGGCCTCTATTAGTTGTGGCAAGCTCAGTAATCGCTGACCATCCATCTGCTGGGGAACTCAATCTACCCATTGCTGCAGATGCCTCAGACTGGAATTCCCTCTCTCTTCAGGGTTGGGGTCCCTGGCAGGGGAAGACAGGTTCTGACAGGCTTTCTGCTGGGCCATGGGAGGGGTATAGGCTCCTCTCTCCAGGAATTGATTTCTGCTTTTCACCTCTGGGTTTTGAAATCTTTCCAGCGACTCACCCAAAACTTTGTTATCTCTGCATTCTTCTTTTGAAGACTTTGCTCTCGGCTGGGAGATCTGCCAGAATTCTCCCTCGGCTGGCTGGCTGCCGCTCCACTGATTTGTATTTGTCTGCCAAAATTCATCTTCCCACAGCATGCTGTCTTCAAGCAAACTCCCTTTTCTCATGATAGATTTTCTTCCCCTGAATCTTTACCAGCTCCTCTCAAGCTTAGAGGCAGTGGACGGAGTTCAGGAGCCCAGGTCGTTTGAAAAGGATGTAGATTCTGGCATGATGTCAAGGTTCCGACTAATGAAACACTTCAAAGAACTTCCAGGCATGTTTATCCTAAAGCCTTTATTAACAGTGTTACAAATTGACGGCACATCATGGATGTCTGCCAGAATGTGAATTCCTCTTCCCTTTGCATACAACATTCCAGGCATTTCCCCTCCCCTATTTTGGGGTCATGACTCACATCTTCCAATTAACTTGGAGGACAAAGATTTACTTCTTTTCTGTTTCCCAGGCTTTTCCCCCTCCCTCCTCTGCTCTGCATTAACTCTTAAAACACCAGATAGTTTTGCATATTTTGTCAAAGCAAGAATATACAGTATTTGCAGCGTTGACACCTTGCTCCACAGCACTCCAGTGGAAAGAAGTCCGTTTCTGCAGAAGCCAAGAACCCAGGGATGAAAGTCCAATACTAATTGGTGAAGCCCAGGACCCATTGAACGTCCTTGGCCCTACAGGAGGCTACCAGTTCCATAACGCCTCCACCTTGCCGGGCTCCATGGCTATGCCCTCGGGGGAGATGCGGTGAACTAGGAAGTCGATGGTAGTCTGGAAGAACTGGCATTTCTCCAGCTTGGTGTAGAGCTGGTGCTCCCAAAGCCATTGCAGAACCAACCAGAGGTGTTGTTGATGGCTCTCCTGGGATGGGGAGTAAATCAAAATGTCGTCCAAATAAATGACGACAAACCGGTCTAATAGGTCCCGGAAAATATCATTCATGAAATGCTGGAAGACGGTGGGGGCATTGGTCAAGCCAAACCACCTGACCGTGTACTCAAAATGCCTATAC
Source organism: Bothrops alternatus (assembly GCA_034064705.1). NCBI lineage: Eukaryota > Metazoa > Chordata > Lepidosauria > Squamata > Viperidae > Bothrops > Bothrops alternatus. Next base: position 6,581,030 of record JARGCV010000004.1, on the reverse strand, counting down.
CGAGTACGAAACACCATCTTCCACTCGTCTCCAGCCCGGACCCGGACCAGATTGTATGCCCCCCATAGGACCAGTTTGGTGAAGACTCGAGCCTCCTGGAGCCATTCTAAAAGTTCCGAGATGAGGGTTAGCGGGTACCTGTTGTGCACCGTGATGGAGTTAATTTTGCGGTAATTGCAAAATTGTCTCAATTCCACCGATTTCTTCTTAACAAACAGCATGGGGGCGGCCAGTGGGGAAGCAGAAGACCAAATGAAACCCCGCACCAAGTTTTTCGCCAAAAAGTCCTGCAGCATGGCCAGTTTGGGCTTGGACATGGCTTAAATGCAGCCAACCGGAAGTGGGGCATCAGGGAGCAAGTCTATTGGGCAATAGTAAGGCTGATGTGGGGGCAGTTGGTCTGCGTCTTTTTCACTGAAGACGTCAGCAAAGTCAATCAGTTTAGATGGCAGGGCTGCCCTGGCGAGACTTGGGACTTGGGCCGTACATACTTGGTGGTGATGGCCAGCACATTGCTGGCTCAGGAACACAATGAGGTTCTGGGACCAATAGAACAGTGGGTCGTGCTCCCAAAGCCAGTCCATGCCTAGGACCACTGGAAAATGCAGGTCGGAGGCGATGTAAAATTGGATAGCCTCCTCATGTGTGCTAATACGCATCCGCAGTGGTTGCATGGTGGCTGTAATTGGGCCAGACCGCAGCAACTGGCCATCAATGGTCTCCACAAGGAGCGGGGGAGACACCGGGTACTGCAGAAGTGACCATTTGGCAGTGAAAGTGCCATCTATAAAGTTCAAGGTAGCCCCTGAGTCTATCAGGGTGTGAGCTAAAATACCACGTTACTGGCCTGGCAGAAGCAAGCGTGTGGCTAGAATCAAATGCTGGGGCTGTTCCTCAGTCGGGGGTACCGGAGGACTCTAGCCTGTTTGTTGAGAGACCTGATCTAAGGCACCCCATATGTCAGGCTGTAGGCATTTCCCGACAAATTATGCAGGGTGAATGCGATGGGCCCAGCCGTCACCGCCCCTCGCTTCTTCTTGGGGCAAGAAGCTGCCATATGTCCCGACTCCCCACAATACAGGCACAGCCCCCCCCAATGCTGTCTGTTCCTCTCTTCTGCAGAGAGGTGAGGTCTGGTGGCCCCGAGCTCCATGGGCTCCTCCCGTGGAGTGGGGTCCTCGCGCCAGACGGGGCAAACAGGCCTCCTAAGGGGCACAGTGTCTTTTCTGCTGCTGCAGCCATGCATCTATTCATAGGCATAAATGGATGTTTGTTGAGAGTGGGCAGCATGTCGACGCTGGCCAACTTGTTGAGGATCCCCTCTGACAGCCCATCCTGGAAGACATCCATCAGTGCCGCCTCGTTCCAGGTGGTGTCCTGGTTGAGCAGCTTGAACTCACTGATGTAGTCAGCGTCCGCTGCCCGTTTCAGGGCCTTGAGGTGTCTGCTGGCCATCTGTGCCTTTACAGGGTCCTCATACATGAGGCAAAGTTGTGTGCAGAACCCCGAAAAGTCATCCAGCAGCGGACTGGCCTAGGTGAGAAGGGGGGGTGGCCCACTGGGCTGCAGCTCCTGACAGAAGGATGAGCATGAACCCCACCTTGGTCCAGTCGGTGGGGAAGTCCTCTGCCTGCAGACTCATATAAAGTTGGCATTGTCCAAAAAACGCCATGAACTGGGCCTGCATCCCATTGAATTTATCCAGCATAGCAACGGGGCATTTGCTCCAGGGGCATGGCGCGGCCACAGCCTGAAGCTGAGCCAGCTGTGTTGAGAGCATGGCTACTTGTTGCATCAGCTGTGCATTCTCTGCCTGGAGTTGCTCCATGTTGTAAGTTTGGGTGACAGACAAACTGTTCTGACCCGGCTCCCCGAACACAACAGACGCACCAATACTATTGCTCAGTAGTAGTAACTGTGAGAGGGATCTTGGAGTCCTAGTGGACAATCACTTAAATATGAGCCAGCAGTGTGCTGCAGCTGCCACAAAAGCCAACACAGTGCTAGGCTGTGTTAACAAAGGGATAGAATCAAGATCACGTGAAGTATTAATACCAATTTACAGTGCCTTGGTAAGGCCACACTTGGAATTCTGCATCCAGTTTTGGTCACCACGATGTAAAAAGGATGTTGAGACTCTGGAAAGAGTACAGAGAAGAGCAACAAAGATGATTAGGGGACTGGAGGCTAAAACATATAAGGAACGGTTGCTGGAATTGGGTATGTATAGTTTACTGAAGAGAAGGATGAGGGGGGACATGATAGCAGTGTTCCAATATCTCGGGGGCTGCCACAAAGATCCTCTCTGCTCTCCTTGCTCTAGGATCAGGTGGGGAGGGGCCTTGCTCCTCGCCTGAACTCTGCCTTCCCTGTTCCAAACCTGAAGGGCCCTGGCCTGCCTCAGCCTGCTCCTCCCTACAGTCCTCCGAAGCCACAGACACCCCCACCTGGGCCTCAACAGGGAACTCCATGTCTTCCTTGGAGTCAGGTTCGGACAGAGGCATGACAGGTATCTTTTTATACTTGCCATACAGGCCGGCCGATGGAAGCGCATGGCACCGTGGAAGCGAAAATGCTTTCTGGTGGTTTGCTGACTCCAACTAGCTAAGATAACTGGCAGGAGTAACAACATATCTAATAGAGTCTGGAGCCAGAAACAACGGAGCTAGCCCTAAGTCCGCTTGCCTCTCGATGTCCTCTACCCTTTGTCGCAAGGTTTGTTTTGCTTGGTCATAGTCCAATTTGAGTATTGAGGCTGGAGAGAAGTCTAGTTTGGCAAGGTTGGACTTGACTGCCTTGATCCATGATGAGGAAAATTTGTCTTGGAGGATTAATGGAGCAAGGCCTTGTGGAAAGAAATTAAGCTTTAGCCAGATATTTAAAGAAGCTATACAGATTCTTGCTTTGACTATTATCAATCTTGTCTCCAGGTGCAGAAGTGCATTTGAGACACAATGCAACATCTGGAGAATTGCTCTAATAAATTTGGATTGAACTCTTTCCAATGGTGTGAAACACGATGCTGATGGTCTGAGCAAGGTACCGTACAGAAGTTGTGGTAGCAACTTGACCAGAAAGAGCTTAATTGCGGCTGGAACATTTTTATTTATTTATTTATTTATTTTACGATTTTTATACCGCCCCCCTCCCGAAGGACTCGGGGCGGTGTACAGCCCAATTAAAAACATTAAGATACAAAAGGTAAAATTATTAAAAATAAATTAAATAATTTGGCCCAATCATTTAAAAACCCAATTACCTAAAAGTAATTTGGTCCAATCATTTAAAACCAATGCTATCTTAAAACTCAATCCCCTAAAAAACAATTATGGCCTTGTTGGAACTGGAGCTACTATCCCAGGCCGGCTTGTCGAAATAAATATGTCTTTAATTCTCGACGGAAGGAACGCAATTCCGTCAACGTACGGAGTTCGGGGGGGAGCTCGTTCCAAAGCGTTGGAGCTCCCACAGAGAAGGCCCTCCCCCTGGGGGTCACCAGCCGACATTGTCTAGCCGACGGCACCCTGAGGAGACCGACTATGTGGGAGCGTACCGGACGGCGGGAGGTATTTGCTGGCAGAAGGCGGTCCTGTAAATATCCGGGTCCAATGCCATGGAGCGTTTTAAAGATGGTCACTAACACCTTGAAACGCACCCGGAAGGCCACCGGCAACCAGTGCAGCTCGCGCAGGAGCGATGTTACATGGGCGCGCCATGGCACTCCGGTCACTACCCGCGCGGCCGCATTCTGGGCCAGCTGAAGCCTCCGGGTGCACCTCAAGGGGAGCCCCATGTAGAGAGCATTACAATAGTCCAGCCTGGAAGTGACGAAGGCATGAGTAACTGTGCATAGCGAGTCCCGGTCTAGGAAGGGACGCAACTGGCGTACCAGGCGAACCTGATAGAACATCCTCCCAGCCACGGCCGCCAGATGGTCCTCTAAAGACAGCTGTGAATCCAGGAGGACTCCCAAATTGCGAACCCTTTCCGCGGGGGCCACTGTTTCGCCCCCAACAGAGAACGAAGGAATCAATTGACTAAACCGGGACGACGGTAGCCACAGCCACTCGGTCTTGGAAGGGTTGAGCTTGAGTCCGTTCTTCCCCATCCAGACCCGCACGGCCTCCAGGCATTGGGTCAGCACGGCAAGAGCATCATTGGGGTGGTTCGGCGTGGAAACGTACAGCTGAGTATCATCAGCGTACAGATGGTACTCCACACCAAAACCACGGATGATCTCACCCAGCGGTTTTACATAAATGTTGAACAGTAGGGGCGAGAGGACCGACCCCTGAGGTACCCCACATACAAGGGGTCTCGGGGTCGACCTCTGACCCCCTGTCAACACAGACTGCATCCGGCCGGAGAGGAAGGAGGCGAACCACCACAAAACAGTGCCCCCTATACCTAACCCATCCAACCGTTGCAGCATGATACCATGATCAATGGTATCAAAAGCCGCCGATAGGTCCAATAGCACCAGAGCAGAGGAACAACCTCTGTCCCGGGCCCGCCAGAGGTCATCCACCAACGCGACCAATGCTGTTTCCGTGCTGTAGCCAGGCCTGAAGCCCGACTGGTGTGGATCCAAGTATAACGATTCCTCCAGGTGTTGTGGGAACTGTCTGGCAACCACGCTCTCGACAACCTTCGCAAGAAAGCGAAGGCTGGAGACAGGACGATTATTTGATAAAACAGCTGGATCCAGGGTAGGCTTCTTAAGGAGGGGCCTCACTACCACCTCTTTCAGGGTGGCAGGGAAGACACCCTCCCTTAAAGAAGCATTAATAATTACCTGGAACCAGCCTCGTACCACCTCCCGGGATGCCAGCACCAACCAGGAGGGGCACGGGTCCAATGAACAAGTGGTCGCCCTAAGTCCCCCGAACAACCTGTCCATGTCCTCGGATGTCACGGGGTCAAACTCAGCCCAGATAACAGTCTCAAGACCAGACTCCGTCTCTCCCACCGGACACACCCAGTTGAAATCAAAGCCTTCCCGTATCTGAGCGATTTTATCATGCAGATATTTTCCGAAATCCTCAGCTCTACCCTCTAAGGGGTCTCCTCTCACCTCCTGATGAAGGAGGGAGCGGGTCACCCTAAACAAGGAGGCTGGGCGGTTATCTGATGACGCGATAAGAGCAGTGAAGTAAGAACACTTCTCTGCTTTTATCGCCGCTAGGTAGGACCTAATATGGTCTCTTACCAGTGTTCGGTCAGATTCGGCAAGTCTCGATCTCCAACTGCTCTCTAGGCATCTTTTCCGGCGTTTCATCTCTCTCAGCCCCTCATTATACCAAGGGGCCGATCGAGACGCACGCCGAATCAGAGGCCGCAAAGGCACGACCCGGTGTAGAGCGCCGGCCGCAGCCCTATCCCAGGCTGCCGTCAGCTCTTCGACTGAGTCGTGTATCCGAACCTCAGCCCTGAGCTCTCGGCTGGTGGAATGCAAGGAAACCCGGTGGGCACATTTCCACCAGAGGGACACCGCCCTCTGGTCCCAACCAGGTCTCTGTTATACCCGCCAGATCTGCTCCCCCCTCCAAAATTAAATCTTGAATGAGGGGGGCCTTATTTACCACAGACCTGGCGTTGCACAGCACCAGCCTACAGCCAGGGCCCTGTGGTTCTGGATAACCCCGAGAACCGGTTGAGCCTTGGGGGTCGGAGCACACAACCACTCGTAAGCAGTGGGTGTGCACTCCCTTATTATGATACGGCCCCCTGCTCCCGCTATACCTGCCCCTCCCGCTTACGGTACTAATAGGAACTAAATTAGCCTTAATCAACCCCCCATCCGCACCCTCAGGACTCCGTCACCTTCTGTTGCCTGGCCTGTCTTCTTGCTCCCTTCCAACAATTCCTTCTCCCACCCTAGACACCCCTTCCCCACCCCTTCCCTCCCTTAAAACTTTCATTAAAAACTTGTTTAAAAAACCCCAAAGCCCCTTATTTAATACATGCCATCTCTCAGGACTCCAAAGTCCGTCCTCGAGATAGGCCCTTGGTAAAGCAGAGGGCCATGATTGCGAGAGAGGGGAATCTCGCAATGCAAGAAGAGTCCTTCTCGAGTAGGCAGCCAGTCAGATAAAGTGCATCGATGGGGTCTGGCTAGAGAGCCAGGCAGTCCAATCTCAACGACGTTGCTTCCCTCACCTCCAGGTCCATGCCGCTCCTTCAACACTTGCGGTTCTCTGCTGTCCTCCCAAACTACCAACTCGCATGATGGTGGGGGGGTATGCCAAACTCTTCCTTTTGCGGCGGTCTCCCAACGCCAACGCCAACGCCTCTCATCTACCTTCCCAGCCATTCACTCATGTGGTAGTAGGGAGGGAGGAAGGGGCCAAGCTGTTCCCTTTCACGGTGGCCTCCCAAAGCCAGAAGCCTCTCAGCAGTCCCTTCGCAGATCGTCTGCTCGCATAATGGGAGGGAGGGGGAGGGGAGGGAGCCGCCGCTAAACTCCTCTCTTCCGCGGCGGCCTCCCACCCAGACTCCCTGCAGGCTCCTCGCATGATGGTGGGGGGGGCAAACTCTTCCTCTTGCTGAGGTCTCCCAATGCCAACGCCAACGCCTCTCAGCTACCTTCCCAGCCATTCACTCATGTGGTAGTAGGGAGGGAGGGAGGGGCCAAGCTGTTCCCTTTCACGGTGGCCTCCCAAAGCCAGAAGCCTCTCAGCAGTCCCTTCGCAGATCGTCCGCTCGCATAATGGGAGGGAGGGGGAGGGGAGGGAGCCGCCGCTAAACTCCTCTCTTCCGCGGCGGCCTCCCACCCAGACTCCCTGCAGGCTCCTCGCATGATGGTGGGGGGGGCGCCAAACTCTTCCTCTTGCTGAGGTCTCCCAACGCCAACGCCTCTCAGCTACCTTCCCAGCCATTCACTCATGTGGTAGTAGGGAGGGAGGGAGGGGCCAAGCTGTTCCCTTTCACGGGGGCCTCCCAAAGCCAGAAGCCTCTCAGCAGTCCCTTCGCAGATCGTCCGAGTCTGGCCTCCCACCCAGACTCCCTACATACAGTAGTTTCCTCCCTTTGTGCAGAAAAATTTGAGGATGGCATTTACTGATCTTTGGCCAGAGGCAGCCGCATATTCTCCATGTGATTTTCTTGAGCCAGTGGCATATATGACCACCCCTAGGTACTTAAAGGTTAAAGCAGCGGTTCTCAACCTGTGGGTTGCGACCCCATTTGGGGTCGAACGACCATTTCACGGGGGTCGCCAAACAATGCAGTGTGCCATTTTTCCCCCTTTTCCTTAGCTGTGCTACTCCTTCTTATTCTATTGGCTTTTGAAAGCCAATAGAATAGACTCTCTTGAATAGAGTCTAATTCTATTGGCTTTCAAAAGCCAATAGGAATTGTCCATGCTGTCTCTGCCCTGCTGAGCCCGCCAAAATCCCAGTCTGCAAATGGTGCTGCAAGTTGTCTGCAGCGAAGGCGAGCTGTTTAGAAGTTTCCACCCCTCCCTGCTGAGCAACTACTAAAAATGTAAGTAAAAGAGGGCCAGGGATGGGAGGTGGGAGGCCGCTGGTCACAGGGAGGGTTGCTGGCGCGTGTGGGGCCCGGCGGGTACCTTACCTCCCTTGGGCTGGGCCAGCTGGTGGCCCAGCCGGTGGTTGCCCCGCACCATCGCTGCCCCTTGCCAGCTACACCTCGGTCGGTGCAGGGGTGGCACCACACATGTGCGGCGCTCCTGGGCAGGGAAAGTCCTCGACTTACCACTGGTTGGGAAGTCCTCGACTTACAACCGGTTGGGGGTCGCGGCATTAAAAAGGTTGAGAACCACTGGGTTAAAGGCTCTATATTATAACCATTAAGATACCATGAGTAGAGTTTTGGCCTTTTTGCAAAAGCCATAACCTTTGTTTTCTTGTAGTTTAATACCAGTTTATTGTACTTGTAATACTGGACGAGGTCTTGCAAGGCTCTTCTAAGGCCTATTGGTGTACTGGAGAGGATCACAGTGTCATCTGCAGAGAGCAGCAGGGCGATGCTTCTGTCACCTATTTTTTGGGGGTGGTAATTTGGTTTATTTAACCATTTTACCATGTCATTTATATAAAAGTTGAAAAGCAAGTGGGCCAAAATGCACCCGTTTAACCCCCTTTTGAGTTTCAACTGACCTCGAGAGGGACCCTTGCATGTTGCACCTCACCTTGAGGGATGTTTTAGTGTGTAAGGCACGAAACAAATGGAGAATACTGTGATCAATTGAAGAAGCTTCCAGCTTCTCCCATAGCTTAGTCCTTGTAACTGTATCAAAAGCTGTCTTGAGATCTATAAAGGCAGCATATAATGATATAGCTCTATTTTATACATATTTTTCAATAAAATGGTGGAGAACTAAGCGCTGATCTATGGTGCCTCTCCCCTCTCTAAACCCGGCTTGCTCTTCAGCAATCAAGTTCTCAAGATCCAGCCACTCCTACATGTTAGGCGTAGAGTTTGCTGATTATATTTAGCAGACTTGTTGGCCTGTAATTGGCAAGGTCAGCTCTCTTTCCCTTTTTATAAATTGGGACCACAATTCCCAAGCCCCAATCCTCTGGGACATGGCCAGTGGAGTCTATATAGGTGAATAGCGCTTCCAGGACTGGTATCCACCACTCCATATTGTTCTTTAGTAGTTCAGCAGAAATGAAGTCAGCTTCTGGAGCCTTCCCAGTCCTTAGTTGGCCAATGAGGGATTTAATTTCAGACTCTGAAACTGGAGGCCAGTCAGGTAAATCCTTCATTGTATACCTTATTCTCTCACTGGAGGGTTCTTCATACATTCTCCAGCAGTGGAGTTCCCAGGTTGTAGGAGGTATATGGGAGTCTAATGTGGTATAGATTATTTCAGAGTGGCAAGCTATTAGATGCCAGAATAAAGAAGAGTTCTTTTGCTTTGCTGCCTGAATAAGCTGATCCCAGGAAGACCTTGTGTCTTGTCTCTTCTTGAATTCAATCAGTTGCTTAAATTGTTTTTTGAGTGTTATGTCAAGCTAAGAATCTGGCTGCTTTTAAGACTGCTGTGTGCCTTTAGCTTGCCTACAGAGCATGGAGGGGGGATGGAGAAACAGGCTTCCTGCCTTTTCATTAAAGCCATCTTTCACTTTCTAACTTGCCGCTATGATTCAACCCATTAAAGATAACATTAGAGGACACTTTGAGTCTGGTGTGTTTCTTGGTGAGGATTTCAGGTGGAGGATGACACTAAGATGGCAATGTACAAAGGGGTCCTGACCCCCTGCCCCTCTCCGATAGTTATTGGAGGGGTGGTGAAGACTCAGGAGAAGATGTCTGGATCACGTTCGGGATCAGCCAGTGGAACCCCAGGGAAGTCGGGATCAGCTGGGGGGGACCCCGTCTGCAGCAATTTTGCTGGGGGGGACCCCTGCTGAAGCAATGGGGGTGCCGTGACCCCTCCTCCTGCAACTCGACCCAAGGAAGGGGTTGAACGGAAGGAGTCGACCTCGGAATGGACAGGGGGAGCGAGTGCGTTCAACCAGCCTGAAATGGAGAAATGGAGGGAGGAGGAGCGGAGAGCCGTGGAAGCTGAATTCCGGTCACATTGCCCTCAACCTGAGTGGGAAGGCGGAGTGAACTGGTGGAAGCCAAGGGCTGCTGAGGTGATGGGGCAGGTGGATCAATACTTGCCCTGGTGTGACAGTCAGTCAATGGAGCAACTGAGAAAGAAGTTCAGCGGACTAGACGTCAGAGAAGGAGAGCTGACTGTGCAGCCAGATTTAAGACCACGAGTGGGGATGTCTCCTAGCCTGACTTCGGCACCGGTACTTACTCCCCAGTATCCGATAGGCACTATGGTTGCAGCGATGACAGGAGAGGATCGGCCAACCGGATTGACCCCGCTGATGAGCCTCAGCCCAAATCGGCCACTCGACAGCATGCCAGAGGCTTCTGCTCCCCAACTGGGGGAAATTGGCTGGCAACCACAACAGCCAGTGGTGGACCCTCATCTCGGGACATTGGAGGGACGGCCACAACCAAGACCCCAACCTGGGGCTCAAGTGGGGTGGCAACAGATCTATAGAGGGGGATTACAAGCTCCTGAGCCAGCACTGCCCCCCCGGCTGCCTCGGATACCCTCATTGAGAGCAACATTTAATGGGAGCCCTGAGAAGTTGGCATTTTTCCTGAACCAGGTCTGGTCCCACCTTGATCGCCATGGGAATAATTACCCGGATGAGGCAGCTCGAGTATATGTAATCATGGCTAACCTTGAAGCCGAGGTGGCAGAGTGGGTGACCATCCTCCACAATGAGGACACCCCTGAACTAGCCACTCTAGATGCATTATTGGGGAGGCTTCAGATGCGCTTCGGAGATCCAGCGCAGAACCAGCAGGCGGAGATCGAAGTCAGAAGACTCAGGCAAGGGACCAGACCAGTGATCGAGTGCATTCGTGAGTTTTGCAGGGTCGCGGTGAGATTGAGACACTGGCCAGAGCAGCTGCTGACTCAATTCTTTTGGGAAGGGCTGAGTTGTGATCTATTCCAACTGTTCCTGTCTGGGGCATTCCGAATCGGCTTGACGACTGGTACCAGTTGGTCGCAGCGGTAGAGGTGGATTTGACGCTGTGCAAGTATGGAGAGAGCATCAGACCCCATCCCAAGAAGATCCAAGAGAGTCGGCCCCTGGGGAGGAAGCCACCAACGGCCGCTGTCAGTGCACCTGCAAGGCAACCAGAGCGCGCACTTATCCTGTGCTTCCATTGTGGTCAGGAAGGCAATTGTGCTGCAATGTGTCCAGCGCCAGCCCACCACATGACTTTAGCTACAGCAGCCCCTGCAAAACTGAAAAAGCCACCCAAAAAGGGGAAGGAGAAATCACATGCAGCAATTAGAGTCGTTGAGGACTCCCCTCCAGGTATTGGAGAAGATTGAACTCTGACCAAAGAGGCACCTCGAATGGTCCTGTACAACAGTGAGAGCAAGGGAGAAGATGATCCAATGGTGAGTGGACCTGTAAATCACCTTGAGGTCAAAGTACGCATCAAAGCTCCCTGGCCGGGGTTGGAGGGAGTAGTGAAAGCCCTCATAGACTCAGGTTGCTCCCGTTGGTAGTGCAAAAGTTGGGGCTACATGTGAGGAAGTTAATGAAACCCATTAGGTTTGACCAGGTAGATGGTTCACTAATTGGGGGAGGGGCTGCCTCTTTCCTAACCGAACCAGTACAGCTAGAGATGGGGAGACACAGGGAAACCATCCACTTTGTGGTCCCCCTAAAGATGGCTGAAGAGATGATCCTTGTTAGCAAAATGGGGCCATAGAATTTATTGGGAGAGATCCGTAGAATGGATTATCATGACAAGGGGAGCCCAAGGGAAGCCCAGCAGGGAAGGAAAGCAACTTGAAGGAGAAAAATCAGCTGAGTGCAGCCAGGGAGTGTTGGAGAGAGGGGAGGAGGAGCACACTGTTCCCAGAGACTACAATACCTCATGGAGGTGTTCAGCGAGAAGGAATGTGACATCCTCCCCCCCCAACGCCCAACAGACTGTGCCATTGAAATCTTGCCTGGGGCAAAACTGCCCAAACTGAAAATGTACTCCATGAGTCCAAAGGAGATGAAGGAGCTAAGAGCCTATATTGATAAGAATTTGGCAAGGGGTTTCATCCAAGCTGCGAAATCAAGAATTGCCACCCTGGTACTATTTAAAGAAAAAAAATGGGTCGCTGAGACTGTGTGTGGATTTTCATGGGATTAACGGGGTGTGCATGGAAAATATGTACCCTTTACCCCTGATGAAAGATATGCTGGGTCACCTACCTAAGGGTACGGTGTTTACCAAACTGGACTTAAGAGAGGCGTATTACCGAGTGAGGATTAAAGAGGGTGATGAATGGAAGACTACTTTGAACTGTCCCTTGGGGAGTTACCAGTTCAAGGTGATGCCATTTGGACTGCAAGGAGCCCCTGCAGTGTTCATGCAACTCATAAATGAGGTGCTGCATGAGCACCTCAAAAAGGGGTTTTGGTGTACCTTGATGACATCCTTATTTACACCAAAACCATGGAAGAACATGTGAAACTCGTACCTCATATACTGAAAAAGCTAATAGATGCTAAACTGTATGTTAAGTTGTCAAAATGTGAGTTTCACAAATCCAAATTGGACTATTTGGGCTACCGCATCTTGAGCGAAGGGATAGAAATGGACCCGGGGAAGGTGAGATCTATATTGGAGTGGCAAGCCCCCTGGACTCGAAAGCAACTACAAAGCTTCCTGGGGTTTGCAAATTTCTACCGTCAATTCATCCCCTCCTTCGCAAAAATCACCTTGCCAATTACCGAGTTATTGAAAACAGGGAGAGGGGAGGGAGAAGCCTCAACCAAGCCAACACTTGAACTGGACAATGGACTGTCAAATGGCATCCGAGAAGTTAAAAAGGCTGTTCGCTGCAGAGCTGGTTTTAAAACACCCGGATCCTGAGCAGCCTTTCATCATCCAGGCCGATGCCAGTGATGTGGCAGTGGGAGCTGTAGTCCTCCAACGCAATGAAGGAGGAAACCTGCAGCTGTGCGTGTACACATCCCATAAGCTGAGTGAGATAGAGCGGAGATGGGCAGTGTGGGAGAAGGAGGCTTTTGCAGTATGATGGGCATTACTAACCTGGTGACAGTTCCTGGAAGGGGGCAACCACCCCTTCGAGGTATGGACTGATCATTAGCACTTGGAAGCCATGAAAACCACCTCCTGTAAGGTTTCCCCTAAGCAAGTCAGGTGGGTGCAATACTTCAAAAGATTTAATTTTGAACTAAAATATATTCCGGGGGGGAACTTCCTAGCCAATGCCCTATCCTGTATGCCTCAGTACAAGAGCTTGAGGCAGGAGGCGGTGAGCTCTGTCATCCCTGACCGACAGCTAGTAGCACAAGTGACAATCAGGCAGCAGAAGAAAGGAGGGAGCTTAAGCCCCACTGATGAGTTTACCCAGAAGCTGAAGCAGGAGGTACAGGCCAGTGCATGGTTCAAAGCACACCAGGCAGAGTTGACCATGAGAGATGAATTGGCATGGAAGGGGAGCAAATTGTACTGTATGTCCCAGACAGCCTTCGGTTGCAGGTCCTGCAACGGGGTCACGATGCCAAGCAAGCAGGCCACTTTGGCTTCCTGAAGGCCCTGCACTTTGTAAAGAGTCAATTCTGGTGGCCAAAGATGAAAGACATTGAGGACTATGTAGGGAGTTGTGCGACATGTGCAGCTAGTAAGAGGTTGCCAGGAAAAAGTCCAGGACTATTACAGAAGGTGGCTGACTCATCCAGACCATGGGAGGAGATAGCCATGGATTTTATTGTGGAGCTGCCCGAGAGTGGGGGGAGTACCCTAACTTGGAGGGTGGTTGACCTGTTCTCCAAGCAAGCTCATTTCATCGCTTGTACTAGACTTCCTTCAGCTCATACACTGGTGAAGTTGTTCTTACAACACATCTACTGAGTGCATGGGGCACCTAAACAGATAATATCAGACTGGAGGGTTCAGTTCACTGCTAGGTTCTGGAGAGGGTTTGTAAGACTAATAGGGTCTTCTCAGGGCCTCTCCTCGGCTTTTCATACGAGTACTAATGGAATGGCAGAATGAGCTAACACAATAGTAGAACAATACCTGTGTTGCTATATTAATTATCAGCAAACGAATTGAGCAGAGTTACTGATATTTGCAGAAGTAGCGTACAACAACACAGTACTCAGTAGCACTGGATTTACTCCATTCAAGTTGGCTACTGGAGTGGAGTTCATGCCAATGCCCAAATGCCCCCAGGAAGCCCCCTCTTCGAGCACCCTGAGCAACTGGGTGAACTGATTCCAGCAAGCTTGGAATGACGCAGAGAGCCCTAGCCAAAGCAGCTGAAAGTCAGAAAAACAAGCAGATAAGAAATGAGCCATGCAGGAGACATTCTGGGTGGGAGACAAAGTATATCTATCTACAAAGTATCTAAACCTTAAACAAAGTTGCAAGAAGTTAGGAACGAAGTACATAGGCCCCTTTCCCATTGTGAAAGTGATAAACCCAGTAATGGTGGAACTGAAACTAACTAAGTGGTTGGGGAAAGTACATCCTGTATTTCATTGCAGTTTGCTAAAACCATATAAAGAATCCACATTGCAGCTGGTTGGGATGGCAGTTCCTGCCCCAATAGTGAAAGGGGGGGAAATGCATTATGAGGTTAAGCAGATTCTTGATTCTAGAATGCATAGAGGGAAACTGCAGTATTTAATTCAATGGAAGAGGTATCCCATGTCAGAATCCAGATGGGTGATGGCACAACATGTACATGCAGATCGTTTAGTAAAACAGTTTCATGCTAGATATCCCCAAAGACCAGTTCTGAATGAAGGAACAAATAACGGACTCTGATGAATGTCTTTTATTTTCCAGGTTACCTTTCCCCCGTAAGGAGGGTGACCTGTCAAGCTAAGAACCTGGCTGCCTTTAAGACCGCTGTGTTCCTTTAGCTTGCCTACAGAGTGGGGAGGGGGATGGAGAAATAGAGTGGAATCCACAGCTGGCTTATCATCATCAGAAAGCAGAGAAGTGAAAGGTCTGTTTTGGTGAACAGAGAATGCTTCTCACAACAAACAGTTGTGTTTCAATTGGACATTGTGACCTGTCCGGTCAGAGGAGAGAGGAGGAGAATGATTCATTTAATTAACCACTTCCCGTCTTTTCGTTAGAGCCAGCTTTCACTTTCTAACTTGCCGCTATGATTCAACCCATTAAAAGATAACATTAGAAGACACTTTGAGTCCGGTGTGTTTCTTGGTGGGGATTTCAGGCAGAGGTTGACAGTGAGTAGATGTTTAAGTGTTGTTTTATTGCCATTTCCAGTCTCACTTTTGTATACCTTATATGCCAAGGTAAGAGCTTTCTTGGCTTCTACATAATCCATATCAAACCATGGTTTGGAGGCGATGCAGGACCTCTTAGGTGAGAAGTTTCGATCATGTGCTAGTAGTGGTTGTAGCTTATGAACTATGTTTTTATATAGTTCTAGTAAATCTTGAGTAGGGTTGGCTGATATAAAGGCTGAGCGGATATTTTGAAAGTGGTCCTCTGATAGGGCTCTCCTCATTTCTGGTCAAGTTGTTGGGTCCATTTGGCCTGACATCCTGTTAGGCCTGCTGTAGAAATTGCTGGAATAAAACTGTCCCCGGAGGGCATCTGCCAGATAAAGGGCTTCATGTGTATACACAGTGGTAGATGATCACTTTCTAGGTAAGGTAGGACTTCAAAATTTTCTATATAATGTAGTAAATCCATAGAAGTTAGGATATAATCAATGGTGCTAGTTTTGTTCCCTGCCATAAATGTAAACTCACTAGGATACTTGCCAGCCCATGAGCTGTTGGATATGAAAAAGTTAAATTTATTCACCATCTTTGCAAGACAGAGGCCTGCATAATTAGCTCTAATGTCTTTAGAGAGTCATGTGAGGGAGGTGCTGGTTTGTATGGGAACCTCTGATGGTGGGTGTTGATGGTATTTCATAAATAATGTATAATCATCTGGTCCCAATCTAGCATTGAAGTCTCCCCCTAGTAGGACCCTGGCACTTGGGTGTTCCATGAGGAGTTTACTAACGTAGTGTTCCAACTCCAGCCATACAGCAGTGGTTTCAGCTTTTCTTAGTGATGGAGGGAGATAAACATTAATTATTAGAAGCAGGACCGAGTCCAACTTGAGAAGAAGGGCCATAGCCATATGTTTTAAAGGGGTAATAAGTGTGGGCTCTGCTCTCAAGTTGGTAGAAATAAATATGCCCAGCCCTCCTTTCAGTCTCCCTGGGCCTCTGCCTGGCCTTGCTAAGCAAACATTGTCTGGAAAGGAAGTCTGTTGCATTCTCTCTCGTCCCCAAACACATCAGCAAAATCTGTGTATTTACTTGGCAGATTGGGAATCACTCTGTGAACATTTGGGGGGTCTGGGGGGGGCTTCAGAGGGCCAAGCACAGTGAGGAAGTATTTAGGATTTTCAAAAGCAATAGACCAGTCTTTCCACCTAATAGAGGGGTCGTGGTGTTGTGACCAAGCAGTTCCCAGCACTAGTGGAAGATTGATTTGTTCAGTTACAAAGAGGGTTAACTCTTCAGAATGCTGATTTATTGTTAACTTCAAAGGCAAGAGTAAGGGAACCTGCTTTTAAAATTCATGCAATCAATAATTATCACTGGCAATAGAGACTTCAAGGAAACTAGCGATCCTACATTTCTTATGAAGTCAGAGGTAGACCCAGAATCTAACAAAACAGGGATGGTGGTTTCCTGACCACTGGGAAATGTCAGGATAGAATCAAATTTTATTAATGTACCTGAGTGTGGAAGTAATTGAGCTCTGTTCAGTGCTTGGGCACCCCCCATGAGCTCATGGGGGGCATTTCTCATTTTCCTGGCCTTGGGGCTTGTTGTCCAGGTGGTGAGTAGTGGAGACATTGCTGGTGTCAATGCTGCTAACATCGGATGTTCTTGCTTTGACAAAATATACAAAGGCAGCCACTCTCTGTATAAGCTGTGTGGTATTTTTAGAGTTAAACTAGATGATGCTGGGAGGGTAGGAGAAAGAATGTGTGTGGGGATTCATTAAGATAAGGAATACATGTTTCCTCTTCTAACTCCTTCCTTTTTTCCTCTTGTTTACGTCTATACCTGTTGTATCTGGCCCTTCTCAGCTGAGTGAAATCCACATAAATATTTCTTTAAGAGTTTTATTTAACACATTTCAAAAGATTCACTTCAAAGCAAGCTGCTGGCAGTTTGTTGGCCGGAACGGCCAATTCTGATTTATTTACATTTAGATTAAACATTCTCCCACCTTCCAATTAACTCACTCTTTATCTCTTACATTGTCCAAGACTTCATTAATCTTCCGTAGATTTCAAAAACACCAGAAAACTGATTTCTAACGAACTCGGTGATGCATCAGACTGCCTCTTGATATTAACGTTGCTCGTGACAAAGACTTAGTTCCTTCTTCCTCTTCTAATATAGTTTTCAATACGTCACTTCCTTTTTCCACTTAACTGACTCCTCTGCCTATCAAACCTTCGGAATTTCGGATCAAGCCATCTAGCTTCCTGATCCGAATCTGACTCATCACTTTGAGAGTCTGACTCATCCTGCATACAAATCTCCTCATTGTCTAGCTCGGCTGATGGGAGGGGAAAATACCCAGAGGGGCCTGGTTGTGCTTCGTCATCCTCTGATATGTACCCAGCCTGTCTAGAGACACTCACAACAATACCTGTTGTGGGTGTCTCTAGACCGGCTGGGGACATATCAGAGGATGACGAAGCACAACCAGGCCCCTCTGGGTATTTTCCCCTCCCGGCAGCTGAGCCAGACAGTGAGGAGATTTGTATGCAGTCTGAGTCAGAATCTCAAAGTGATGAGTCAGATTTGGAACAGGACAATATATGGCTTGATCCGAGATTCCGAAGGTTTGATAGGCGGAGGTGTCAGTTACGTGGAAAAAGGAAGTAATGGGGGAAGTGATGTATCGGAAACTATATTAGAAGGTGACGAAGGGACTAATTCTTTGTCACGAGCAACGTTAATCAAGGAGTAGCCTGATACCTTGAGCAGTTCGTTTGAACTCAGTTTTCTGGTGTTTTTGGAATGTACGGAAGATTAATGAGATCTTGGACAACATGAGAGATAAAGAGTGAGTTAATTGGAAGGGGGAAGAGCATGTTTAATCTGAATGTAAATAAATCAGACTTGGCCGTTCCGGCCAACAAAATGCCAGCAGCTTGCTTTGAAGTGAATCTCTTGAAATGTGTTAAATAAAACTCTTAAAGAAATATTTATGTGGAGTTTACTGAGCTGAGAAGGGCCAGATACAACAATACCTTTTATTCATATCAATTAAAATTCCACGCATATATGCTTTACTAGCATCCCAAACCATTTCTATTGTTGTATCCTTATGCAAATTTAACATAAAAATTCCTTCATAACATTTTTACATTCATTCACATTTATATCATATTTAAACAAATTTTCATTTAATCTCCAAGATCTTTTAGGTCTCTGTCCTTCCGTTAATTCCATCCAAACCGGATTATGATCTGTTAAAACTTTAGGTAGGATCTTGACCTTCTTTAAACTAAGAAGAAAGTCACTTGACGTTAATATAAAATCAATTCTAGAAAATGACTGATGCCTATCAGAAAAAAAGTAAATTCTTGCTCTTTACCATTTCTATCTCTCCATATATCTATCAAATCAAAATCATCCTTTATATCAAAAAAAGATTTAGGCAACTTAGAACGTGTTTGAGAAATTGGTAATATCTTCTTTTTGTCTAAACCAATATCTATCACACCGTTCCAATCTCCCATTATAATACAAGACCTATAATCAAATTGTATTAACTTTTTATGTATTAACTTATAAAATTTTCCTTGTTGTTGATTTGTTGCATATATACCCATCAAAAGAACTTTCTTCCCATCTTTTAAAATTTCATTTGCTAAATATCTACCTTGTATGTCTGATTCTATTAATTTAGCTCTTATATGATTTTTAACATAGATAACAATTCCATTCTTCTTCTCAGCAGCCGCTGCTACAAAATGTAAACCTAATTGATTATTTATCAAATATTTCTCATCAGTAATTCTAATATGTGTTTCTTGTAAACAAATTACATCATTTTTACATTGAGTCAAATAATGAAATATCTTCTTCCTTTTCTGTGGAGAATTTAAACCATTGACATTCCATGTCAAATATTTATTTGACATGACCAACTTGAGAAAGCTTCTGCAAGGCCAAATCAACTTTTTCATCCATTTTCTTCTTTGGTGTTGCTCCCATGGCTTCCAGACGTGTAGATACAGCTTGAATTGTACGTACTTGTTGTTCCTTTTTTTGTTGTTCCATACATTTAGTAGTTGCTCTTGTTTGCCTTTGATCTTTAATCTTCTCTACCTCCAAAGGCTGAAAAATATCAATACTCCACGCAGGCTGCTCCATCAAAACTCCTTTATCAACTCCTGATGCTGCAAGAAGCTGTGACTCTGAAGACACTTGTTGTTTTAACTCCATATCTCTTTCTTTTGGTGAATCGGCACTTTTTGGTGTTGGAGATGGGGGTTTACCAGCCTTCAGCACATTCTCAAAAAAATATTTCGCTTTCCCAATGGAATTCAAGCGGTATCTATTACCCTGGTAAAATAATGACAACCCGGCTGGAACCTCCCACCTAAATTGTAAAGCGCGTTTTTTAAGTTCAGCCACCAAAAATGCATAATCTTTTCTTGCTCTTAACATCTTCAGAGGAATCTCCTTCAAAACCACAACCTCCTGACCAGCAACACTTAATTTCTTATTGTAAGATATTGTAAGAACATGATTTCTGAATCTCCTTGTGACAAAATAAATCACAATGTCTCTAGGTAAATTTCTTTGTCTTGCAATCTATGAGTTAACTCTGTAAATCCGGTCAATCTGCCAAGAGACGTTTTGTACTCCATCTTCTAAAAATTGTGCCAAAGCTTCTTCAAAAATTCTTCTCAAGTCCTCCTGATTCTCATTTGCAACCTCCTTCAACCCTCTAATTCTAATAGCTGACATCATTTGATTATATTGTACCATGACTGCTTGATCTTGTATATCAGATTTAATTTCATCAAGTTTTCCCTCAATTTGTTGCTCAACCCCTTCCACCTTCTCTTCAACTCTCAACGTATAATCCCAAACCCCCTTAATAGCATCCACAATATCTTCTCTTATCAGAATATTGTGAGTCTCAATTGTTTCTTTAATTGTCTCCAGTTCTTCAGTTACACCTTTAACTTGTTCCTCAATCTTTCTCTCCAATTTTTCAGTCATTGTTGATAATGCAGCCTGCAAATCTTTCATGGTAAACATTTCTGGAGGGGATTGAGTAGACAAAGGGGGTTGAGACTCTGTAGATGTTAAAGAAGCTGGGGGAGCAGAAAGAGTACTTGCTTGTAATTTAGAGGGCTGAGCCGGAGAAGATACTGCCACCTTTGCAGAAGCTATTTTTGTTTGTCTGGCAGCCATTCTATATCCAGTCACTTTTAAAAAAAATTACTTTAAATTAAAAAAAATCTTTAAATGTATATTGCCAAAATTTTTCCTCTTCTTTTCTTCTTTTAGATCTAAATTTAATTGTAATTTATAGGATTTAAATCTGTTTAAATCGCTCTGGTTAAATCTGAGTGATCGCTCTAGTGACTTTCACTTTCCCGTCACTTTCCCTTTACAGTGAAAGCGATCGCCATCTTGGATACATTATGTTGATTGAAAAAGCGGTTGTGGTCAGAAGTAAAATATAAAATATAAAAAAAAATACTTGCAATATAAAAGTCCTGTATTCACTCCGCCTGCATGTAGGTCTCTCTTGAAAATTTATCTTGAGCAGGAATGGTCGCGGCGTCTTTTTCTGTCTGCAGACAGAAGCGTCTCTGGGCAGGAGTGTCTTCGAGCGCCTGGGGAGCTCTCACTCTTTCCCCCTGAAAACTTTTTCAGGGGGTTTTTAGAGGAGCTCAACCCACGCCCGATGCTCTTCACCCCTTCTTCGCCCGAAGGGGGGATTTTTCACTGCAAAAAACAGCTGATGTTCGCTGTTTTGCGACTTTACAAAACCCAGGAGAACGGAGCCTCCGAAGGAGGCTGCAGCGACGCCCGCGGAGCTCTTTTAATTTATCATTAATTAAGAGACTGGATGATAAAAATATTAAAGAGGGGATTAAGGTTTTACGGAAACAATTTGATTTGTTGATGACAGATCAAGTTGCTAGGAATATACAATATGCAAAACATAATACATTTTTTAACTTTAATAAGCCTGGCAGATGGTTAGCTTATACATTAAGGAAAAAACAAAAATCCCGTATAATTGAAAAAATAGAATATAATGGGAAGGAAGTGTTTCAACAAGAAATTATTAAGAAAGCTTTTTTAGAATATTATTCCAAGTTATATGCTGAAGAGAAGATACAAGAGAATGAGATAGATACTTTTTTGCAAGATGAAGATGTATTGGTAGTCAGCAATGAACAAAGAGATAGATTAAATGCATTGATTACATCAGAAGAAATAATTTCAGTGATTAAACAATTGAAATGGGGAAAATCTCCTGGGACTGATGGGTTAATGGCAATTTATTATAAGCACCTTCAAATGGAAATGGTGGAACCTCTTAGAGAGCTATTTGTTAATATACAAGAAGGTGGTCAGGTTCCACCTTCATGGAAAACAGCCTATGTTTCTTTAATTCCCAAAGAGGGAAGAGATAATGTTCAACCAGAAAATTTTAGACCTATTTCATTGCTGAATACGGATTATAAGATTTTTGCAAAAGTGATGGCTAATAGATTAATGACAGTTTTACAACAAATAATTCATTCAGACCAAACCGGTTTTTTACAAGGGAGACCGATGAAAGCTAATGTTAGACAACTCATAAATATATTAGAATATTTGGAGATGCACATTCAGGTGCCCGCAGTTCTTATGTTTTTAGATGCGGAAAAAGCATTTGATAGATTGAATTGGTTGTTTTTGAAAAAATTGATTGCTCGTATGGAAATGGGGGATCAGTTTATTAACTCTATATTGGTGATTTATCAGAAATAAACAGGACAGATTATTGTGAATGGTGATTTAACAGATTCATTTAACATAGAGAAAGGTACTAGACAGGGATGTCCATTATCCCCTTTGTTGTTTGTTTTAACTTTAGAAGTTTTACTGAATAGGATAAGAAGAGCAGATGATTTAAAAGGTATAAAGATTAGACAACAAGATTATAGATTACGTGCTTTTGCTGATGATTTGGTTGTGTCATTGACTCAACCAATACAATCAGCCAAGAGATTGATGGAGATAATTAAAAATTATGGTAGGGTATCAGGGTTTAAATTAAATATATCTAAGACAAAGATGTTAGTTAAAAATTTAAATACTGATTTAAAACAGGATTTGGAAAAAACAACAGGATGTGAGATAGTTAAGAAAATTAAATATTTAGGAATTGACATAGAAGCTTCTAATGGGAAGTTGTATAAAAATAATTATGAAGTTTTCTGGAATAAGATACAAATAGAGATGGAGAAATGGAAGAAATTACAATTATCTATGTTGGGTAGGATAGCAGCAGTTAAAATGAATGTATTGCCTAATTTTTTATTTCTTTTTCAAATGTTACCTATACTTAAAAAGGATGCGAATTTGGAGGAGTGGCAGAAGGGTATCAATAGATTTATTTGGAGTGGTAAGAAACCGAGGGTCAAATTAAAAATTACTCAGGATACAAGGGAAAGAGGTGGTTTGAAAATGCCTAATTTTAAGTTATATTATCACGCTGCTGTTTTAGTAGCGATAAGTGATTGGGTTAATTGAACTAATGATAGAATATTGAATATTGAAGGGTACGGTTTATTATATGGCTGGCATGCATACTTAGTTCATGATAAAAAGGTGGATAGGATTTTCAAAGAGCACCTATTGAGAAATGCTTTGCTGCGTGTTTGGAAAAAATATCGGTATAAATTAAATGATAAGATTCCTGTCTGGACGGTTCCCAGACATGCAATAGAGAATATAAATAGAGTACAATTACAAGATGTGGTGCCCTATGAGAAACTCCTAATTAAAGAAGGGAATCTTTTATTATTGAAGTCCTTGGATATTTTAAGAGAGGAAGGAATAACCTTTACTTGGCTTCAATACTTACAATTGCAGTCTAGATGGAAAAAAAGATTTGAATATGGGTTTATCTCAAATAGATGAAAATTTAATTAAACAAATTAGAGATCAAAGGCCAATGCATATCAAAAGATTGTATAATGTATTGATAGAAATTGATTCTGAGACTGAATTAGTTAAGGACTGTATGATAAAGTGGGGACAAAATTTTGGACAACCAATTATGATGGAAACTTGGGAGATGATCTGGGTGAAAAATGTAAAATTTACACAAGCACAACATTTAAGAGAAAATTTTTATAAAATGTTTTATAGATGGCATTTGGATCCGAAGAAATTATCATGTATGTACCCTAATTATAAACCTAATTGTTGGAGATGTGATTGTACGGAGGCTACAGATTTTCATGTATGGTGGACCAGTAGAAAAATTAAGGCTTTTTGGATAAAAATATGGATAATGCAAAATATTTTGAAAAAACGTATTGAATTTTCACCACAGTTGTTTTTACTAGGTATTATAAAGGACTGCACCACCATAGAGATGAACTTAATTTTGAATTTGATTACAGCAGCAAGACTGTTGGTTGGACAATATTGGAAGAAGCCAGAATTACCATCTATTGAGGAATGGACTTCGAAAGTCATAAATTTGGCGTAAATGGCCAAAGTATCTGCATATTTGAAAGATCACTCAAATGAAATATATATGTTGGACTGGAAAAATGGATAGATTATATTCAAGGGAAATATCAATCTAAGATATTGTATTTATCATATAGTTAAATGTTTATTAGGATTTATATAATAACTTAGTTTATCTTAGGGGGTTTTCTTTTGTTTTATCCTGTATTCACTTTGGGAAGTCGGGGGGGTGGGTGGGTTGGGGGGGTTTATTATTGTATTATAATGCACTCAACTGTAATACTTGTAATATATAAGGATGATGTATTTATTGATATAAGAGGCTTTGCTCGGGCAGTACCTCTGGACCACATCTGGAGGGGGTGGAGAGTGAGGAGTGAAGGAGTGAAGGGAAGTAGGGGGGTTGTGGAGAAGAGGGTGGAGAGTGAGGGAGGGAGTAAGGGAGGGGGTGGGAAGTAGGAGATAGGGAGGTAGGAAGAGGGGGATGTGGTGGAGGGGGTGCTGCCGAGCAACATCTATAGTTATTTTATTTTATATAAGTTTTTATGTTTTGTTTTGTGGGAGATATAGTTGAAAATGATTGTATTAAGTTGAGTTGTATTTTATTTAATTGGACTTTTTGTTAATAATTATAAAAAACTAATAAAATATTTTCAAAAAAAAGATAACGAATACATGGGCTACAGAAATGGAAGGGAACCTTTGCCCTTCAAACTGATTAGAGAACGTGATTTATGACAGCAAATTAAGGGAGGGAAATATGCTGGCAAAATATGTGCTCAGGGGAGGGGAATTCAGATCTTGGCATCCTCTATGCCGTGCCGACACTTTGTACACGATTAAAGACTTTTTAGGATAAACAATGCCTGGAAGTTCTTTGAAGTGTTCCATTAGTCGGAACCATGACATCATGCCAAGATCCACTTTTTTTTTCAAACTACCTGGGGTCCTGAACTCCAGCCGCTGTCTCTAGGCTTGAGAGAAACTGGCAAAGATTCAGGAGGAAATTTCATTATGGGAAGAGAACCTGTTTGAAGACGATGACCCGGCAGCTGCTGATACCCCAGAAGGGGAAGCAACAGACAGCATGCTGTGGGAGGATGAGTTTTGGCAGATAAACAGCTGGCTGTCAGCCCAGGCCCCGCCCAGCGGAGACTCCATATGCCTCGAGACTGCCTTACCACCCTCAAAGACTTCAAAAGCAGACCGGTGGAGAGCTACCAGATCGTCTGCCACTGAAGGTTCGGGTGAGTCACTGGAAAGATTTGAAAAGCTAGAGATGAGAAGCAGAAATCAACTCCTGCAGAGTGGAGCCTACAGCCCCTCCATTGCAGATCAGACAGCCTTCCAGACCCTGTCTTCCCATGCCAGGGACTCCAGCCCTGAAGAGAGAGGGAATCCCAGTCTGAGGCCTCTGCAGCAATGGGGAGTTTGGCATCCCCCGCAGGTGGATGGTCAGCAGCCTCTGAATTTGCCACAGCTAATAGAGGTCTTGCAACAGCTTGGGGTGGTACAGAAGCCAGGAGATCAACAGCTGGTGAAAGGATGACCACAGCAAGGAGATTGGTCACTGCCCCCAAATGTACAGCAACCGCTGAGGGGCCTACAGCAGCAGGGGGCATGGCCACAGCCCCTGAACGTGCAACCCCTGGGCATGCAGCAGCAGTTAGAATGGGACCAGCAGCAACTGGGGATGCAACAACCACAGTGGGGGCCTCCACCTTTCAGATCAACCTCCGATAGGGACCCAGAAAAGCTGATATTTTCTTCCTCAATCAGGTGCGCTCTCATTTGAACCACTGGGCTTATCTCTACCTGCACCCAGGCGCCATGGTCGATGTGATTGCATCCAGCCTAGAGGGAGAAGCATCCGAATGGCTGAACAATTTATATAATGAGCAAGCCCCTGAATTGGAGGACCCCACCTCTTCCTCCTAGGGCTGAGAGAAAGATTTGAGGACCCATCCATTGGCCTCAGAGCAGGAGAACAAATCCATAAAATAAAACAAGCCGGCAGGCCTGCCCTGGAGTACGTGCAAGAATTTCACAAGATAGCAGGTCAAATAGAGGGGTGGCCTGAGCAATCCCTAATCCATCACTTCATTGAGGGATTAGATGACCACCTCTCTCAGGCCTGCATCTATCGAGCAGTACCGGACCAGCTGCAAGAATGGTACCAGGCAGCGGTGAAGCTAGACGTTCAGCTCGCCCGCTATAAGAAGCCTCCCCCACCTGAATCCGAGCCAAAGCCAGAGCAACCCGACTGGCAATCACCCCCAAGAAAACCTCAAACTACTGCGATGGCTGAAAGACCCAGGCCACTTGCAGGCCCGTCAATTAAGTGTTTCCAGTGTGGACAGGAGGGACATCAAGCAGAAAACTGTCCAGTCCCCTACTCATGACTACAGAGGAGACCAGAACCAGCTGTGAGAAGGAAACCTGCCCAGTGGCTAACGAGAGAGAAATCCAACCAGATCACGCAGGAACCTGTTGCCCAGGTCACATACACACACCCCACAGGAGGACGCCAGGACTCCGTGGGGACCTGCCCCTGCTCTACCCTCCTTTGACAGCGACGATGAAGGAGAGAATGACCCAATGGTGAGTCGACACATCCCACCTTTTTCACTGCTCGACAAACGTATAATCCCTAATTCAGGGGCACAAATAGACTTAAACATGCTAATCGATTCTGGATGCTCCCAATGCATCATTAGCTTATCATTTGCCATGAAATTGGGTATACAAGCAAAACTGCTCTCCATGCCTGTGAGGTTTGAGCAAGCCGATGGCTCCCTAACGGGAGGGACTCTTGTCACGCAATTAACTGAGCCCCTACGCCTAGAAATAGGTGAGCACTGGGAGTTTATTCGCTTCCTGTTGGCTCCAAAAATGACTGAGGGTGTGATCCTAGGACTAGCCTGGTTGGAGAAATGAAAACTGTTTATCTGGTGGGAGAAAGGAATGAGAACTGTGGGACTACCTATAGGGCCTAAACCTCCCACTGATTCAACTGATGTTGCAGGACACTTTAGGCCACCCAATGAACAAGTGCACTTGGCTGCCTCACCGCCACCAGGCGAACTACTCATCTGCAGCAAATACCGGGACCTAGCGGAGGCATTTAGTGAAAAAGAATGCGATGCCCTGCCCCCTCACAGACCCAATGACTGCTCTATCGAACTGGTGCCAGGAGCCAAACTCCCACGCCCAAGAATGTACATTATGCCCCCCATCAAAATGGAGGAGATGCAGCGATACGTGAACAAAAACCTAGCGAGGGGGTTCATTGAATGAGCCAAATCTACCATGGGAGCCCCTGTGTTATTTAAAGAAAAAAAAGATGGGTCTCTTCGTCTTTGCATGGATTATAAAGGTCTGAATGTGGTGAGTGTGGAAAATAAATACCCCTCCCCCTCCTAAAGGACTTACTAACCCACCTGGCTAAGGGGAGCATCTTCACTAAATTAGACCTGAGAGAGGCATATTACTGGGTGAGAATAAAGGAGGGAGACGAGTGGAAAACTACCTTCAACTGCCCCATGGGGAGCTATCAATTCAAAGTCATGCCATTTGGACTACCCAGCCGTATTCATGCAGTTGATTAATGAGGTCCTACATGATCACTTGTACAAAGGGGTTCTGGTGTGTCTTGATGATATCCTCATATACAGCACGAATATGACTGATCACATAAAGCTGGTGAGAGAAGTGTTAAAGCAACTATTGAATGCCAAGCTTTATGCCAAATTGTCAAAATGTGAATTTCATCAGACTCGATTAGATTATGTTGGCTACAGAATTTCCAACGAGGGCATTGTAATGGATCCAGCCAAAGTGAGAACTATAATTGAGTGGCAGTCCCCAAAGTCTCGCAAACAGCTTCAGAGCTTTTTAGGTTTTGCCAACTTTTATCGTCAATTCATCCCCTCCTTTGCCGAGATTGCCCTACCCCTTACAGAACTACTCAAAACAGGCAAAGGAGGAGGAAAACCATGACCGGGCCAGCCACTTACATGGACTATGAGCTGTCAAACAGTTTTTGAGAATTTAAAAAGACTATTTGCTTCTGAACTGGTCCTAATGCACCGCTGTCCAGGGGAACCCTTTGTAATGCAAGCTGACGCCAGCAACATGGCAGTCGGAGCTGTATTACTGCAAAAGAACAAAAGTGGAGTTCTACAACCCTGCGCCTACACCTCTAAAATATTTACTGAAAGCGAGAGGAGATGGGCAATCTGGGAGAAGGAGGCCTTCGCAATTAGGTGGGGGCTATTAAACTGGCGACACTATCTAGGAGGGAGCAAGGTGCCTTTTGAAGTATGGACAGATCACAAAAATCTAGAAGCACTGAAAACTCCCCGCAAATTGTCCCCAAAGCAAGTGCAGTGGGTACAGTACTTCAACCACTTCAACTTCACTCTAAAGTACATACCAGGATGAAAAAACTTCCTAGCTGATGCGCTATCCTGATTACCCCAGTACAAAAGCGACCGTGAGGAGGTTAACAAGGCAATTATCTCCAATCCACAAACTGCTGCTCAAATCACGCCTCGCAGGGTCCCTAATCCTGATGATGCTGGGGTAAAGAAAATAAAACAAGAGCTCCTCACCGATCAATGGTTGAAAGATAATCAAACCTCCTTAACATGCAGGAATGGTTTGGCTTACAAGGCGGGGAAACTGTATCTGCCTGAAGCCCTCTGTCTTAATGCTCTCAAACACAGCCATGACATAACACAGGCTGAGCACTTTGGATATTTAAAAACTCTACACCTTATCTGCCAGCAATTCTGGTGGCCGGGGCTAAAACGAGATGTGGAAAACTATGTCAGGAGTTGTACTGTATGTGCCACAATGAAAAGAATCCCAGGGAAAACCCCTGGGTTACTACAGCTGGTGGCAGACCCTTCTCAACCATGGGAAGAAATAGCTATGGACCTTATAGTAGACCTACCTGAAAGTAGAGGAAATACTGTCATATGGACTGTGATAGACCTGTTCTCGAAGCAGGCTCATTTCATTGCCTGCAAAGGACTCTTATCTGCCCAACGACTGACTAAATTATTCCTGAAACATATCTACCGGCTGCATGGCGCCCCTAATTTTGGAAAGAGGGGTGCAATTCACAGCGAAATTTTGGAGGAGTTTTCTTAAATTAATTGGATCATCTCAAGGCTTATTATCTGCTTTTCATCCAGCTACCAATGGGGCTACAGAATCTGCTAACAAAATGGTGGAACAATATCTCAGATGCTATGTTTCCTACCAACAGACAAACTGGACTGACCTCCTCCCTTTCGCCGAGGTGGCTTACAATAATTCTGTTCACAGCAGCACTGGCTACATGCCTTTCAGATTAGCCACAGGAAAAGAGTTCAGCCCAATACCTGAATACCTTCAGGTGCCCTCCGCCTCCCAGACACTTGACCAATGGGTGATGGGGTGTGAAGAAGTTTGGAGAAACACAAAAACTGCGTTAAAAAAGACTTCCGAGACCTATAAAAAGCAGGCTGATAAAAAGAGGGCTCCCCAAAGAACATTCCAAGTTGGGGAAAAGGTTTATCTGTCAACAAAATATTTACACCTCAAATTGCCCAGCAAGAAGTTAGGACCAAAATTCTTGGGGCCTTTCCCCATCGTAAGGATCATCAACCCCATCACAGTAGAATTAAAACTCCCTAGGCTTTTAGGGAGAATTCACCCTGTCTTCCATTGCAGCTTGTTAAAACTTTGTTGGAGCTCCACTTTAAGACCTCCCCCTAAGAAGGCACCCGGGCCCCTTGCAGTAGTGGGTCAGACTATGAAGTAAAACGTATTCTTGACTCTAGAATTTTTAAAGGGAAATTGCAGTACCTAGTACAATGGAAGGGGTACTCTCTGTCTGAAGCTACTTGGGTGAAATCTAGCGATGTGAAGGCTGACTGACTCATCAAAAAGTTTCATGAGAAAACCCCCAACAAACCGAGAGATAATCCCTGACATATGCTTTTGTTTACATACAGGACCTATCCTTTTTGTAAGGGGCGGCAGATGTCAACGCTGCTGACATCGGATGTTCTTGCTTTGACAAAATATGCAAAGGCAGCCACTCTCTGTATAAGCTGTGTGATATTTTTAGAGTTAAATTAGATGAAACTGGGAGGGGAGGAGAAAGAATGTGTGTGGGGATTAATTAAGATAAGGAATATGTGGGCTACAGAAACAGAAGGGAACCTTTGCCCTTCAAACTGATTGGAGAACGTGATTTATGACAGCAAATTAAGGGAGGGAAATATGCTGGCAAAATATGTGCTCATGGGAGGGGAATTCAGATCTTGGCATCCTCTATGCCGTGCCGACACTGTGTTACAAGATTAAAGACTTTTTAGGATAAACAATGCCTGGAAGTTCTTTGAAGTGTTCCATTAGTCGGAACCATGACAGCCGGGCTGTCTGTTGCCTCTCCTGGGATGTTTGGTAAAGCAATTCTTGACCATGTGGCCAGGCTCTCTGCAATGGAAACATGGCAAGCTTTCTGCCACTTTGTCATTCATATGCTCCTGGGGCTTGTCTCACCACTACAGCGTCCAAATCTAAGGGGGCAGGGAGGCTAAGGGCAGTGACAGGTGAAGTCAGCTTTAGAAGTGGTTGGTTGGGGCTGCCAAAAATGCTTTAAGTTCTGCAAGTTGAGACTCACCTGTTATAGTGGCTAGGTCTTGTAGGCCCTGGGGAACACCTTGTTGTATCATTATGGCCTTATTGAGCCCCTTCTGGAATTTTGATCTTATTGCTGTCTGCTGATAGAGGTCTGGGTCATCTGCTACTGCTATAGCTCTGGGATCTGAGGTGATGGCTATGGTATTCTGAAGTCCGTGAAAATTTTTGGTGAAGAGGAGTAGCTCAGATTAATATCAAGCACTGGTGAAATCAGGAGATTCATGCAGTTCAAATGAGCATAAAGATTTATTGCAAGCTTAAGCTCACTACAAGAATCTGACCTACTAACGGCCAAGGGAAATTCGTAGATGGTAAGAATAGAAAGGAATTCAAGGTGGGCTGGACTTAAATCTCTTTTTTAAAAAAAATATGTTTTACTGATTTTTAAAATAATCACCTTAATATTTGGCAAACAGCACATTGTCTGGGTTTATATTTAAACAAACAGTCAATAACAATTAATTTCTATAATTCTATAGCCCATATAATGGCTTTGCTTGATTTTCTCTTCTTCCAATAACATTGTCTTTTGCCAACCTTAAATTAATACAGTTCTTATTATTTGAATAAATGACAATTAAATATAGACATTTTTCTTATGTTTCTGCAATTAATGACCACTTCAATATAAAGCTTCTTTTCTAATTGATCATCTTGATTGCCTTGTCATAGATCCTGTTTACAAAATTCTTATTTAAATTTGTTTTCCCCACAATATTCAAAATATTCTTACTGGTTAAGATTTTCTCAAAATTAGTTACACTTAAGTATTTAAGTCTTTTTTCTCATACAAGCCATCCCAACACTTTTACATTTCTCATATCTTAAAAATACACACACACACAAAAACAGAAAACATTTCTTGGCTTCCGGTGGCTCCGTTTGGCGTTGCCATAGCTTCCTTCGGAGGCTCCGTTATCCCGGGATCTGTCAAGCTGCAAAACAGCGACCATCAGCTGTTTTTTGCGGTGGAAAATCCCCCCTTCGGGAGAAGAAGGGGTGAAGAGCATTGGGCGTGGGTTGAGCTCCTCTAAAAACCCTCTGAAAAAGTTTTCAGGGGGAAAGAGTGAGAGCTCCCCAGGCGCTCGAAGACGCTCCAGCCCGGGACACTTCTGTCAGCAGACAGAAAAAGACGCCGCGACCACCCCTGCGGAAGATAAGTATCTAAGAATCATCTATATGCAGGCGGAGTGAATGCAGGAGTTCGACATTGCAAGTAACTTTTTATATTCTACTTCTGACCACAACCATTCTTACAATCAACATAATGACTTTAAGATGGCGATCGCTTTCTGACAGCAAAGTGAAAGTGACTTTCTAGAACAAAGGCATAGCGATCACTCAGATTTAAAGTGTAA
The DNA here is from genome assembly GCA_034064705.1 of Bothrops alternatus. Lineage (NCBI taxonomy): Eukaryota > Metazoa > Chordata > Lepidosauria > Squamata > Viperidae > Bothrops > Bothrops alternatus. The sequence continues at coordinate 6,549,656 of JARGCV010000004.1, read as the reverse complement.
AATTCCATAAATTCTAATTAAAATCTAGGACTTGAAAGAAGATAAGAAGGAAAAGAAGAGGAAGGGGAAATTTTGGCAATATATGTGTAAAAAATTTTTTTTAATTTAAAGTAACTTTTTGAGAGTTTTTATAAAAAGCGGATTGATCATAGAATGGCTGCCAGACAAACTAAAATAACATCTGCGAAGGTTGCAGTATCCTCACCGGCTCAGCCCTCTAAATCACAAACATATAGCTTTTCTGCTCCCCCGGCTTCAACATCTACACAGCCTCAAGCCCCCTTGCCTACTCAATCCCCTCCAGAAATGTTGACTATGAAAGATCTGCAGGCTGCATTATCAACAATGACTGATAATTTAGAGAAAAGTATGGAGAAAAATATGGAGAAATTTGGGGATGAATTGGAGAAAAAGATTGCAACTCATGCTGAGGAACAAATTAAAGGAGTAACTGGGGAATTGGAGAAAATTAAAGAAATAATTGAGACTTATAATACAGTGATAAGAGAGGATATTGTGGAAGCTTTCAGGGGGGGTTGGGACTATACTTTGAGAGTGGAAGAGAAAGTGGAAGGGGTAGAGCAACAATTTGAGGAAAAGTTGGAAGAAATTAAAAGTGATATGGAAGATCAACCTATTATGGTACAATACAATCAGATGATGTGGGCTGTCAGAATAAGAGGGGTGAAAGAAGAAGCAAATCAGAATCAGGAGGACTTGAGAAGGATTTTTGGAGAAGCTCTGGCAGAATTTATAAATGAGGGGGAACAAGATATGTCTTGCCAGATAGATAGGATCTACAGGGTTAATTCATGGATTGCAAGACAAAGAAATTTACCTAGAGATATTTTGATTTATTTTGTTACAAGAAGATTTAGAAATCACGTGCTTACAATATCATATAACAAGAAATTAACTGTGGCTGGTCAAGAGGTTGTGATTTTGAAGGAGATTCCTCCGAAGATGTTAAGAGCAAGAAAAGATTATGCATTTTTGGTGGATGAACTTAGAAAACGTGGTTTACAATATAGGTGGGAGGCCCCAGCTGGGCTATCATTATCTTACCAGGGTAATAGATACCGACTGAACTCTATTTGGAAAGCAAAAGATTTCTTTGAAAACGTGATGAAGGCTGGTAAACCCCCATCTCCAACACCAAAAAGCACACAATTATATAAAGAAGGAGATAAGGATCAAAAAGTACAACCACAGCTGGAAGAGATACAACCTCTTGGTGCAACAGGAGTTGATAAAGGAGTTTTATTGGAGTTGCCTGAGCGGAGCCTTGATATTTTTCAGCCTTTGGAAGTAGAGATGCCTAAAGATCAAAGGCAAACTCAGGCAACTACTAAACACAAGGAACAAAAAAAAAGGAACAACAGGAACGGTCTACAACTCAACCAGCAGTATCTACAATTGTGGAAGCCATGGGAGCTCGACCAAAGAAGAAAGTTGAAAATTTTGAATTGGTCTTGCAAAGGCTTTCTCGAATTGGTCATGTCAAATAAATTTTTGACATGGAATGTCAATGGTTTAAATTCTCCACAGAAAAGGAAGAAGATATTTCATTATTTGACTCAATGTAAAAATGATGTAACTTGTTTACAAGAAACACATATTAGATCTAGTGATCAGAAATATTTGATAAATAATAAATTAGGCACACATTTTGTTGCAGCGGCTGCTGAGAAAAAGAATGGAATTGTTATCTATGTTAAAAATCATATAAGAACTAAACTAATAGAATCAGATACACAAGGTCGATATTTAGCAATTGAAATTTTAAAAGATGGAAAAAAAGTACTTCTGATGGGAATATATGCGCCAAATCAACAGCAAGGAAAATTTTACAAGTTAATATATAAAAAGTTAATACAATTTGATTATAGGTCTTGTATTATAATGGGGGACTGGAACGGTGTGATAGATATTGGTTTAGATAAAAAGAAGATATTATCAATTCCTCAAACACGTTCTAAGTTGCCTATATCTTTTTTTGATATAAAGGATGATTTTGATTTGATAGACATATGGAGAGAAAGAAATGGTAAAGAGCAAGAATTTACTTTTTTTCTGATAGGCATCAGTCATTTTCTAGAATTGATTTTATATTAACTTCAAGTGATTTTCTTTTTAGTTTAAAGAAGGTGAAGAACCTACCTAAAGTTTTAAGAGATCATAATCCGGTTTGGATGGAATTAATGGAAGGACAAAGACCTAAAAGATCTTGGAGACTAAATGAAAATTTGTTTAAATGTGATATAAATGTGAATGAATGTAAAAATGCAATGAAGGAATTTTTTATGTTAAATATGCATAAGGGTACAACTATAGAAATGGTGTGGGATGCAAGTAAAGCGTATATGCATGGGATTTTAATTGATTTGAATAAAAGGCATAGATGTAAACAAGAGAAAAAACGGAAGGAGCTAGAAGAGGAAATAAGAAAAAACGAACAGTTATTAATAAAGAGACCAGATAATAAAATATTAAAGAGGGGATTAAGGTCTTACGGAAACAATTTGATTTGTTGATGGATGACCAAGTTGCTAGGAATATACAATATGCAAAACATAATACGTTTTTTAATTCCAATAAGCCTGGCAGATGGCTGGCCTATATATTAAGGAAAAAACAGAAATCCCAAATAATTGAAAAAATAGAGTATAAAGGGAAAGAGGTGTTCCAACAAGAAATTATTAAGAAAGCTTTTTTTGAATTTTATTCTAGGTTACATGCTGAAGAGAATGATATAGATATTTTTTGCAAAATGAAAATGTATCAGTACTTAACAATGAACAAAGAGATAGATTAAATACATTGATTACTTCAGAAGAAATAATCTCAGTGATTAAACAATTGAAAATGGGAAAATCTCCTGGGACTGATGGGTTAACGGCGGTTTATTATAAGCATCTTCAAATGGAAATGGTGGAACCTCTTAGAGAGTTGTTTGTTAATATACAAAAGTGGGGTCAGGTTCCACCTTCATAGAAAACAGCCTATGTTTCTTTAATTCCCAAAGAGGGAAGAGATAATGTTCAACCAGAAAATTTTAGACCTATTTCATTGTTGAATACAGATTACAAGATTTTTGCAAAAGTGATGGCTAATAGATTAATGACAGTTTTACAGCAAACAATTCATACTGATCAAACCGGTTTTTTTACAAGGGAGGCAGATGAAAACTAATGTTAGACAACTAATCAATATAATAGAATATTTGGAGAAGCATACTCAAGTGCTCGCAGTTCTTACGTTTTTGGATGCGGAAAAAGCATTTGATAGATTGAATTGGTTGTTTTTGAAAAAACTGATTGTTAGGATGGAAATGGGGGATCAGTTTATTAATTCTATACAGGCGATTTATCAGAAACAAACAGGACAGATTATTGTGAATGGGGATTTAACAGATTCATTTAACATAGAGAAAGGTACTAGACAGGGATGTCCATTATCCCCTTTGTTGTTTGTTTTAACTTTAGAGGTTTTATTGAATAGGATAAGAGGAGCAGATGATTTAAAAGGTATAGAGATTAGACAACAAGACTATAGATTACGTGCTTTTGCAGATGATTTGGTTGTGACATTGACTCAACCAATACACTCAGCCAAGAGATTGATGCAGATAATTAAAAATTATGGTAGGGTATCAGGGTTTAAACTAAATATATCTAAGACAAAGATGTTAGTTAAAAATTTAAATATTAACTCAAAACATGAATTGGAAAGAATAACCGGATGTGAGATAGTTAAGAAAATTAAATATCTAGGAATTGATATTGAAGCCTCTAATGGGAAGTTATATAAAAATAATTATGAAGTTTTGTGGAAGAAGACACAAATAGAACTGGAAAAATGGAAGAAATTACAATTATCTATGTTGGGTAGGATAGCAGCAGTTAAAATGAATGTATTGCCTAAATTTTTGTTTCTTTTTCAAATGTTACCTATACTTAAAAAGGATGCGAATTTGGAGGAGTGGCAGAAGGGTATTAATAGATTTATTTGGAATGGGAAGAAACTGAGGGTCAAATTAAAAATAATTCAGGATACAAGGGAAAGAGGTGGTTTGAAAATGCCTAATTTCAAGTTATACTATCACGCAGCTGTTTTAGTAGCGATAAGTGATTGGGTCAATTTAACTAATGATAGAATATTGAATATTGAAGGGTATGATTTACTATATGGTTGGCATGCATATCTTGTTTATGATAAAAAGGTGGATAGGAGTTTCAAAGAACACCTATTGAGAAATGCTCTGCTGCGTGTCTGGAAAAAAATATCAGTATAAATTAAATGATAAGATTCCTATATGGGCGGTTCCCAGACACGCAATAGAGAATATAAATAGAGAACAATTATATGATGTGGTGCCTTATGAGAAACTCCTATTTAAAGAAGGGAATGTTTTACAATTGAAGTCCTTGAATATTTTAAGGGAAGAAGGAATAATCCTTACCTGGTTTCAATATTTACAATTGCAGAATAGATGGAAAAAAGATTTGAAGGTGGGTTTATCTCAAATAGATGAAAATTTAATTAAACAAATTAGAGATCAAAGGTTAATGCCTATTAAAAGATTGTATAACGCATTGATAGAAATTGATTCGGAAACTGAATTAGTTAAGCATTGTATGATAAAGTGGGGACAAAATTTTGAACAACCAATCATGATGGAAACTTGGGAGAGGATCTGGGTGAAAAATGTAAAATTTACACAAGCGCAACATTTTTTTTAATTATAAAATTCTTTTATTAAAACAATCAACATTGAACATAAAAACATATTATGCAGCAATCATCATGGCACCTGATATACAATACTAAGTATTCGTCATTGAAAACGTCTGAATTAGTAAGCCTTTTTCCCACTCCTCGCGTCTAGCCTCAACTATACTCCTGTTACACTTTGTTTGATTGGTGTTTCTCTTATCTGGTTCCATATTAATGTGATCAACATTAAACCAAAGATCCTACTTAATAAAATGTTTTATAGGTGGCATTTATATCCGAAAAAATTATCATGTATGTACCCTAATTTACAACCTAAGTGTTGGAGATGTGAATGTATGGATGCTACTTATTTTCATGTATGGTGGACTTGTAAAAAAATTAAGGCTTTTTGGATAAAAATTTGGTGGATACTTCAAAATATTCTGAAAAAACGTATTGAATTTTCACCTCAGCTGTTTTTATTAGGTATTACAAAAGACTGTACCACCATAGAGATGAACTTGATTTTGAACTTGATTACAGCAGCGAGACTGTTGGTTGGACAATATTGGAAGAAGGCAGAACTACCATCTATTGAGGAATGGATTTTGAAAGTTATAAACTTGGCGGAAATGGCTAAAATATCTGCATATTTGAAAGACTATTCGAATGAAAAATATATGTTAGAATGGAAAAAATGGATAGAGTATATTCAAGGGAAATATAAATCTAAGAAACTGTATTTAGCATATAGTTAAATTTTTATTAGGATTTACATAATAATTTTGTTGAATATAGTGGGGTTTTTTTTCTTTTTTTCTTTACCCTGTATTCACTCTGGGAAGTGGGGGGGGTAGGTTGGGGGGGTAATAATGTACTCAACTGTAACATTTGCCATATATAAAATAGAAATATTTAATGTTAGAAGAGGGGTTGCTCGGACAGTACCTCTGTACTACATCTGGAGGGGGTCGTGAGGGAGGAGTGAAAGAGGGGAAGGAAGTAGGATGGTTGGAGGAGAGGAGGGTGGAGAGAGGGAGGGAGAGAGGTGAGGAGGAGGGAAGTAGGAGATAGGGAGGAAGAGAGGGGATGTGGTGGTGGGGGGGTGCTGCCGAGCAACACCCATAGTTAAAGTATTGTATGCATTTAAAAGAATGTATGTTGGTTTTTTGTTTAGTGTGGGAGAAAAAAGAATGTATTAAGTTGAGTTGTATTTAATTTGTTTTTTTCTTTTTGTTGTTTAAAATTATAAAATCAATAAAATATTTAAAAAAAACAGAAAACATTTCTTTTATATAAACCATCCCAACATTTTTATATTTCTCATATCAAAAAACAAAACACAAAGGAAAAAAGAAAGAAAAAATACTATGTTACTTGAGGGGTTCATCGCTCTTAAACTAATTTTCATTTATATCCAAAATCTTTCTATTTCTTTAACCATATTCAAACAGATGTTTAATTTTTAAATATTAATATTAAATATTCCCTCTGGTAAATCCCATCATCTAATTTCTTAATTCTCAATTTAGCCTCTTTTTTGCCAAACATCTTTCCTTATCAATATGTTTCATTGAATCAAAGACTCTTCCCATAATCTTGCAGGTACAAAAGGCAAAACAGGTAAGATGTTTTTATAGGAGGTTTTCGCCCCTTTGTATTCATTTCTTTCTTTCTTTCTTTCTTTCTTGATTTCATTTATCATATTTTATGTCTCAAATTCTCATAGTTCTCCTGGCAGAATCCATTTTGTCAAATCTTTTTTTCTTGTCCTCAGACTTATTTTGTGATCTTAGAGCAGGGCTTTTCAACCTTTTTACCGATTGTACCACTTTTAGGATATGGCAATATTCGAGTACCACCTAGCAAGGTGTCAAAAACTTGATGACCAAAAAAAAAAACCTGTTCAAAGTTTCAATTGCACTGAAATGACTTAGGACCATTTTTCACACTTATGACCATTGCAGCATGCCCAGGGTCATGTGATTTATATTTGGATGCTTGGCAACTGATTCATATTTATAATGGTCACAGTGTTCCAGGGTCATGTGATCCCCTTCTGCAACCTTTTGACAAGCAAAGTCAATGGTAGAGCTGCTAGTGGCCAAGTGCTAAGGCAGGACTTCCTTTCCTCCCTCCCTTTTTCTCATTCACATCTCCTTCTGAAGGAAGAATTTGAACCCAACCCCCCCATCCCCCATATTTTCCCTCTTCCATATATATATATTTTAAATTCTTTTATTAAAACAATCAACATTGAACATAAAAACATATTATGCAGCAATCATCATGGCACCTGATATACAATACTAAGTATTAGTCATTGAAAACGTCTGAATTAGTAAGCCTTTTTCCACTCCTCGCGCCTAGCCTCAACTATACTCCTGTTACACTTTGTTTGATTGGTGTTTCTCTTATCTGGTTCCATATTAATGTGATCAACATTAAACCAAAGATCCTATTGCTAAACAATCATCCTAGAACATAGCATACAACATTAGGTATTAATCTTTGTAAACATCTGTTTTAGTAAACGTTCTTCCCTCCTCCCTTCCCTCTTCAAGTATACTCCGAGTACCTTTTGTTTGTTTGGTGTTTCTCTTATATATGGTCTATCTACTGTATCTAGTTTATTGCATATTGTTCGTTTGCGCTTGATCAAACAAGGAAAGGCCTCCAGAGACAGAAAAGACAAGCTGCTGAGTGAACTAGCTTAAAAAGGCACATTCCCCTTTAAGAATTAGCTACTGGCTAGAAAGGAAAGTAAGGAGCAAAGCCCGTACTTAAGGAAGAAAAAAAATGTAAGTACTGGCTTCAGGCTAAGGCAACCTCCCCAAATGGCTCCATTCATAAGTAAAGGAATGCTACAGGCAAAATCCATTCAGGAGAAAAATACTTCAAAATCCCTTGCAGCAAAACTTACAGCTAACAACAGCAGAGCAATAGAAGCTAACACCATCAGCCAAATAGAAATTGCCAAACACTCCTTAAGAATACACAGCCCTCATTGCACAAAACCCAGAACTTCAAAGTCACAAAAGCACATAAGAATCCTTTTTGATGGGGAGTTTTGTCCATTTACGTTTACCGAAAAAAATCATTTTTTCTCCATTTCCTCTTTCATTACTTATATTTTGGTCTAGTCGATCTTGTAGTCCTTTGTTCTCTGGCAGTTCCTTCTCCTTCACCTGTTTGTTCACCTTTCTCCTTCTGTTGTTCTGCTTGTGCCATTGCTCCTTGGGCCGTCTCTCCCATCTGCTTATCCCCTTGTTGTTGATGCAGTCCTTCATCCAAGATTGCTCTATTTCTTACTTCAAAGTCCTCTGCTTTCCATATTGAATCCAGTCGGTATCTTGTATTATTCCAGTTTATTAAAATGCCTTGTAATCCATTTACAAGAGACACACATAAAAACAACAACATTATAAACTGTTGGAATACCCGAAAATGGGGAAGCTTCATTACACATCAGCACAACAAAAGAAACGAGGGGTGGCTGTATACGTTAAAGAGACAATAGATTCTAAATTAATATACTCAGATGAAGAAGGAAGAATTACAATGGTTGAAATATATTTACATCAAAAACAAATACTGTTAGTGGCAATTTATGCTCCAAATGATAGCCAAGAACAATTTTATCAAAGACTACACAGGAAACTAATAGAAATGGAATACCAAAATATTTGTTTAATAGGAGACTTTAATGCGATAGTAGATGGAACAATGGATTATAAAAGTAGCAAAACAGTAAAACCTGTAAGAAGAAGACTACCCAAGACATTCTTTGATATGGCAGAAGAAATTGGAATACAAGATGTCTGGAGAGAAATCAATCCTCAAAACCGACAATATACTTTTTACTCAAATAGCCATAAATCTTGGTCAAGAATTGACATGATTTGGATGACTTCTGAATTAAGGATGGATATACAGGAAATTGAGATAGAAATAGGCACATGGGCAGATCATAACCCTTTAAAAGCGACATGGAAAGGAATACAAAAAAAAACCAAGATGGATTTTAAATCAAGCTGTACTAAAAGACAAAGAATTCATAGAGTTGGCGAAAAGAGAAATGGAATTCTTCTTTAAAGAAAATAAAGAAGAAGACACATCACTACAAAATTTATGGGACACAGTTAAAACGTATTTTAGAGGTATAGCTATAACGTATATGGCAAAGAAAAATAAACAGAGAAGACAGCAATATTTACTATAAAAGAAAAATTTAGAAAATTAGAGACAGAATTACAACAAAACCCACAGAAAAGACTTTGAAAAGAGAAATGGAAATAATAAAACATAAGCTGAATTTATTGGACTCAGAAAAATTGGCAGAACAAATAAAGAGAACAAAACAAAATTTCTTCGAAAATGCTAATAAGCCAGGAAGATGGCTAGCTTATAGGCTTAAAAAACAGAAAGAGAAGAAAATAATATATAATTTAGTAGATGGGAAAGGTTGTTTACAATTTTAAAAGGAAGAAATAAAAAAGATAATTAAGGAATATTATAAGGAATTGTATGGCAAAGAGGAGGCTGAAAAAGAGAGAATTGCTCAATATTTAGAAGAAAGTAAATTGCCAAAGATTCCAGAGACATTCAAAACTATGTTAGAAGAAAGAATAACAATGATAGAGATATTAGAGGCTATAAAATGACAAAAAATGGGAAAACACCAGGCCCAGATGGGCTACTGGCGGAACTTTATTAAAATCTACAAGATACATTAAGCGAACCACTGAAAGATGTTTGTAATGGACTATTGTTAGAGGCCAAACTTCCAAATACATGGATAGAAAAAATATTACTTTGATACCAAAAGAAGATTTAGACTTGACGTATATTAAGAACTATAGACTGATTTCGTTACTCAATGTGGATTACAAAATTTTTACTTTAATAATGGCAGAGAGATTGAAAAAAAATACTTAGTTGAATTTATACATCTAGATCAAAATGGCTTTTTACCAAAGAGACAAATTAAAAACAATTTAAGGGTGATAATGGACGTATTAGAATATTATGAATTACATCCAGGGAAACAATTAGCATTAGTGATTTAAGATGCCCAAAAGGCATTTGATAATGATTCCTGGCAATTTATGGTTCAACAATTACAAATAATGGATTTTGGAAAGAATTTTACAAATATGATAAAAACAATATATAGCAACCAGACAGCAAAAGTGATAGTGAATGGAGATTATACTGAGAGCTTTGAGATAAGAAAAGGTATGAGACAAGGGTGTCCACTATCTCCATTATTATTTATCTTTACTTTGGAAGTATTAAATAGAAGGATAAGACAGGACACAGAAATTAAAGGATTGAAAATAAAAGATGAAACATATAAGTTAGAAGCATTTGCTGATGATTTAGTGTTTATCTTGGAAGAACCTTTAGAGATGATTCCTAAACTATGGGGAAAGATAGAAGAATATGGAGGAGTGGCAGGACTAAAAATAAATAAAGAAAAAACTAAAGTAATAGTTAAGAACCTCACAGATAAACAAAAAAGGCAAATACTAGAGAAAACAGAGGTACAAATAGTGAAAAAAGTTAAATATTTAGGTATTTATCTTTCGGCTAAGTGTTCGTCAATAAAAGAAGACAATTATACAAAATTATTGAAGCAAATAAAGCTAGACTTGGAAAGATGGAAAAATCTGCAGCTGTCAATATTAGGAAGAATTGCTACTGTAAAAATGAATGTGTTGCCGAAGATTTTGTTTCTATTTCAAATGATTCCGATAAAACTTGAGAGAAAATTCTTTCAAGATTTAAATTAATTAATTCTGAACTTTATTTGGCAGGGGAAGAAAGCTAGAATTAAGATGAAAACATTACAAGATGCTAAGGAAAATTGAGGTTTTGGGTTGCCTGAATGGGCGTTGTATTACCAAGCATCTGTGTTAACATGGGTGAAAGAGTGGATAACACTTAGAAATAAATGGTTGTTGTATCTAGAGGGACATGATTTACAATTGGGGTGGCACGCTTTCTTATGGTATGGGAAAAACAGAGTCCATAAGTACTTTCAAAATCATTTTATAAGAAATGCCTTGTCAACAGTATGGGAAAAAATTAAAGCTAAAATATATCTAAAAATTCCAGGGTGGTTATCAACGATGGAGGCATTTATACATCCGAACTTGGTAGACTTTGAAAAAATATGGACATATAGAGATATTCTAAATATTGATGGCAAATTAAAATCTAAACAAGAACTGGAAAATCAGGGAACTAACCTGTCCTGGTGGGCACATTTACAGATACAAAGTAGATATGAAAAAGATGTAAAAATGTATGGATTTTATAAGGATCAAACTGTGTTTGATAAGATTTTGCTAACCTCAGATGAGAAATTAATCAAGAATGTTAATTTTGGATATGGAAAGTGAACAAGTGAAAGAAACAATGACAAGATGGGCAAAAACTTTGGCTATAATATAGAATTAGAAAAATGGCAAATGTTATGGGAGAGAAACTACAAACTAACAATGTCAACTTCATATAAAGAAAATCTGTATAAAATGTTTTATAGATGGCACCTGTCACCAGCAAGATTAGCAAAAATGTTTAAAAATATGTCAGATAGATGTTGGAAATGTAAACATAACATAGGCACTTACTATCACATTTGGTGGACATGTGGTAAGGCTAAGGCCTATTGGAGAAAGATACATATGTGGTTAGAAAAAAGATTGGGTGAACAAGTTGATTTTAAACCTGAACTTTTTACTAGGTCAGGGCTTTTCAACCCGTGGTACTGGTACCACTTGTGGTACATTAATGAGTGGCAGGTGGTACACAGCCCTGCCTAGCCAAGTGTAGTGGGGGAGGGAAAGACCCAGCACAGGCAAGAACTTACAGTAAGAGAGTCCTCTGGGGCTGCAAAGGCCCCAGGCTCACTTCTGGCTCACCCTCCCCCATGAGAAAGGAGGAGGGGGTGGAGACAGGAGAAGCTATAAAAGGAGGCAGTTTGGGCAGGAGAGGTGGAGAGAAAAAAAGCAGCAGCCTTGGGAGGAGGTGGAGTCAGCTGCATGGAGGAAGAGGAGGAGGAAAAAGAGGAAGAGGAAGAGGAGGAATCAAGCAGGCTGAGGAATCAAGCAGGCTGGCCATGAGCCAATCTACAACTGCTATGGCAGCCACCTGTGCTGGCAGCAGCAAACAGGCAAGAAATGCAATGGGGGAGGGGTCACCCTCCAAGAGGAATGAAAAAAGGCAGCAATGGCTGGAGGTGAGGCACAGAGGAGGGAAGGAGATGGAGAGTGGAAGGATTCTTATGTGTTTTTATGACTTTGAAGTTCTGGGATTTGTGCAATGAGGGCTTTGTGTTCTTAAGGAGTGTTTGACAATTTCTATTTGGCTGATGGCTGATGTCTTGTGTTAGCTTCTATTGCTCTGCTGTTGTTAGCTGTAAGTTTTGCTGCAAGGGAATTTGAAGTATTTTTCTCCTGAATGGATTTTGCCTGTAGCATTCCTTTACTTATGAATGGAGCCATTTGGGGAGGTTGCCTTAGCCTACAGCCAGTACTTACATTTTTTCTTCTTCCTTAAGTGCCGGCTGCGCTCATTACTTTCCTTTCTAGCCAGTAGCTAATTCTTAAAGGGGAATGTGCCTTTTTAAGCTAGTTCACTCAGCAGCTTGTCTTTTCTGTCTCTGGAGGCCTTTCCTTGTTTGATCAATATATAGAAGAGGGAAAATATTGGGGGGGGGGTTCAAATTCTTCCTTCAGAAGGAGATGGGATTGAGAAAAAGGGAGGGAGGAAAGGAAGTCCCGCCTTAGCACTTGGCCACCAGCAGCTCTGCCATTGACTTTGCTTGTCAAAAGGTTGCAGAAGGGGATCACATGACCCTGGAACACTGTGACCATTATAAATATGAATCCGTTGTCAAGCATCCAAATATAAATCACATGACCCTGGGCATGCTGCAATGGTCATAAGTGGGAAAAATGGTCATAAGTCATTTCAGTGCAATTGCAACTTTGAACAGGTTTTTTGGGGGGGTCATCAAGTTTTTGACACCTTGCTAGGTGGTACTCGAATATTGCCATATCCTAAAAGTGGTACAATCGGTAAAAAGGTTGAAAAGCCCTGTACTAGGTATTATGCCTGAAAAGACTAATAAGAAGAAATTATACTTAATCTTACACATCACCACAGCAGCGAGAATAATTTTTGCACAATACTGGAAGAATGAAGGATTGCCATCAGAAGAAGAAATAATCAGGAAAATATTGGAATGTGCAGAGATGGACAGATTAACTATGAGGTTGAAAGATAAAGAAGATACAGACTATTATCAAACTTGGGATTTATTTTATTGTTGGCTAGAGGAAAGAATGAAGGATTAGGAATTGAACATGTATTAGCATAGCTAATTCGAGACAACTTGTTGATTGGAAAAATTAACATATGTTTATGGGAAAAAAACCCAATAAAATCTTTATCACAACAGAGGAAGTCAGAATGAGTCATTTGAAGGAGGAAATGAAAGGAAGAACACTTATGCCAGGGAAAGAGATTAAGTCCTACCCAACATTCAAACACAATTGGATTATTTTTTTTAATGCAAAGAACAGAGCTGTTCTGAGGATATATTTTGGATCATTGTCTTACTCCTATAAATAAAACCTAATGAGACTAAAGAATCCTTCCATTCTCCATGTCCTTCCCTCCTCCGTGCCTCACCTCCGGCCATTGCTGCCTTTTTTCATTCTTCTTGGAGGGTGACCCCTCCCCCGCTGCATTTCTTACCTGTTTGCTGCTGCCAGCACAGGTGGCTGCCACAGCAGTTGTAGATCGGCTCATGGCCAGCCTGCTTGATCTCCTCTCCCCCACCCTCCCTCTCCCCCTCCCCCTCCTTCGGTGCAACTGACTCTGCCTCCTCCCAAGGCTGCTGCTTTTTTCTCTCTCCCTCTCCTGCCCAAACTGCCTCCTTTTATAGGCTCTCCTGTCTCCACCCCCTCCTCCTTTCTCATGGGGGAGGGTGAGCCAGAAGTGAGCCTGGGGCCTTTGTAGCTCCAGAGGACTCTCTCACTGTAAGTCCTTGCCTGTGCTGGCTCTTTCCCTCCCCCACTACACTTGGCTAGGCAGGGCTGCATACCAACTGCCACTCATTAATGTACCACAAGTGGTACGTGTACCACCGGTTGAAAAGCCCTCTTAGAGTATAGGTTATCTTTTCCATGTCCAGTATTTCCTGTAAGTTTTTTTCCCATCTGGGTTAAGTCATATTTCCTTCTATTGTTAAGTTCCATCTTGAAATCTCTCTCCTCTGTCTCGTATTCAGTTGTCTGTTTTTTCTGCTCACTCTCTATTTTTATTTTCTGAGAGTTTTTGTGTTATAAAGGTAAATTGGAGATGTGTTCATTTATATTTTCAAAGTTATTTTTTATTTCCTTGTGGTTTAAAATCACTGTTGTTTGAATTAGTTGCAACATAGCATAAATCTCCTTCTGGAAAGTATTTGTTTTTTCTTGGTATATTCTTTCTGCAGATCTCTGATTTTCCATGATAGCCAAAAGTCAAGGTTTTTCTTTCTCTGCAGACAGCTTTAGAATCACAGTTGAGTTCGTATTTGTAATCCAGAAAGGTCAATTTTTTTCTAAAGTTTATAATTCTCACTTTGTAGATAGCCCAAAATGTTTTCTTTATTTTTTTGTCACAGCTGTTCTCTGTTATTAAGACATTGAAGGTCACCAAAAAGAAGTTATCTTTTCCTGGGCTTTGCCAGTTCCTGTAATAGAGCAACTACTATTGTATATTTTCATCCACCACTAGATGTCAGCACTAGTTCATTTTTCAGTAATAGACAATTATTTCCCTCTATTTTCATGGTTTAAAAGGAAAACCTTAACAGGTTCCAATGATTTCAAACTTATCCAAATTAAATCTTATATTCATTTCATTTCAGTATATTTCTGTTCCCCCTTAAAAGTATAATTTGCTGCTTCCATCTGTAGGAGGGTGGGGCAAAGATCCCCCTCCTTCTCACTTTTGGAGGCTTTTTGCTTCTTGTTTTTTTTCTTTTTTCCCCCCCAGGAAATCAATTTTCAAATAAAAGAGAGAAAATCACTGTTCTTACCCAGTTCCAAACACGTTGTTTACAGTCAGCTTAAAGTAGTGCTTTTGGGCTTTGGCTGCTTGTAGCTTGGGCTAGACTCTGAAATTAAGTTAGCCTTTCTCCTGCTGGTTTCTGGAGGGCTTTCCCCAAACCAATCGGATCGACTGCCATCTCTCCGCAATCAGTGGGACTTCCTTCCTTCTTTGTTGCCTCTACAGGGCAACTTCAGGCCCATTTAGGGTCCCCTAGCAGGCAGAAATTGGCCATAGGGTGCAGACCCCCACTATCCCTCGGCTGCTGCGCTACTGTGCAAAACCGGAAGCCTGGACTTAAATCTCTTGTAGGTGCACAGGGACTCATGACTGATGACACATTTGACCCCTCCCTCAGGCTCAGCCTGGTCATACAGGTAGATTATTCTCAAGTGGAAAACATTCAAGATAGTTGCCAATCTTCTCACGAGTGGAATGCCCCTGCTAATTCACCCCAAGGTCAGAAAGTGCAATACTCAGAGAAGTTGCAAAAAATCCAAGAGTTACATCTCAGACTCCGTGTCAAGCTGCGAAGCCTACTGTCTTTAGGACCGCTGCATGCTTCTAGCTTGCCAACAATGTGGGAGGGGAAGAGGGGAAAGTTTTGAATCCACAGGTGCTCCTTATCAACGTGAGAGCTGAAGAGTTGTTTTGGCAAACTAAAGTTTCTTCTCATAACAATTACTGGAAGATATATTGGACAATGTGACCTGAACTGTCTAGAGACTGGAGGGAAAGTTTTACTCTTTTAATTATCTGTTTCCCACCATATTTTCAGATTTCGCTTTCCTTCAAACTTGCCAGATTGTTTTATGCCTAATAAAGTTAACATTGGAGTTCATCATGCCTCTAGTGTTTTGCTTGGTTGGGCTTTTCAGCCAGAATATGACACTAAGCTAACTCTCCAAAAATTCATAAATTGATTAAGGGGTCCTGAGCCCCTACGCCCTCCTGGAAGCGTCCAGAGGGGTGGTAAAGACTCAGGAGATGCCTGAAACGGAGAAGCCAGTTGGAGCCGGGTCAGGATCAACCAGCGGGACTCCAGCTGGGGCTGAAAGCAGCTTCATAACCTCCACCATCCTCAACCCATCCTAAGAAGCGAGTTGAACACAAGGAGCCGACCCCAACCCTGGAATGGATGGGTGGGGCAGCAACGTTCAACTGACCCGAGTTGGAGAAGTGGTGAGAGGAGTTACGGAAAACTGCTGAAGCCAAATTCTCATTGTACTGCCCCCAGCCCCAGTGGGGTAGAGAGTTGGAGTGGTGGGAACAAGGAACATCAGAGTGGATGGCCCCCAAGGAGTGCTATGTGCCAAGGTACGGCAGCCAGTTGGTGGAGCAACTTAGGCAGAAGTTTAGCAGCCTAGAGGTTTGTGGAGGACAGCCAGTCCCACGGCTGGATCCTAAACCCCGAAGGGGCTTGGCTCCACTCCTGGCATAAGCACCAGCCCTTTCACCCCAGCACGTAGCAGGAGCAGGAGCCGCGGTGGCTGGGAGAGCTGTCAGCCCAAAGCCAGGGCCACCTCCTCAGCCTGGTCCCAGTCCAGGACAGAGTGCTCACAGTCTGCCACCGGCACCTGCTCCTCAACCTGAGAGGGCAGATTGGCGACCACTACCAGGTCTCAGGTATGGAGTTCGCCTATGGATGTACCCATACGGCGGGGGCTGGATGCCGGGGCCTGGGCCAACGCCAAGGCCACCTCCGCCCCCACCACTGAGGGCAACATTTGATGGAAACCCCAAGAAGCTGGTGTTCTTCCTCAATCAAGTCTGGACCCACCTCAACCGACATGGAGAAGACTACCCTGATGACGAGACCCAGGTGGATGTCGTGGTGGCCAACCTCGAAGGGGAGGCGGCAGAATGGGTGACAATTCTCTATAACGAAGGCGCCCCTCAGCTGGCAGACCCAGATGCATTTCTCTGTGGCCTCAGAGACCAATTCGGGGAACCTGCACAGACCCAATGGGCGGAAGTGGAGGTTTGGAAGGTCAAGCAGGGGAGGAGACCTGTGACCAAATACATTAGAGATTTCAGGAGGATCGCAGGGAGCCTGATGGAACTGGCCACAGCAGCTCTTGACCTAATACTTCTGAGAGGGGCTGAGCTGCGACCTATTCCACATGTGCCTACCCCGAGGGATCCCGAATTAGCTTAGCAACTGGTAGCAGTTAGTCACCACCGTGGAGCTAGGCCTGGCAGTGTACAAGGACAGCAGAAGCTTCAAACTGCAGCCAAAGAAAACCCAAGGGAAGCATACATTGGGGAGAAAACAGCCAGTGGCAGCATTCCTGGTGTCTGCGGGGGCACCCAACTGTGCTCCCATCATGTGTTTTTGCTGTGGCCAAGAGGGACACAGGGCAGCGATGTGCCCGGCACCAACCCCTTAGATGGTTTCCGTGGCACCAACACCCTCGAAGCCAAAGAAACTGCCAAAGAAGGGGAAGGAGAAATCATGAGCAGCAACCCAGGTTGTTGAGGACTCCCCTCCAGAGACCAGAGGGGATGGAACTCTGACTGAAGAGGGGCTGATGATGACCCTTTACGACAGTGAGAGTGAGGGAGAAGATGACCTGATGGTGAGTGGACCTGTCAACCACTTTGAAGTTATGGTAGATATCCAGGCATCTCGCTCAGGGGCAAGGGGGATGATTAAAACCTTCATAGACTCTGGCTGTTCCTGTTGCCTAATTAGTCAAGCTGCAGTGTAGAGGCTAGGACTACATGTGTGGAAACTTAAGAAACCTGTGAAGTTTGAACAGGTTGATGGCTCGCTGATAGGAGGCAAGGCCACTTCCCATCTGACGGAGCCGGTGCAGCTGGAGTTGGGAGACCAAGAGACTATCATTTTATGGTTGCCACAAAGATGGCCGAGGACATGAACCTGGGCTTGGCTTGGTTAGCCAAGTGGGGGCCTTGCATCTATTGGGAGAAAGCCTCAAAGAGAATGATTGTGAGAAAGCAGGCCCCAAGCCCCCCGACAAAGGAAAAGAGCAGCCTGAGAAGGGAGATGAGGAAAGCCCCTAAGTGCAGCAAGGGAGCATTGGAGGAGGGGGAGGAGGAGCAATCCATGCTAAGGGAGTACTGAGACCTCATGGAGGTGTTTAGCAAGAAAGAGTGTGACGTCCTGCCCCCTCACCGCCACACAGACTGTGCTATCGAGATCTTGCCCGGGGCGAAACTTCCCAAGCCAAAGATGTACTCCATGACTCCAAAGGAGATGAAGGAGCTGAGGGAGTACATTGACAAGAATTTAGCAAGGGGGGGGGGTTTCATCTAAGCAGCAAAGTCCCAACTAGCGGCCCCAGTACTGTTTAAAGAAAAGAAAGATGGGTCACTCAGATTATGCGTTGATTTCTCTGCGATTAACGGTGTGTGTGTGGAGAACATGTACCCCCTCCCTCTTATGAAGGACATGCTAGGCCAAAAGAAAGATTTTCAAGAAATTAGACCTGAGGGAGGTGTACTACCGGGTGAGGATTAAGGAAGGTGACGAGTGGAATACAGCCTTCAACTGCCCCCTTGGTAGCTACCAATTCAAGGTGATGCCATTTGGATTAGAAGGGGCCCCTGCTGTGTTCACACAACTCATAAATGAGGTGCTGCATAAGCATCTCTATAAGGGGGTTCTAGTGCATCTTGATGACATCCTCATTTATACTGAGACTATGGATGAGCACGTGAAACTCGTGCGACAGGTGCTGAAAAAACTCTTGGACGCTAAGCTGTATGCCAAACTGTCAAACTGCTTCTGGTGCCTGCAAGCAGTGCAATCAGCTGAGAGATTCGGAATGCCGAGCTCTTCAACTGAGTTTCTTCCTGTTTGGGGACCCTAAATGGGCCAGAAGTCACCCCAGAGAGGTGGCAATGAAGGAAGGTAGTCCCAGGGACCTAGGAGAGATGGCTGTCTCCCCGACTGGTCCAGGAGAAGCCTCCCAGAAACCAACAGGAGAAAGGCTAGCTAACTCCATTGTCTAGCCCCAGCTGCAAGCAACAGAAGTCAAAAAGCTCTACTTAAGCTGATTGTGAATAGTGCGTTTGAAGCTGGGTAAGAATTGATTTTCTCTATGCTACTTATTTTCCTGAAAAAGAGAACTCCCAAGAAGCAAAAATACCTCCAAGAGTAAAAAAAAAAAAAGGGAGGGATTCCCCCCTCCTTTTTGGCTATTGGAAGCGGCGAATCTAACTCTTTAAGGAGGAAAAAGAGTAGAAAGAACTGAAAAATAATCCAACGCTGACACCTACTGGTGGATGAGGACTATAAAATCTCTGCCTGTGGCCTTCAAAGTCTTAATAAACACAGCTGCTTAGATAAAGTGATATTTACAGAAAATGGATATTTTACGAGAGGAAATATATGATACACTGCAATCCATTCAAAGGACAATGATATCAAACCACAAAGAAATTCAAAATAACTTTGAAAGTATAAATCAACTTATCTCCAATTTAATTTCAGTTCAAAAAAACCCTCAGGAGAACACAGCAGAGATGATTGAATATAAATCCGAGGAAAAAGTTTTAAAGATGGACTTTCACAAAATAAAAGAGTATTTTATTTTTCTTCAAGTGAAAGAAAAGACAACTTACATTTCAGCATCACAAAACAAATTTGAAGACAAGAGAAAGGATTTGACGAAGAGACAAAAAGTGACAAAAGAAGTGGAGAGAAAAGGAAAGAAAAAGATTCCTAATAAAAAGAAGGGGGCAAATGCTCATGACAGAGACATTGATTTACTTTCTACATCTACAGTAACACCTACGATCATATGGGAAAACCTTTTGATCCAGCAAAGTACATTGATTAAGAAAGATTCTGGGCAAAGAAAAAAGATTAAGATCGAAACCAAGAAAATAGATGATGGGACATATCAGAGAGAATACTTAAAAAAGAAACATGTGTTTGAATATGGTTAAAGAAATAGAAAAAATTTGAAACACACCACTCTAAGAGGGATGAAATGTTTTAGATACTTAAATGTGACTGAATTCAAGAAAAGTATATAGGTCTTTGGTTCTTCGGGTTTTCTCCCACGTAGAATTTGAAGTGTCTTGGCGATGTTTCGACGAAGTCCCATTCGTCATCTTCAGGCTGGTGCTTTCGGCTTCGTGCTTCTAGGAGCAATGTGTGATTGTGGCTGTTTCTTCCTTTTAACTGCCAGTGGGGGTTTGAACTGATTGGCTGGGAGCTCGGCTGTGTTCTGATTGGGTGGCGGTGTGTTCTGATTGGTTAGGGGCTTGTCTGTGCTCTGATTGGATGGGGGGGTTGGGTGTGCTCTGATTGGCTGGGGGAGTGTTCTGTTTGGGTGGGGGCTTTGTTGTGCTCAGGTTAGTCTGAGTTGCAGGGGGATTAGATATGGTGAGCTGCATAGCTGTTTGGCTTCACGTTCGTGGTCATGCCTCATCTTCATGGTGGGTGTCAGTTTGCTTCATGTATGGATTGGAGGGGTTTAAGGTGGTTAATGATGCAGCTGTGGTCTGGCTTCTGGTTTGTGGTCATTCCAAGCGGCATTCGAAAAGTTGACGGGGCTATTTGCCACTGAACCAGTGTTAAAACACCCAAACCCCTGAACAGCCTTTTGTGATCCAGGCAGATGCCAGCGACGTGGCTGTGGGAGCTGTCCTCCTCCAGCACAATGGGTAGGGGAACTTACAGCCATGCACGTACACATCTCGCAAACTAAATGAAATGGAATGGCGATGGGCAGTGTGGGAGAAAGAGGCTTTTGTGGTATGGTGGGCGCTACTAACTTGGAGGCAGTTCCTGGAAGGAAGAAAGGCCCCCTTTGAAGTGTAAAAACTTAGAAGCACTGAAAACCCCTCACAAACTTTCTCCTAAGCAAGTCAGATGGGCACAGTATTTCAAAAGGTTCGACTTTGAACTAAAATACATTCCGGGGGGGGGGAGAACTTCCTGGCTGATGCCCTGTCTTGCATACACCAATACAAAACCACTCGGCAGGAGGTGGTGAGTTCGGTCATTTCTGATAGGCAACAAGCGGTGCAAGCAACGACCAGACGGCAGAAGAGAAAGAGCTCACCCCCCCCACACACCAATGCATTTGCACAACAGCTGAAGCAAGAGCTGCAAACCAACACATGATTTGTGGCTCATCAGAAAGAGTTGGCCATGAGGTAGGGGTTGGCATGGAAGGGGGACATGTTGTATGTCCCAGACTGCCTGCGACTACAGGTCCTGCAATGCAGCCACAATGGCAAGCAGGCAGGCCACTTTGGGTTCCTGAAGACACTGCATCTCACTAATTGTCAGTTCTGGTGGCCAAAGATGAAGAAGGACATTGAGAACTATGTGGGGAGCTGTGCCATCTGTGTGGCCAGCAAAAGACTACCAGAGAAGAGTCTGGGGCTGTTGCAGCAGTTGGCTGACTCAACCAGACCCTGGGAGGAGATTGCCATGGACTTTATAGTGGGGAAAACACCGTAATATGGACTGTGATAGACCTATTTTCCAAACAAGCGCATTTCATTGCATGTGCTGGACTCCCTTCCTCCCAGAAACTAGCAAAGATGTTCTTGCAACACATCTACCAGCTACATGGGGTGCCCAAGTGCATTATTTCAGATCAGGAGTCCAATTTACTGCTACGTTTTGGAGGGAGTTTTTGAAGATGATTCGGTTTTCCCTGGGGCTCAGTTCTGCATTTCATCCAAGTACGAATGGATCTGCAAAATGAGCTAACCCTATAGTGGAGCAGTACCTGCATTGCTATGTCAGCTATCAGCAAACGAACTGGTCAGAGCTCTTGCCATTTGCAGAAGTGGCATATAACAACACAGTACACAGCAGTACTGGTTTCACTCCATTTATGTTAGCCACAGGAGTGGAGTTTGTGCCCATTCCAGAGTGCTCACAGAAAACCCCATCCCCGACCACCCTAAGTGACCAGGTAGGTTCCTTTCAGAGGGTTTGGAATGATGCCAAGAAGGCTTTGAGTAAAGCAGCCGAAAGCCAGAAAAGGCAAGTGGATAAGAAATGAGCTCCGCAGGAAACATTCCATGTAG
This sequence comes from Bothrops alternatus, assembly GCA_034064705.1. Lineage (NCBI taxonomy): Eukaryota > Metazoa > Chordata > Lepidosauria > Squamata > Viperidae > Bothrops > Bothrops alternatus. Next base: position 6,527,807 of record JARGCV010000004.1, on the reverse strand, counting down.
GAGATAAAGTGTATCTGTCTACAAAGTATCTTAAGCTGAGACAAAGTTGCAAGAAGTTAGGGCCCAAATACCTAAGTCCTTTCCCCATAGTGAAAGTCATTAACCCAGTGACCATAGAGCTAAGACTACCAAGATTGTTGGGTAAAGTGCACCCAGTATTCCATTGTACTGTAGATTACTGAAGCCATGCAAGGAATGCACACGGAGACCCATAGGGATGGTAGTCCCCGCCCCAAGAGTGGTAGAAGGGGAAACGCATTATGAAGTTAAACAGATCCTTGATTCCAGAATCCACAAGCGGAAGTTGCAGTACTTAATCCAATGGGAGGGTTACCCGATGTCAGAATCTAGATGGGTAAAAACCCAGCATGTAAAAGCAGATCACTGGGTAAAACGATTCCACACAAAATACCCCCGGAAGCCGGGACCAGTATAAGAGAAAGATTAGCAAGCGTTGATGTGTATTCTCTTTGTTTTCCAGGTTCCCTTTCCTTCCTAGGGGGGCAACCTGTCAAGCTGCAAAGTCTTTAGGACCGCTGCATGCTTCTAGCTTGCCAACAGTACAGGAGGGGAAGAGGGGAGTTTTGAATCCACAGGTGCTCCTTATCAATGTGAGAGCTGAAGAGTTGTTTTGGCGAATTAAAGTTTCTTCTCATAACAATTACTGGAAGATATATTGGACAATGTGACCTGAACTGTCAGAGAGGGGAAGAAAAGTTTTACTTTTTTAATTATCTGTTTCCCACCATAGTTTCAGTGTTAGCTTTTCTTCAAACTTGTCAGATTGTTTTGTCCCTAATAAAGTTAACATTGGAGTACATCATGCCTCTAGTGTTTTGCTTGGTTGGGCTTTTCAGCCAGAATATGACACTCTGCAGGACTCAGTTAGAATGTTAAATGTTAAAATTCATGACAGTACAATTAGAAAAAGACTGAACAAGTATGGTTTGATTCAAAGGGTTGCCAGGAGAAAGCCTCTTCTCTCTAAAAAGAACACGGCAGCACAGCTTAGGTTTGCAAAGTTGCATCTGAACAAATCAAAAGACTTCTGGAACACTGTCCTTTGGACAGATGAGACCAAAGTGGAGATGTTTGGCCATAATGCACAGTGCTATGTTTGGCAAAAAGCAAACATAGGATATCAGCAGAAACATCTCATACCAACCATCAAGCATGGTGGTGGAAGGGTGATGATTTGGGCTTGTTTTGCAGCCACAGGACCTGGGCACCTTGCAGTCATTGAGTTGATCATGAACTCTTCTGTATACCAAAGTATTCTAGAGTCAAATGTGAGGCCATCTGTCTGGCTTCCAGTTTGCCATCGCGGCACCTGCGGATGCAGGAAGGCGAGCTCCATCTTCCGCATCCAAATTCATCCCGCTGGGGGACCCTGGAAAGGGTCAAAAGTCATCCTGTAGGGGCGACGAGCAAGAAGGGGACCCCTGTTTGATCATGGGAGGGTGGCAGCTCTTCTGCTTGATCTGGGGCAGCTCTCCAAACCGGTGGGGGAAAGACCGGCCATAGCAATATGACTTATCACTAAGCTGCTGACAGCCGAAGTCAAAATTACCACCAAGCACCTTTAAAGCAACGTGGATGAAACTGGGTGAGATCTGATCTTCTCTTTAAGACTTTAAATATATTTTTCTGTAAAAGCTGCCCAAAGTACTTTTCCCCCTGTGAGGAGAGAGGGAAGAGAATTTCTACCCCACCCTCTAAGAACAGCAGCGACTGACTACCCAGGGGAAAAAGAGCAACTATAAGAACAATTCTAACCTAATTGGATGCATACGCTTTTGAAACCTGGGGACTAAAAGTTTTCCAATTCTTACTGGAGACGTTTGTTTTTATCTAAAAAAAAAATAAATAAACCTTGGAAAACTATCATAAAAACTTTGGATTTAAAAAGCTTTAAACTGCATCGGTGACATCTTGTGGTGAAGTATGGTATTGTTATTGCCTAAAAGAGACTTGGCTTGAAGCCCAGACTCTAGAAAAAACTCTTTTGGCCTTGACAGATACCACCTGTGAAAACTCAGCTGTAAAGAAGGAACTTTTGGGCAGCATACCTGGCCTCTTTGAACCATGAATGTAAACCTTTACTGATTTTCAGAGTTATATGTGGGGAATTGCTTTCCTATTTCTTTACATGAGAAGCATCTGTTATTACACGAGATGATGGAATACTTTGGACTATAAATTCTTACTTGGTAAACAACTTCCACTATAAAGACTACCTATAACACATGAAATAGATGTCCCATACCCAGTTATAAAAAATGAAAAACTATTTTTAACATTTGATTTTAAAGTCTTTAACTTAACACATTATCAAGAGAATATGGATGAAGATCAGGAAAAATCCTTTCTATGTTTAAATCAATACACGAAACCATTCTTTCAGCTTGTGACAAGATAAGATGCAACATAAAGGAACAAGATGCCAGCTTAGATATACAAACCCAGACCTTGACTTATACCAAAGAACTAACAATGCAGAAAACAACAGGAGAAGTGGAACAACTAAACACTAAGACAGAGGACCCAATTGACCAACAGATCCAGTCAATGGAAAAATCAGAAAAGGGTAAGATGTAATAATAAGGTAAGATGTGTAATAAGACTAATAGACTTTTGGTTTAATATGGTGGGAAATAGACAACTTTTAGAAAACAGAACAAGACTATATGCAAATAGATAAGATGTGTATTTACAATATTAGATTTTGTTATGAAAAGGGAGAAAGGAAGAAGTTGAGATAAGGGAAACTTTGGTTACCTAAAGCTTGGAAATTATAAATACCAAATGTTAATTTGAATATTGATGGGAAATTAAAGCTTGGGGAAAAAGAAATAACAGGGCATTGATTGTATATAAGGATTGAATGCAAACACAATTAAGGTATGTATAAGCTAAAATTATTGATAAATGTAATAAAGATGGTTTTACTTAGTTGATAATAATAAGAACTATACTAGCCTAATATGAGATAGTAGATATTAAGGGAAAAAGAGAGGAAATATCTGATGCTGTAACTTGAGATTTGTACTAAAGATTTATGTATGTTATTGAATTATTGATTAACCCAGTCACCAGATTGCTTTTTAAATGTTTAATTGTAAAATTAGAAAACTAATAAAATATTATATTAAAAAAATGTGAGGCCATCTGTCTGATAGCTAAAGGTTGGCCAACATCGGGTCATGCAACAGGGCAATGATCCCAAGCACACCAGCAATTCTACAACAGAATGGCTGAAAAAGAAAAGAATCAAGGTGTTGCAATGGCCCAGTCAAAGTCCAGACCTCAACCCGATTGAAATACTGTGGCAGGACGTCAAGAGAGCTGTGCATAAACAAATGCCCACAAACTTCAATGAACTGAAGAAATGTTATAAAGAAGAGTGGGCCAAAATTCCTTCACAACAATGTGAGAGACTGATAAAGTCATATAGAAAATGATTACAGGTCGTCCTCAACTTACAATAGTTCGTTTAGTGACTGTTCGAAGTTACATCATCACTGAAAAGTGACTTATGACTGTTTTTCACACTTACAACTGTTGCAGCATCCCCATGGTCATGATCCAAATTTGGATGCTTGGCAACTAGTTCATATTTATGATGGCTGCAGTGTCCCGGGATCATGTGATCACCTTTTCAACTTTCTGACAAGCAAAGTCAATTGGGAAGCCACGTTCATTTAACAACCGTGTTACTAATTTAACTGCTGCAGTGATTCATTTAACAACTGTGGCAAGAAAGGTCATAAAATGGGGCAAAATTCACTTAACTACAGTATCTCACTTAGCAACAGAATTTTTGGGCTCAATTGTGGTCGTACGTTGAGGACTACCTGTACTTCAAGTTATTGCTGCTAAAGGGGATTCTACAAGCTATTGAATTATAATGGCTTCTCCATTTTGGCTTTCTTTTTGTAAAATAAATGATGACATGGTATAATATCTCATGTGTTGTTGTTCATCTGCGGTTGTATTTACCTACTTTTAAGAACTGTTAAGGACCAGATGAATTTTCTATGTCCTAATACGTAAAGCCATAGAACTCCAGCTGGAGGGATTGGGAGTGGGGGGCACCGTGTTACGGTGGTTCTCCTCCTATCTCACTGGTCAGTCGCAGTCGGTGGTCCACCTCTAGGTTACTCCCATGTGGGGTGCCTCAGGGGTCGGTTCTCTCCCCCCTACTTTTTAACATTTACATGAAGCCACTGGGTGAGATCATCCATCGGCACGGAGTGAGATACCATCAGTACGCTGATGATACTCAGCTGTACATTTCCACTCCTGGCCATATCAGTGAAGCGGTTGAGGTGATGTGCTGGTGTCTGGAGGCTGTGAGGGTTTGGATGGGTGTTAACAGATTAAGGCTCAACCCCGATAAGACAGAGTGGCTGTGGGTAATGCCTCCCAAGGACACTTCTATCTGTCCTTCCATTACCCTGGGGGGTGAATCTATAAACCCCTTGGAGAAGGTCCGCAACTTGGGAGTCCTCCTCGATCCACAGCTGACATTGGATCATCATTTGTCGGCTGTGGTGAGGGGGGCATTTGCCCAGGTTCGCCTGGTGCACCAGTTGCGTCCTTACTTGGATTGGGAGTCTTTCCTCACAGTCACACATGCCCTTGTCACCTCGAGGATCGACTACTGCAACACTCTCTACATGGGGCTGCCCTTGAAGAGTGTTTGGAGACTACAATTAGTGCAAAATGCAGCTGCGCAAGCAGTTGTGGGCCTTCCGCGTTGTGCCCACATTTCACCAACTCTCCGCATGCTGCACTGGTTGCCTATTGGTCTCCGAGCCCAATTCAAGGTGTTGGTTATCACCTATAAAGCCCTTCATGGCATGGGACCAGGATACTTACGGGACCGCCTTCTGCCACATACTTCTCTACGACCGGTGAGAGCGCACAGGGTTGGCCTCCTCCGGGTCCCGTCAGCGAAACAATGTCGTCTGGCGGGCCCTAGGGGGAGGGCTTTCTCTGTTGTGGCGCCCGCCCTCTGGAACCAACTGCCTCCTGAAGTCCGCGTTTCTCCGACTCTCCCGGCCTTCTGGAAAAATCTAAAAACTCATCTTTGCCGGCAGGCCTGGGTATGATTGTGGTTGATTGTTGAATTGAATGTGTGTTTTATTGTATTTTTTAGATATCGTTGTTTGGGTTTTTTTATTGTAATTTATTGCTAGATATATGTTGTTAGCCGCTCTGAGTCCCCGGAGAGGAACGGCATACAAACCCTAAATAAATAAATAAATAAATAAATAAATAAATAAATAAATAAATAAATAAATAAATAAATAAATAAATAAACTCAAAGAGGGTGTACTTTCTTTTTCACATGACTGTAAATGGGCAGAGAACTTCTATCACTGATATAGTCCAAATATTTTATATCAGGGCTTTTCAACCTTTTTACCGATTGTACCACTTTTAGGATATGGCAATATTTGAGTACCACCTAGCAAGGTGTCAAAAACTTGATGACCAAAAAAAAACCTGTTCAAAGTTGCAATTGCACTGAAATGACTTATGACCATTTTTCCCACTTATGACCATTGCAGCATGCCCAGGGTCATGTGATTTATATTTGGATGCTTGGCAACTGATTCATATTTATAATGGTCACAGTGTTCCAGGGTCATGTGATCCCCTTCTGCAACCTTTTGACAAGCAAAGTCAATGGCAGAGCTGCTGGTGGCCATGTGCTAAGGCAGGACTTCCTTCCCTGCCTCCCTTTTTCTCATTCCCATCTCCTTCTGAAGGAAGAATGGAAGCGTTGACCGCATGGTAAACTGCCTGCCGGGTGCAAAGGTTGCGGACATCATGAGGCATCTAGACAGGCTGATAGACAGTGCTGGGGTGGAGCCAACTGTTGTGGTACATGTCGGTACCAGTGACATTGGGAAAGCTAAGCGGAAGGTCCTGGAAGCCAAATTTAGGTTGCTAGGTAGAAGATTAAAGTCCAGGACCCCCAAGGTTGCATTCTCAGAAATGCTACCTGTTCCACGCGCAGGGCCAGCTAGACAGGCAGAGCTCAGGAGCTTCAATGCGTGGATGAGGCAGTGGTGCCGGGAGGAAGGGTTTAGATTCATTAGGAACTGGGAAACATTTTGGGACAAGCCACACCTGTACAGAAGGGACGGGTTACATTTGAACCATAATGGAACCAGACTGTTGGCGATTAATATTAAAAAGGTTTCAGAGCAGCTTTTAAACTGATTCATAGGGGCAAGTCAACAGGAGCTGGGCAGCTTCCGGTTCGAGAAGACGCACTGCCTAATATGGAGGGTGGAAGTTATGCACACATTGGTGAGTCAACAGGAAAACTAAATTGTAATAGTCAAGCAGAAGGACATGGTAGACCATCTACAAATTCTACAACCAAATTCTACAGTCAAAATCCACAGTCAAAGTTGAAAGTGCACCAGAAAATTACATATAAAGGTCTGTACACGAATGCTAGAAGCATTCGAGCAAAAATAGGGGAATTGGAATGCTTGGTGAAGGAAAATAATATTGATATTATCGGCATAACAGAAACCTGGTGGACAGATGAAAACCAATGGGACACAAGGATTCCAGGTTACAAATTGTATAGGATGGACAGGAGAGGGAGAAATGGTGGTGGCATGGCCTTGTACATAAATGAGGAGTTAGAATCTCATGAACTCGAAATTCAAGAAAATTCAAACTCACCCACAGAAACATTGTGGATAAAAATCCCAGGACAGGAAACTAATCTGACGTTAGGGATCTGCTATCGCCCTCCCAACCAAACTCCAGAGGCAGATTGCTATTTGGAAAAAGAATTTAAGGAGGCCTCAAAAAGAAATAGGGTAGTCATAATGGGGGACTTCAACTATCCCCAAATAGATTGGGTAAATTCTTGTTCTACACATGAAAGAGAGACAAGGTTCCTCGACATGTTAGCCGATTATTCCCTTGAGCAGACGGTCATGGAACCTACCAGGGGAAAGGGGATCCTGGACTTGGTTCTAACTAATGCACAGGATTTGGTTCATGATGTCCTTGTAACCGAGCCCATAGGAACCAGCGATCACAACACAATAACCTTCAACTTAACCATGGATAGCAAATTGTCAGTGAAAACTAACACAGAGACCTTAAACTTTCACAGAGGGAATTTTGACAAAATGAGGAAAATAGTAAAGAAGAAACTAAAAGGAACAGTAAAAAAAGTCAAATCCCTCCAAAATGCTTGGAAACTGTTTAAAAATACGTTACAGCAGGCTCAAATAAAATGCATTCCTAAAAGAAGAAAGAGGATTGGAAAGTCCAAGAGGATACCAGTATGGCTTACGAATGAGGTAAAGGAGGTTATTGGAAAGAAGAAAAACTCATTTAAGAAATGGAAGGCTCTTCCTACCGAGGAGAACAGGAGGGATCACAAACTCTGGCAGACCAAATGCAAGGCGATAGTCATGAAAGCCAAGAGAGACTTTGAGGAGCATATAGCCAAGAATATTAAAAATAATAACAAAACCTTTTTTAAGTACATCAGAAGCAGGAACCCAACCAGAAAATCAGTTGGGCCACTTGATAACAATGGTCAGAAGGGGATAATCAGAGAAGACAAGGAGATTGCTGAGAGGCTAAATGACTTCTTTGCCTCCGTTTTCACCGAGGAGGATAGAGAACATTTGCCTGCCACTGAATTAGTTTTCCCAGGGAGGGAAATAGAAGAATTAAACCTGATAGAGATAAACAAGGAAGATGTTCTTGCATGCCTTTCTAAACTAAACGTCAACAAATCGCCGGGTCCAGATGGCATCCACCCTAGAATTCTCAAGGAACTCAAGTGTGAAATTGCTGAACTTCTAGCTAAAATATACAATCTTTCTCTAAGATCAGGCACTGTACCGGAGGATTGGAGGGAAGCAAATATAACCCCGATCTTCAAGAAAGGATCCAGAGGTGATCCAGGAAACTATAGACCAGTCAGTCTAACCTCAGTTCCAGGCAAACTGATGGAAACCATTATTAAAGATAAAATTACAGGGCACATAGAAAAACAGGCATTGCTGAAAGAAAATCAACATGGTTTCTGCAAAGGCAAATCATGTCTTACTAACTTGTTAGAATTCTTTGAGGGTGTAAATAAATACATAGATAAAGGGGCCCCAGTTGATATTGTATATCTTGACTTTCAAAAGGCTTTTGACAAAGTTCCTCACCAAAGGCTCCTAAAAAGCTCTCCAGCCACGGAATTAGAGGACAGGTCTTGTCCTGGATTGGTAACTGGCTAAATTGTAGGAAGCAAAGGGTGGCAATAAATGGACAATTCTCCGGATGGAAAGAAGTGAGAAGTGGTGTACCCCAAGGTTCAGTTTTCGGACCTTTACTTTTTAATTTATTCATCAATGATCTGGATGTAGAAGTTAATAGTGAGGTAGCCAAGTTTGCTGATGACACTAAATTGTTCCGGGTTGTGAAAAGTGAAACTGATTGTCGGGAGCTCCAGAAGGATCTCTCGAAATTGTGTGAGTGGGCAACAAAGTGGCAAATGCATTTTAACCTAAACAAGTGCAAAGTTATGCACATCGGGGCAAAGAACCCCAATTATACTTACCAACCGATGGGGACCAAACTTTCTGAGACAACCCAAGAAAGGGATCTTGGGGTTTTGGTGGACAGCTCGATGAAGATGTCAACCCAATGCGCAGCAGCAGTAAAAAAAGCAAATTCCATGCTTGGCATGATTAGGAAGGGAATCGAAAATAAGTCAGCAAGTGTTGTATTGCCTCTGTACAAATCGATGGTGAGACCACACTTGGAGTACTGTGTACAGTTCTGGTCACCGCACCTCAAGAAGGATATAATGGAACTGGAAAAGGTGCAAAAAAGGGCAACAAGAATGATCAAGGAAATGGAGCACCTCCCTTATGAAACCAGATTGCAACGCCTTGGTCTCTTCAGCCTTGAAAGATGGCGTGTAAGGGGTGACTTGATCGAAGTGTATAAAATCATGCATGGGATAGAAAAGGTGGATAGAGAAAAATTCTTTTCTCTATCACACAATACCAGGACAAGGGGGCACTCCCTAAAGCTCATAGCCAAGAAAGTGAGGACAAATAAAGGGAAATATTTCTTCACCCAGAGGGTCGTTGATTTATGGAATTCACTTCCAGAAGGGGTCGTGACAGCTGTCAGCCTTGACAACTTCAAGGCAGGGCTAGATAGATTCATGGATGCAAAGTGTATCGGTGGTTATTAAAACGGATGTCGATGTGCAGCCTCTATGTTGGTTGAGGCAGGCAGGATTCCCTTGAGTACCATTTGTTTGGGGGTCAAGGGAAAGGGAGGGTTTTGCCTTCTCTTTCTGCTCAAGATCCCCATGTACAATTGGTGGGCCACTGTGTGACACAGAATGCTGGACTCGATGGGCTTTGGCCTGATTCAGCATGGCTCTTCTTATGTTCTTATGTTCTATGTTCTTAAGAATTTGAACCCCCCCCATATTTTCCCTCTTCCATATATTGATCAAACAAGGAAAGGCCTCCAGAGACAGAAAAGACAAGCTGCTGAGTGAACTAGCTTAAAAAGGCACATTCCCCTTTAAGAATTAGCTACTGGCTAGAAAGGAAAGTAAGGAGCAAAGCCGGCACTTAAGGAAGAAAAAAAATGTTAGTACTAGCTGTAGTCTAAGGCAACCTCCCCAAATGGCTCCATTCATAAGTAAAGGAATGCTACAGGCAAAATCCATTCAGGAGAAAAATACTTCAAAATCCCTTGCAGCAAAACTTACAGCTAACAACAGCAGAGCAATAGAAGCTAACACCATCAGCCAAATAGAAATTGCCAAACACTCCTTAAGAACACAAAGCCCTCATTGCACAAATCCCAGAACTTCAAAGTCACAAAAGCACATAAGAATCCTTGCACTCTCCATCTCCTTCCCTCCTCCGTGCCTCACCTCCAGCCATTGCTGCCTTTTTTCATTCCTCTTGGCGGGCGACCCCTCCCCTGCTGCATTTCTTGCCTGTTTGCTGCTGCCAGCACAGGTGGCTGCCACAGCAGTTGTAGATCAGCTCATGGCCAGCCTGCTTGATCTCCTCGGTCTGCCAGCAAGCCACACTGGAGACCACCACGCCCTAAGGATCCGTCCTAGGGTCTACACAGAAGCCAGCAGCGCAAGGCATTGAACAAAGAAACAAACCACCATGGCAAAGGTCAGGAAGCTCGAAGAATTCGACATAGCTCACCTGGAGAGATGGGCATCCTACATCTCCCACGTCAAAAATTACCTCCGCGCCAACCAGGTCGCCAAAGATGGATTAAAGGCCGCGACACTCCTCTGCATGTGCGGCCCCGCCACCTTCGAGATTGCAGAGAACCTGGTTGCCCCGGCACTACTTGAGTTGGTCACCTACATGGATTGAAAAAAAAGCGAGACCACTTCGAGCCCAAGTTATCTGTCATAGCATGGAGGCACGCTTTTGAGCAGTGGGAGCAACAACCTGGCGAGTCTGCAACAGAATTCATTGCCACTCTTCATCAAGCATCCCGACTCTGAAATTTCTCGGATTTGGAGGAGAGACTACGAGACTGCTTATTCTGCAGACTCTGGAATCGAGAGCTCCAACAAAAACTGTTTGCTAAGGAGACTCTCTCGCTACAAGAGGCCTTGAAGGAGGTCATGGCGGTCGAAGCCGTCGGAGGGGCTGTTAAAGTGCTGCAGCCCTCCAAAAGCATGCCAAGCAACGAAGCTGTCCACCACGAGGATGCCGAGGGGATAGAAGACACCGACTCAGACTATGAAGTCGACTAGCTACGAAAGCATCCGGAGAAGGGACTACAGCCAGCTGCGAAGGCAGTTCCGTTCCTTAGATGCATGGGCTGCGGAGGCCGTCATCAATGTGCGGTTTGCTGATTCCGAACTGCAATGTGCCAGGCCTGTGGCAAACTAGGCCACATTGCCGCCGTCTGCTGAGGTCATCAGAGGGAACGCCCGAAAGAAGATGCATTCAGGAGAGGTACCGGGGCCCCGAGTCAACACTGAGTAGGGTTCTGCTCCAGCCGAAGGAGCATATTCGGCACTGGTGCCCATCGCCCCCTAAAGCAGAAGCTTAGACTACAGGTCACGCTTCAGGGAGTTCCATGCAACATGGAACTGGACATGGGCTCAGCCATGTCCATCATTTCACAAGGAACATTCAGGCACCTATGCCATCGTAGCAACAGATGGGCCAAGCTCCAGCCATCTAATCTACTACTCATAGACTTCCAAAACTCCTGAGTGGCGGTCAAAGGCGAAGCCACACTTCTGGTGGAATTCAAGGAGTTCAAGGGGCCACTAGATGTCATAATGGTGGAAGGCCAATGAACGAGCTTCATAGGGCTCGATTGGTTTGATGCATTGGGCATTCAAGTAACCGGCATTCACCGAACACAAGTGGCAGATCTGTCTGCAGTCTGCCAAGAGTTCGTGGATGTTTCCAGTTCTAGTCTAGGGGAGTACAAGGGTCCTCCAATTGCCCTCAAGCTTGATCCTATGGTAACTCCAATATGGATCAAGCCTTGTAGAGTGCCTTTCACGTTAAAACCCAAAATCGATGCAGAGCTGGATAAGCTAGTGGAACAAGGGGTATTGCAGCCCGTAGACAGCGGGGTGTGGGAGATCCCATAGTAACGCCATTAAAGGCCAACGGGGAAGTGCAAATATGCGCTGATTATAAGTGCACCCTCAACAGGGCACTTCAACAGCACGCGTACCATGTGCCAGTTGTCAGCCATATTTTGGCGTCATTGCAAGGAGGCCGCGTGTTTGCCAAATTAGATTTGGCACAGGCCTATCAACAACTGCCTGTGGACAAGGCCATGGCAGTAGCCCAGACCATTGTCACCCATAGGGGGGCTTTTAAGGTTAAGCGCCTACAGTTCGGAGTGAGTGTAGCCCCAGGGCTGTTCCAAGGAGTGATGGAGTGCACACTCAAGGGAATTCCAGGGGTTTGCCCCTACTTCGATGATGTCCTCATTGCTGGGGAATCGGTTGAGATTCTGGCTGAACGGCTTAAGGCCGTCCTTCAGCAGTTCCACGACACGGGACTTAAACTAAAAAAAGAAAAGTGCAAGATTGGGGTAGAGTCAACCGAGTTCCTTGGTTTCCGCATCGATGCCGAAGGCATTCATCTGGCAGAATCCAAATGAAAAGCAATCCAGCAGGCCCCAAGGCCGAAGTCAAAGGGAGAGCTTCAGGCTTTCCTAGGCCTTTTGAATTTTTACCATGCCTTCCTCCCTAACAAGGCCACAGTGGAAGAGCCTTTACACCGGCTCTTGGATAGACAAGCTCAGTGGCAGTGGACCAGTGTCCACGAGAGTAGCTTCCAAGCAGTCAAATCACTGCTGTCATCGAACTCAGTTCTCACTCATTTCAATGAGCAACTGCCTGTCTGCATTGTGTGTGATGCATCCCTGTATGGGGTTGGGGCTGTGTTAAGCCACTTAATGGCTGATGGGAGGCAGAAGCCCATCATGTATTACTCCAGGACCCTATCATCCGCAGAGCGCAACTACGCGCAAATTGTCAAGGAGGCTCTAGCCATTGTGGGCGGAGTTAAAAAGTTCCATGACTACTTGTATGGCTGCCAGTTCATGGTCTTCATGGACCACAAGCCACTCCTAGGGTTGTTCACCACAAACAAACAGAATGCTCGAATGCTGAGGTGGTCTATCTTCATGTCAGCCTACAGCTACAGGATGATTCACAAACCGGGCAAGGAAATGGGCCATGCAGACGGCCTGAGCAGGTTGCCCCTGCCACATGTGGAGCCAGATCCAGCTCCGGCTGCATGCATCCTGGCTATATTTGTCTTAGGCGACCCCTGTGAAAGGGTCGTTCGACCCCCAAAGGGGTCGCGACCCACAGGTTAAGAACTGCTGCTTTATATTATATATATCATAAACGTAAAAAAGGATATATGCAGTGTTATCTTCATTTTAGATGTCAAAAGACTCTCTCTCCCCCCTCCCTCCCTCCCTCTCTCTCTCCCTCTTTCTGCCCTTGGTCTGCCAGTCCTCTTCCCCCACTCAGTGTGTGTGTGTGTGTGTGTGTGTGTGAGAGAGAGAGAGAGAGAGAGAGAGAGAGAGAGGCACTTGTGCTTCCTCTCTCTCTCCCTCTCTCTCTTTCTCTCTTTCCTCTCCCTCTCTCTCTCTTTCCTTTCCCTCTCTCTCTCTTTCCTCCCCCCTCTCTCTTTCCTTTTCCTTTCTCTCTCTTTCCTCTCCTCCCTCTCTTTCTCTCTTTCCTTTCTCTCTCTCTTTTCTTCTCTCCCTCTCCCTCTCTTCTCTCCCCCCTCTCTTCTCTATCTCTCCTCTCTCTCTTTTCTCTCTCTCTCTCCTCTCTCTTTCTCTTCTCTCTCTTCTCTCCTTCTTCTCTGTCTCTCCTTCCGGAGAGGAAAACTTTATCCAGATCTCATTTAGACATGACTCTCTCACAAACATAGTGTGAAATCCTTGCCTGAGAGAGAGAGAGACAGAGAGACACACACACAGAGAGACAGAGAGGCACAGAGAGAGAGAGAGAGAGACAGAGACAGAGACAGAGACAGAGAGACACAGAGAGAGAGAGACAGAGAGACAGACAGAGAGAGACAGAGAGAGACAGAGAGAGACAGAGAGACAGAGAGAGACAGACAGAGAGAGACAGAGACACACACACACACACAGAGAGAGAGAGACAGAGACAGAGACAGAGACAGAGACAGACAGAGACAGAGAGAGACAGAGAGAGAGAGATTCCAAGAGCCTCGAACCAATCGAGTCCAATCAGACTCGTGCAATCACCCCCAACTACCACCACATCTAGCAACCCTTCAAACTTCCTACGCTGCACCTTGAGCGTGGCCTCCCCCTTCACACTGACTCTGGAATTCTGGAAGTCAGTAAGAATTAAATTTGAAGGCCTGAGTTTAACTCGTAGGCCGCTTCTCCAACAAATATTGTTAAAAGTGTCTTGGGAAATGATCGATAAAGCGGACCCTGTGTCCAACTCCATCGATAAAGGAATGCCTTGCAACTTCACGTCAATGTGAAGCTTCTTCCTGAGCGGCCTATGGGCCCCGGTTTTAAAAATGCTTCTATGGGATGCGCAAAAACCCACCCTGTTCTGGCTGGGGACCCTGGTACCTTTCTGAAGCAATTCTTCCAAAGACTGGTCCTTCTGGCGACCCAAACAGATGGAGGCAATGTGGCCTTGCCTACCACATGCCCGGCAAATGGTGGAGCGGAACTGCCAATCATAGCGCTTGTGGCGTCCTCCACATCCCAAACACCGAGGGAATGAGGTTGTCTTATCTCTGCGCTGTTGAGGTCTTCTCTCCACTGGCTGCTGTAGTCGGTCCACCTCCATCTCTGGATCCTGTTCGGATTCTTCTCAAGCGACCTCTTGATGGACGGAGATTGAAGTTGGAGGGTGCTTGGTGAGTCGCAAGGCCTTCATAGCTCCGCCCGCCGCTTCTTCTGCTGAAATTTCTCTCAACACGTCTTGGAATGAGATGTCTTCCTTTGCGAACATCTCCTGCTGCAACTCATGAATTCTCAGTCCACAAACTAAATGATCCTGAAGTCTCTCTTCCAGGTCCTTGAATTTGCATGGCCTAGCTGCTTGTCGTAATGCAGCAATAAAATCTGCAGCAGACTCACCAGGCTTCTGGTCCCTCTGCTCAAATGCATGTCGCCATGTAATCACCGAAAGCTTCGGTTCAAAATGTTCTCTAAGCATCCTTTTCAGCTCAGCATAAGCAATTGATTCAAGTGGTACTGGGGCAACCAGATTCTCTGCAATATTAAAGTAGAAGATGGAAAAATACTGATGCCTACCTGAAACTGCTGTCTTCAGAAGGTTTCCTGTCTAACAGATGCTGCCCAATTTAGCTATGCTCTGTCTGAACCATATCCTGTTTTTGTTAATGCACGTGCTCCATCATAACTGTCTGGTATTTTTCCCTATGTTAGAATAAGGATGTACAGAATATAACCATGTATGGAATACTTGTGATCAGGAAATGTATACGTATTGAGAGGGTATAAATATGTCCTTTGAAACCCCTTTTAGGGTTCAGACCCTTTGCTTTGTTTAGCTCTCTGAACCTGCGCAATAAACCTTCCCTTCCCCAAAGAGCTGGCTCAAGTCTCTTATTTCTACAACACTTTTCTGGTGATCACGAAGGGACTCTAGAGTGAGGCGATGTTTCGCTGAGGGCAGCTCGACCCCTCGGACCCGATGAGAAGCCACTCCTGAATCATTGTTCTGCCTCCCAAGGACAATTCCAACTGTCCGTCCATCACCCTGGGGGGAGAGGTTTTGTCCCCCTCGGAGAGGGTTCGCAACTTGGGTGTCCTCCTCGATCCACAGCTAAGTCTAGAACACCATTTTTCGGCTGTGGCGAGGGGGGCATTCGCCCAGGTTCGCCTGGTGCATCAGTTACGGCCCTATTTGGACCGGGAGTCACTCCTCACAGTCACCCATGCCCTTGTCACCTCGAGATTCGACTACTGTAATGCTCTCTACATGGGGCAACCTTTGAAGAATGTCCGGAGACTGCAAGTAGTCCAGAATGCAGCCGCGCGAGCTGTCTTGGGTCTCCCAAGAAATGCTCATATCACTCCAGCCCTCTGTGAGCTGCACTGGCTACCAATTGGTCTCCGAACACAATTCAAAGTGTTGGTTATGACCTATGAAGCCCTTTATGGCAATGGGCCAGGATACTTGTGGGACCGTCTTCTGCCTCATGAATCCCAGCGACCGGTTAGGGCACATAGGGTTGGCCTCCTACGGGTCCCGTCTGTTAGACAATGCCATCTGGCGGGGCCTAGGGCTAGGGCCTTCTCCGTTGCTGCCCCAGCCCTCTGGAACCAGCTTCCCTCAGAGGTTCATACTGCTTCCTCCCTCCTAGCTTTCCGGAAACTGTTGAAGACACATTTATGCAGACAGGTTTGGGGCGTGTGAGCTGCACTCTGCCCCTGGGCCTTTGACTGTGATTGGGTGTTGTATGAGTGTAATAAATTATCTAGTTTTTATATAGTATTGTAATTAGTAATTTTAATTTATTATTTATTTATTAAATTACAGGACAATTTGTATCTTGAATGCCAAGGGGAAGAGAACAGCTGAGCTGCCGAGCAGCCGTTGCCCTAACCAGCCGCCCCAGACGCCGAGCAGCCGAGCTGAACTTTGGGAGTCCGAAGGGGAAGAGAACAGCTGAGCCGCCGAGCAGCCATTGCCTTAACCAGCAAGAAGCCAGGAGTGGAGCAGAGACAAGAGCTTTTTCATTATACTATATAATCATTATACCTGGGATTAAGAACATTGATTGGAATTAAGAACTTTAAGAACTGTAAGAACTGGAATTAAGAACTTTGAGAATTTTAAGAACTTTAACTTGGTTATAAATTCTAAGAACTTTAACCTGGTTTAAACCACCGTCAATGTCACCTCGGGACTAAGGTTAGGATGGGGAAACCATGTCAAGACAAGAAGCTGGCTGAGTGTTTCAACATCTCTTTTTGCCTTCCTGTTGCCCCCACTCAAGAGCTTTACTACAGCGGAAGAGACGATGTTTCGGGACATGGCTGTGGAGTTCTTGAGAGCAACTGTTTGTTACTATGTTTTTTGAGTTGTTTTTTTAACTATTGTTTGTCCAAATTTTAAATATTTAAACCTGTTTAATACTATTTTAACTGATTCGTTAGATGTTATGAATGATGTGGGGGGGGATTGACTGTTTGTGGAATGAATCGGGTTGAATGGATGGTTAGCTTATTGTTTTAATTTGTCTAGTTTAAAGAGTGGGAGGGATGGTATGGATGGAGTTGTGGTTGAGTGGAATGAATACGATGAACTGGCTAGCCTGCCTGGCGCGGCAGAGGCGGAGGTGGGGGGGACACTGGCTCTGGGGTGGCAGAGGGCCAAAGTATACTGGTCTTGCTGGGGAGAGGCAGATATGGCGGGAGCCATAGGGTAGGCCATTCCCGGGGAACAAGAGCTCGCTGTCTAAAAGCGATCCCTTGCTCCAACCCTGTGAGTTCAGCCCGAAGTACTGGTGATGGGCGAAATCCGGACCCTGGGCTCAGGCTGTTGCTGCTCAATGCCAGGTCGGTTGTAAATAAAGCTCCCCTCATCCATGATCTTCTCTTGGATGAGGAGGCCGACCTCGCATGTGTGACCGAGACCTGGCTGGGCCCGGAGGGAGGAGTTCCTCTCTCTGAGATGTGCCCAGCCGGGTTTCAGGTATGGCATCAGCCACGACCCCAGGGAAGGGGGGGAGGAGTGGTTATTATAGCCAAGAAGACCTTTAGCCTACGCAGGCTCGCTGTTTCTGAGATTGCGGGTTGTGAGTTGCTCCTTGTGAAGTTGGACCTAGGGGTTCAGGTGGGCTTGTTGCTCGCGTACCTGCCTCCCAGCTGCGTGTCAACAGCCCTGCCTGCGCTACTTGAGGGGGTTGCTGGGCTGGCGGTTGAGTTTCCCAGGCTTATTTTCTTGGGGGACATGAATCTTCCGTCGCTCGGCGAATCCTCTGGGTTGACGCAGGAGTTCATGGCCACCATGGCAACCATGAACCTGACTCAAGTAGTTCAGGGACCGACTCACGAGAGGGGACACACTCCCGACATGGTATTCCTCTCAGAACAGTTGAGCAATGATCTGAATTTAAGGGGCTTAGATATCTTGCCTATGTCATGGTCAGACCATTTTCTGTTACGGCTTGTTTTCAAGGCTCCAATCCTCCCCTGCAGGGAGGCGGAACCGATTAGGTGGTTCCGCCCCAGACGTCTGATGGACCCTGAGAGCTTTCAGAGGACGCTTGGGGAAATACCGGATTCTCTCATTCTCGGTTCGGCAGAGTCCCTGGTTACGGCCTGGAATATGGCTGCGAAGGGGGCTCTTGACCGGATCGCGCCGCTGCGACCTCTCTGTGGTAGCAGACCCAGGAGATCTCCTTGGTTTACTGAGGAACTCAGGGGGATGAAGCGCCAGAAGAGACGTCTAGAGAAGCGATGGAGGAAAAGTAAATCTGTATCTGACCGAACACTATTAAGATCTTATATTAAGACTTATCAGGTGGCACTCAAGGCAGCAAGATGCGCATATCATTCCGCCTTGATCGCATCTGCAGAATCCCGCCCAGTCGCCCTGTTTAGGGTGACTCGCTCCCTCCTTAATCAGGGGGGGTTGATGCACCCTTGCAGGGTAGTGCTGAGGATTTTAATAAGTTTTTCGCGGATAAAATCGCCCAGATTCGGATGGACCTTGACTCCAATTGGGATGCAGTGTCGGCTGACAATGAGTCAGTCGAGATGACAGGGACTCGTCTTGATCCTGTTGTGTGGATGGAGTTTGACCCTGTAGCACCCAATGAAGTGGACAAGGCCATTGGAGCTGTTAGTTCCGCCACCTGTTTATTGGACCCGTGCCCCTCCTGGCTGGTTTCGGCCAGCAGGGAGGTGACGCGGGGCTGGGTTCAGGAGATTGTTAACGCCTCTTTGAGGGAGGGGTCCTTTCCAGCTCCCTGCAAGGAGGCAATTGTGCGCCCCCTCCTCAAGAAGCCTTCCCTGGACCCAGCTGTATTAAACAACGACCGTCCTGTCTCCAATCTTCCCTTTATAGGGAAGGTAGTTGAGAAGGTGGTGTCACTCCAGCTCCAACGGTCCTTGGATGAGGCCGATTATCTGGGCCCTCAACAGTCAGGATTCAGGCTCGGCTACTCCACGGAAACTGCTTTGGTCGCGCTGACGGATGATCTCTGGTGGGCCCGGGATAGGGGACTTTCCACTATCCTGGTGCTACTTGACCTCTCAGCGGCTTTCGATACCATTGACCATGGTATCCTTCTGCACAGACTGGAGGGGTTGGGGGTTGGGGGCACTGTTTTGCAGTGGTACACCTCCTACCTCACTGGTCGGTCGCAGTCGGTGTTGGCGGGGGGTCAGAGGTTGACCCCTAGGTTCCTCCCTTGTGGGGTCCCTCAGGGATCGGTCCTCTCCCCTCTGCTGTTTAATATCTACATGAAACCGCTGGGTGAGATCATCCGACAACATGGGGTGAGATATCATCAGTATGCTGATGATACCCAGCTTTACATCTCCACCCCGTGTCATTTCAGTGAAGCAGCGGAAGTGATGTGCCGATGTCTGGAGGCTGTTAGGGTTTGGATGGGTGCTAACAGGCTCAAACTCAACCCCGACAAGACAGAGTGGCTATGGGTTCTGCCTCCCAAAGATAACTCAATCTATCCATCCATCAGCCTGGGGGGGAGCTTTTGACCCCCTCGGAGAAGGTCTGCAACTTGGGCGTCCTCCTCGATCCACAGCTAAATTTGGAACATCATTTTTCGGCTGTGGCGAGGAGGACATTTGCCCAGGTTCGCCTGGTGCACCAGTTGTGGCCCTATTTGGACCGGGAGTCTCTTCTCACAGTCACTCATGCCCTTATCACCTCGAGGCTCGACTACTGCAATGCTCTCTACATGGGGCTACCTTTGAAAAATGTTCGGAGACTTCAGGTAATGCAGAATGCAGCCGCGCGAGCAGTGTTGGGCTTCCCCAGAAATGTCCACATTTCGGCATCACTCCGCAAGCTGCATTGGCTGCCAATTGGTCTCCGAATGCAATTCAAAGTGTTGGTTATGACATATAAAGCCCTACAGGGCATCGGACCAGGTTACTTACGGGACCATCTGCTGCCCCATGAATCCCAGCAGCCGGTTAGGGCCCACAGAGTCGGCCTTCTCCAGGTCCCGTCAGCCAGACAGTGTCGCCTGGCGGGGCCTAGGGGAAGAGCCTTCTCTGTTGCGGCCCCGGCCCTCTGGAACCAACTCCCCCCGGAGATCCGTATCGCCCCCACCCTCTCCGCCTTTCGTAAACTGCTTAAAACACACCTCTGCCGACAGGCCTGGGGCAGTTAACATCTTGCCCCTAGCCAGTGTATGTTTGTGTGTATGTATGTTGAATGATTGGTTTTCTTTTAACTTAGGGGTTTTTATATATGTATTTTAACTGGTGATTTCTATTTATGTTGTGAGCCGCCCTGAGTTCTCCGGAATAGGGCGGCATAGAAGTCAAATCAAATAAATAAATAATAAAATAAATAATTAAATTTTTATGCCGCTCCTCTCCAAGGACTCAGAGTGGCTAACAACATAAATAAAAACAACATCTCAGCATTTCAAAAATCTAAAACCAAATCTAAAAAGCATTTAAAAAGACCCCCAGACACATTCATCATTCACACACAATCACAGTCATCCCCAGGCCTGCCGGCATAGATAAGTTTTTAGATTCTTCCGGAAGGCCGGGAGAGTGGGGGAAACGCGGACTTCAGGGGGCAGTTGGTTCCAGAGGCTGGGCGCCACAACAGAGAAGGCCCTCCCCCTAGGACCCGCCAGACGGCATTGTTTCGCTGACGGGACCCGGAGGAGGCCGACCCTGTGCGCTCTCACCGGTCGAAGGGAAGTATGTGGCAGAAGACAGTCCCGTAAGTATCCTGGTCCAATGCCATAAAGGGCTTTATAGGTAATAACCAACCCTTTGAATTGCGTTCGGAGACCGATAGGCAACCAATGCAGCATGCGGAGAGTTGACAAAATGTGGGCACAACGTGGAAGGCCCACGATTGCTCGCGCAGCTGCATTTTGCACTAATTGTAGTCTCCAAACACTCTTCAAGGGCAGCCCCATGTAGAGAGCATTGCAGTAGTCGATCCTCGAGGTGACAAGGGCATGTGTGACTGTGAGTAGAGACTCCCGATCCAAATAAGGACGCAACTGGTGAACCAGGCGAACCTGGGCAAATGCCCCCCTCGCCACGGCCGACAAATGATGTTCCAATGTCAGCCGTGGATCGAGGAGGACTCCCAAGTTGTGCACCTTCTCCGAGGGGTTTATAACTTTACCCCCCAGGGTAATGGAAGGACAGATTGAAATGTCCGTGGGAGGCATCACCCACAGCCACTCTGTCTTGTCAGGGTTGAGCCTCAATCTGTTAACACCCATCCAGACCGTCACAGCCTCCAGACACCGGCACATCACCTCAACCGCTTCACTGATTTGGCCAGGAGTGGAAATGTACAGCTGAGTATCGTCAGCATACTGATGGTATCTCACTCCATGCCGATGAATGATCTCTCCCAGTGGCTTCATGTAGATGTTAAAAAGTAGGGGGGAGAGAACCGACCCCTGAGGCACCCCACAAGGGAGTGACCTAGAGGTGGACCTCTGACCCCCCCACTAACACCGACTGCGACCGACCAGAGAGATAGGAGGAGAACCACCGTAACACAGTGCCCCCCACTCCCAATCCCTCCAGCCGGCCCAGAAGGATACCATGGTCGATGGTATCGAACGCCGCTGAGAGGTCAAGAAGCACCAGGACAGAGGACTGGCCTCCATCCCGGTCCTGCCAGAGATCATCCATCAGAGCGACCAAAGCAGTTTCGGTGCTGTAGCCGGGCCTGAACCCGGACTGCAGAGGCCCCAGATAATCAGCTTCCTCCAGAGACCGCTGGAGTTGAAGTGCCACCACCTTCTCAATAACCTTCCCCACAAAGGGGAGTTTAGAGACCGGACGATAGTTAGTGAGAATTGCTGGATCCAGGGAAGGCTTCTTGAGGAGGGGGTGCACGAGTGCCTCCTTCAAAGGAGCCGGGAAGGAGCCCTCCCTCAAAGAAGCGTTGACAATCTCCTGGATCCAGGTACGTGTTACCTCCCTGCTAGCAGAAACCAGCCAGGAGGGATACGGGTCCAACAAACAGGTGGCGGAACTCACAGCTCCAATGGCCCTGTCCACTTCATAAGGAGTAACAGTCTCAAACTCGCCCCAGATGACCAGACAAGAGCATACCCCTGTCCCCTCGACTGAATCATTATCAGTCGATTCTGCTATACAATTGGAGTCTAGGTCGGCCCGGATCTGAGCTACTTTGTCTGCGAAACAGTTGTTAAAGTCCTCGGCGCTACCCTGCAAGGGAGGCCCCGGACCCCTCGGGTTAAGGAGGGACCGGGTCACCCTAAACAGGGCGGCCGGGCGAGATTCGACAGACGCGATCAAAGTGGAAAGATACAAAGATCTTGCCGCCTTAATCGCCTTCAAATAGGCTCTAATAAATGAGCTCAATCTGGTTCGATCAGATCCGGACGTACTTCGTCTCCATCGCTTCTCTAGACGTCTCTTATGGTGCTTCATCCCCCTGAGCATCTTATGGTGCTTCATCCCCCAAGGAGGTCAGGTCCCCCCATCAGGTCCACAACCACCCATCCCCCAAGGAGACGTCCTGGGGCCAGCACCACGGAGATGTCGCAAAGGCGCAATCCGGTCAATAGCCCCCTTCGCGGCCGAATTCCATGCTGCTACCAGGGCCTCCGCCGAATTGTGGATGAACGAGCTCGGTAATTCCCCAAGCGCCGTCTGAAAGCCAATTGGATCCATCAGGCATCTGGGGCGGAACCACCTAATCGGTTCCGCCTCCCTGCGGGGAAGGATTGGGGCCATAAAATTCAGTCGTAGCAGAAAATGATCGGTCCATGACAAAGGCAAGATATCTAAGCCCCTTAAAACCAGATCATTACCCAACTGTTCCGAAAGGAAAACCATATCCGGGGTATGCCCACCCTCATGCGTCGGACCCTGAACTACTTGGGTCAGGTCCATGGTTGTCATGGTGACCATGAACTCCTGTGCCAACCCCGAGGACTCGCCAAGTGATGGCAGATTAAAATCCCCCAAGACCATAAGCCTGGGGAACTCCACCGCCAATCCAGCAACCTCCTCGAGTAGCACAGGCAGGGCAGATGCCACGCAGCTGGGAGGCAGGTACGTAAGCAATACGCCCACCTGAACCCTGAGGTCCAGCGTCATCAAGATGGACTCACAACCCGGAATATCGGAAAAAGTGAGCCTGCATAGGCTGAGGTTCTCCCGGGCCAAAAAAGCCACTCCTCCCCCCCTTCCCTGGGGTCGCGGCTGGTGCCATACCTGATAACATGGTGGGCACATATCCGAGAGGGGAACTCCCCCCTCAGGGCCCAACCAAGTCTCAGTTACACACGCCAGGTCGGTCTCCTCATCCATGAAAAGGTCATGAATGAGGGAAGCCTTATTATTAACCGACCTGGTATTGAGCAGCAACAGTCTGAGCCCAGGGCCCGAGCTGCGCTCATCACCAGGGTCATGGGGTGAGCTAGGTTTTTCAGAAGGGCCAGAACAAGGAACTGCTACGAGACAGCATGACCGAGTTCCCCGAGTGCGGCCTACCCTCCTGCTCCCACCATATCTGCCTCTTCCCTGAATGACCGGTATACTCCAACCCTCAGTGACCCCAGAGTCTGCATCTCTCCAGTCCCCGGCCTCCCTCAAGCTCGGCAGGCCTGTCCATTCATCAGGTCCACAACCACCCATCCATTCAACCCAATTCATTCCACAGTCAATCCCCCACCACATCATTCATAAGTTTAAAATAAAAACTAAACAGTATTAAGATTAAACAATATTTAAAATTAAATTAAACTAAACAGTCTTAAAATTTAACAATATTAAAACATTAATAATTAAAATTTATATAAAACATTAAAAAAAACATATTCCTCCTAAACCAGTCCGGGCTCCCCTCAGAGAAGTCCTATGTATGCAGTTATAAATGTTATAGCTGGAGCCGTGGTGCCTCCCAAATATAAAAGCTGGAACAATTAGGGTGGCTAATCCAGCAGGGTTACTAAAACCCAAACTAAGGCCCGTAGTAGAAGAAATAATGCAAACAGGCGTGCCAAATGTTAATCCTGCCAAGATAGTTATAACTATTCCTGTGTTAATCCCTCCTAAGATAGAACCTGTAGTAGACTTTAATCTAAAAGGTCCAAAACTAAAGCCCACAGTAGGAGTAGTTGTAAAAACAGTAGTAGTTGTAAAAGCAGGAGTAGTTGTAAAAGCAGGAGTAATTGTAAAAGCAGTAGCTGTAAAAGCAGTAG
The DNA here is from genome assembly GCA_034064705.1 of Bothrops alternatus. NCBI lineage: Eukaryota > Metazoa > Chordata > Lepidosauria > Squamata > Viperidae > Bothrops > Bothrops alternatus. Next base: position 6,503,820 of record JARGCV010000004.1, on the reverse strand, counting down.
CTGGAGCTGTTAAACCCCACGTAGCAAAAGTCAACAAGCCGGCTCTAAAAGAGATGCCCACTGACATAATGGTGGCAGCGACAGAGAAGAAGCCCGCCAACATAATGGCGGCAGCAACGGAAAAAAACTCCCGAAAACTTGCCGCTTCCACCGACTCCCAGCTGACGTGCGCACGCCGACCCGACTCCCAGCTGGCCGCACGAACAAGCTGGCGGTCCGAGGTTGCCACAAACACTGCCAATATGGAAATGGCAACTGAGGCTTTCCTCCCCCAAGATGGTTGGGAGCGAGGAGCTTTGGAATGGCTTCTTCTTTGGCTTATTTTCTTCAGTTGCTTATTTTATTTTTAAAATTGATTTTTATAATTGATTTTTATGTTTAATTCATTTTTATGTTTATGTTTTTACTTGTATTGTTATTGTGAGCTGCCCTGGGTCTTAGGAGATGGGTGGCATATAAGTTTAAACAAATAAATAAAATAAATAAATAAATTGTCCAGGCGCCACACGGGATTTGTCCTCCGGGAGACAGTGGTGACTCCTCTGCGGGGCCGACGGTGCTGACAGCCAGTCCAAGAACCCTTGGGGGAAGGAAAGGAGGTCTGAACCGATTCCTGGCCAGGACAAGTGTGAAGATGCTGCAGGCAAGTATGTGTTAAAATTGTGAAGTACCTATCTCATTTGAAGATAGAAGAGGAGGCTTGATCACCCTCCTGGACTCCGGACATTGTTCCTAAAGTAGTCCATGTTAGGCTGTGTGGGTGGTTAAGCAGCTGCAGTCCCTATAGGTGACCGTTGGAACATCCGGCACTGTAGGTCAGTGGCAGTGTTGTTAGGATGGGGGGGAAGTAGTGTTCCCATCACACCGTTAGAATGCATGTTAAAAGGATTTGATGTGTATTTTAATCACACCCAGTATAAGGTCCCCTATCCAAAGGCAACAAAGGAAAGGCTGAGTTTTCTATGTGAGGAACAGTGGCCCCATATGGATGTTGGATGGCCCCCGGAAGGAACATTTAAGAATCAAATAATTGATGATCTTACCTCCTTGATAGCAGTCAATGAGGAGAAATATCCCAATCAGTTTCAATATATAGACCAGTGGGGGGATGCAGTGGCAGAGAAGGCAGATGATTTATTGCAATGCCAAGCTGAAATGGTTCGTCCATGCATGGCTAGACCTAAGGGTAAAAAGCTACAAGTTGAATCTAAACGATTCAAGGATGTGAAGATTTTGGAAACTAAGGTGTCTGATGTAAAAAAGGAGATAAAGGTGGAAGTAGAGGAAGTAGTTCTCAGACCCCCTCCCTATGTGCCGCATCCTTCCCCGTTACCCCAACCGCCAGCAGCGGCAGCTGCAGCTCCTGAGAACGTGCATCCAGTAGTGAGACAGAAACAGAGGAGAGGGAGGCCGTCGGCTCCCAAGGAAGAGAGGGATTCAGAGGAGGAAGATCCCCTTGTAGAGGAGAGTGGGGAAGTGAGTGATGAAGAAGATGTTGGGGCTGGAATAGTTACAGCTACTGGAATAATGACGAGATCAGCCATGGCAAGAGCAGAGGCTGCTAAACGTGATTTTATAGCACCCTTGAGGCAGATGGATCAGCCAGTACCAGACCCGCAAGGAGTAGTGCAGATTCAATCTATGTTTCAGTATGTTCCTTTTACTACAACGGATTTGTTAAATTGGAAACAGCATTATGGCCCCCTGTCCTCCAAGCCAGCAGAAATGGCAAATTTGTTTCAGACTATTATGCAAACTCACAACCCAACATGGCAGGATGTGCAGCAGCTATTAAATACTTTATTAACTCCTGAGGAAAAGGAGAAGTGGAAGGCTGCTGTTAGACAGTGTGTGAAAGAGAGATTTCCTACAGTGCAGGATATACAGCCAGAGCTACAGGCTCGAGCACCAGAGAGAGATCCTGAGTGGAATGTTAGGGACATTGTGCATATGGCATTACTAAAGGAATATCAGAACTTGGTGGTGGAAGCTCTCCGCAAGGCGGGGAGGCCCCCGGTGAATATGTCTAAACCCTCTCTAGTGACCCAGGGAGCAGATGAAAGTCCAGAAAGTTTTTTACAGAGATTGATTGAGGCGTATGAGCTTTATACTCAGATAGATCCTTGGCACGGAGGTAATGTGAGGATGTTGAATGAAAGATTTATAGCACAGAGTTATGATGATACTAGGAAAAAGTTACAGAGACTTGAGGGAGCCTTAGGGAATAATACAACTGAGTTGTTAGAAGTAGTGATGAAAGTGTTTGTTAATAGAGATAAAGTTGAGAAAAAGGAGAGAGATGCTAGAATGCATAAGAAGAAAGAATTGTTGGCAGTGGCACTGCAGGGAGGAACGATGCTCGGCCCGAACCAATGTGCTAATTGTGGAGAGGAAGGCCACTGGCAAAGGGAATGTCCTAAGAGAATGATGAGAGGACGGGGCTGGAGAGGAAGGTCAGGAATGGGACGTGGAGGTTTTGGAAGTGGAGCATTAGCTAGGTTTCCTTTTAGAGGAAGGGGACTGAGAGGGACCCGGGGAGGTAGAGGAGGTATAGAGAGAGATAGAGAAGTAGAAGGGATTGACCTGGCAGGAACGGGATGGACAGACTGATGGGGACCAGGCTTAGAGGAGTGTTGCAATAAATGTCCATTTCTCCTTTAAGGAATCATTTCTCAATCTCTGTCTGGATGGGTTTCCCTTTCCCCCCTACAGGCTATCAGCTGATAGCTGCACTAGGGGGTGGAGGAAGAAGGGAATAAGTTTCGTTTCCTGAGAAAAGCGTCAGGGCTTTCCAAGTGTATGTTTTTAACTGTTTGTGTACTGTGATTGGCTGTGAATCGGTGGCATGACAATTTAGGGGGAAGAAACCTTTGATGTGTAATAAAAGGTCGTGCCTGGTTTCTATCTGGGCCTTCCACTTCGAGACAAGCTCCAGTCTCTGTCATTATTCATGGGGGCCAGGCGACGCCACGGACACTTTCGCCACAAGTGGTGACCCCGACGTGATAACCCAAAGAGGTTATACGTCCCTGGACCCTCAGACTTACTGCCCGGACGTGGCGAAGCGCGCTTCATCAGATCATCGCTGGACGAGGACTGATCCCTCATAAGTAATGGGGGTGATCTCTCAAAGGTACAGAAGATGCATTTAGGGGAGCTCAGAGAGATAACCAGGAAAACCAATGTTTATTTTGAGGCGAAGAAGCTGACCACAGGAGATTTAAGATCTCTCCTTGAGTATATTTGGAAACACATTCCTTCCTACCCAGAGGCAGGTTGCATTAAAGTTGAAACCTGGAGGACAGTAGGGGAGTTTTTACATACAAATCCTAGGGCTCCTGCTCCCATTTTAACCACATGGAGAGCAGTTTTCGAAGATTTAAAGACACAGGAGCAGCCATTATTAAAAACATTACTGCATCCTCCGCATTATAATGAAGTTCAACTTCTTCCCCCTGCTGTTGAAACTCCAGTAACAATTAAAAATCACAGCAGGGTTTCTCCTAGCAATGTTGAGTCATGTGATTCTATTTTAAATGCCACGGCTCCAGCTCTGACCAAAACCAGTAATCTTATTCAGGAAACACTACAGAATGCTTATGAGGCAGGAGAATTAGGTGCTGATGAAATGACAAATTTCTACCCTGTAACTGTGGGCATGGATGCTCAAATGAATCCAGTCAGACAATGGGCTCCACTTCAACTAAGAACCTTGAAAGAGGTGAAAAAGGCAGTTCTAGATTATGGCTTGAAAAGTAAATACAGCATGGGGATTATTGAGGCATTGGGATTGGCTCATAAGATGATTCCAGCAGATTGGAAGGCATTAATGCAGATGATTTTAACCCCTGCTCAGTATGCAGTTTGGGATTCACAATATCGTATTCAAGCTATTCAAAGAGGCACTGTTCAGTTAGTGCCAGACCAAATTTATGGCTCTGGAGATTTCACTACTGTTGACCAACAGCGAGATGCTATTCCAGATGAAGCTTTACATGGTGTAATTTTACACGCTGTTTTTGCCTCTTTAAAGGTAGAAGATGAAAGTGGAAAGTTTGGCAAGAGTTTTACACAAATTAAACAGGGAACTACTGAACCCTATGATGAATTTATAAATAGACTAAAAGATAGCATTGATAAGCAAATTGATAATGAATTAGCTGCACAAGAGATAGTGATGAAATTGGCTGTTGAAAATGCTAATGCAGACTGCAAAAGAGTTCTGCAACCCTTAATTGGCACTGGTCAAAAGACACTTGCAGATTTAATTTAAGCATGTAGAGTTGTAGGCAGTCACGCCTATCAAATGGAAAATTTGGCCATGGCAATTACCAGGTTTAATAAGCCTACAGGGAATTGCTTTTACTCCAGCTATGACTTTGGCTGAAATTATACATCGTGGCCGCACGATGGTGCTAGATTGCTGGAATTGAATCTGCAGTTATTTTTATCCCATTTTCCTTAAAATTGTGGGAAACTACGAAGTTGCCGCAGTTATTTTTGACATTACAACACCTAATTGAGACAAGATATTGCCCTTATTTCATTGCACATATCCGTAGTCATCAAAATTTTCCAGGAATTCTCAGTGAAGGGAATTCCCAGGTGGATATGGCAACACAAGTTATGACTATGCAACAACCCACTCCCTGGGATAGTCATGGCTATTTTCATCAAAACGCCAAGGCTTTGGTTAAACAATTTGGCATACCCCCCGGGGAGGCAGCTGCCATTATTCAACAATGCCCCACTTGTTCACAACAAGGCTTGTCTCTTCCAATGGGTGTGAATCCCCTGGACTTGAGGCATGTCAAATTTGGCAAATGGATGTTACCCAATATGCACCTTTTATTATTATTATTTATTAAATTTCTATGCCGCCCTATTCCGGGAACTCAGGGCGGCTTACAGCATAAATAGAAATCCAATACAAACTAAATAGTACATTTATAAAAATAAATATATAAAAAGAAGAACCCCTAAATTAAGAACCATTCATTCAGCAAACATACACACAGACATACACTGGCTAGGGGCAAGATTTCAACCGCCCCAGGCCTGCCGGCAGAGATGGGTCTTTAGTAGTTTACGAAAGGCGGAGAGGGTGGGGGCGATACGGATCTCCGGGGGGAGTTGATTCCAGAGGGCCGGGGCCGCAACAGAGAAGGCTCTTCCCCTAGGCCCCGCCAGGCGACACTGTCTGGCTGACGGGACCTGGAGAAGGCCGACTCTTTAATCCATGGAAATATATACATGTGACTATTGATACATATTCTGGGTTCATCTTTGCTACTCCACAGTGTGGAGAGGCAACTAAACATGTTATCAATCATTGTATTCGAACTTTTAGCACTCTGGGTACTCCTAAAGAATTAAAAACTGATAATGGCCCCGCATATTGTAGTCACGTCTTTGCTCAGTTCTGCAATCGGTGGGACATTATTCATAAATTCGGCATTCCTTATAATTCACAGGGGCAAGTGTCATAACTTGTGTGTTCGTGAGTGTGTTCGTGGCGTCCCGGCAACCATGATTAATGACAGAGACCTGCTTGTCTCTCTGGGATGGAAGCCTCGGCCGAAGCCAGGCACCTCCTTTTATTCCACATCAAAGGTCTCTACCCACAAATTGTCACCCTACTGATTTACCGCCAATTACATTACACAGATAGTTAAAACATACACTTTGAAAGCATGACGTCTTTTTCAAGAAACGAAACTTTTCCCTGCTTTCTCCTCCACCCCCTTAGTACAGCTATCAGCTGACAGCCTGTAAGGGAGGGAGAGAGAAGCCCATCCAGGCAGAGAAGGATTTCTTAAAGGAGAAATGGACATTTATCACAACATCTCATCCTTTTTTGTTTTTGTTTAGAAGCAAAGGCTTTCAGTCCATGTATTCGATTTCATCCAACTGAAGTGGCTGTTTATCCATTGGCATCCGCTCGAATCCTTGTTGACTAATGTTCACTTGTTGAGACAATTTTTTTTCTTTGGTATAAAAGATTTCATCATAGTAAAAATATCAGGCAAACATTGTATATAAAAGCATCCACAATGGAATAATATAACAATACAAAATAATACTTATCAAATTTCTTAACCATTGAAAATTTTGTAACCAAAACCAGAATGCATTCCAAATATCCCCAATGCTTATGATCTCCGGATATTGGTGGAGGGATTTGTCCTTGTTCTTCATTAAGCATTTCAACGGCCATCACTGTCATTGGCTGCAGTCCAATTCCGTGTGCCATTCAAATAGCTACAAACCCAATACACTTGCATTGTACTCTCCATCATCACATTTTGCATACACTTTGTTATTACTTTGATCACAATGATCAGGCATATTAAAGGTGATATTACAAGAGAGATATATACTTAAAAGAATAATTCCCTTAGAAAAATTAAAACACACTAATACAAAATCTACATAATAAAACCTAAGTGGCAGCGTATAATGTACTGCCTCATTAATATTTACAAAACTTTCGCTAGCTCCAGTGTTGTTCAAAGGAAGTCCAACTAAAAAAAAGTCCTTGACTGGCATCCGATGGTGACATCATACACATCCAGCAGTTAGTATGGTTTGTTAAGGCACTAACTTTTTATTGTCCTTCCAAAATTATTGTCCATCCACTTTGGGCTCACCAGAGTCTTTGCAATCTTTTGGCTGTACACTGTAAGGGCAAATATTGCGGCCAGGAACCCATATCGTATTGCCTTCATGTTGCACCGCAGCATATCCACGACCCCAGGTAATAAGTTCAGCTGGTCCTTTCCACTGGGGGTCTGGTAGCTTACGATACCAAACTAGCGGTCGAACCGTGGTTGCTGCATCTGGAAGGGGAGAAAAATGCCTGCTCGCAGCTGTATTAGTTGTTGTGCCAGGTGGTTTAGAAAATTGAGAGTATATAAAGCCAAATTAAGATGATTTTGCACTCCAGGTAGTCCGGGGGTATTTTTCCCCATTTTTTTTTGTTTTTAATTTGTCAAGCATGAGCTTAAAAGTGGAGTTGGCCCGTTCCACTACTTTTTGCCCCTGTGAATTGTAAGGAATGCCGAATTTATGAATAATGTCCCACCAATTGCAGAACTGAGCAAAGCCATGACTACAATATGTGGTCCATTATCAGTTTTTAATTCTTTAGGAGTACCCAGAGTGCTAAAAGTTCGAATACAATGATTGATTACATGTTTAGTTGCCTCTCCACGCTGTGGAGTAGCAAGGATGAACCCAGAATATGTATCAATAGTCACATGTATATATGTCCATGGACTAAAAGATGCATATTGAGTAACGTCCATTTGCCAAATTTGACATGCCTCAAGTCCACGGGGATTCACACCCATTGGAATAGACAGTCCTTGTTGTGAACAACTGGGGCACTGTTGAATGATAGCTGTTGCCTCCCCGGGGGTTATGCCAAATTGTTTAGCCAAAGCCTTGGCGTTTTGATGAAAAGAGCTATGACTATCCCAGGGAGTAAGTTGTTGCATAGTCATAACGTGTGTGTTGCCATATCCGTCTGGGAATTCCCTTCACTGAGAATTCCTGAAAAATTTTGATGACTTTGGATATGTGCAATAAAATAAGGACAATATCTTGTCTCAATAAATTTTTGCAATGTCAAAAATAGTGTCAACAAAGTCTCATCGAAACTAGGAGAGATATAAGCAAAAAGTAAATTTTTATGGTCAAAAATCATGGATCTGCTGAAAAATGACAAAAAAAAACAAAACAAAACAAAACTGACCAGGCCAATCACCAATCAATAATTGCAAAACCAAATTATTTTGAATCAAAGTTTCCCACAATTTTAAGGAAAATGGGATAAAAATAATTGCAAATTCAATTCCAAAAATCTGGCACCATCGTGTGGCCACGATGTGTAATTTCAGCCAAAGTCATAGCTGGAGTGAAAACAATTTCTTGAAGGCATATTAGATTGAGTAATTGCCACTGTGGGTGGTCGATCAAAAATCACATTCAAATGCACAGGGTGATTGTCAACACACCAATCAGTCCACTGGTTGTTGAGGGCTGTTTGGACTTTCTCAACGACCAATAGCTGGTCGGAGGTCAATGTCACAACGTCTGTGGGATTTTTGAGGCCTTTTAATGCCATAAATAAGGGAGAAAGGGTCAAGGTAGAAAGACCTATATATGGCCTTAACCAATTAATATTTCCTAAATATTGTTGTAGTTGAACCAATGTAGGTGCAAGTGTCTTTTGACCAGTGCCAATTAAGGGTTGCAAAACTCTTTTACAGTCTGCATTAGCATTTTCAACAGCCAATTTCATCAAAATCTCTTTTGTAGTTAATTCATTAGCAATTTCTTTATCAATACTATCTTTTAGTCTATTTATAAATTCATCATAGGGTTCAGTAGTTCCCTGTTTAATTTGAGTAAAACTTTTGCCAAATTTTCCACTTTTATCTACTACCTTTAAAGCAGCAAAAACAGCCTGTAAAATTACACCATGTATAGCTGCATCTGGAATAGCATCTCGCTGTTGTTTAACAGCAGTGAACTGTCCAGAGCCATAAATTTGATCTGGCACTAATTGAGCAGTGCCTCTCTGAATAGCTTGAATACGATACTGAGAGTCCCAAACTGCATACTGCGCAGGTGTTAAAATCATTTTGCATTAATGCCTTCCAACCTGCTGGAATCATTTTGTGAGCAAATCCATTATCAATTTCTGCATCCATGCCCACAGTTACAGGGTATAAACTTGTCATTTCCTCAACATTCAATTCACCTATTTCATAATCATTCTGTAACATTTCCTGAATAAAATTACTTGTTTTGGTCAGAGCTGGAGGATCACACAACTCAACATTGCTAGGAAAAACCTTGCTGTGATTTTTAATTGTTACTGGAGTTTCACTGGCAGGGGGAAGAAGTTGAACTTCATTATAATTCAATGGATTCAGCAATGTTTTTAGTAGGAGCTGCTCCTGTGTCTCCAAAGCTTTTAACACTACTCTGCAAGATGTTAAAATAGAAGCGGGGGCCCTAGAATTTTTGTAACAACTCCTCCACTCTCCTCCAAGTTTCAACTTTAAGGCAGCCTGCCTCTGGGTAGAAAGGAATGTGTTTCCAAATAAATTCAAGGAGAGATCTTAAATCTCCTTCTGTCAGCTTCTGAGCTGTAAAACGAACATAATTCTTCCTGGTTATCTCTGTGAGCTTAGTCAAATGTGTTTCTTGCCTTTTTGAGAGATATCCCCACATACTTACGAGGGATCAGTCCTCGTCCAGCGATGAACTGATGAAGCGCGCTTTGCCACGTCCGGGCGGTAAGTATGAGGGTCCAGGGACGTATAACCTCTCAGGGTTATCACGTCGGGGTCACCACCTGTCATAACTTGTGTGTTCGTGAGTGTGTTCGTGGCGTCCCGGCAACCATGATTAATGACAGAGACCTGCTTGTCTCTCTGGGATGGAAGCCTCGGCCGAAGCCAGGCACCTCCTTTTATTCCACATCAAAGGTCTCTACCCACAAATTGTCACCCTACTGATTTACAGACAATTACATTACACAGATAGTTAAAACATACACTTTGAAAGCATGACGTCTTTTTCAAGAAACGAAACTTTCCCCTGCTTTCTCCTCCACCCCCTTAGTACAGCTATCAGCTGACAGCCTGTAAGGGAGGGAGAGAGAAGCCCATCCAGGCAGAGAAGGATTTCTTAAAGGAGAAATGGACATTTATCACAACAGGCAAGCGATAGTGGAACGGGCCAATTCCACTCTTAAACACATGCTTGACAAATTAAAAACAAAAAATGGGGAAAATAGCCCTGGACTACCTGGAGTGCAAAATCATCTTAATTTAGCTTTATATACTCTCAATTTTCTAAACCACCTGGCACACCACCTAATACAGCTGCCAGCAGACATTTTTCTCCCCTTCCAGCCTCAGCAACCACGGTTCGACCGCTAGTTTGGTATCGTAAACTACCAGACCCCCAGTGGAAAGGACCAGCTGAACTTATTACCTGGGGTCGTGGATATGCTGCGGTGCAACATGAAGGCAATACGATATGGGTTCCTGGCTGCAATATTCGTCCTTACAGTGTACAGCCAAAAGATTGCAAAGACTCGGGTGAGCCCAAAGTGGACGGACAATGAGTTTGGGAAGGACATAAAAAAGGCTAGTGCCTTAACAAACCAGACTGACTGCTGGATGTGTATGCTGTCACCATCGGATGCCAGTCAAGGACTTTCTTTAGTTGGACTTCATTTTAACAACACTGGGGCCAGCGAAAGTTTTGTACATATTAATGCGGCAGGAAATTATACGCTGCCACTTAGGCTTTATTATGTAGATTTTGCATTAGTGTGTTTTACTTTTTCTAAGGGAAATATCCCTTTAGGTATATATCCCTCTTGTAATATCACCTTTAATATGCCTGATAATTGTGATAAAAGTAGTAACAAAATGTATGAAAAACGTGATGATGGAGAGTATGTAAACAGGACAATGCAAGTGTATTGGGTTTGTAGCTATTTGAATGGCGCACGGAATTGGACTGCAGCCAATGACAGTGATGGCCATTGAAATGCTTAATGAAGAACAAGGACACATGAGAACCTCTGTCCCCCAAACCTGGTTTGCAGTCGACCTCCTTTTAGCCAAACCATTCAAACAAATTAAAAATGTTATCCAGGACAAATCCCTCCACCAATATCCGGAGACCATAAGCATTGGGGATATTTGGGATGCATTCTGGTCTTGGCTACCAAATTTTCAATGGTTAAGAAATTTGATAAGTATTATTTTTGTAGTTGTTATATTATTCCATTGTGAATGCTTTTATATACAATGTTTGCCTGGTATTTTTGCTATGATGAAATCCTTTATGCCAAAGAACAAATTGTCTCAACAAGTGAACATTATTCAACAAGGATTTGAGCGGATGCCAATGGATAAGCAGCCACCTCAGTTGGAAGATATCGAATACATGGACGGAAAGCCCTTGCTTCTAAACAAAAACAAAAAAGGATGAGATGTTGCAATAAATGTCCATTTCTCCTTTAAGGAATCATTTCTCAGTCTCTGTCTGGATGGGTTTCCCTTCCCCCCCCCTACAGGCTATCAGCTGATAGCTGCACTAGGGGGTGGAGGAAGAAGGGAATAAGTTTCGTTTCCTGAGAAAAGCGTCAGGGCTTTCCAAGTGTATGTTTTTAACTGTTTGTGTACTGTGATTGGCTGTGAATCGGTGGCATGACAATTTAGGGGGAAGAAACCTTTGATGTGTAATAAAATGTCGTGCCTGGTTTCTATCTGGGCCTTCCACTTCGAGACAAGCTCCAGTCTCTGTCATTATTCATGGGGGCCGGGTGATGCCACGGACACTTTCGCCACAGAGGAGGCCCCCCCCTGAGCCGTTGGTAACTATGTGTATAGGGGGTCAACAGACGACGTTTTTAGTAGACACAGGAGCAGGGAGGTCAGTTGTAAATAGTCAAATTGCTACACCGGGACCTTTTCAGATACAAGTTCAGGGGGTGTCGGGACAGGTTGTGGGACATCAAGTCCTCAAGCCGGTAACCTGTGTGTTCAAAGGATTGAAGATTCAGCATGAGTTTTTATACATTCCTGAATGTCCAATACCTTTGTTAGGTAGAGATTTGCTTAGCAAATTAGGAACAACTATTTCCTTTGATGAAGGCCAGCAAAAGATTCAAATAAAGCATCAACCTGAGACTATGTGGAGGCTTATGGTAACTAGATCAACTGAGGAAGGGTCTCAGGAGGAGAAATGGAAGGAGTTTGGGGTACCAGGATTATGGGCGGAGGATAACGCCCCCCCAGCTTTGCAGCTCACCATCCTCCTGTCATTGTAGAAGTAAAACCCTTAGCAACACCTGTGCACATTCGGCAGAGATCTTGCTCTAACGAGGCAATAGCAGCTATATATAAGAGTATTCAGAAATATTTGAAGGCAGGAATTTTAGTACCCATCCAGTCACCTTTGAATACACCTATATTACCTATAAAGAAACCAGATGGGTCTTATAGGCCAGTTCAGGATTTGAGGATTATTAATTCCATGACTGTAACAATCCATCCAGTTGTGCCCAATCCATATACATTGTTAAGTTTAATCCTGCCAACTGCGGCATGGTTTTCAGTAGTGGATTTAAAGGATACGTTCTTTACAATTCCCATTCATAAGGTTAGCCAACCGCTATTCGCTTTTGAATGGGAAAATCCAAAGACAGGGCAAAAGACGCAGTATACTTGGATGAGGCTACCTCAAGGATTTAAGAATTCACCTACCCTGTTTGGTAGTGCTCTTGGAAAAGATTTACAGCATTTTGTGCCTCGACAGAGAGGGGACACTATTCTGCAATATGTAGATGATGTTTTAGTAATGGGCAGGACATAGGAGATGTGTTGGGATAACACTGAGGCTCTTTTACATTTGTTGTTGAAATGTGGTTATAGGGTGTCCAGAAAAAAGGCACAATTAGTAAAGCAGAAAGTGAGGTATCTAGGGTATGATATTGAGCAAGGGCTTTCAAAGATGTCAAACTGGCTCTTACATCTGCTCCAGCTTTAGCCTTACCGAATTTGGAAAAGCCTTTCAATTTATATGTAGACACCAAAAGAAACATTGCCTTGGGAGTGTTGACTCAGCAATTGGGACAATGGCAACAGCCTGTGGCATATTTATCCAAGCAATTGGATGGTGTGGCGCAGGGGTGGCCACATTGTTTGAAGGTTCTTGCTGCTATAGCAGTCCTTTTGCAGGACTGTAATAAATTAACCTTCTCGTGTCCTATAAACGTTCACACTCCACATGCAGTGCAGTCTATTTTGGATAATAAGGGCCATTTGTGGATAAGCAGCCAAAGACTTTTTAAGTATCAGGCAATGATGATTGAGAATCCTCAGGTGAGATTAGTGGTTTCAAATCGATTAAATCCAGCTACTTTGTTACCAATAGAAGTTGAATTAGAGCATGACTGTTTACAAGTATTGGAAAGTGTATATTCTAGTCGACCAGATCTATCTGATATCCCTCTTCCACGTGCGGTTCTTAATTGGTATACTGTTGGATCTAGTTATATGTATGAGGGGAAAAGGGTTTCAGGATGTGCTATTGTAGATGATGAAAAAGTAGTGGAAAGTGGTCCCCTAGGAGCAGGATATAGTGCACAGGTGGCAGAATTGTGGGCGCTTATTAGAGCATTGGAATTGGCAGAGGGGGAGACTTTGAATGTTTGGACAGACAGTAAATATGCTTTTCTAACACTGCATGTGCATGGCGCTGTATATAAAGAAAGAGGGTTTAGGGATTCAGCAGGCAAGTACGTGCAGCATGGACACCCAATACAGCGCCTTATTGATGCAGTTCAAAAGCCGGCCAAGGTTTTGGTTATGCATTGTAAAGGGCATCAGCGAGGTGTTGATAAGGTGGCCCAAGGTAATCGAAAGGCTGATTTGGAGGCTAGGAGTGTGGCAAAGAAGATGGGACCTATACCAGACCTAGCAATATATGTTGCAATGGATCTGGGAGTTCTGCCTACTGCCATTAAGCCGACGTATTCCCAACAGGAGTGTGTGAAGGCAGTTAATGTTTCTCAGTGTTTAACCTGTGCTAAGATCAATCCTCGACAAGGGCCCCTTTTGCCACCTGGGACTATACCTATCTCATATTTTCCTATGGATTCTGTTATGGTTGATTTTACAGACATGCCTAGGTGTGGATTGTATAAGGCCCTGTTAGTCTTTGTCGATAGATATACTGGATGGCTGGAGGCCTTCCCTACAAAGACCAAGCAAGCTAGGGAAGTGGCTAGATTGTTATTGAAGGAGTTGATACCTCGGTTTGGAAGTCCGTCCTTCATTTCATCTGACAATGGTCCAGAGTTTGTTCATCAAATTAATCAGGCTGTAGCCCAGTCAGTAGGGTCCAAATGGAGATTTCATAGTGCTTTCCATCCCCAGTCAGGTGCTAATGTAGAGCGAATGAATCGCACGTTGAAAGAGAAAATCACTAAGATATGTACTGAAAGTCACTTGAAGTGGCCTGATGCTTTGCCCTTGGCATTGTATGCTGTGAGATGTGCACCCTGTCGGCAGTATAAATTATCTCCATATGAGTTGATGTTTGGGCGACCCCCCACCTTATTGAAAAGGAACCTGGCCGGATGGCCTGATTTGGGCCATCAGGGGGGAGTATGAGCTCTTGAAATGGTGCAGAAACTTAATAAACAGGTGGAAAAACTCAGAGACTATATTATTGAACAGATGCCACCTAAGTTGGTGACAAGATGTCATCCCTTTAAACCTGGAGATAAGGTATGGGTTAAGCACTGGAAGCGAGAACGGTTGGAAGGGTGATGGAAAGGGCCTTATGAGGTGATAATGGCCTCTCCTCTTGCTGTAAAAATTGCAGAATCCAAGTCTTGGATTCACTGGACAAGGGTCAAAGCAGCAGCTGACCCCTCGTGGAAGGTGTCCAGTGATCCAGGGGTTCCCACAAAGCTTACTCTTAAACGTGTTTAATGGATGTTTTATTATTTGTATAACAGATATTGTATTAGTAAAGGTGATACCTGTATATGTCAACGGCTACTCTGTTGGAACCTTACCGGTAATAGGTTCCTCTACGCACAGTAGTGAAGACCCTTGCTAAGCCACCCCGGAAGCTGGCTTTCTACGCACGGGAGAAGAAAGGATGAAAGAATTATTATTGTTTTTATATAGTACTGTAGTAGTATGTAATAATGTTTGCATTTCTAATTTAGGACAATGGAGCAAGCCAGAAGAGGCTCCACGTATTATTCAGTCTTATACTGTAGGAACTGGTGATTGTGATGGTAAACCCCCCCCCTTAGTTTTACTCCTGAATGTTGGAATGGTATATTGCCTCACCCATGTCAATATCCACAGGCTTTTGATAGAATTGCCAGGGAAGCATGTCGTGTTAGACAACCAACTAATCCAGAAGCTTGTCAGTATGTGGGATATGTTTTTAGAAAAGGGATGTGTGCAAAGGCTTTATATAAAGGAGACCCTCCTCCAATAACTTTAGATTGTGGGGCCCCATTAATTTGGGGATGGGAGCGAATAAGGTTAGTCCCACAATTAAAGCCTGGTTGGAAGGGAACCTGTATTCTGCATTTAACTCCTATAGAATTTGGAATCACTGTAAGAAAGCCAATGAGAATACAGCCAGTACATAAGCGTGTTAAGAGGGCAACACAAGGTACACAAAACTCAGAGGTCAAGGCGGATGTATGTAGTCCCTGTATTACAAAGGCAAAGGTTGGTAGACGAACTGTCAGTACGTTAGTTTACCATACGCAAGCACCTATAGGATGTCAACCTCAGAACGTCAATTGTATCCACAATGGCACAATGTATAGCTTGTGTAATTCTCAGGGTAAAACACATTGTTATAATCCCAACACACCCCTCCGCCTTAATGTTACTATATATGCTGGTTTAGCTAAAGGTGGAACACGAACTAATCCGGATGGAGAAGGACGATTGTATTTTCTTAATTATACTCTCCAATTGCAGCAAGGTAAAGAACCCCTTAAGGTAATGTTTGATGCTTGTGTGGCTATGACTAAGGGAATGGGGTCACCTTGTGGAGGTCAAAGTTGGATAGATGCATATAAAGCCAGCCATAAATATTTATGCCCTACTAACCTCAGTTGGCTTTATGGAGATCCCAATCAATGGATGCCTTGTGCAGGATCTACCAAGTGTACTGGATGGGGTTGTGTGTGTGATTATACTGGAGGGGGATATTCAGGATGCCCCCATGTTAAATCATTTCGAAGGGGTAAGGGAAATATGATAGAGATGGAGGTAGACCGAGCACACCCTTCATTGGTAAGTTATGGTTTTTGGGATTGATGGTACTGGAGTAGATCCCTCAACATACCTTACCATAAAAATAGAGAAAGTTTATGATGGGGAGATAAAGACCCTGGGATGGTCTGTTTATGATAATCTCAGGAAGCTGGATAAACCTCTCCCTATTAGTACTAAAGCCAATAATTTGTTTATAGAAATGGCGGAGGAAGTAGCTAAAACTTTAACAGTCAAAATTGTTTTGTGTGTGGAGGAACTAACATGGGTGAACAATGGCCTTGGGAAGCCCTTGAAGCTGACCCTATTGTATATAACAACCTTTCTTTGACAGGGAACATAACTCAAAGAACCCATTATACTGGCATAGTTTGGACTTTATCCACCAACTTGGTTGGTAGGAATTGCTTTACTAGAAATGGGTCTATTACTGTAGGGGACCTCATTTGTCTTAGTACTTGGAATGTACCTTATACTCTGTGGACCTCTCCTGGAAATGCTACTGAGCCAGCAACATTGAATATGACCATTCTAACTTATCTCAACACATCTGATTCTGATAGTGAGTGGATAGCCCCAAATAATATGTATTGGATCTGTGGAAAATTGGCCTATGAACAACTCCCTAATAATTGGTCAGGCTCCTGTGTGCTTGGTTGGATAAAACCATCTTTTTTCTTATTACCTATCCAATCAAGGCAGGTGTTAGGAGTTCCTGTATATGAATCCTTGGGATTACAAAGGAGGAAACGAGAGGAAGATTCTATGACTGCCTTCTCACACTTTCCATGTAAGGAATTGGCAGATTATGAGAAAAGCACAATATGGAATTCAGAAATAATTGTTTGTTCATATGGCAGAGCCACTTGGGCTGAAGATGGTACTTATCGATACCACACACCTATTTATATGTTAAATAGAATACCGTAATTAGGTTACAAGCAGTCCTGGATTTAGCTGGTCAACGGATAGATAAAGCGTTGAATATTCTATCTGACACCACTGACAGAATTCGGACTGCTGTATATCAAAATAGTTAGCCTTAGATTACATTCGGAGACTTCAGGTAATGCAGAATGCAGCTGCGCGAGCAGTATTGGGCCTACCCAGAAATGCCCACATTTCAACATCACTCCGCGAGCTGCATTGGCTGCCAATTGGTCTCCGAACGCAATTCAAAGTGTTGGTTATGACCTATAAAGCCCTACATGGCATCGGACCAGGTTACTTACGGAACCGTCTGCTGCCTCATGAAACCCAGCGACTGGTTAGGGCCCACAGAGTCGGCCTTCTCCAGGTCCCGTCAGCCAGACAGTGTCGCCTGGCGGGGCCTAGGGGAAGAGCATTCTCTGTTGCGGTCCCGGCCCTCTGGAATCAACTCCCCCCAGAGATCCGTATTGCCCCCACCCTCTCCGCCTTTCGCAAATTATTGAAGACACATCTTTGCCGACAGGCCTGGGGCAGTTAACATCTTGCCCCAGCCAGTGTATGTTTGTTGTAAGTTTGTTTTTGGATGATTGGTTTTTAATCTAGGGGTTTTATAATGTATTTAATGTCAGATTTCTATATGTTAGTATCTATGTTGTAAGCCGCCCTGAGTTTTTTGGAATAGGGCGGCATAGAAATCGAATTAAATAAATAAATAATAAATAAATAGTCAAAGAAGGAGGTGTTTGTGGTAAATTTAACCTTTCAAACTGCTGTCTTCAAATAGATGAAACTGGAAAAGTTATTAAGCAATTAACAACAGAAATGCGACAACTTACTCAGAATCCTGATCAGATTTGGAAAGGTTTCAATTTTAATGAGATTTTTGGTGAGTGGTTCCCTAAACTCCCCGGGTTACAAGCTATTGTTGCTTTAATAGGCTTAATTGCTGCTGGATGTATAATATTGCCCTGTATCTTGCCCATCTTTATTAGAACAATATCAAATAGTTTGGCTTTACTTGCTGAACGAAGGGCTACTGCACAGGTAATGGCTATGTGGGATTATCATAAAATAGCCCAAAAGGATGAAAATGACCCTTATTGAGACTCATCGTTACAAGTTAAGATAAGTCTCAACAGGGGGGAATAAAGCAGAAGATGGAAAAATACTGATGCCTACCTGAAACTGCTGTGTCTTCAGAAGGTTTCCTGTCTAACATATGCTGCCCAATTTAGCTATGCTCTGTCTGAACCATATCCTGTTTTTGTTAATGCACGTGCTCCATCATAACTGTCTGGTATTTTCCCCTATGTCAGAATAAGGATGTATAGAATATAACCATGTATGGAATACTTGTGATCAGGAAATGTATATGTATTGAGAGGGTATAAATATGTCCTTCGAAACCCCTTTCGGGGTTCAGATCCTTTGCTTTGTTTAGCTCTCTGAACCTGCGCAATAAACCTTCCCTTCCCCAAAGAGCTGGCTCAAGTCTCTTATTTCTACAACAATATCGAAAGTATCTTGCCCACAGACACACAGCAAAGTAGCAACTTTGAGGCCGTCTTCTCAGATTTGGTTTACCTGAAAGTAGTTCTCTACCTGGGCCACATAAGAGCTCCAGCATTCTGGATGAGCTGTGTCAAACGCTGACAGACAGCCCAGTTTGGACATTGCTACAGCCCTGTAGCTTCGTCAATGCCTCCTGCTGCAAAGGTTGAGAAGGGGTCCCTTTTGACGAGTTCTCCTCCAGTGTTCTCGTACTGGCAGGCAGAGTCGCAATCTCCGGATGCCGAACTTCCCAGCGCTTCAGGCCTTCCATGGTGAGTCAGCCTATCTTCATTTGTTGTTTTCTTTGCAACAGATCCCACCTTTATTGCCAATGTTCTGTTTCCAAATAAGAGCCATGGAGACAAGCAGGAGTAACAAACAGTCTTGTCTTTATTCCTTCATAACAGAACCAAAACAAATGGCACAGATTGTTCTTATACCCCCTTGCAGGGACAGTAACAGCCAATCAATGCAAGGCATTGATCAATGCAAGGCCTGTCTGGTCCCGGGCATTCACATGTCTGCCTGGGCCTCTCTGCAGCCTCCTGCACCTGCTGAATGACTCAGCAGGCCCAGGACATAACAGAAAGTATGGGAAGATATTAGGGGAAGATTGAGAAATTAGACACATGGAAAACTAAAACAATAGAAGATTTATTACCAGTAAGAGAGGCTCAGAAAGTATATGCGAAGAGAGAAGAGGAGAGAGATAAACATAAGATAAAAATGATGGCTCAATTGATGTAAACAGGCCAGCAAAGAGGACGGGGAGGAGTAATCAGGAAATTAGTAAGGGGTCTTGGGAGAGGTCTAGGCTGGAGTGAGGACAGCCAGTTGGCACCAGGGGATATAAATCCCTAGGAGAAAAATTTCCCCAGTCCCTGAATAAATAAATAAATGTGCCTTTTGTAAGGAGAAGAATGCTAAAAAAAAATGAGTGCCCTAAGAGGAGGGAGGGGGAAGAACTAGCAAATTTGGTGAATTTTGAGGATTAGGGGTGTCAGGGGACTAATCTATTTTCTGGTCCAGCTTTTTAGGAATCCCTGATAAACCTTAAAGGTTGGACCCCTGGAGGAGGAGGAAAGGCTGTACTTGGTGGTGTTGGAAGATTTACCCCGACAAAACTCCCATATTCACATCCCCATTAGAAAAACATGCAGACACACTTTTTTCTCTGTAAAAGCCCTTTTTCTGAAATCCTGGGCATACCACCAAGAACAATGGGAAAACTCAGATAGCAACTACCTGCCCTGCCCCTGATGGGATTAACTCCCAAAATAGAATCAGGACAAAGGGAACATCCCTGAGGAGAACTACCTGCCCTGCCCCTGACAGGATTAAGCCCCCCAAAATAGAAACCGGACAAAGGAGATACCATTTAGGACAAAGAAAAGAACATCAAGCAACCATTAAAAACACAAAAGAAAGTGTTCTGTTTCGTTCGCAAAGGCATTGAGACAAGGCAAAGAAGTAACATAATCTTCTATTTTCTCCAACAGAACCAAAACAAAATGGCGCGGATTGTTCTTATACCCTCTTGCAGGGACAGTAACAGCCAATCAATGCAAGGCATTACTCCCGCCTTGCACATGCGCACAAGGCAGGAGACAGCCTGTCTGGTCATGGGCATTCACGTGTTTGCCCGGGCCTTTCTGCAGCCTCCTGCACCTGCTGAATGACTCAGCAGGCCCAGGACATAACACCCCTCCCCTCTTATTTCAAAACATAATACCTTACTATTACACAGATAATACCTTATCAATCCTTTATCTCTCCCACAAGGATATTTACTATTATGCATGACTATAACTAAACACTTGTTCTTTTGAGTGCATTTTGATTTCTAAGTGACCTTAAACCTTTCCACATGCTGACAGGCATCTTACGTAGTCTTGTAAGTGTTTGGGTGGTCCCCTTGCTCGTTCTGACCTTCTTGGAGTGGTTGTGATGTCCTGGCCTGCAAATTCGCCTGCCAGGCTCAACAGGCCAGGACTGTGATGCCCCCTAGCCTCAGGCGACCTCCCCTGCTGCTGACTGACTGGATCCTCTGAACCCAAACCAGAGTTCCTTGGTGGGATGGAATTCCCCAAGTCCAGTGGTGGGGTGGAATTCCTCAAGTCCACAATGGACCCCTCTTGGGAGCACTGTCCCTTGAGCCCAAGACCAGCAGCTGGATAGGCCTGGCAGACCGGTTGCGAGCAATGTCCCATTGATCCGGTGCCCGAGTCAGGAGTGCCAGAGTCAGGAGCCGCCTACATGACAAGACTCCCTTCTGGTGCCTGGAACGTTCCGCTTTCTCGGAGAGACTGTGGTCCACGATCCTAATCGTGGTCCTCCCCCTCCCCCCCCCCGAGAGCAGAGGCAGGAGCGGAAGTGTGGCTGGGAAGCCTCCAGCGCAGTTGATTGATGTGTCGCCGGATCACCCGACCATCGTCCAAGGCCACTTTGTAAGAGAGTGGCCCAGAGACCTTGCATACCACTGCTGTCACCCAGAGATGTCCAGGGCCATAGTTCCTTGCCCAGACTGGATCGCCCACCTGTAGTCTCCTAGGTGCCCACGGCTGTGACACCTGTGACACCACCCGGTCTGGGTGCAACCTGTCCAGTTTAGTAATGAGCCTGCGACCCCAGCGGAGTTCAGCTGGGCTCTTCCCAGTGGCTGTGCATGGTGTGGTGTGGTGTGAGAAGAGAAAGTCAGCCAACCTGTGATGCCAGTTTCCATGAGTTATTTTCTTTAACACATCTTTGGTTGTGCGCACCATCCGCTCAGCCTGGCCGTTGGAAGCTGGATGAAATGGTGCAGACGTAGCATGATGGATCATGTTGGCCTGTAGAAAAGCCTGAAACTCAAAAGAAGTGAATTGGGGTTCGTTGTCAGAGACAAGGACATCTGGAAGTCCATGAGCAGCGAAGATCGCTCTCAACACCTGGATGGTCCTAGCAGTAGTAGTGGAGGAGACTGGAATGACTTCTAGCCACTTGGAATGGCCGTCCATGAGGAGAAGGAAGAATTGCCCCTGAAAGGGCCCAGCATAGTCGATATGAACCCTCAACCAAGGGGCTTGTGTCTCCTCCCACCTATGTACAGGGGCCTGAGGCATTTCAGGCCTGGACTGTTGGCAAACTGTGCACCCTAGAACTGTGCATTCTAGGAGAGATGATGTATGGGGTTTGCTTATTGGTTGTGAACAACCCCAGCAGTGGCTTATGGTCTGTAAAGATCGTGAAATGGCGGCCATAAAGAAAGTCATGGAATTTCTTTATTCCAGCCACTATGCCCAAGGCTTCCCTATCTATCTGTGCATAATTACGTTCAGCAGATGATAGGGTCCTAGAATAGTAGGCTACAGGGACTTGTGTCCCATCAGCCTTCAAGTGGCTCAACACAGCCCCGATCCCATAAGGGGATGCATCACAGGCTATGCATACAGGCAATTGCTCATTGAAATGCGCTAGAACTGCATTTGAAGATATCAAGGCCTTGACCTCTGCAAAACTCCTTTCGTGGACCTTTGTCCACAGCCATGGAGCCTGTTTATCCAAGAGATGATGTAACGGCTCAGCCACTGCAGCCTTGTGAGGGAGGAATGAATGGTAAAAGTTTAACAGTCCCAGAAAAGCCTGGAGTTCGCTTTTGGACTTGGGACTTGGGGCCTGCTGAATTGCTTTAAGCTTAGATTCACCAGGATGGATGCCTTCAGCATCAATACGGAACCCCAGAAACTCTGTTGAAGTGACCCCAATTTTACATTTGTCTTGCTTTAGCTTCAGCCCTGCTTGGCGGAAACGCAGCAAGACGGCTCTAAGCCTTTCAGCCAGATTTTCAGATGATTCCCCAGCGATGAGGACATCATCAAAGTACGGGCAAACACCTGGAATATTGCGGATCGTTCGCTCCATCACACTCTGGAAGATGCCAGGGGCTACATTAACTCCAAACTGCAGCCTTTTGATTTTGAATGCTCCCCGGTGCATTACAATTGTTTGGGCCTCAGCCATTGCCTCATCAACTGGTAATTGTTGATAGGCCTGAGCCAAATCAAGTTTAGCAAAAACGCGGCCTCCCTTGAGGAAAGCCAGAATGTGGCTCACCACGGGCACCGGGTATGAATGCTGCTGCAAGGCTTTGTTAAGTGTACACTTATAGTTCGCACAAATTCGGACTTCTCCATTGGCCTTCAGTGGCGTTACTATGGGGGTTTCCCATGGACTGCTGTCCACAGGTTCTAAAATGCCCTGCTGGAGCAGCTTGTCCAGCTCTGCATTGATTCTATTCTTCAGTGCAAAGGGCACCCATCTAGGCTTAATCCTAATGGGTGCAACGGCTGTGTCTAAACGTAAGGAAATGGGAGGCCCCTTGTACGAGCCAAGCTCTGAACTGAACACATCAGCAAACTCCTTGCAAACTTCTGCAAGGCTGGTTGTTTGCAGACTGTGAAGTCCAGTCACTTCGATTCCCAGGGCCTCGAACCAATCGAGTCCAATAAGACTCGTACAATCACTCCCAACTACCACCACATCTAAGAATCCCTTGAAGTTCCTACGCTGCACTTGGATCGTGGCTTCCTCCTTCACGCTGACTCGGGAATTCTGAAAGTCAGTAAGAATCAGATTCGACGGCCTGAGTTTAACTTGCTGGCTGCTTCTACAGCATTTTTTTAAAAAGTGTCCTGAGATAATCAATAAAGTGGATCCGGTGTCCAACTCCATCGATAGGGGAACCCCTTGCAACCTCACGTCAATGTGAAGCTTCTTCCTAAGTGGCCTATGAGCCCCTGTTTTGAAAATGCTTCTGCATGATGTGCAGAAACCCACCCTATGTTGGCTGGGGACCCTGGTACCTTTCTGAAGCAATTCTTCCAAAGGCTTTTGTGGCGAAAGTGTGTCCGTGGCGTCACCCGGACCCCATGAATCATGACAGAGACTGGAGCTTGTCTCATAGTGGAAGGCCCAGACAGAAACCAGGCACTCCTTTTTATTACACATCAAAGGTTTCTTCCCCCTAAATTGTCACCCCACTGATTTACAGCCAATCAACGTATACAAACAGTTAAACACATACACGTGGAAAACCCTGATGTTTTTCTCAGGAAACGAAACTCATTCCCTTCTTTCTCCACCCTCCTAGTGCAGCTATCAGCTGACAGCCTGTAAGGGGGGGAAAGGGAAACACATCCAGACTGAGAAAGGATTTCTTAAAGGAGAAATGAACATTTGTCGCAACAGGCTTGTCCTTCTGGCGACCCAAACAGATGGAGGCAATGTGGCCTTGCCTGCCACATGCCTGGCAAATGGGTGAGCGGAAACGGCAATCAGAGCGCTTGTGGCGTCCTCCACATCTGAAACACCGAGGGAATAAAGTCACCTTGTCAGAACGTTCTTGAGGCCTCTTCTCCGCTGGCTGCTGTAGTCTGTCCACCTCCATCTCTGGATCCTGTTTGGATTTTTCTCGAGCGACCTCTTGATGGATGGAGACCGCCATTGAAGGGTTCTTGGCGAGCCGCAAGGCCTTCACAGCTCTGCCCACTGCTTCTTCGGCTGCAAGTTCCCTTAAAGCATCTTGGAAAGAGACGTCTTCTTTTGCAAAGATTTTCTGTTGCAGCTCACGACTTCTCAGTCCACAGACTAAACGATCCCGAAGTCTCTCTTCCAGGTCCTTGAATTTGCATGGTCTAGCTGCTTGTCATAATGCAGCAATAAAGTCCGCAGCAGACTCACCAGGCCTCTGGTCCCTCTGCTCGAATGCGTGTTGCTATGCAATCACCGAAAGCTTCGGTTCAAAATGTTCACGCAGCATCTTCTTCAGCTCAGTATAAGCAATGGATTCAAGTGGTGCTGGGGCAACCAGATTTTCCACAATATCAAAAATCTCCTGCCCACAGACACACAATAATGTAGCAGCTTTAAGGCTGTCTTCTCTCACTTGGTTTACTCGGAAGTACTTCTCTACCCGAGCAACGTAGGAACTCCAGCGTTCTGGATGAGCTGTGTCGAATTCAGAGAGACGACTGATTTTGGATATTGTTGCTGTCCGGTAGCCTCGAAAATTCCTCGTTCTGCAATGGCTGAAGAAGGGGTCCCTTCACCGAGCTCTCCTCCAGCATTCTCGTACTTGCAGGCAGAGTTGCTTCTTCAGGACGCTGGACTTCTCAGCTCTTCAGGCCTTCCGTGTTGAGTCAGCCTCTTTTTCATTGTTTTGTTTGCAGCACGATCCCACCCTCGTTGCCAATGTTCTGTTTCGTTTGCAAAGGCATTGAGACGAGGCAAAGAAGTAAAACAGTCTTCTCTTTATTTTCTCCAACAGAACCAAAACAAAATGGTGCGGATTGTTCTTATACCCTCTTGCAGGGACAGTCACAGCCAATCAGTGCAAGCCATTTCTCCCACCTTGCGCATGTGCCCAAGGCAGGAGACAACCTGTCTGGTCCCGGGCATTCACGTGTCTGCCTGGGCCTTTCTGCAGCCTCCTGCACCTGCTGAATGACTTAGCAGGCCCAGGACATAACAGAAAGAGCCAGGCCAGCCACAGCCCCAGGGTAGAAAAAGCATATAAAAAGCCACACATGGGATCAGGAGATCAAGCAGGCTGGCCATGAGCCGATCTACAACTGTTGTGGCAGCCACCTGTGCTGGCAGCAGCAAACAGGCAAGAAATGCAATGGGGGAGGGGTCGCCCTCCAAGAGGAATGAAAAAAGGCAGCAGCGGCTGGAGGTGAGGCACGGAGGAGGGAAGGAGATGGAGAGTGGAAGGATTCTTGTGTGCTTTTGTGACTTTGAAGTTCTGGGATTTGTGCAATGAAGGCTTTGTGTTCTTAAGGAGTGTTTGGCAATTTCTATTTGGCTGATGGTGTTAGCTTCTATTGCTCTGCTATTGTTAGCTGTAAGTTTTGTTGCAAGGGATTTTGAAGTATTTTTCTCCTGAATGGATTTTGCCTGTAGCATTCCTTTACTTATGAATGGAGCCATTTGGGGAGGTTGCCTTAGCCAGCAGCCAGTACTTACATTTTTTTTTCTTCCTTAAGTGCCGGCTGCACTCCTTACTTTCCTTTCTAGCCAGTAGCTAATTCTTAAAGGGGAATGTGCCTTTTTAAGCTAGTTCACTCAGCAGCTTGTCTTTTCTGTCTCTGGAGGCCTTTCCATGTTTAATCAATATATGGAAGAGGGAAAATATGGGGGGGGGGGTTTCAAATTCTTCCTTCAGAAGGAGATGGGAATGAGAAAAAGGGAGGCAGGGAAGGGAGGGAGGAAAGGAAGTCCCGCCTTAGCACTTGGCCACCAGCAGCTCTGCCATTGACTTTGCTTGTGAAAAGGTTGCAGAAGGGGATCACATGACCCTGGAACACTGTGACCATTATAAATATGAATCAGTTGCCAAGCATCCAAATATAAATCACATGACCCTGGGCATGCTGCAATGGTCATAAGTGTGAAAAATGGTCATAGGTCATTTCAGTGCAATTGTTTAATCTTTATCATTTCCAAATTTTAAATGACCCCAATTTCTAAGTCTCCTATCTCGTGTTTGGGGCTGATAATAGTATTTTTTTCCTTCTTTTTATTTCCTTCCTTCCTTCCTTTAAAAAAAAAAAGAAAAATAAAACAAAACATATATACTGAAATGAAATTAATAACATTATAGTCTGCAGGGCTTTTTTTCTCACAGAACGCCCAGAACGGAGTTCCGGCTCCTTTTTTGGATGGAACCTTGTAGGGTAGGAAAGGCGGGTTGTATGACGTGTGTGAGTTCCGGCACCTTTTTTTTTTTAAGAAAAAAGCACTGCACAAACCAATATACAAATTTAATTATTAGTATTTATACTTCTAAGTTTTACTTAACCTTTGTCTCAACTCATAACAATATCTTAAATTCAAATCTTTTGTTTGATGTTGATAAGAGCATCCAGTTGATGTTTTCTTAAGAGGACTAGCTGATTTAGCAGGTCATCTCTTTGTTTTTCCAGTTCGATGCAGTTGTCTTTCATCTGTTTTTCTTTTTTATCTTCAAATTCCTTCTGGTTTATGAGAAAGGTTCTTTCCTTGTTCTCTATTATCAGTTTCTTTTTTGTGTTTTCCATTGTCTGTATTTGTTGAGTATCTAACTCTTCTGTCATAGCATTTAGTTGTTTCACTTTCTCTATAGAATTCTGTATAGATGATTCTTTGGTTAAAGTCATAGTTTGAGTTTGCATATCCAGACTTATATGGAGAGTTTGGATAATTGTTTTTAACATACAAAGAATTTGTTCCTGTTCTTCCTCTGTGGAGAAATCCATTCCTGTTCTTCTTCCATTGTAGTATATTAAACTAAAAAAAAACTTACAGTCAGAAAGTCCACCAACTGAGGAGCTGAGCTGGGTTTCTTGCAGCTGGTGCTTCAAGGTTGCTTTATATCTTATCTATTTTCAAAGCTGTTAAAAAGTCTCTCTTAAAGAATAGCAGGTTACGGTCTCAGATTTAGCCACCAGATGTCATCTCAGAGTTAGTTGGATCTTTTCAGCCCCCCCCTATTTTAAGGGGGGGAAACCCAAATCTTCAATAGTAATTACAGTAAAAATCAGAGAAAAAAATATGAAGAGTAGAAAGTTACAAATCTTATAATCCACCAATTTTAAGAAATAGAATTCCAATTAGGATCCCAGTATTTTTCCAACGTTCTAAACTCCCAAGTGGTTGATTGCCCCTGTTTCTGGAGGGAGGGCTAAAATTTCCCTTCCCTCACCACAGGGGGGAAAGTACTTTAGCAGCTTATGCAGGTAATTAAGTAATTAGGATGTAAGAGAAGCAGATCTCACCCAGTCCTTTCCACGCTGCTTTGAAGTTGCCAGATGGTAATGTGACTTCGGCTGTTAGCAGCCTAGGGACAAGCCATATTTCTATGGCTGGTCCTTTCCTCCACGGTTTGGAGGGATCACCAGCTCTAACAGGAGAGTTGCTGCTCTTCCGCAATCCAGCGAAAGCCTCTCCTTGCTGGTCGCCTCTTTGGGGCAACTTTTGGCCTTTTTCAGGGCTCCCCAGCAATGCAAAATTGAACAGGGGAGAGAGAGCAAGTCTCCCAGCCGTCCATAGCGGCCACACGACAAACCGGAAACCTCCATGACAAACCAGAAGCCTCTATAACCCGCCATTTCTTATCTTCTCTTATTTCAAACAACCTTGAAGAATACTCTACTGTGATATTGTTATGTATAACTAATCCCCATACACATTCTTCCCTCTCCCTTCCAGCACCATCTAATTCTAACTCTAAAAGTAATACACAGGTTAAAGAGAAAATGGCTGCATCTTCATATATTGTCAAAGCAAGAATATCCGATGTTAGCAACGTTGACACACTGCTTATTCCTAGCTTAAGAGATATTGCCTTTTTATGTTACCAGAGCCTGTCATTTATAGACAAATCCAACAAATGTAACATACAATAAACAAGGTTGCAATGGTAGTTTGCTACACATGTAGAACATCTGCCACACTTTTAGACTATTGTAATGAACTCTACATGGGTTGCTTTGAAGATTAATCAGAAGCTTCAACTGGTCTGGAATGTTGCAGCCTGAGTGATGAAACTCAATAGCTATTCCCATATAAATACCTCTAGGAGCTACACTGGTTATAAGTTACCTTCAAGGTGCAATTCAACATGTTGGTTGCCACCTTTAAAGCCTATGTGGTTTAGAGGAAAGAAAGCATGGCCTGAATGACTACATTAAGAAAATCCAAGAACATAAATGGATGACATAGCGAGACTTATTGATATTTGAAAAAGAGGGATTTAAGATAAAGACAAGAGAACATTTACTAAGTGAAGGATTTGCTTGTGATTGGTTTACTTATTATAGATTTAAAGATTTAAAGTTAATAAAAAAGTTTTGTTTTCACAGGAACTAAATCTGAACTGGACATTAATTTATGTTCTGGAGATGACCATTTGATTTCTAAAGAAGGGCTCACCCTCCCCAATAAGAAAGGAGATGGGGAGGCGGAGACAGGAGAGCCTATAAAAGGAGGTAGTTTGGGCAGGAGAGGGAGAGAGAGAGAAAAGCAGCAACCTTGGGAGGAGGCAGAGTCAGCTGCACCGAAGGGGAAGAAGAAGGAGGAGGGGGAGGGTGGGGGAGAGGAGATCAAGCAGGCTGGCCATGAGCCGATCTACAACTGCTGTGGCAGCCACCTGTGCTGGCAGCAGCAAACAGGCAAGAAATGCAACGGGGAGGGGTTGCCCTCCAAGAGGAATGAAAAATGGCAGCAATGGCTGGAGGTGAGGCACAGAGGAGGGAAGGAGATGGAGAGTGGAAGGATTCTTATGTGCTTTTATGACTTTGAAGTTCTGTGATTTTTGCAATGAGGGCTTTGTGTTCTTAAGGAGTGTTTGACAATTTCTATTTGGCTGATGTCTGATGTCTTGTGTTAGCTTCTATTGCTCTGCTGTTGTTAGCTGTAAGTTTTGCTGCAAGGGAATTTGAAGTATTTTTCTCCTGAATGGATTTTGCCTGTAGCATTCCTTTACTAATGAATGGAGCCCTTTGGGGAGGCTGCCTTAGCTGGCAGCCAGTACTTACATTTTTTTTTCTTCCTTAAGTGCCGGCTGCGCTCATTACTTTCCTTTCTAGCCAGTAGCTAATTCTTAAAGGGGAATGTGCCTTTTTAAGCTAGTTCACTCAGCAGCTTGTCTCTTCTTTCTCTGGAGCCCTTTCCTTGTTTGATCAATATATGGAAGAGGGAAAATATGGGGAGGGGGGTTTCAAATTCTTCCTTCAGAAGGAGATGGGAATGAGAAAAAGGGAGGCAGGGAAGAGAGGGAGGAAAGAAAGTCCCACCTTAGCACTTGGCCACCAGCAGCTCTGCCATTGACTTTGCTTGTAAAAAGGTTGCAGAAACGGATCATATGACCCTGGAACACTGTGACCATTATAAATATGAATCAGTTGCCAAGCATCCAAATATAAATCACATGACCATGGGCATGCTGCAATGGTCATAAGTGTGAAAATGGTCATAAGTCATTTCAGTGCAATTGTAAGTTTGAACAGGTTTTTTTTTGGTCATCAAGTTTTTGACACCTTGCTAGGTGGTACTCGAATATTGCCATATCCTAAAATTGGTACAATCGGTAAAAAGGTTGAAAAGCCCTGGCCTAGGAGATCCTCTTCCTTATCTTCCATTATATTCTGAAATCTTAAAAAGTATGAGGCTCTTTCCATCTCCATCCCAGCTATCGAGTCTTCTAGTTCTTCATTTTTTTGGATCAACTTCTGATTTTCATCTTTTAAAACTTCTAGTTTCTGGTCAACCTCAGTTGATTTATCTTCTATTTTTTGAATTCTTTGTTAATTACCTGTGATCATCTGTTTAAAATTTTCAAATGGAGAATCCATATTGTTAATTTTTTGATTCATTTTATCAAAATAACTTTTCAACTCCTCATGGTTTCTCGATGTGACCGCCATGTGAGTAGCGATTGCTTCTTGAATTGCTTGTAGGGTCGTTTGAGTGTCCATTTGGAAGGTATTAGCCTTTTCTTGTTGAAGCATTGTATCAATTGATCGCTGATAGACTGGATTTGCAGAAGCCAAAGAGGGAGCAGAAGATCCTTTTTTTCCAACTTTAGATAAGTTAGGAGTGCTCATATTTATCTTTAAATCATACGTTGTAAACCACCAAGTAAGTCAAAATTTATAATCCAATGGGCTCCTAACAAATAGGAGAGGTAAACAATAAAAATAGTAAATGGTAAAAAAAGAGCAAAAGGGAAAAAAAGAAAAAAATACCCAAATTTGTAATCCAAAGTATTCTGTTCGGAGGGATTTCTTGTTATTCACTCTTTCAAAACAGCTTGTAAAGATTCCAGGTCAAGCTGTATTTGTAATCCAGGGAAGTCCGATGACTTCAAACACAGTTTTTATTTATAATTGTAATCCATCCTGTAAGACAGGGCAATCCAAAAAGAGTCTTTCTTTTCCAGCCACAATCTTCAGGACTTTAAATTCCAAGGACACCAAAATGTTTAAACTATAAACTATGTCTGGGCATACAGCCAAGTTTTACTCCAATCAGAGCAACTCAGTAAAAAGACAAAAAGAAAAGCAAGACTGCATGTAGTTCTTAGTTTTGCCACTAGATATCATTAGATGTCCATTCCCACCATACTTTGAAAAAGTTTAAGAAGTTAAAAACCCCATGGTTTCCAAACAAGAAATAAACAAAAAAGAGATTTATAAAACCAAAAGTTTTCCAAGTTATCCTTCTTTTATGCCTCAGTCATCTTCACAATATTGTTATAAGTCAGTTTTAATTTTCCAAGAGCTTAAACCGCCACTTATAGTTCAGGAGGGAGGGGTAAGGAAAAAATCCCCCCTCCCTGGAGCTTGGAGATTTCTTGCTTTTGAATGCTGTTTCCCAGAACCAGTATTTCCACTTGTAGAGAGATAAGGAAAGTAGTCTCACCCAGATCAGCTGTTTTGCCTTCTGCTTTAAAATTAGTTGTCTCCGATGATCAGCTGCTTCTGGCAGACCACATGGGTGTGGTCAGCCTTTCTTCCTGCCACTCCTGAGGGCTCCTTTGGATCAAGCGGGCCAGCTACCACTGGCCCGCAATCTGCAAAGTTTCACCCTTTGGCCAGTCACCTTTATGGGACGACGTTTGGTCCTATTGGACTCCCCAGCTGGTAGAAATTGGGCTTGGGGAAGGGAGATTCATTCCCCAGTGCCCATCTTGTAGCACCCCCCAACCTTTTGGGCACCAGGGACTGGTTCTGTGGAGAGAGGGTTTTCCACAGACCGGAGGGGTTATAGTTTTGTGTGCTGCCTGCATCCCACTTGTTTGCACAGCCCAGTTTCTGGCATGCCGTGGCCCGGTGCTAGTCCATGGACCAGGGGTTGGGGACCCCTGGACTAGCAAAAATGTGTAAAGGGACTTCTAATAAGTTATGGTAATGTAGTCATAATTCAGGTTCATTTTATCATATGTGGTGGTCTTGCACATATGTGAAAACATACTGG
Organism: Bothrops alternatus; assembly: GCA_034064705.1. NCBI lineage: Eukaryota > Metazoa > Chordata > Lepidosauria > Squamata > Viperidae > Bothrops > Bothrops alternatus. The sequence continues at coordinate 6,472,495 of JARGCV010000004.1, read as the reverse complement.
ATAAACATAACAATGACAATGCAAAAAATATTTCAGATACAACTGTTAATGAAATCTGAAGCTTTTCTTTTAAGCATTATGAAAAAGCCAATTGAAAAACAGTTTGGGATGCTATTCTTCCACATGGTGATGGCTGGATTGTACAGGTAGTCCTTGAGTTACAAACGTTCACTGAGAGAATGTTCAAAGTTACGACATTCCCTGCCAAAAGTACTTATGACTGGGTCCCAAAATTATGTATGTTGCAACATTCGCACTTACGAATGACCACAGAGATGTTGCAACATGCTACTTTGGTGCCATGCCTGAGTGTCCCAAACTGTCCACACTCGCCTCCTGCACAGCCTTGGGTGCCAGAGTCTTTGTCCAGCCAGGCAGAGAAGCACCAGGCCAGCCTCTCCCCTTCCCTGCCAAGCCCCAAGCACTCTCACAAATGGGTGCAGCCCTGCCCTGCCACTTGCTGGAGTGCCGAACCCGCCAGGATTTCACAAATTTCACCGCCACAGAGCTGGAGAGCTTGGCACGCCCTGCTTCTCTCACTTGCCAAAAGCACTTACTCCTTTTCTAAATCGCAAGAGGGGCTCCTAAACAATCCTACTTTCCAGCTCCATCATGTTTCTCTGCTGCCATGGAGCTGGAGAGCTTGGTGCACCACCGCCCAGCTCCCCTCACTCCATAGCACTTGCTCCTGTTTGGACATGAGCGGGAAGAAACCACCCAGAGGAAGCTGGCTGCCCCCGTCTAGCTTCTAGATTGGAAGGAATGAGGCTTGGCTGGCCCAGTTCTGCCTCCCCTCCCTGTGGCCTTGCTGCAAGTTCTCCTAAATGGAGATTTTGTAGAGGTACGGGGCATGGCAATGCCTTTGCAGCTTTGCATAGTGCAGGTTGGCGGAACCAGCTCTCCCTTTGTTGCAAGCATGACTCCACCAGTCTGGAATCCCATTCACAGCCTCCGCCTCTAACCTGGAACTGGAATCAGCCTGGAGGCGCGCGGGAGGCTGACCTCAAATGTCTGGGCGAAGCTCCTCGTTGCACTCCATTGCCTTGTGACCGTTAGGTAAGCAGGTAATCCTGGTTCCCCTCCAAGCAAGAATGGAATGGGGAATACTTTCCATTGCCTGAATGCTGCTCTTGACTGTGCCGCTTAAAAAATGCTGCATTGCAAACGGAAGAAACGTGCAGGGAAACAAAAGAAGTTCATGGGACTAAAAAAAAAGTTCAATCAGACCTTCTAACTTCTCATAAAAAAAAAAGAATCTCAGGCAGGCAAGAAAAGGATATGGAAGTGAGGATTAGTGGCAGAAGCATGTGCACCTAATTCAGTGATATGTTCATGGACTTAATTGCATTAAGAGACAAGTGCAATGTTGGCTGAGGAGTTCAGTGAATTGTCATACCAATTGACTGTCAAGCTACGAAGATCTATTTTATTAGGACTGTCATGTTGCCTCTAGCTTGTCAACAGTTGCGAGGGGGGAGGGGGAGCTTGGGATCCGCAGGTGTGCCTTATCAGTGTGAGAGCTGAAGCTGCTGAAGAAATGTTTTGGCGAGCCAAAGCTTTCTTCTCATAACAACTACTGGAAGATTAATTGGACAATGTGACCTGAACTGTCAGAGAGGGAGGGAATTTTTACTCTTTTAATTATCTGTTTCCCTGGGGGCTTCCAGTTTTGCGCAGTTAGTGCGACAGCCAAGGGATCATGGGGCTCTGCACCCTACGGCCGATTTCTGCCTGTTAGGGGACCCTAAATGGGCCTGAAGTCACCCTGAAGAGGCAACAAAGAAGGAGGGAAACCCCGCCGACTGCAAAGAGACGACAGTCGATCCAGTCATTTGGGGACAGCCCTCCAGAAACCAGCAAGAGAAAGGCTAGCTTAACTCCAGAGTCTAGCCCAAGCTACAAGCAGCCGAAGCCCAAAAGCACTATTTTAAGCTGACTGTAAACAACGTGCTTGGAACTGGGTAAGAACACTGATTTTCTCTCTTCTACTTGATAATTGATTTCCTGGGGAAAAAACACCAAGAAGCAAAAAGCCTCTGAAAGTGAGAAGGAGGGGGATCTTTGCCCCACCCTCCCACAGACGGAAGCAGTGAATTAAACTTTTTATGGGGGACAGAAATATACTGAAATGAAATGAATATAAGACCTAAATCTGAATAAGTTTGAAATTGGTGGAATTTGTTAAGATTTTCTTTTTAAATCATGAAAACAGAAGACAGCAATTATTTATTTTGAAAACTGAAAAATGAATTGGTGCTGACATCTAGTGGTGGATGAAAATATACAATAGTAGTTGCTCCAATACAGGAACTGGCAAAGGCCAGGAAAAGATAACTTATCTTTGTGACCTTCAATGCTTTAATAACAGATAACAGCTGTGACAAAAAAGAAAACATTTTGGGCTATCTACAAAGTGAGAATTATAAACTTTAGAAAAAAATTGACCTTTCTGGATTATAAATACCTACTCAACTGTGACTCTAAAGCTGTTTGCAGAGAAAGGAAAACCCCAATTTTTTGCTATCATGGAAAACCAGAGATCTGCAGAAAGAATATATCAAGAAAAAACAAACACTCTCCAGGAGGAGATGTATGTTATGTTGCAACTAATTCAAACAACAACGATCTCAAACCACGAGGAAATAAAAATAACTTTGAAAATATAAATGAATACATCTGCAATTTAACTTCACAACAACAAACTCTCAGAAAGCAGATAAAACAGACAAGTGAACATAAACCAGAGGAAAGAGATTTAAAGATGGAACCTAACAATAGAAGGAAGTATAACTTAACCCAGGTGGAAAAAACTTACAGGAAATATTGGATATGGAAAAGATAACTTATACTCTAAGATCACAAAATAACTCTGAGGACAAGAAAAAAGATTCAACAAAATGGATTACAGAGCTGTCAGGAGTACTAAGAGAACTTGAGAGACAAAAAATGATAAGAGAAATTAAGAGAGAAAGAAAGGAAAAGATTTTCAATGAATATGAAGGGGCGAAACCTTCCCATAAAAACATCTTACTTGATTTCCCTTTTGTACCTACAACAACATATACAAGACTATGGGAAGAGTCTTTGATTCAGTGGAGCATATTGATCAGGAAAGATGTTTGGCAAAAAAAAGGCTAAAGTGAGAATTAAGAAATTAGATGATGGGATTTGTCAGAAGTAATATTTAAAAATTAAACATCTGTTTGAATATGGTTAAAGAAATAGAAAGATTTTGGATATAAATGAATTTTAGTTTAAGAGGGATAAGCCCCTCAAGTAACATAGTATTTTTTCTTTCTTCTTTCTTTTTTGTTTTGTTTTTTGACATGAGAAATATAAAAAATGTTGGGATGGTTTATATAAAGGAAATGTTTTAGATACTTAAGTGTAATTGATCTTGAGAAAACTTCAATGGATAAAAATGTTTTGAATAGATTTAAAAGATTAGATAATTGGATTTATTAAATGGAATATTTAAAGATTAAACATATGTTTGAATATGGTTAAAAAGAATAGAAAAATTCTGGATATAAATGTATATTAGCCTAAGAGAGACATGTATTTTAAGTAGCATACTATCTTCTTATTTCTTTTTCTTCTCTCTTTTTTTTAAGACATGAGAAATGTAAAAGTGTTGGGATGGCCTGTATACAGAAAAAGACTTAAATACTTAAGTGTAATAAACTTTGAGAAAATTTTAACTGGTAAGAATGTTCTGAACATTGTGGGGAAAATAAATGTAAATAAGAATTTTGTAAACAGGATCTATGATGAGACAATCAAGATGATCAGTTAGAAAAGAAGCTTTATATTTGTTGTGATTCTGTGCCAGCCTGTGCTCGCAACAGCTGAGTCGGAAGAATCTGAGGAGGAGGTGGAGGAGGCATTTGAAGGGCCATCAGGGGCAGAGGGAGGCTCGGATGAATTACAGGACTCACGGTTTGATGCAGAGCCTGGGCCCTCCAGTCGTGTGCCTGATGAAGCTCAGCTGGGTGAGGAGAATGAGTCAGACTCGGAGGACTCACACCTGATGGACTTGCTAATTGATGCTCGCACACGTCATTAATTAGCGAGAGTAAATCAGCAGCAGTCAATACGGCAACTCCAGAGTAAAAGGAGAAGGCAATGAAAGGCAACGCCTTGGGACTGCTGAATAAAGGGAGGAGGTGTGGGCGGTGCTGGTTGCTGAAGGCAACCGTTTGCAAAGTGCTTCTTGGAATCCTGGTCTGTTCATCTTGCTTGTGACTTCTCTTCTGTTTGCATCACGTTTTCTTGGGGACTATTTTCTTCCTTTGGACTTGAGTTTTGCTGTTTGTGTTTTGGAGTATTTGACAGGTTTGTCACACATATTAAAAGGGGTTCGTTTTGTTTTAAAGTCTCCAGCCTATTGTATCAGCAGGGGTTTGGTCCTCGTGTCTTTAACAAGGATGGCAATAGGCTGGGATAGAACAGTTTGCCTTCAGCCTCACCCCCTACTATCATGGAGCAGCTATGTGCTGAGAACGCCCAGCTCGCTCAGCAGCTGGCTTTGTTATCTGCTCAAGTTGCTCAGCTATCTGCCCAGGTTCCTGCTGCTCCACCACCACCCAGGAGAAAATGCCAAGTGGCAAGGCCGGACAAATTTGATGCCAACCCGGACGTGTTTCCTGTTTTCATGGGACAATGCCACCTGTATATCAGTGTGAAAGCAGATGATTTCCCCACTGACCGGGATAAAGTGGGGTTTATGACAAGCCTGCTTTCTGGTTCTGCAGCTCGTTGGGGCACACCCTTGCTAGCCCAACCTAGTCCATTGATGGACAACTTTGTGGGGTTTTGTGATTACATGCGGTTGATGTATGAGGACCTCATCAAGACCCAGACAACTACTCGGCATTTGAAAGCTCTGAGGCAAGGCCGATGCCCCCTGCAGGGCTATATCAGCAAATTTCAGCTGCTTAGCCAGGATTCAGCCTGGAATGAGGCTGCGCTCGTGGACGCTTTCCAGGATGGCTTGTCGGAGGAGATGTTGGATGAGTTGGCCCATGTTGATCTTCCCCCGGACCTTAATGGGCTCATTCATCTCTGTCTGCTGATTGACGGCAGGCTGCAGCAGCGAAGGAGTCGCCGTGCTACCCCAGAGACCCGTACAGCCCCCGTTGTGAGTGTGACCCCGGTCCAGAGGGAGGAGCCAATGGAGTTAGGTGCTGCAAGACCTTGTCTATCGGTGGCAGAGATGAACAGGCAACATTCGGGGGGGTCATGTTTTTACTGTGGGGACCCTGGGCATTGGGCCGATTTCTGCCCCAAGAAGCGATGAGGGGCGTCTGTGACGGAGCTGGTCCCGAGACTGCCCTCGGCTCCCCTGTCGGGAAATGGGCCATGCCCGATCTAAAAGGCCTTTTGGGTTGGGCATCCCGCAACTCCAAATCACACCTTTCTGATGCTGCCCACGGACCCCCAAAACATTTGATCTTGGAGGCGCGCCTATTTCTTCCTACGTTGCCCAAGGGGATTCCTGTCCATGTGTTGATTGACTCTGGGGCCACTACGAACTTTATGGACGTAGCATTTGTGGCTAAATGGGCGATTCCCCAATGCCTGGTGGATCCGCCGATGTTAGTGGAGACCATTGATGGTCGAGTGCTTCTGTCTGGGCCAATTAAGGCCACCACGCAACCGCTATGTATGGCCATCAGTACTCATGAGGAGGCCATTCAGTTTTATATCACCTCAGACCTGCATTTCCCCGTGGACTTGGGAATGGCGTGGCTCCGGGTGCATGACCCACAGATTTATTGCTCTCAGAACTTGGTCACCTTTCCAAGCTTGCAGTGCATGGACCACACCCGCCATATCTGTGCCGGTCAGGTAGAGGGGCCCATGGGGGTCTCCTTACCCTCTGAATTGGCTGAGTATGTTGATGTGTTCAGCGAGACTGAGGCGGATCGATTGCCCCCGCACAGGCCTTATGAATGCCCTGTTGACTTAGTCCCTGACGTGCCTCTCCCAGTGGGGTGTTTGTATTCCATGTCGGACCCCAAGTTGGCTGCATTGCAGGACTTTTTGGACAAGAATTTGGCTCAGGGGTTTATTCGGCCCTCGTCCTCACCAGTATCTGCACCCGTACTCTTCGTCAAGAAGAAGTCCGGTGAATTGTGGCTCTGCTGCGATTATAGGAAATTAAATGCCATCACGGTGCGCAACTGATACCCGCTTCCCCTCATCCCCGAACTCTTGGACCAGCTCCGTGAGGCCAAAATCTTCACAAAACTGGACTTGCGCGGAGCTTACAACCTTGTCAGAGTTCGGCTGGGTGATGAGTGGAAGACGGCGTTTGGTACTCGGTATGGGCACTTTGAGTACATGGTGATGCCCTTTGGCCTGACCAACGCCCCTGCTGTATTCCAACACTTTATGAATGATATTTTGCGGGACTTGTTAGATCAGTTTGTGGTGATCTACCTGGACGACATCCTGATCTATTCCCCATCGCAAGAGGTGCACCATCAGCATCTCTGTCAGGTCTTGCAGCGGCTTCGAGAACATCGGCTATATGCTAAACTAGAGAAATGCCAGTTCTACCAGACGGCTATCAAGTTCCTGGGTCACCGCATTTCTCCTGAGGGCATTGCCATGGAACTGAGTAAGGTTGGGTCTTTGCAGAGTTGGCAACCCCCACGTTGTGTGAAGGATGTCCAGCGACTTCTTGGGTTCGCCAACTATTATCATCAACCAACTATTATCATTTGCCAACTATTATCATCCACTATTTCATCCCTGGGTTTGCTACCATGACAGCCCCCCCTTACTCGGCTCCTGCAGAAAAAGACTCGGTTCCAGTGGGACGCTCCAGAACAATGGGCTTTCCAGGCTTTGAAGGAAGCCTTCATGAAGGAGCCCATCCTGAAGCATCCTGACCCACAACGGCCATTTGTCGTGGAGGCAGATGCCTCCGACATTGCCATTGGGGCGGTGTTACTCCAGGCGATGATGCCCGGCCGTGCCCTCTTCCCTTGTGCGTACTATTCACGGAAATTGAATCCAGCAGAGCGCAACTATACCATCTGGGAGAAGGAGCTATTGGCCATTAAAGTGGCGTTCAAGGCCTGGAGGCATCATCTGGAAGGGGTGCGGCATCAAATCGAGGTCCGGACGGACCATAAGAATTTAGAAAGCCTGCAGACTGCTCGGAAATTGAACCAATGCCAGATCCAATGGTCTCTCTTCTTTGCAAGGTTCAATTTCCAGGTGACGTACATACCCAGCGGTCACAATCAAAGAGCGGATGCTCTGTCCAGGAAGCCCAAATATTCCTGAGCAGAAGACAAGCTTCTGCCCAGGACAGTGCTCCCTATTGAGTCTTTTGCTGCAGTGAGGGAGCCAATAGACGTACAGGCTCGGATTCGGGAGGCCGAGCAACAGGATGGGTGGGTGGCTCAGCAAAAGGAGGAGGTGGGGCCCAATTCCCCATGGACAGTCATGGATGGACTCCTCCACTATTGGGATTGGCTCTGTGTTCCTGGAGGCCCGCTCAGGGGACTCATCCTCAGCCAGTGTCACGACAATCCGGTGGCAGGGCATTTTGGCCTGTTCAAGACCCTGAATTTGGTCTCCCGTACCTTCTGGTGGCCCTGAATCCGACACGACGTTCAGACCTACGTCTCATCATGTATTTCCTGTAGGCAGGCCAAGTCAGCGACAGGGGCCCCACCTGGACTACTGAAGCCCTTGCCAACACCCAAAAGACCCTGGGGGGCTGTGTCCATGGACTTTTTGATGGACTTACACCCGTCTTCTGGATTCATGATGGTATTCGTGGTGGTGGACATGTTGACCAAGATGGCGCATTTCATTCCATGCCATGGCTTACCGTCTGCCCGCGCCACCGGTCGCATGTTCATCCAGCAGGTGTTCCGTCTGCATGGTCTTCCTGATAGGGTTGTGTCCGATAGAGGGGCCCAGTTCACAGCCCATTTCTGGCAGGAGTTGATGCAGGTATTGAATGTCCAGATCTGCCTCTCGTCCGCACATCTTCCCCAAACCAACAGAGGGACCGAGAAGGTCATTGGAATCCTGGAGCAATATCTGCGCTGCTATGTCAATCAGCAGCAGAACAATTGGGTAGACTATCTGGTGGTGGCTGAGTTTGCGTTCAATAACTCCCAGCACACCTCCACGCAGATGACACCATTCTTAGCCAATGTGAGCTATCACCCTCGGTTTTTCCCTCGTTCCCCAATAGATGCACCGGAACCACCAGTGAATGACTACCTGGCAGAGTTACAGGTGATCCATCGATTGGTGCAGCGACAGTTGGAAAAGGCCAAGGCTGACTACTAAAGGTTTGCTGATCGGTCACGGCGGGATACGCCTCCACTATCGGTGGGAGATCGGGTATGGCTGTCCACCAGGAACCTACCGTCAACCCGGCCAACCAAGAAATTAGACCACCGATATGTAGGACCGTTCCCAATCGAGGCTGTTATCAATCCGGTCGCCTATCGCTTAACTCTGCCATGTTTCATGCGGGTACATCCGGTCTTTCAACGTTCTCTGTTGGTCCCTGAGCAACCGGCGTGTCCACTCCGCCAAGCTGAACCACCCCCACCGGAACAACGTGACAGAGACAGTGCCCCTGAGTACGAGGTTGCCAGCATTCGGTACTCCCATTGGGTGAAAGGTCGCTTCCAGTACCTGATTGAATGGAAAGGCTACAGACTGGAGGAGTTCACCTGGGAGGTTGCGACCACTGTTCATGCTCCTGCCTTGGTGACCGCCTTTCATGACCAATTCCCATCCCATCCGCATCCGGATCGACAGACCCGGGTGACGGGCCCTGTGGTGCGGGATAGTGTTGTGATTCCATGCCAGCCTGTGCTCGCAACAGCTGAGTCGGAGGAATCTGAGGAGGAGGTGGAAGAGGCATTTGAAGGGCCATCAGGGGCAGAGGGAGGCTCGGATGAATTACAGGACTCACGGTTTGATGCAGAGCCTGGGCCCTCCAGTTGTGTTCCTGATGAAGCTCAGCTGGGTGAGGAGAATGAGTCAGACTCGGAGGACTCACACCTGATGGACTTGCTAATTGATGCTCGCACACATCGTTAATTAGTGAGAGTAAATCAGCAGCAGTCAATACGGCAACTCCAGAGTAAAAGGAGAAGGCAATGAGAGGCAATGCCTTGGGACTGCTGAATAAACGGAGGAGGTGTGGGTGGTGCTGGTTGCTGAAGGCAACCGTTTGCAAAGTGCTTCTTGGAATCCTGGTCTGTTCATCTTGCTTGTGACTTCTCTTCTGTTTGCATCACGTTTTCTTGGGGACTATTTTCTTCCTTTGGACTTGAGTTTTGCTGTTTGTGTTTTGGAGTATTTGACAGGTTTGTCACCCATATTAAAAGGGGTTTCTTTTGTTTTAAAGTCTCCAGCCTATTGTATCAGCAGGGGTTTGGTCCTTGTGCCTTTAACAAGGACGGCAATAGGCTGGGATAGAACAATATTGATGTGGTTATTATTTGCAGAAATATTAGAAAAATGTCTATATTTAATTGTTATTTATCAAAATAATAAGAATTGTATTAATTCAAGGTTGGCAAAAGAGAATATTGGAAGAAGAGAAAATCAAGCAAAGCTACTATGTGGACTACAGAATTATAGAAACTAAATGTTATTGACTGTTTTTTAAATATAAACCCAGACAACACAGTTTACCAAATATTAAGGTGATTATATTAAAAAATCAATAAAATATATATATTTAAAAAATAATTATCTGTTTCCCGCCATATTGCCAGAGGTAGGTTTACTTTTATCTGCTGGTATGTTATGCCTGATTAAAGTTTGCATTAGAGATTGTAATGTCTCTGGTGTTCTACTTCATTGGGCTTTTCAGCTCGGATTTGACACTAAGCTAGCTCTCTTTTCAACTGCAATTCTATTAAGGGGACCTGAGCCCCTACACCCTTTCTGGTAGCCTCCAGAGGGATAGTGAAGATTCAGGAGAAGATGCCTGAAATGCAGCAGCTGGCTGGAGCCAGGTTGGGGTCAATCAGTGGGACCCCAACCGAGGCCGAAAGTAGCTTTGCAACCCCACCAGCCTCAATGCGTCCCAAGGAGCTCCTGTGGTCCCAAGTCCCTCAAAGCCAAAAAGGCTGCCAAAGAAAGGGAAGGAGAAGGGAGAAGGCACAAGTGGTGGCCCAGGTTGTTGAGGTCTCCCCCCCTGGAAAGTGAAAGGGAGGGCACTCTAACTGAAAAGAAGGCGCTGATGACCCTTTATGACAGCGAGAACAAGGGAGAGGACAACCTGATGGTAAGTGCACCTGTCAACCACCTTGAAGTTAGAGTAGACATTGCGGCATCCCACTCAGGGGCAAGGGGGATAGTAAAGGCCCTCATAGACTTGGGCAGCACCCGTTGCCTTATTAGCCAAGCAGCAGTGCAGAGACTAGGTCTACATGTGAGGAACCTTAGGAAGCCTGTGAAATTTGAGCAGGTCGATGGCACTCTGATAGGGGGTGAAGCAGCTTCCCATTTGACAGAGCCAGTAAGGTTAGAGCTTGGGAACCACCAAGAGACTATCTGTTTTATGGTCACCCCAAAGATGACAGAGGATATAATGTTAGGCCTAGCTTGGTTAGCAAAGTGGGGTCCCTGGATCTATTGTGAGAGAGCCTCTAAATGAATGGTTATGAGGAAGCAGGACCCGAGCCCCCCTGACAAGAGAAAAGAACAGCCTGAGAAGGTGGGGGGCAGGAGAACCCCTGAGTGCACAAGGGAGCATCTGAGAAGGGGGAGGAGCAGCAATCCATCCCAAAGGAATACCGAGACCTCATGGAGGCATTCAGCAAGAGAGAATGTACCGTCCTGCTCCCTCAGCGCCCCACAGACTCTGCTATCGAGATCCTGCCCAGAGCAAAGCTCCCAAAACCAAAAATGTATTCCATGACTCCGAAGGAGATGAAGGAGCTGAGGGACTACATTGATAAGAACTTAGCACGGGGCTTTATCCAGGCAGCAAAATCTGGAGTGGCAGCACAAGTCCTATTTAAAGAGAAGATGGGTCACTGAGATTATGTGTGGATTTCCGTGTGATCAACAGAGTGTGCGTGGAGAACATGTACCCCCTCCCTCTCATGAAGGACATGTTGGGATATTTAACCAAAGGGAAAATATTCACAAAACTAGACCTGAGAGAGGTGTACTATCAGGTGAGAATCAAGGAAGGCAACAAGTGGAAAACTGCCTTCAACTGCCCCCTTGGAAGCTACCAATTTAAAGTGATGCCTTTTGGACTACAGGGGGCCCCTGCTGTGTTCATGCTACTTATAAACGAGGTGCTACATGAACATTTATATAAAGGGGTTTTGGTGTACCTGGAGAACATCCTCATTTACACTGAGACCATGGACGAACACATGAACCTGGTGCAACAAGTGCTGAGGAAGCTATTGGATGCTAAGCTGTATGCCAAACTGTCAAAATGTGAGTTTTGTAAGTCTAGCCTGGACTATTTAGGCTACTGTGTGTCATGTGATGGTGTCATGCCCCCGTTGGAGCCTGAATCTGCTGAAGAAAATGAGCTGGAACTGGAGCCAAGGGAGGTCGAGGGAGAGGTGTCTGTGGTTTCAGAGGAATGTGGGGAAGAGTAGGCTGAGGCAGGCCAGGGCCTTTTAGGATTGGGAGAGGATGAACATGAGAGACAGAGCTCAGGTGATGAGCAAGGGCCATCCCCTCCTGATTCTAGAGCACGGAGAGTGGAGAGAAGGAGGGAACAACGCAGGCAGGCTCAACTACTCAGGAGGAGAGCGCCCCACCCCTCTCCACAAGGCACACTGAGACTTAAGGAAATGCTGTGGGGAGGGGCATTTGTTGGGAACAAACGCAGAAGTCTTGTAGGTTTGTGTGCCGTTGCTGATTTGGAAACAACTATGATCTCTTGTTCTGTATTGTGATTTCTGCTTGGAAACCCTGAAACTCTGACCATTGGACTGGCTGACAAGCTTGATTTGGTGTTCAAAGACCTCAGATTGAATTTTGGCTTCTCTTCTGAAACTGCTCAGGCAAGCTTGTATTTCCAGACTCATTAGATTTTGGATGTATGTTTCTTTCCTTGTTATCTACATGACCTTGAGTAAATTACTCTTCTAATCTAACTGTGTGTGAGTCGAAACCTGAAGGAGGATGGCTTGTTCCATACAAACACTTTCCCTGCCTGAAGAGTTAAAAACTCGTGAAATTACTTGCAGCCAGAGGCTGCTGAAGGTGTGTCTGTCTTACATTGTTCTGTGGCTTGCCAGAAACATGGGAGCATTTGGGGAAAATTTGGAGCAAATAAAGGGCGGTTTGAACTGCCAGTTGACTGTTTTGCCTCTGTGCCATGCCCTGGGTCATCACAGATGGGTGGAAATGGACCCAGGAAAAGTGAAATCCATCCTAGAGTGCCAAGCCCCTAGCACTCACAAACAGCTGCAAAGCTTCCTAAGGTTTGCAAATTTTTACAAGCAATTCATCCCCTCCTTTGCCACAATTGCCCCCCCCTACCGGTATTTTCCCTCTTCCATATATTGATCAAACAAGGAAAGGCCTCCAGAGACAGAAAAGACAAGCTGCTGAGTGAACTAGCTTAAAAAGGCACATTCCCCTTTAAGAATTAGCTGCTGGCTAGAAAGGAAAGTAAGGAGCGCAGCCGGCACTTAAGGAAGAAAAAAAATGTAAGTACTGGATGTAGGCTAAGGCAACCTCCCCAAATGGCTCCATTCATAAGTAAAGGAATGCTACAGGCAAAATCCATTCAGGAGAAAAATACTTCAAAATCCCTTGCAGCAAAACTTTTATTTATTTATTTATTTTATAAATTTCTATACCGCCCCTCTCCCGTAGGACTCGGGGCGGTTTACAACCCAATAAAAACATATAACAATAAATATTTAAAAATAAATTAAATTAATCTACTACAAGGCTGTTACTAAAACCTGTTAAAAACCCAATTCTAAAACCCGAACAGCCTTGTTTAAAAATTTAAAACCCGAGGAGATCTAGGCCAGGCCGGCTTGATTGAAGAGATGAGTCTTCAATTCTCTTCTGAAGGTGCGGAGATCATGACATGTCCGGAGTTCTGGGGGGAGCTCGTTCCACATCGTCGGTGCCCCCACAGAAAAGGCTCTCCCCCTGGGCGCCACCAGCCGACACTGCTTAGCCGATGGCACCCTGAGGAGGCCCTCCCTGTGGGAGCGAACTGGTCGATGGGAGGTATTTACTGGCAGAAGGCGGTCTTGTAAATAACTGGGTCCTATGCCATGGAGTGCTTTAAAGGTGGTAACCAATACCTTGAAGCGCACCCGGAAAGCCACCGGCAACCAGTGCAGCTCGCGCAGGATGGGGGCCATTCGTACCCGCCAGGGTGCCCCCACTACCACCCGTGCGGCCATATTCTGCGCCAGTTGAAGCCTCCGCGTGCACTTCAAGGGGAGCCCCATGTAGAGAGCATTACAATAGTCCAGTCTGGAAGTGACAAAGGCATGGGTGACCGTGCGTAGTGCGTCCCTATCTAGGAAGGGGCGCAACTGTCATACCAGATGAATCTGGTAAAACATCCTCCCGGCCACGGCCATCAGATGGTCCTCAAGGGACAGCCGTGAATCTAGGAGGACTCCCAAGTTGCGAGCCCTTCCCGTGGGGGCCACTGACTCGCCCCCAATAGACAGCGATGGAATCAGCTTTTTATACCGGGACGACGGTAACCACAGCCACTCGGTCTTGGAGGGGTTGAGCTTGAGACCGTTCTTCCCCATCCAGATCCGCACGGCCTCCAGGCACTGGGTCAGTACGTCAAGGGCTTCAATTGGGTGGTTCGGGGTGGAAATGTACAGCTGAGTATCATCAGCATACTGATGGAATTCCACCCCAAAGCCTCAGATGATCTCACCCAGCGGCTTCACATAAATGTTGAACAACAAGGGCGAGAGGACCGACCCCTGAGATACCCCACAATCAAGGGGCCTCGGGGTCGACCTCTGACCCCCTGTCAACACAAACTGCGTCCGGCCAGAGAGGAAGGAGGAGAACCACCGAAGCACGGTGCCCCCATACCTAACCCCTCCAACCGGCGCAGCATGATACCATGGTCGATGGTATCAAAAGCCGTTGAGAGGTCCAATAGCACCAGGACAGAGGAACAACCCCTGTCCCGGGCCTGCCAGAGATAATCCACCAATGCGACCAAAGCTGTTTCCGTGCTGTAGCCCGGCCTGAAGCCCGACTGGAGCGGGTCCAGATACGACGATTCCTCCAGGTGCTGAGGGAACTGTCGAGCGACCACACTCTCAACAGCCTTCGCAACAAAGTGAAGGTTGGAGACAGGACGATAATTAGATAAAACAGCCGGGTCTAGGGCGGGCTTCTTGAGGAGGGGTCGTACCACTGCCTCTTTCAAGGCGGCGGGGAAGACACCCTCACTCAGCGAAGCGTTGATAATCGCCTGGAGCCAGCCTCGCGTCACCTCACTGGAGGCCAGTACCAACCAGGAGGGACACGGGTCCAGTAAACATGTGGTTGCTCTAAGACCTCCCATCAACCTGTCCACGTCATCAGGTGTCACGGAGTCAAACTCAGCCCAGGTAACAGTCTCAAGACCGGCCTCAGCCACTCCTGCTGGACCTCCTTCATCGAAGTTAAAGCCTTCCTGAATCTGAGCGATTTTATCATGCAGATATTGCACAAAATCCTCAGCTCTTCCCTCCAAGGGATCCCCCCTCACCTCCCGATGAAGGAGGGAGCGGGTCACCCTAAACAGGGAGGCTGGGCGGTTATCTGATGATGCAATAAGGGCAGTGACGTAAGAACACTTCTCTGCCCTTATTGCCACTAGGTAAGTCCTAATATGGTCTCTTACTCGTGTTCGGTCAGACTCAGAGCGACTCGCCCTCCAACTGCTCTCTAGGCGTCTTTTCCGGCGCTTCATCTCCCTCAGCTCCCCATTAAACCAGGGAGCCGATCGAGAACCATGCCGGTTCAGAGGCCGCAAAGGCACAACCCTATCCAAGGCATCAGCAGCTTCCCTATCCCAGGCAGCCACCAGCGCCCCGACCGAGTTGTGTGTTAGAGCCTCCGGTATTGGCCCAAGCTCCGTCTGGAACCTCTCGGGTTCCATCTGTCACCTGGGGCGGTACCAAATAATTGGTTCCGTCTCCCTGAGGCGGGGTGTAGCGGTCTGAAAGTCCAACCGTAGGAGACAGAGATCGGACCATGACAGAGGTGTAATAACTATATTTCTCGTATCCAGATCACTCAGACACTGACCAGAGACAAAAACCAGGTCAAGCGTGTTTCCCCCTGTGTGTGTGGGGCCTTGAATTACCTGGGTCAGGTCTATGGCTGTCATGGAAGCCATGAACTCCCGAACCTCCCCAGACGCCTCGCCAGCTGATGGCAGATTGAAGTCACCCATGACTACCAGCCTGGGGACCTCAACCGCCACCGCCGCAATGACGCCCAGGAGCTCGGGCAGGGCGGTTGACACGTGGCAGGGAGCCAGGTACGTGAGCAACACAGCCCTCGGACCCCCAAGGTCCCACCTCACAAGGAGGGATTCACAGCTTGCCGTCTGAGGAACAGTGACCTCTCTTGGCCTGAGACCTTCCCTAATCACAACCGCCACTCCCCCACCCCTGCCCTGAGCTCTCGGCTGGTGAAATGCAAGGAAGCCCGGAGGGCACATTTCCACCAGAGGGACACCTCCCTCTGGACCCAACCAGATCTCTGTAATACCCACCAGGTCTGCGGCCCCCTCCATAATTAGGTCTTGTATCAAGGGGCCCTTATTTACCACAGACCTGGCGTTGCATAATACCAGCCTACAGGCCAGGCCCTTTGGCTCTAAACAGCCCACATCACAAGTAGAGCCATGGGGGTCGGAGCGCGGCACCGCTCGAAGATAGCGGGGACGCGCTCCCATAAATGAATATGGCCCCTGCTCCCGCCATATCTGCCCCTCCCACTTACAGAGCCGATGGGAACAGAATCACCTCTGCCCCCTCCATAATCCGCACCCTCGTGGTTCCGGTCCCACCCGTTGCCTGGCCCATGTTTCTCCTCCTCCCTATTCCCTCCCCCTAACCCTCCTCTATCCCAAAGACCTCCCCCCAGGCCTACTCCATTACTAATCTTACCACCCCCTCCCTGGAACCCCTTAAAAACATTTAAAACCCCTACTTAAAAACCTCCATAACCCCTTTTTTTGAGCATGCCACCTCTCGGGATTCCAAAATCCGTCATCAAGGCAGGCCTTTGAGAGACATGCAGGCCATCTCCGCGAGAGGGGGGCATCTCGCAGTGCAAGAATGCACGTCTTGTCCAGCATTTATGCGGCATAGTCACAGCTTGGGTGCAAACAATGATGAGAGTCTGTCCATCTTTGGGCAGATATAATATCCATTTGGCCGGACGATTCAGTTTTTCCTGGGCCTCGGATCACAACCACAGTCATCTAGTTGGTGGAGGGTAAAAATCTCCCCCCAGATGTTCCATGCAGACACCTCTCACCTGCCGGTGTCCTGCTCAGAGAGCTGCCTCCTTTCCATGTGGTCATGGGGTGGAGCCTCACCATTTCCTCAGCAGTCATTGAGGGGGGGGAGAAGGCGAGGGAGGGAAAAGGGGAGGGGGAGGGGAGGGGGAGGCCAGCCGGCTCTCCCCCACGAGGCTCTCACCCTCATCACCCCGTTGCTCCGCTGCTCCAAGCTCTCCTCCTCTCAAGGGGGGGGCAGCCGGCTCTCCCCCTACAGGGCTCCTCAGCTCTCATTGAGGGGGGGCAACCGTCGCTCCCCCGTGAGGCTCTCACCCTCGTCACCCCATCGCTCCACTGCTGTGAGCTCTCCTCCTCTCAAGGGGAGGGGGGGCCTGCCGGCTCTCCTCCTACAGGGCTCCTCAGCTGTCATTGAAGGGGGGCCAGCCAGCTCTCAGCCACGAGGCTCTCACCCTCGTCGCTCCATTGCTCCGAGCTCTCCTCCTCTCAAGGGGGGGAGGGAGACCAGTGGAGCTCTCAATCCACCACAACTCCACCACTCCAGGTCTTCTCAGCCATGCCAACCCCAGGCTCCAATCCCTATAATTCTCGAGGCCTCGGCATTTTCAGCATTTTCAGAGACGCATCGACGCCTCCTCTGCCCCAGCTCAGTCCGGACTCCTGGAAGCCCTATCACGCCGCCAGATGGTCGGCAGCGTCCTCCGGTACCCACCCAGGGGTGTTTGATGGAATTCTACCCCCTGGGTGGGCCCCCTCAAACCTCATCTCCAGGACCCAAGCATCAGACGCTCAGGCATAAGCGTCCATCTTGCGCATGCTCAATCAAATCTTACAGCTAACAACAGCAGAGCAATAGAAGCTAACACTATCAGCCAAATAGAAATTGCCAAACACTCCTTAAGAACACAAAGCCCTCATTGCACAAATCCCAGAACTTCAAAGTCACAAAAGCACATAAGAATCCTTTCACTCTCCATCTCCTTCCCTCCTCCGTGCCTCACCTCCAGCCATTGCTGCCTTTTTTCATTCCTCTTGGGGGTGACCCCTCCCCCGCTCATTTCTTGCCTGTTTGCTGCTGCCAGCACAGGTGGCTGCCACAGCAGTTGTAGATCGGCTCATGGCCAGCCTGCTTGATCTCCTCTCCTCTCCTCCCACCCTCCCCCTCCCCCTCCTTTTTCCCCTTCGGTGCAGCTGACTCTGCCTCCTCCCAAGGCTGCTGCTTTTTCTCTCTCTCTCCCTCTCCTGCCCAAACTGCCTCCTTTTATAGGCTCTCCTGTCTCCACCTCCCCTCCTCCTTTCTCATGGGGGAGGGTGAGCCAGAAGCGAGCCTGGGGCCTTTGCAGCTTCAGAGGACTCTCTCACTGCAAGTACTTGCCTGTGCTGGCTCTTTCCCTCCCCCACTACACTTGGCTAGGCAGGGCTGTGTACCACCTGGTGCTCATTAATGTACCACAAGTGGTACATGTACCACCGGTTGAAAAGCCCTGCCATAGCCACTTTACCAGTCCACCTATCCTGGGGAACCATGAGGAAGACATAACATTTGTAGTGACCCCAGGCATGGAATGCCCAGTTATCCTAGGGCTGGAATGGTTAAAGAAAACATATTTCGTTAGACAGCTGGAACACACATAGAACAGCAAAAAGGATTAGCTCTTATGCAGATAGAAGATTACATCACTATGACAAGGGTTGGATTCCACTAATATTGCCTGGTAAGGAAAGGTTTTCAGTGGGCTGGTACTTTAATCCAGGGCTTTTCAACCCGTGGTACATGTACCACTTGTGGTACATTAATGAGTGGCAGGTGGTACACAGCCCTGCCTAGCCAAGTGTAGTGGGGGAGGGAAAGAGCCAGCACAGGCAAGGACTTACAGTGAGAGAGTCCTCTGGAGCTGCAAAGGCTCCAGGCTCGCTTCTGGCTCACCCTCCCCCATGAGAAAGGAGGAGGGGAGGCGGAGACAGGAGAACCTAAAAAAGGAGGCAGTTTAGGCAGGAGAGGGAGAGAGAAAAAAAGCAGCAGTCTTGGGAGGAGGCAGAGTCAGCTGCTCCGGAGGGGGAGGGGGAGGGGGAGGGGGAGGGTGGGAGGAGAGGAGAGGAGATCAAGCAGGCTGGCCATGAGCCGATCTACAACTGTTGTGGCAGCCACCTGTGCTGGCAGCAGCAAACAGGCAAGAAATGTAGCGGGGGAGGGGTCACCCGCAAAAGGAATGAAAAAAGGCAGCAATGGCTGGAGGTGAGGCACGGAGGAGGGAAGGAGATGGAGATTGGAAGGATTCTTATGTGCTTTTGTGACTTTGAATTTCTGGGATTTGTGCAATGAGGGCTTTGTGTTCTTAAGGAGTGTTTGGCAATTTCTATTTGGCTGATGGTGTTAGCTTCTATTGCTCTGCTGTTGTTAGCTGTAAGTTTTACTGCAAGGGATTTTGAAGTATTTTTCTCCTGAATGGATTTTGCCTGTAGCATTTCTTTACTTATGAATGGAGCCATTTGGGGAGGTTGCCTTAGCCGGCAGCCAGTACTTACATTTTTTTTCTTCCTTAAGTGCCAGCTGCGCTCCTTACTTTCCTTTCTAGCCAGTAGCTAATTCTTAAAGGGGAATGTGCCTTTTTTAAGCTAGTTCACTCAGCAGCTTGTCTTTTCTGTCTCTGGAGGCCTTTCCTTGTTTGATCAATATATGGAAGAGGGAAAATATGGCGGGGGGGTGTTCAAATTCTTCCTTCAGAAGGAGATGGGAATGAGAAAAGCACACAAAGCCATTACAAAATACTGTAAACTGTATAAAAATCCTTGTACTCACCAAGCTAATTTGTCAGCCACCCCAGAAACATGCTGCTGTCACTAGTTTTTGGCTACCAAATAAACAGAGATCTCCTTTCCTGCAGCCAGCCTCCATTTTATTTTCAGCATCTTGCTCCCAGCTTAGAACTGGACCTGATTTTTCCTCCAACAATTTGGCACCCCAGGTGGGACTCCAAGCTAACCTGACCAACGGACCTGGCCCGGGTCAGCCTCCACCTTGCCAGCAGCAGTCCCCTTGTGTCTTTGGATGGGTTTCCGAGACCCTGCCAGTTTGGAGCAAGGGTAGTAAAGGTAGTTTTGAGTCTTGAGCTCAACGGCTGCTTGGAAAGAAGGTGTGTACCTCTAAATTTTAACTTTTAAAGCCCAGGAGAGCAAGGAAAGTGTGTGTATGCCTGTGTGAGAATGAGAGAACCCTTCTCCCAATTACAGCTGAATCTTGCTTCCTCTGTACCTTTCCTAGCCACTGGTTGTTCGCTAGTCCCAAAGGACCATGACCAACAGACTTTGGAAAGCTAGGGGGTTTGGCCAGAGCACAGGACCTTCTGTTAGAGGAAAGGGAGCGGCTGTGTGAAAATGGAACGAAAAAGTGAGTGAGAGAGTAGAACCTGGGAAACCAGCTGGGAAGTCACTGAGCAAAGTCCATTCAGTAGGAGGTACCCATACTACTGCTGAGAGGAGCAGAGGTCCTCCCAGACTCTCCTGGGTCTGAAAACTGCGAGGCAGACTGTGGAAGGAGGTGCCTGTACTACTGCAGGGAAGCAGAGGTCCTCCCAGACCTCTTTTTGGTCTGAAAACTGGTGCCAGGTGTTCCCTAGGAAGGAGGGTCCCATACTCTGAGAAGGGAACCAGAGTCCTCCCAGACCATTTTCTTTTTTGGTCTGAAAACAGAAAGGTGGGGCAGGAGCCTGTAAAGAGGCTTAGCTGCAAGGAAGACCCAGCAGAGTCAATTGAATTTATACATTGGAAATAGAGAGACATGAGAAGCTCTAGCTCGAGTGTCTTGCCAGGATCCCCACTAAGAGACTTGCTCGATGCTTGGGATGAGAGGCAATGGCCGGTACTGGCTGGTATGAGGAAGAAATGAGCAAGGAAATTATGTAAGAGATGGACTTTGCTCAGGGACAAAGCTGGAGACCAATTTGGCTAAATAAAGGTACTTAAAAAAGAAAAGAAAAATATAGTAACATTGATATTTTTTTCTCTTTTATGCAACCCCTTAATATGTTTGTTAAGATTTTTGCCTTTCCTAATTTAAGTTAACTAAGATTTATGGTGAAAATGACCAGGGTGTATAAACCTAAGAGTTCCATTTCCTTTCCTTTTCTCTTTCCATTGTCTTTGTATGCATATGTGTGTCAAAGTCTTTATGTGTCCTTGAGGTAAATGTAACTTTTAAATGTCTCTAATCCCTAGAGACAAGAATTTTAAATTCTGTTAGAAAAATGTTAAAATAAGCCACAAAAAGAAAGATACCTTCGCCCTAGTTTGCCTGGCCAGCAAAACAGGGTGAAGAGAACTGTATTCCCTTTTTTTTTCTTCCCTCTGTACCTTTAAGAATAGCTCAAGGTTGTCAGGAGGGAATGTTTTAAGTTCATTTAGAGGAAACGTTTTATTCTTGCATTTACTGTATGTGTTTAAGTGGGTTTTATCTGTCCTTCCTTTTCCTAAAACATCATGTCTATCCACAGGAGCCTCATGAACTCAAGTTCGCTTGTGTAGGGAAATAACCTTTTTCTTAAGTTACTTTTCTTATCCCATCAGTAGTCAGTAAAATTACCATAGAACTAATCCTGGAACATATAAGCATTTTTTCAATTTCTAAAATAATGTGGGCTTTTCATCTAAATTGTGTATTGATAATACTGGGCCAAATGCTGTTAGGATGTTTAAATATTTTAAAACAAATGTTAAAGGTAGATTCTCCATGCCCCTGACAAATTGTACACATTAAAATATTAATTAGGCTTATACAATTATTTGGAACTTTCAACATTCTCAAGCTCCCCAGCATTCTCAAGCTGCCAGTCGTTAAGTCCTCTTTAATATGTGCTTTACAAATTTATGTTGCACTTGTTCAGTTTCACAGGCGAGACCCTTCATCTTTTCTTGTTCTTTTTCAACACCAGACATTTTTTTGCCTTATTACCAGAATTCAGCTTCTCTTTTTCCTCATCTGTGGTGTCCACATTTTGTTGTGACTGGATTATCTGTTTCTTTAACAACTGCAGTATTAATGTCTTTTCAAACCCTGCCTGCAAGCTATCCACCCCACTCCACCTCTCCATTTCTTATCTTCTGTTCTCCATTCTTATATCAGACCAACAATGCCTCTTCTGGGAGGTGGTCTTGGCCTCATATTATTCAGTCCTGCACAGAAAACTCTTCAATCTGTTGAAACAGAGTGCACTGACCCAGAAGCTGCCTCCAAAGGAGACCCTACACCCGTTCAAGCAGGGGTCTGGGTTTGGATCAAATCGTTCACTTGGAAGTCACCACAGCAGTCCAAGTTGAAAGGACCCTTCCAAGTACCCTTGAAAATTCAGACAATGGTGAAAGTAGCTGAGAAAGGTATAGTATACTATACCACAGGTATAGTATAGGTGGTATCTTGCTCAATAGTAGTAACTGTGAGAGGGATC
This sequence comes from Bothrops alternatus, assembly GCA_034064705.1. Classification (NCBI taxonomy): domain Eukaryota; kingdom Metazoa; phylum Chordata; class Lepidosauria; order Squamata; family Viperidae; genus Bothrops; species Bothrops alternatus. Next base: position 6,450,559 of record JARGCV010000004.1, on the reverse strand, counting down.
TCGGAGTCCTAGTGGACAATCACTTAAATATGAGACAGCAGTGTGCTACAGCTGCCAAAAAAACCAACACAGTGCTAGGCTGCATTAACAAAGGGATAGAATCAAGATCACGTGAAGTGTTAATACCACTTTACAATGCCTTGGCAAGGCCACACTTGGAATACTGCATCCAGTTTTCACCACCACGATGTAAAAAAGATGATGAGACTCTAGAAAAAGTACAGAGAAGAGCAACAAAGATGATTAGGGGACTGGAGGCTAAAACATATCAGGAACGGTTGCTGGAATTGGGTATGTATAGTTTAATGAAGAGAAGGACTAGGGGTGACATGATAGCAGTGTTCCAATATCTCAGGGGTTGCCACAAAGAAGAGGGAGTCAAGCTATTCTCCAAAGCACCTGAAGGCAAGACAAGAAGCAATGGATGGAAACTAACCAAAGAGAGAAGCAACCTAGAACTAAGGAGAAATTTCCTGACAGTTAGAACAATTAATCAGTGGAACAACCTGCCTCCAGAAGCTGTGAATGGTCCAACACTGGAAGTTTTTAAGAAGAGACTGGACAACCATTTGTCTGAAATGGTATAGGGTTTCCTGCCTAAGCAGAGGGTTGGACTAGATGACCTCCAAGTTCCCTTCCAACTTTATTGTTATTGTTATTGTTATTGTTATTGTTATTAGGGTTTTTTTGGACCTGGGATGCCAGCAAGATGGAGGATAGTGTACCAGTGGAGCTGAGGCTGGGGAAGTTGACAGTGTTCCAATATCTCAGGGGTTGCCACAAAGAAGAGGGAGTCAAGCTACTCTCCAAAGCACCTGAAGGCAGGACAAGAAGCAATGGATGGAAACTAACCAAAGAGAGAAGCAACCTAAAACTAAGGAGAGATTTCCTGCCTCCAGAAGTTGTAAATGTTCCAACACTGGAAGTTTTTAAGAAGAGACTGGACAACCATTTGTCTGAAATGGTATAAGGTTTCCTGCCTAAGCAGGGGGTTGGACTAGAAGACCTCCAAGGTCCCTTCCAACTTTATTATTATTATTATTATTATTATTATTATTATTATTATTATTATTATTATTATTATTATTACTACTACTACTACTACTACTACTACTACTACTACTACTACTACTTATATGGCACAAAGTGGGCAATTGTGGTAAGAATGCACACACACACCCAATCCTTTTGACTATGTCCCAAATCGCAAGAATAAAACTCAAAGCCAGGAAAAGAAATACAGAAGCCACTAAAAGTAAAAGAACATGATCTCCATTTTTTTTTCCTCTTAGCTGTCAGAAAATAGCCACAGACAAACAGCTGGCAAAAGCCCAAGCTCAAGCTTGTGAATAGAAACAATGTTTCATTCACAAACTTGAGTAACCCCAGTCATTGAGAAAAGTGGACACAATGACTCAAGCCTGCCTATTCACTAAAAAGGAGTGCTAGAAGCAATAGATAGACTAAAGATAAGATGATAAAATTAATTACATTTGCTTGACAGGATTAAGATCAAGGGAAGCCGATACTTAAAACTGATTATGAGCCTTTGCAAAACAAGTAAAACCAATCAAATAATAAAAGCAAACAAAGCCATTACAAAATACTGTAAACTGTATAAAAATCCTTGTACTTACCAAGCTAATTTGTCAGCCACCCCAGAAACATGCTGTTGTCACTAGTTTCTGGCTACCAAATTAACAGAGATCTCCTTTCCTGCAGCCAGCCTCTATTTTATCTTCAGTGTCTTTTTCCTGGCTTGGACTCAGACCTGATTTTTCTTCCAACATATAGAAGCAACTCTGCTGTAAAGAGGTGCCTATTTGCATAAAACATACAAGGACTGGGACAATTGTATAGAGGCAATAATCACCAGAGATAATAGACTTAACTCCTCACATTAATCTTAAATAATTTATCTTAAGTAATTAATCTTAAAGAATATTTCTACCTAAATGTTTTAGTTTTACCTATTCCTTAGGTTAACTTGACCACTAAAGCTAAAGTACAAGTGTTTGCTTCTGTGGGTTTTTTAAAAATCAGAAGCTAAAAAGATTCTTCCCATCTCCCCACAGAACTTTTTACTCCTTTTCTCAAGAATTCAGCTTTGTTTTTCAAAAGGGCCCAATTTCAATATTTCTAGCAAAGAGGGAAGGGCTGGCAGAAACTGATTATTTTTGCTTAGATAGTGAAGCAAAATTCTGCTTCAGACAATCTGGACATTATAAGGGAATTGGACAAGAATCAGGTTTGGGAAATAGAGGCAGTAACCCAGGCCTCTTCCTTCCTATAGCATGCCAAGTCATGGAGGCTGAATCTACCTGTGCTGAGTCTTATGACATCTCTTCCTAAAAGGATCCACAGAAGTTATCTGGAGGGTATTTACTATGGGATGGGAAGACCAGGAAATGTAGTAGCACCTCATTAAAGGAGGCAGAAGAAGCCCACCCATATATCTTCCTGGATGGTTTCAATTTGTCAGTCAAACAGATCAACTTTCTCTGATATGAACACCCTGCAAATGTGCCCCCATAACTAGCAGGATGATTGATGAGAATTTTGAGTGTGGATGTCTACACATCTGGAAAACACTGAAAATGGGAGAAGCTGGTAATACAACTCGTAACCCTTTGTCCATTTCCTCAAAACCAGTGTTTCCCAGTATGTTCCCAATATGGTATCTTCCAGATGTGTTGGGAGTACACTCCCATCACTCCTGCTCAGCATAGCAATTGATTGGGTTCATTGTTGGGGGCTGTAGTCCAATATCTTTGGAAAATACTAAATTAAAGAAAGCTGCCCTAAAGATGTCTTTTGCTTTCCAAGCTGTTCATGGGTGTTGATTCTATCATCCTTCTGGCTTCCCTCCATTGTCCACAAAAATAGAATGGTTGTTGTGGGGACAACAGGCAGAGGAGAGAGCATTTGGTATGTTTGCCATCTTGAGTTATTTATAAAAACAGTAAAGGCGGGATAAAAAATATTTTTAAAAATCTGATTTACTTTCCCAAATATTTATGTTCTTATACAGCAAGCCTCCTTAATATTCTTTCATCAATTTCTCTGTTTAAATGGAAAAGAACAATTATGAAATTCCATTTGATTCCATTTTTTAAAACTTGACATAACTTGACCTACCCCACTTTGCATCTTAAGAAGACAGAATTCTTGGAATATTTCTTCCAACAGGCATCTTTATTAAGAGAAAATGGTTGCAGGCATTCTAGACAGGACCTGGGGCCCAAGTCCTCCCATTCAAGGTTTTAAGTTGTCCCAAGCAGCCCCCCTCCCCACCGTCCTTCCAGCAACGATCCCAGGCATTACATTTCCACCCCCTTTTTCCTCACGGCTGGCAGAAGGGAGACTTCAGAGACGAGTACATGAAAGGTGATGGGCCCTATTGTTTATATATATATAAAATTATATAAATATAGCTCAAATTAATTATCAAAAATTTCCTCTCTGTTTCTTAATATAGTATTGCTTATTAAAATTAATACAGTTTTAGATAAAGCTCAATCAAACAAAAATCATCAATCACACGCAATTATAATCTATATCCTGTTTTTAAACTTTACTAATTACAGTTGTCATACTCCAATTACATTTTAATAAGTATATATTGGGATTTCAGGTATCCTTAATAATAGATCATTCATTGAGACTGGGTTTTTTCCCCCTATCACAAATATCTCTTCCTCTCTCTCTATTACAACATAGTTATCATATTTAAAATAATAATATAAATTCAACAGATACAGTTCTATTTTTAAGAATATATTCTATCATTTCATCAGTCTACATCTATAGAAAATCTTTTAAAGCTCTTGATAAAGTTTACATCTTCAAATACTTATCAACTATAATGTCAGGAAATTCCCATCCTTCATTCATAATTAAATCAGACATACTCTCTTTCTCTATTACAACATAATTATCATATTTAAAATTATAATGTAAGTCCAAAAAAAATACATTTCTATTTTAAAAAATATATTCAATCATTTCATCAATCTACATCTATAAGGTCTTTTAACCCCCTAAAAAGATTTACTCCCTCAAATAATTATCAACTATAATAACAGTAAATTTACATCATTCATTATTAAATCAGACAAAATTTCTAAATCCTTTTTAATCCGTCAAGTAACATTTTACGTCACATTTAAACCTGACTCTAGCTTTCTTTCTATGCCAATTTGGTTCCCATAATAAAGCTTTTCAGTTATCAAACCTCAAGATTTGATTACAGAAATTTCTAACCAATTCAAACTGAACAAAATTTCTTTCCCTTTCCGCTTTATTGTAATTTCCAAAGGATTGTGTCTGAATATCAATCTTTGTTATTTTTGGTAGTTGAACTGAGTCAATTACAGTTACTTCTTGGTCATCAAAGTTGTCCATCAGTTGTAGGTAACGTTGTGTAGAATTAACTGGTTCAGTGGTTTCTGCATTTTCTCTCAGTGTAGATTCACAATTGGGTTGTAAATATAGTGTTTCTGTCTCTTTAAGTTGTATGTAGGCCTGTTCAGGATTACTCTGTTCATCTTCTATTGTTCCTTGTTCCATAACTTGATTCATTATTGGAGGGTCGATGTGAAGTTCCAAGGTAGCATCTTTAGATTTTCTCCAAGATTTCCAATAAGTTTTGAAGTCTTCTGTAAATTCTAATATTTTTTCCAGTATTAAGTCATAGTCAAGATGTGGATAACTTTCATCCATTTTGGTGGTAGATTTGCCTATTCCTTTATTAGAGACTACTTGAAAAAGATCCACAAATGTCCGCCTCCAAAGGTCTAATAGCCAGCTTCACCACCCAACTGTCAAGTTATGTTTTCTCTTTTATTATCACATGAAATCCAATCCCTCTTCAAATAACAGGGAGAAGTACAGTTAGAATTTCGCTTTTCACCACCAGATGTCCTCAGTGGACTATAAAGTCTTTTTTTAAAGTTAATAAAGTTAAAAAAGAAAAAAAAGTTTTTTCTCTCTCTTTTTAAAAAAAGTTAACAAGAGGTATCTCCAACATTATCAAATTAAAAAGAACAAAGTAACAATGTCCCTTTTTTCTTCTTTTCCCCTAAAATTCCCCCAACAAAAGTTCAATAATAAAAAAACACCACACACACACAAAAAATTATTAATCTTTTTCTTTTTAGCTCTTCTTTCCGTATAGGCAGCCGCCGCTTTCTTAATAAAGGAAAATAGAAACTCTTTACAGGAAAAGTCAGGATAGCGAGAGAAGGAAAGGTCTCACCTGGATTCACCATGGTGGTTCTTCATACTTAGTTGTTCTTTTGACTTGCGGTTGGTGTGGCTGGTGATCGGCCATTTTACTGGCCGATCTTCTCCGTTGGCCCTCAGAGTTAGCTCGGACAGCTGGAGGAGCCGCCGCTCCTCCGCAACTGAGCACAGCCTCCTCGACAGTAGTCGCGCCCTCCAGGGTGACTTTTGACCCACATAAGGGTCTACCAGCGGAGGGAAGTTAGCCAAACGAGGAGACAAGTCTCTCCGTACGGCTAGAGGCACCGCGATCCAGAACCGGAAGTCTGGGCCCTATTGTTATGGTTAGTCCTTTTGCTGATATCCACATTCAGTCCCTTTGAAGTTGTAACGAAGGACGTGAGAGCCATAAAACCCCTTTGCTCATCCCCCTTCCCCTTCGTAGTATGACAGAATCCAGAGAGGGCAGAAATGGGGTTTTCCATAGCCGATAACTAGAGATGAAATATAATTGGATTCTGATATCCTGCCCCCTTAAAAATAAGATAGATCCACCTGAAAAGAAAACGAAACAGGTATAAAAGTTAGTCTGGCTTGTTGGGATACTCTGTGTCAAACTTCTTTAATAGCTTCAGGGCTTTGACATGATGTTTATGGACCCACTCATTTTGTGAGGCAGGGAGGTGTTTCCATGCTACTAGATACTGAGTTGCTCCATGATATCTCCTAGAATGTAGGATTTCCTTTATCTCGAAGTGTTGTTCGCCCTCCACCATGATTGGAGGTGGGGGGGATTTTTGGCCGTAACAGTGACTGATGCTCTCTTTTCAGCAAGCTGCAATGAAAAATTGGGTGTATTTGCCCGAGATTTTTGGGCAATTCTAATTCTACTGTTACTGGGTTTATGATTCTTTTACTTGGAAAAGGCCCTATATATTTTGGTCCACATTTTTTACAAGGTTGTAGGGATTTTAGGTATTTTGTAGATAAGTACACCATTTCTCCTATAATGAATGGTGTAGGCACAACCCTTTTTTTTATTGACTTGTGCTTTGTATGCCTGCCTAGCTTCATCTAGTGCTTTTCTAACTATTGGCCAGGTGTTTTGTAATTGTTCCATCCATTCTTTCAGTGATGGGATCGCCTGTTCGTTTGGGGTTAGTTCTGGCATGGGGTTGAAACTTTGACCGGTAGCTATTTGAAAGGGAGTGTAACCTGTGCTGGAGTGGACTGCATTATTGTAGGCAACTTCTGCAAAAGGGAGTAGGTCCGTCCAATTTGTTTTCTGGAAATCAATAAAGCATCTTAAATATTGCTCCAGTACTGAGTTCAAAAGTTCCACTTGTCCATTTCCTTGTGGATGATGGCTAGATGTCAGTCCCTGAGTAGTCCCTAAGATGGATAAAAATTCCTTCTAAAATGCAGACATAAATTGCACTCTCCTATCAGATATGATGCATTGGGGTGCCCCATGAAATCTGTAAATAAGCATTTTAGGGTTTGGATGGGTGCCAACAGGCTCAAACTCAACCCCGACAAGACGGAGTGGCTATGGGTTTTGCCCCCCAAAGATAATTCAATCCATCCGTCCATCAGCCTGGGGGGGGATTTTGACCCCTTCGGAGAAGGTCCGCAACTTGGGCATCCTCCTCGATCCACAGCTAAATTTGGAACATCATCTTTCGGCTGTGGCGAGGAGGACATTTGCCCAGGTTCGCCTGGTGCACCAGTTGCGGCCCTATTTGGACCGGGAGTCTCTTCTCACAGTCACTCATGCCCTTATCACCTCGAGGCTCAACTACTGCAATGCTCTCTACATGGGGCTACCTTTGAAAAATGTTCGGAGACTTCAGGTAATGCAGAATGCAGCCGCGCGAGCAGTGTTGGGCTTGCCCAGAAATGCCCACATTTCGGCATCACTCCGCGAGCTGCATTGGCTGCCAATTGGTCTCCGAGCCCAATTCAAAGTGTTGGTTATGACCTATAAAGCCCTACATGGCATCGGACCATTTTATTTACGGGACCGTCTGCTGCCTCATGAATCCCAGCGGCCGGTTAGGGCCCACAGAGTCGGCCTTCTCCAGGTCCCGTCAGCCAGACAGTGTCGCCTGGCGGGGCCTAGGGGAAGAGCCTTCTCTGTTGCGGCCCCGGCCCTCTGGAACCAACTTCCCCCGGAGATCCGTGTCGCCCCCACCCTCTCCGCCTTTCGTAAACTGCTTAAAACATACCTTTGCCAGCAGGCTTGGGGCAGCTAACATCTTGCCCCTAGCCAGTCTATGTTTGTGTGTATGTTTGTGGAATGATTGTTTTTTTTCTTTTTAACTTAGGGGTTTTTATACTTATGTATTTTACTGTGATTTCTATTATGTTGTGAGCCACCCTGAGTTCTCCGGAATAGGGCGGCATAGAAGTCAAATTAATTAAATAAATAAATAAAATAAATTTTCACCAGTTCCAATTTATGCTCAAGCATTTGCCGGGGGGAAGAACTTCGTATGCCCCAATATAACAGCACGCAAGCTACCGACTCTAAACCGATGATGGTAGAATCACAACTGGCTGCACCAGTAACCACCAGAGCCCAAGCTAAATTAAAACCACAGCTGGGCAGCCAAACCAGAATTGAATTCCAGAAAAGTTTGGAAACAGATGAATGGTTCCAGAAAAATAAACACGTGTGCACCATGATAGACGAACTGCCTTGGGTGGGGGAAAAGTTATATATACCAACAACCCAAAGAGTCACATTAATGCAGCTTTGCCACAACACAAAATCAGCAGGGCATTTTGGATTTGTAAAAACATTACACTTATTTATCTGAAAAGATAAGCCATAGGAGGGGTGTCTGGAAAATATCTCCCAATAAGAAAAGGCTTGTTAGTGCTAATTGGTGTCTGGTCTGTCTCTTTGTGAACTCCAAACAATCTTTTTCCTCGTTAACATCTTAAATTTTACACTGCATGATAAAATCGCTCAGATACGGGAAGGCTTTGATTTCAACTGGGTATGTCCGGTGGGAGAGACGGAGTCTGGTCTTGAGACTGCTATCTGGGCTGAGTTTGACCCCATGACTCCCGAAGACGTGGACAGGTTCCTCGGGGGACTTAGGGCGACCACTTGTTCATTGGACCCGTGCCCCTCCTGGCTGGTGTTGGCATCCCGGGAGGTGGTACGAGGCTGGTTCCAGGCAATTATTAATGCTTTGTTAAGTGAGGGTGTCTTCCCTGCCGCCTTGAAAGAGGCGGTAGTGAGGCCCCTCCTTAAGAAGCCTACCCTGGATCCAGCTGTTTTATCAAATTATCGTCCTGTCTCCAACCTTCGCTTTCTTGCGAAGGTTGTCGAGAGCGTGGTTGCCCAACAATTCCCGCGACACCTGGAGGAATCGTTATACCTGGATCCACACCAGTCGGGCTTCAGGCCTGGTTACAGCACGGAAACAGCATTGGTCGCGTTGGTGGATGACCGCTGGGTGAGATCATCCGTGGTTTTGGTGTGGAGTACCATCTGTACGCTGATGATACTCAGCTGTACATTTCCACGCCGAACCACCCCAACGATGCTCTTGCCGTGCTGACCCAGTGCCTGGAGGCCGTGCGGGTCTGGATGGGGAAGAACGGACTCAAGCTCAACCCTTCCAAGACCGAGTGGCTGTGGCGCGGGTAGTGACCAGAGCGTCATGGCGCTCCCATGTAACATCGCTCCTGCGCGAGCTGCACTGGTTGCCGGTGGCCTTCCGGGTGCGTTTCAAGGTGTTAGTGACCATCTTTAAAACGCTCCATGGCATCGGACCCGGATATTTACAGGACTGCCTTCTGCCAGCAAATACCTCCCGCCGTCCGGTACACTCCCACAGAGTGGGTCTCCTCAGGGTGCCGTCGGCCAGACAATTTCGGCTGGCGACCCCCAGGGGGAGGGCCTTCTCTGTGGGAGCTCCAACGCTTTGGAACGAGCTCCCCCCCGAACTCTGTACGATGGCGGAATTGCGTTCCTTCCGTCGAGAATTAAAAACATATTTATTCCGACAAGCCGGCCTGGGATAGTAGCTCCGGTTCCAACAAGGCCATAATTGTTTTTAGGGGATTGAGTTTTTAGATTATATATTGGGTTTTTAAATGATTGGGCCAAATTATTTAATTTATTTTTAATAATTTTACTTTTTGTATGTTGACGTTTTTAATTGGGCTGTACACCGCCCCGAGTCCTTCGGGAGGGGGGCGATATAAAAATCGTAAAATAAATAAATAAATAAATAAATAACATGTTTGACTACATGTAGCTGATTTACTGTGCAAAGGAGGGGTTACTTTTATCCTGTTCAATGAACATTTCTCTTGCATTTTCTTTGATGTGTTAGCTATAAAATGGAATGTAAGCTAAGGATCTGGGTTCCCTCTTTGAATGAGAGGAATCCCTTCTATCAGAATATTCTAATACATTGTAATTAAATGATCATCCTGTCTCGTTCTGTCTCATTGGAAAATATGCATGCTGTCAGAACCCATATCTGTTTGATCTCATACTTCCTTTGCTTCTCTCTCTGACCCAAATTCCATTCTCTTCTCTCCCTGGGTTCTGCAATACTCCTAGAGGGGAGGGGGAATGATCGCGGGTTTATTGCCTTAGCTTCCTCTATCGCTACAATGTAACACTTTGCTCTCCTGCATTATTGCTTAGCTTCCTCTATCGCAGCGGTTCTCAACCTTTTTCAGGCCGCGACCCCAACCTGCCCCGTGCATGCGCGGCGCGACGACCTGCCCTATGTGCGGCGCTACCCCGCGCATGCGCGGTGCGATGACCTGCGCCGCGCATGCGCGGTGCTGTCCCCTGCGCTGGCCGAGGCATAGGCCGCCGCCCGTTCGGGACAGCGGCAGGCAGGCCCAGGTGCTCCTGGGCGGCCGCAGCGGCGACAGTGCAGGGCAACCACGGGCTGGGCCACCAGCTGGCCCAGCCCAAGGGAGGTAAGACACCCGCCGGGCCCCACACGTGCCAAAAAACCTCCCTGCGCCCGCCACTGCCCCGCTAGCCTTGCCTTTGCTGCCGTCCATTTGGGGTGGCAGCAGGCAGGCCCTGGTGCTCCTGGGCGGCCGCAGCAGCGACGGCGCAGAGCGACCACAGGCTGGGCCACCAGCTGGCCCAGTCCAAGGGAGGTAAGCCACCCGCCGGGCCCCACACGCGCCAAAAACCCTCCCTGCGCCCGCCGGCCTCCCACCTCCCACCCCTGGCCCTCTTTTACTTACAGTTTTAGTAGTTGCTCAGCAGGGAGGGGTGGAAACTTCCGGAGAGCTCGCCTTTGCTGCAGACAACTCGCAGCACCGTTTGCAGACTGGGACTTTTGGCGGGCTCAGCAGGGCAGAGACAGCCTGGACAATTCCTATTGGCTTTTGAAAGCCAATAGAATTAGACTCTATTCTACAGAGTCTATTCTATTGGCTTTCAAAAGCCAATAGAATAAGAGGGAGTAGCACAGCTAAGGAAAAGGGGGGGAAAATGGCGGACTGCGTTGTTTGGCGACCCCCGTGAAATGGTTGTTCGACCCCAAATGGGGTCGCGACCCACAGGTTGAGAACCGCTGCTCTATCGTTACAATGTAACACTTTGCTTTCCTGCACTATTTCTCTCTCTGATTTCCTCTCCTTAAACTGTCAGCTAGAAAAGGGGGGGGGAGACAGAAAGGAATGCAACCTCTGGTAACCAGCTTATCTCTACGCTCTCAAGAGAATGTGCGAAGAATCACCTAACCATCGCAGCCACAGCCAGAGCCGGCCTGATATTATCTCCCCTTTCCCACGATGGACTCAACACCTGGAGATTGGCCAGTTTGAACCATCAGGATGAACTATGGGGTGGGGTTTGCTTGGGGACACTTCAAGTTATTGATCTGAGTGGGAAACCCTCAGATCCTGTCTAGTATGCCTGCTATCAGCTTCTCCTAATAAAAGTTCCTTTTGGAAGAGCTTGCTTCCGTGAGTTCTGCTTTCTTGGGATGAGGTATTGAAGTGGGTCCTGACACATGCCAAGGCACAAGCCTAAAAGCCATATTTGGCCTTCAGGCATTGCCAAGAAAACTGCACAGGACATATCCAGATCTCCCTAGGTCTCAAAAGAGATATTTATCCACAGTATTTAGGGAAACTATTGTAAAGGATGGGTGCCTTTTCAGCATTTTACATCTCTGTATGAAATTAAGGCAAAGGTAGCAACTGTTTTTGGAGAGATAGCCATAGGTGATGGAAGCTTATTTATTCACAAAATATCTGCCACAGTGGCATAAAAAATATTACTAATACTCACAGAAACTTCCTCTGGTTTTTCTGTATGTTCCCTGCCTCCATGGTAAAGAAGTAGACACATTTCCAAGCAAAGCACTGGACTGAAATATTTTGTGAGAATGTTTGCCCATGCCAGAGGCATTCTTATAAATTAAGTTGACTGTAAATCCTAGCATTTAGCAGCATTTTTCTTTCCTATTTCTTTTTTAAATAAAGAGATTAAACTACAGTCATTTCAAAAAGAAAGTACATCCTCTTTGAGTTCTGTGGTTTTATGTATCAGGACATAGTAAAAATCATCTAGTCCTTAGCAGTTCTTAAAAGTAGGTAAATACAACCTCAGCTGAACGTATTATACATGACGTATTATACCTTGTCATCATTTATTAAAAAAAAGAAAGCCAAAATGGAGAAGCCATGTATGAAAAGCTAAGTACACCTTATGATTCAATAGCTTATACCAGGGCTTTTCAACCGGTGGTACACGTACCACTTGTGGTACATTAATGAGTGGCAGGTGGTACGCAGCCCTGCCTAGCCAAGTGTAGTGGGGGAGGGAAAGAGCCAGCACAGGTAAGGACTTACAGTGAGAGAGTCCTCTGGAGCTGCAAAGGCCCCAAGCTCACTTCTGGCTCACCCTCCCCCATGAGAAAGGAGGAGGGGAGGCGGAGACAGGAGAGCCTATAAAAGGAGGCAGTTTGGGCAGGAGAGGGAGAGAGAGAAAAAAGCAGCAACCTTGGGAGGAGGCAGAGTCAGCTGCACCGAAGGGGAAAAAGGAGGGGGAGGGGGAGGGTGGGGGGAGAGGAGATCAAGCAGGCTGGCCATGAGCCGATCTACAACTGTTGTGGCAGCCACCTGTGCTGGCAGCAGCAAACAGACAAGAAATGCAGCGGGGGAGGGGTCGCCCTCCAAGAGGAATGAAAAATATGAAAAATACAACCACATTTAACAGCTATAACTTGGAGTAATTGTTTTCTGTATGACTTTATCAGTCTCTCATATCATTGTGGAGGAGTTTTGGCCCACTTTTCTTTACAACATTGCTTCAGTTCATTGAGGTTTGTGGGCATTTGTTTATGCACAGCTCTCTTGAGTTCCCAACACAGCATTTCAATTGGGTTGAGGTCTGGACTTTGACTGGTAATAAGCACACTATGTCATGGTTCCGAAAGATGAAACTCTTCAAAGAACTTTGAGGCATTGTTTACCTTAAAGAATCTTTAATTGAGCAACATAGCTTCGGCATGTACATAGGCGAAGCCAAAATCTGAATTCTCCTCCCCTAAACACATAGTATTGAAGCATAATTCCCTCCTCCAATTAACAGTCATAAATCACTTTCTCCATTTAGTTTGAAGTGTGAACTTTCCCTCCAGTTCCATAACCCACCATTTCTTTTTTTTCTAAGTTTTTTTATTAATTTTCCAGTATTACATTTACATATTTGAAAAGTAGTGTGGCAGCTGAGCACAGTAGTTCCATTACATTTGAATATCATCAATATAAATCTCAAAGTATTACAACAGCTAATTCCCTCTCTTTCCCACATAATATCTACTGTCTCATGTTCGGACCAACACAGTTCTTATTCTATTAGTCAAACAGAAAATACCTTTCTAGTATTCATCAATAATCTTCAGTCTATACATACCCTAATTGATTTGACATTCCATCTTTTAGACAATAACCTAGTAAGTTTTTCTTAACTTTAATTTCTCATTGATATTTAAATTTAACATTTAATCTTTATCATTTCTAAATTTTAAATGACCCCAATTTCTAAGTCTCCTATCTCATGTTTGGGGCTAATAATATTTTTTTTTCTTCTTTCTATTTCCTTCCTTCCTTCCTTTCAAAAAGAAAAAGAAAAAGAAAACAAAACATATATACTGAAATGCAATTAATAACATTATAGTCTGCAGGGCTTTTTTCCTCATAGAATGCCCAGAACAGAGTTCCAGAACCTTTTTTGGATGGAACCTTGCAGGGTAGGCAAGGCGGGTTGTATGACGTGTGTGAGTTCCGGCACCTTTTTTTTTTTTTAGAAAAAAAGCACTGCACAAACCAATATACAAATTTAATTATTAGTATTTATACTTCTAAGTTTTACTTAACCTTTGTCTCAACTCATAACAATATCTTAAATTCAAATCTTTTGTTTGATGTTGATAAGAGCGTCCAGTTGATGTTTTCTTAAGAGGACTAGCTGATTTAACAGGTCGTCTCTTTGTTTTTCCAGTTCGATACAGTTGTCCCAAAGTATTTATCTTCTCTTTCATCTGTTTTTCTTTTTTATCTTCAAATTCCTTCTGGTTTATGAGAAAAGTTCTTCCCTTGTTCTCTATTATCAGTTTCTTTTTTGTGTTTTCCATTGTCTGTATTTGTTGAGTATCTAAGTCTTCTGTCATAGCATTTAGTTGTTTCACTTTCTCTATAGAATTCTGTATAGATGATTCTTTGGTTGAGGTCACAGTTTGAGTTTGCATATCCAGACTTATACGGAGAGTTTGGATAATTGTTTTTAACATACAAAGAATTTGTTCCTGTTCTTCCTCTGTAGGAGAAATCCATTCCTGTTCTTCTTCCATTGTAGTATATTAAAGTAAAAAAAAACTTACAGTCAGAAAGTCCACCAACTGAGGAGCTGAGCTGGGTTTCTTGCAGCTGGTGCTTCAAGGTTGCTTTATATCTTATCTATTTTCAAAGCTGTCAAAAAGTCTCTCTTAAAGAATAGCAGGTTACGGTCTCAGATTTAGTCACCAGATGTCATCTCAGAGTTAGTTGGATCTTTTCAGTTCCCCCCCCTCTATTTTAAGGGGGGGGAACCAAATCTTCAATAGTAATTAGAGTAAAAATCAGAGAAAAAAAATAGAGAGAGTAGAAAGTTACAAATCTTATAATCCACCAATTTTAAGAAATAGAATTCCAATTAGGATCCCAGTATTTTTCCAACGTTCTAAACTCCCAAGTGGTTGATTGCCACTGTTTCTGGAGGGAGGGCTAAAATGTCCCTTCCCTCACCACAGGGGGGAAAGTACTTTAGCAGCTTATGCAGGTAATTAAGTAATTAGGATGTAAGAGACGCAGATCTCACCCAGTCCTTTCCACGCTGCTTTGAAGTTGCCAGATGGTAATGTGACTTCGGCTGTTAGCAGCCTAGGAACAAGCCATATTTATATGGCTGGTCCTTTCCTCCACGGTTTGGAGGGATCACCAGCTCTAACAGGAGAGTTGCTGCTCTTCCGCAATCCAGCGAAAGCCTCTCCTTGCTGGTCGCCTCTTTGGGGCGACTTTTGGCCTTTTTCAGGGCCCCCCAGCAATGTGAAATTGAACAGGGGAGAGAGAGCAAGCCTCCCAGCCATCCATAGCAGCCACACGACAAGCCGGAAGCCTCCGTGACAAACCGGAAGCCTCTATAACCCGCCATTTCTTATCTTCTCTTATTTCAAAGAACCTTGAAGAATATTCTACTGTGATATTGTTATGTATAACTAATCCCCATACACATTCTTCCCCCTCCCTTCCAGCACCATCTAATTCTAACTCTAAAAGTAATACACAGGTTAAAGAGAAAATGGCTGCATCTTCATATATTGTCAAAGCAAGAATATCCGATGTTAGCAACGTTGACACACTGCTTATTCCTAGCTTAAGAGATATTGCCTTTTTATGTTACCAGAGCCTGTCATTTATAGACAAATCCAACAAATGTAACATACAATAAACAAGGTTGCAATGGTAGTTTGCTACACATGTAGAACATCTGCCACACTTTTAGACTATTGTAATGAACTCTACATGGGTTGCTTTGAAGATTAATCAGAAGCTTCAACTGGTCTGGAATGTTGCAGCCTGAGTGATGAAACTCAATAGCTATTCCCATATAAATACCTCTAGGAGCTACATTGGTTATAAGTTACCTTCAAGGTGCAATTCAACATGTTGGTTGCCACCTTTAAAGCCTATGTGGTTTAGAGGAAAGAAAGCATGGCCTGAATGACTACATTAAGAAAATCCAAGAACATAAATGGATGACATAGCGAGACTTATTGATATTTGAAAAAGAGGAGAAGGAGAGAGAAAAAAAGCAGCAACCTTGGGAGGAGGCAGAGTCAGTTGCACCGAAGGGGAAGAAGGAGGAGGAGGGGGGAGGGTGGTGGGAGAGGAGATCATGCAGGCTGGCCATGAGCCAATCTACAACTGCTGTGGCAGCCACCTGTGCTGGCAGCAGCAAAAAGGCAAGAAATGCAGCGGGGAAGGGGTCACCCTCCAAGAGGAATGAAAAAAGGCAGAAATGGCTGGAGGTGAGGCACGGAGGAGGGAAGGAGATGGAGGATTCTTATGTGCTTTTGTGACTTTGAAGTTCTGAGATTTGTGCAATGAGGGCTTTGTGTTCTTAAGGAGTGTTTGGCAATTTATATTTGGCTGATGGTGTTAGCTTCTATTGCTCTGCTGTTGTTAGCTGTAAGTTTTGCTGCAAGGCATTTTGAAGTATTTTTCTCCTGAATGGATTTTGCCTGTAGCATTCCTTTACGTATGAATGGAGCCTTTTGGGGAGGTTGCCTTAGCCTACAGCCAGTACTTACATTTTTTTTCTTCCTTAAGTGCCGGCTGCACTTCTTATTTTCCTTTCTAGCCAGTAGCTAATTCTTAAAGGGGAATGTGCCTTTTTAAGCTAGTTCACTCAGCAGCTTGTCTTTTCTGTCTCTGGAGGCCTTTCCTTGTTTGATCAATATATGGAAGAGGGAAAATATGGCGGGGGGGGGTTCAAATTCTTCCTTCAGAAGGAGATGGGAATGAGAAAAAGGGAGGCAGGGAAGGGAGGGAGGAAAGGAAGTCCCACACTAGCACTTGGCCACCAGCAGCTCTGCCATTGACTTTGCTTGTGAAAAGGTTGCAGAAGGGGATCACATGACCCTGGAACACTGTGACCATTATAAATATGAATCAGTTGCCAAGCATCCAAATATAAATCACATGACCCTGGGCATGCTGCAATGGTCATAAGTGTGAAAAATGGTCCTAAGTCATTTCAGTGCAATTGAAACTTTGAACAGGTTTTTTTTTGGTCGTCAAGTTTTTGACACCTTGGTAGGTGGTACTCGCATATTGCCATATCCTAAAAGTGATACAATCGGTAAAAAGGTTGAAAAGCCCTGGCATAAGGAGGTGGCCTGAGCAGTCCCTAGTCGACCACTTCAAAGAAGGGTTGGATGATCACCTCTCTCAGGCATGCATCTACCTGATCAACTGCAAGAGTGGTACCAGACAGCGGTAAGACTAGACGTTTAGCTCACCCGCTACAAGAAACCTCCCCCACCTGAAGCCGAGCAGAGGCCAGAGCAACCCAAATGGCAACCACCCCCAAAAAAACCTCAAACTGCTGCAACTGCTGAAAGACCCAGGCCACCTGCAGGCCCACTGATCAAGTGCTTCTGATGCGGACAGCAGGGACATCGAGCAGTGAATTGCCCAGTCCCCTATCCCCAACAGCAGAGTAGACCGGGACTAGCAGCAAGAAAGAAACCTGCCCAGCAGCCAGTGAGAGAGAAATCTAACCAGATCACACAGGAATCTGTTACCCAAATCACATCTCCCAGACAGGAGGATGCCGGGACTCAGGCTGGACCGGTCCCCGCTCTACCCTCTTTTGACAGTGACGATGAAGGAGAGAATGACCTGATGGGGAGCTGACACGTCCCACCTTTCTCACTACCTGCCAAACTCATAATCCCTAAGTCGGGGGCACAGGTGGACTTAAAAGTGCTAGCAGATTCTGAATGCTCCCGATGCGTCTTTAGCTTGCCATTTGCCATGAAAATGGGCATACGAGCAAAACTGCTCTCCAAACCCATGAGGTTTGAGCAAGCCGATGGCTCCCTGATGGGAGGGACTTTAGTCACAAAATTAACTGAGCCCCTACGCCTAGAAATAGGTGATCACTGGGAGTTTATTCACTTCCTGGTGGCTCCAAAAATGACTGGAGGCAGTGATCCTAGGATTAGCCTGGTTGGACAAATGGAAGCCATTTATCTGGGTGGAGAAAGGAATGAGAACTGTGAGACTGATTCAACCGATGTTGAAGGGCCTAAACCCCCCCCCCATTGATTCAACAAACATTACAGGAAACTTTATTTCATCGCCACCAAGTGAGCCACTCATCCCCAGCGAGAACCAGGACCTAGCGGAGGCATTTAGTGAGAAAGAATGCGATGACCTGCCTCCTCACCGACCCAATGATTGCTCTATTGAACTGTTGTCGGGAGCCAAACTCCCACGACCGAGAATGTACGCTATGTCCCCCCTCAAAATGGAGGAGATGCAGCGATATGTGGATAAAAATCTAGTGAGGGGATTCATTGAACAGGCCAAGTCTGCAGTGGGGGGCCCTGTGTTGTTTAAAGAAAAAAAGCCTTTTTTTAAAAAAAAGATCATTTATACAAAGGGGTTCTGGTGTATCTTGATGACATCCTGATATAAAGCATGAATAAGACTGATCATATAGAGCTGGTGAGAGAAGTGTTAAAGAAACTATTGAATGCCAAGCTTTATGTCAAACTGTCAAAATGTGAATTTCACCAGACCCGATTATATTATCTTGGGTATAGAATTTCCAATGAGGGCATTGAAATGGACCCAGCCAAAGTGAAAGCTGTAATTGAATGGCAGCCCCCAAAGACTCGCAAACAGCTCCAGAGCTTCCTGGGTTTTGCCAACTTCTACCATCAATTCATCCCCTCCTTTGCTGAGATTCCCCTACCCTTACAGAACTACTCAAAACAGGCAAAGGAGGAGGGAAACCATGACCGGGCCAACCACTAGCATGGACTATGGGCTGTCAAACCACTTTTGAGAATCTAAAAAGACTATTTGCTATTGAGCCAGTCCTAAAGCTCGCCTGCCTGGGGGAGCCCTTTGTAATTCAAGCCGATGCCAGCGACATGGCTGTCAGAGCTGTATTGCTGCAAAAGAACAAAAGTGGAGACTTGCAACCCTGCTCCTACACCTCGAAAATATTTACTGAGAGGGAAAGGAGATGGGCGATCTGGGAAAAGGAGGCTTTCACAATCAGATGGGCTTTATTAAACTGGAGACACTATCTAGAAGGGAGCAAGGTGCCTTTTGAAGTATGGACAGATCACAAAAATCTAGAAGCACTGAAAACTCCCCGCAAATTGTCCCCGAAACAGGTGCGCTGGGCACAATACTTTAATCGTTTTAACTTCACTCTAAAGTACATTCCAGGAGGGAAAAACTTCCTAGCTGATGCTCTATCCAGACTGTCCCACTACAAAAGCCAGCGTGAAGAGATTAATGAGGCAATTATCTCCAATCCACAAACTGCTGCTCAACTCGCACCTCGCAGGGCCTGGTTTCACACCTTTTTATGTGGCCACAGGCTACTACCCCCAGGCGCCCTCTGCTTCCCAGACACTTGATCAATGGGTGAAGGGGTGGGAAGAAGTTTGGAAAACCACGAAGACAGCTTTAAAAAAGGCTTCCGGGACATATAAAAAGCAGGTGGATAAAAAAGGGCTCCTCAAAGAACATTCCAAGTTGGGGAAAAGGTTTATCTGTCGACTAAATATTTATGGCTTAATTTACCCATTAAGAAGTTAGGACCAAAGTTCTTGGAACCTTTCCCCTTTGTAAAGATCATTAACCCAGTCACAGTGGAATTAAAACTCTCTAAGCTCTTAGGAAAAATTCACCCTGTTTTCCATTGCAGCCTGTTGAAACTTTATCAGGGTTCCACTTTAAGATCTCCCCCTAAGAAGGCACCAGGACCCCCTGTGGTGGCAGGACAGACTCACTATGAAGTAAAGTGTATTCCTGATTCTAGAATTTTTAAAGGGAAATTGCAGTATTTAGTACAATGGAAAGGATATTCGTTGTCTGAAGCCACTTGGGTGAAGAATAGTGATGTGAAAGCTGATAGACTCATTACTAGGTTTTACAAGAAACACCCCAACAAACTGAGAGGCAGCCCCTAACCTGTGCTTTTGTTTATATTAACAGGATTTATCCTTTTTGTAAGGGGGGCCGGATGTCAATGCTGCTAACATCGGATGTTTTTGCATTGACAACAAATGGAAATGTAGCCATCTTTTACCTTTTGCTTTTAGAGTTAGAAGATGCTGGGAGGGGGAATGTAAACAAGAGTCCAGCTAGACATAACAACACTGGACCCAGCGTGAGAAACAAGGTTATTGTAACCAGAGCTGATAAGAACGGGCTGGAGAACGGGAGAGGAAGCCTGAGCTTCAAGCTAATTGGGGAATGTGATTTATGACTGTAAATTGGAGGAGGGAATTGTGCTTTGATACTATGTGCTTAGGGGAGGGGAATTTAGTTTTTTGCTTCGATTATACTAGTACCAATGCTATGCTACTCAAAATAAAGATTCTTTAAGGTAAAAAATGCCTCGAAGTTCTTTGAAGAGTTTCATCTGTCGGAACCATGACATTGTGCTGAACTACCATTTCCATCAGCACCATTAAATGAGGAAGGATGCTAGAAATAGAAGCTCAGGAAGGCCACTATTTTAAGACACTATGCTTGGGGAAAAAAACAATCCTATTGAATTTCTGTCAGCCAGAAATTAAAGGCACAGAAACCCCTTAGAGGCTGCAGTGTAGTATCTGCCTTATTACTCTTCTCCTAAACCATGATTCTAGCAAAGTATTCTTCTCCCCCTCTCAATTTCTGCCTTCTTGATTTCAACCACAGCTGCTGCAGAATTCTTAAACCTCTAATTTTCCTTCAAGCAGTTTCACAAGGAAACCCAAGATAGTGAAAATAAGGCAGGTCTTTCTGTACAGCTATCCCCAACTAAAGTTACCCTGCTTTTTTACATTTAACAGTTTATTTATTTATTTATTTATTTATTTATTTATTTATTTATTTATTTATTTATTTATTTATTCGACTTGTATGCCACTCCTCTCCGGAGACTCGGAGCGGCTTACAACATATACAAAACATCAAAGAATCTAAGTCGAATCAAAATATTAAAAATAGACACCCAACACACGTACAACTTTCGAACAACAACACAATCATCCCCAGGCCTACCGGCAAAGATCAGTTTTCAGGTTCTTTCAGAAGGCCGGGAGAGTGCAAGAAATGCGGACTTCAAGGGGCAGTTGGTTCCAGAGGGTGGGCGCCACAACAGAGAAGCCCCTCCCCCTAGGACCCGCCAAACGACATTGTTTCGCTGACGGGACCCGAAGGAGGCCGACCCTGTACGCTCTCACCGGTCGTAGGAAAGTATGTGGCAGAAGACGGTCCCGTAAGTATCCTGGTCCAGAGCCATATAGGGCTTTATAGGTAATGACCAGCACTTTGAATTGCGCTCGGAGACCAATAGGCAACCAATGCAGTGTGCGGAGGGTTGGTGAAATGTGGGCACAACGTGGAAGGCCCACAATTGCTCGCGCAGCTGCATTTTGCACTAATTGTAGTCTCCGAACACTCTTCAAGGGTAGCCCCATGTAGAGAGTGTTGCAGTAGTCGATCTTCGAGGTGACAAGAGCATGTGTGACCGTGAGAAGAGACTCCCGATCCAAATAAGGACGCAACTGGTGCACCAGGCGAACCTGGGCAAATGCCCCCCTCGCCACAGCCGATAAATGATGTTCCAATGTCAGCTGTGGATCGAGGAGGACCCCCCAAGTTGCGAACCTTCTCCGAGGGGTTTATAGATTCACCCCCCAGGGTAATGGAAGGACAGATTGAAGCGTCCTTGGGAGACATAACCCACAGCCACTCTGTCTTGTCAGGGTTGAGCCTTAATCTGTTAACGCCCATCCAGACCCTCACAGCCTCCAGACACCGGCACATCACCTCAACAGCTTCACTGATTTGGCCAGGAGTGGAAATGTACAGCTGAGTATCATCAGCGTACTGATGGTATCTCACTCCATGCCGATGGATGATCTCTCCCAGTGGCTTCATTTAAATGTTAAAAAGTAGGGGGGAGAGAACCGACCCCTGAGGCACCCCACATGGGAGTAACCTAGAGGTGGACCTCTGACCCCCCACAAACACCGACTGCGACCGACCAGAGAGATAGGAGGAGAACCACCGTAACACGGTGCCCCCCACTCCCAATCCCTCCAGCCAGCGCAGAAGGATACCATGGTCGATGGTATCGAACGCCACTGAGAGGTCAAGAAGCACCAGGACAGAGGACTGGCCTCTATCCCGGGCCTGCCAGAGATCATCCATCAGAGCAACCAAAGCAGTTTCGGTGCTGTAGCCGGGCCTGAACCCAGACTGCAGAGGCCCCAGATAATCGGCTTCCTCCAGAGACTGCTGGAGCTGGAGTGCCACCACCTTCTCAACAACCTTCCCCACAAAGGGCAGGTTGGAGACCAGACGATAGTTGGTCAGAATTGCTGGATCCAGGGAAGGCTTCTTGAGGAGGGGGCGCACGAGTGCCTCCTTTAAGGGAGCCGGAAAGGACCCCTCCCTCAAAGAAGCATTGACAATCTCCTGGATCCAGGTATGTGTCACCTTCCTGCTGGCAAAAACCAGCCAGGAGGGACACGGGTCCAACAAACAGGTGGCGGAACTCACAGCTCCAATGGCCCTGTCCACTTCATCAGGCGTAACAGCCTCAAACTCGCGCCAGATGATCGGACAAGAACATGCCCCTGTCCCCTCGACTGAATTGTTATCAGTCAACTCTGCTTCACAATTGGAGTCTAGGTCGGCCCGGATCTGAGCTACTTTGTCTGCGAAACAGTTGTTAAAGTCCTCGGCGCTACCCTGCAAGGGAGGCCCCGGACCCCTCGGGTTAAGGAGGGACCGGGTCACCCTAAACAGGGCGGCCGGGCGAGATTCGACAGACGCGATCAAAGCGGAAAGATACAAAGATCTTGCCACCTTAATCGCCTTCAAATAGGCTCTAATAAATGAGCTCAATCTGGTTCGATCAGATCCGGACCTACTTCGTCTCCATCGCTTCTCTAGACGTCTCTTATGGCGCTTTATCCCCCTGAGCTCCTCGGTAAACCAAGGAGACCTCCTGGGGCCAGCACCATGGAGAGGTCGCAGAGGCGCAATCCGGTCAATATCCCCCTTCGCGGCCGTATTCCATGCCGCTACCAAGGACTCCGCCAAATTGTGAATGAACGAGCTCGGTAATTGCCCAAGCGCCATCTGAAAACCAATTGGATCCATCAGGCGTCTGGGGCGGAACCACCTAATCGGTTCCGCCTCCCTGCGGAGAAGGATTGGGGCCTTAAAATTCAGTCGTAGCAGAAAATGATCGGTCCATGACAAAGGCATGACATCTAAGCCCCTTAAAACCAGATCATTACCCAACTGCTCCGAATGGAAAATCATATCTGGGGCATGCCCACCCTCATGCGTCGGTCCGTGCACTACTTGGGTCAGGTCCATGGTTGTCATGGTGGCCATGAACTCCTGTGCCAACCCCGAGGACTCGCCAAGCGACGGCAGATTAAAGTCCCCCAGGACTATAAGCCTGGGGAACTCCACCGCCAGCCCAGCAATCTCCTCAAGTAGCACAGGCAGGGCTGATGTCACGCAGCTGGGAGGCCGGTACGTCAACAATAAGCCCACCTGAACCCCTATGTCCAGCGTCATAAAGATGGACTCGCAACCTGGAATTTCGGAAACAGTGAGTCTGCGTAGACTGAGGTTCTCCCGGGCCAAAACAGCCACTCCTCCCCCCGTTCCCTGGGGTCGCGGCTGGTGCCATACCTGATAACCTGGTGGGCACATACCCGAGAGGGGAACTCCCACCTCAGGGCCCAACCAGGTCTCAGTCACGCACGCCAGGTCGGTCTCCTCATCCATGAGAAGATCATGAATGAGGGGGGCCTTATTATTAACCGACCTGGCGTTGAGCAGCAACAGTCTGAGCCCAGGGCCCGAGCTACGCTCATCACCAGGATCATGGGGTGAGCTAGATTTTTCAGAAGGGCCAGAACAAGGAACTGCTACGAGACAGCAGGACCGAGTTCCCCGAGTGCGGCCTACCCTCCTGCTCCCGCCATATCTGCCTCTTCCCTGAATGACCGGTATACTCCAACCCTCAGTGACTCCAGAGTCCGCATCCACCCAGTCCCCAGCCTCCCTCAAGCTCGGCAGGCCTGTCCATTCATCTATCACACATTCCTCATACATAACCTCATCCCATGCATACATCTCTGACCCACCCAAATTTAATCATCTAAAAAACCCAATAAAAATAAATTAAACAATATTAAAACATTAGTAATAAGAATTTACATAAAAATTAAAAGCATTATATCCAAGCCCTGTTATAATTGTGCTTACATTTAGGAACAAGTTCTTAAGCATCTGCTCATTCTCCCAATCAGCTGCTCAAAAGACTCTCCCTGACTTCTCCAATTTTCCTGAGCAGCCTTTCCAAAATCAAATGTGGACACCTTAAATGGAAGGAAGTTCCTATATAGGCATAGGTATGGTATAATTGGCTATGGTGGAGACCCTTCACCATTAGGTGCCATGTCCTTTATTCCATGTTATCCTAGAAGAAGCCAAGCCTTTACAAAGCAAGCAGAGATAGAGAGAATTCAGGATGATTTCTTGGAGAAGGGAAGATGGATACTGTCATTAGCAGTATAAATGGAGTGCTCCCTTCTTCCCCACATCAAATGCAGCAGCTGGTGTAAGGGAGTGCAGCAGGGAGAAAAATGATCTTTAGAACAGGCATTTTCTTGTGGGAAGCCAGGGATAACCTCATGGGATGTTTGTCCCATGAAATGGCTTCTAGTCCCACACTCTGAAGAGCTGCCACAATGACGTCAACATCATAATTCCCTGTCCCCAGAAAGCTGCAGTGTGGATTCCACCTAGCATATGGAGCCAGTCTGTGTGGGAAAAGATGACACACATCACAGGAGAAGGTTTGGAGAAAGAGGAAGGACCTCACCCAAGCGTCACCATACTGAGAGTATGTTAGGGCTGCTCTCACAAAATGTCTTCCATAGTAAGCATGGCTGATCCATTTGCCAGAAGGTTATCTAAGGAGGTTCTTTCTTTCTATCTCATGGAGACTACCAATATGCTCTCTATTACGTTCCTTAGATTATTTTAGCTTTTTTGTTTTCTGAAGAGGCGGGCTCTTTTTCAAAGAAAGCACTGAAGTGCAATGACCTGTCATCTTTATTTTCTCAGGGTACCTATGGACACATCTGAGACTCCAAGGGCCATTCTTGGAAATACAGTTGATACTAGAGCTGATACATCACAGCATACTACCTTTCCCCCAGGAACAATAGGGAATAGTCCTGAGTTGCCATGAACATCACACTGAAGAGCCCAAAAATAAGATAGAGGGGAGGCCTCTGTGCAGAGTGCAAATGATTCTCCCCTTTTCTTCAAGGATCTGGCTCCTGGACCTCCTTTGTGATGCTCACTTTCTTTTTTGTTTGTTTGTTTCTAATATATTTTATTGACTTTTTAAAAACATAAATCACTTAATAATTGGTGAACTGTGTTGTCTGGGTTACATTTGTAAAACAATCACTAACAATTGATTTCTATAATCCATAATCCACATAATGGTTTTAGTTGATTTCCTCTTTTCCCAAAATATCCTCTTTTGCAAACATTGAGTTAATACAATTCTTATTGTTTCGATAGATAACAATTAAATATATAATTTTCCCAATATTCCTAAAAAAATCACATCAATATATTTCTTTTCTATCCAATCATTCTGGTTGCCTTATCATAGATCCTGTTACAGTCCTTATTTTAATTTGTTTCTCCCACCAAATTCTAGGTATTCTTACTGGTTAAGATTTTCTCAAAAATTAATTACATTTAAAAATTTAACTCTATTTTTCCATATGAACCATCTCACACTTTCACATTTCTTAAGGATTAGATAAAACAGTGGGAAAAAAAGAAAGGAGAGCAAGAGTAAAGAAACATAAAAAATAACATACTACTTAAAATATATATCCTTCCTAAGCTAATATATATTTATTTCCTAAATTTCTTATTCTTTTTACCATAATTAAAAATATGTTTAATCTTTAAACATTCCATTAATACATCTAGTCATCTAGTCATTTAACTCTTATTCAAAACATTTTTATATCATTATAATTTTCTTAAATTCAATCACATTTAAACGTCTAAAACATTTCCTTTATCTAAATCATTTCAACTTTTTATATTACTCATATCAAGAAGGAGAACAAAAAAAGGGAAAAAGCATACTATATTATTTAAGGAATTCATCCCTCTTAGAATGACATATATATTCCAATTTTTTTCTATTTCTTTAACCATATTCAAACAAATGTTTCTTTTTAAAGTATTCTCTCTGGTAAGTCCCATCATCTATTTTCTTGGTTTCCACTTCAGTCTTTTTCCTTTGCCCAGTATCTTTCTTAATCGATGTATTTTGCTGAATCAAAAAGTTTTTCCGTATGTTCGTAAATGTTGCTGTAGATATAAAAAGTAAATCAAGTGAAGTGTCTTTGTACAGGGCTTCTGCCTTTCCATGTTTGTTGAAAATCTTTTTCTTTTTCTTTCTCTCAGCTTCTCTTATCATTTCCTTTCTCTCCGATGTTCCTGACATCTCTACAGTCCATTTTATCCAATCTGTTTTCTTGTCCTCAGATTTATTTTGTAGTCTTAAGGGATAAGTTGTTTTTTCCAATTCTTGTGAATTTTTTCCCACTAGGATTAAATCATGTTTCCTTGTTTTGTTAAGTTCCATCTTTAAGTCTCTATTTTCAATTCTATATCCATTTATCTGTTTTATCTGCTCCTTCTCTGTTGTTGTTTTCTGGGATTTTTTTGTTGTAGCGTTAACTTGGAAATAGATTGATTTATATTGTCAAAGTTATTTTGGATTTCTTTGTGGTTTAAAGTCATTGTTGTTTGAATTAGTTGCAGTATACTATATATCTCCTCCTGTGAAGTACTTATGTTTTCTTGATATATGTCTTTCTATATGTCTCTGATCCATGATGGCCAAGAATTTGAGTTTTTCTCTTCCTTTCTTTTCTCTGCAAATAGGTTTAGAGTCCCAATTAAATAGATATTTGTAATCCAAATAGTTCAAAAAAGATTTTTTTTCCTGAAATTTATAATTCTCTCTTTGTCTACAGCCCAGATTATTGTCTTTTGTTTTTTTCACAGCTGTTCTTTGTTGTTAAAGCTTTGAAGGTCACAAACACAGATTAGTTTTTCCCAGGTTTTGCCAAGTCTTATATTAAAGTCATAGCTGTCATAGTCTTCATCCACCACTAGGTGTCAGCAACTATTTATTTTTCAATTTCCCAAATGAACAATTATCTTTAGAATGAGAGACTTAACCATTCAAACAATTTTAGATTTATCCAGATTTAAGTTTTAAATTTCAGGTTTTATATTTATTTCACTTCCTTATATTTTGATCCTCCATAAAAAGATTAATTCACCGCTTCCATTAGCATAAAGGTGGGGCAGAAATCCCCCTCCTTCCCTTTCAGAGGTAGTTTGCTTCTTGGGAATCTTTTCCCCAAGTCAAACGGAACGGCCACCACTGTTCCAGAATCGCTGCAGCACCCTTCTTTCTTCGTCACCTCACCGGGGCAACTTAGACCCATTTAGGGTCACCTGGCAGGGCAAAATTAGCCGCGGGGGTGCAGGGAATCCGCAAGCCTGCGACCGGTTGCTGCCGTGCAAAACTGGAAGTCTCATGATGCTCACTTTCTTTCTTCCTTTCCTATACAACATTTTGCACAGTCTACAGCCTACACAACCTCGTGCCCTTGAGAAGTCAGTGTCAAATCCCAGCTGAAAAGCCCAATGAAGTAAAACACCAGAGACATTACGATATCTAATGCAAACTTTAATCAGGCATAACATACTGGCAGATAGAAGTAAAGCTAGCTCTGGCAATATGGTGGGAAACAGATAATTAAAAGAGTAAAACTTTCCCTCCCTCTCTGACAGTTCAGGTCACATTGTCCAATTAATCTTCTAGTAGTTGTTATGAGAAGAAACCTTTGGCTCGCTGAAACATTTCTTCAGCAGCTTCGATTCTCACACTGATAAGGCACACCTGCGGATCCTAAGCTCCCCCTCCCCCTCACAACTGTTGACAAGCTAGAAGCAACATGGCAGTCCTAATAAAATAGATCTTTGTAGCTTGACAGGCTGGCCCCCTGAAGAGGAGGTGAAACCTGGAAAACAAAAAGGAATACAGATGATCTCTTGTTAACCTTTCCCTTGCACTGGCCCTGGCATCCAGGTGTACTTAGTGTGGAATCGCTTTATCAAACAATCCACTTTTATGTGATGAGCTTTTACCCATCTAGCCTTTGACAATGAATAACCCTCCCACTGGATTAAGTAGTGTAATTTCCCTCGGTGGATTCTGGAATTGAGGATTCATTTGACCTCATAATGCGTTTATCCCTCTACTATTATTGGGGCTGGGGCTGCCTTCTTTACTGGTCTCATTGTGGATCCCCGGTATGGCTTCATTAAGCTGCAATGGAATACTGGGTGCACTTTACCCAATACCGGATTGATGACTTTTACAATGGGGAAAGGACCTATGTACTTTGGCCCCAACTTCTTGCAAGTTTGTTTCAATTTAAGATACTTAGTAGACAGATACACTTTATCCCCTACATGGAACACCTCCTGGGGAGCTCGCTTCTTATCTGCTTGTTTTTTCTGACTCTTGGCTGCCTTAGCTAATGCTTTCTTTGCATCACTCCAACCCCGTTGGAACGAGTCTACTCATTCATTTAAGTTGCCCAAGGAGGGAGGCTCCTGAGAGCATTCTGGCATTGGCACAAACTCCACCCTCGTGGCTAGTTTAAATGGAGTGAAACCAGTGCTGCTGTGCACTGCATTGTTATATGCCACCTCTGCAAACAGCAGGAGTTCTGCCGAGTTAGTTTGCTGGTAGCTGACATAGCAACACAGGTACTGCTCCACTATTGTGTTAGCTCGTTCTGCAGATCCATTCTTTCTCAGATGAAAAGCTGAGCTAAGCCCCTGGGAGGATCCAATCATCTTTATGAACTCCCTCCAAAACTTAGCAGTAAAATTGACCCCACAGTCTGAAATAATGTGCTTAGGCACTCCATGCAGCTGGTAGATGTGCTGCAAAAACATCTTTGCTAGCTTCTGGGCTGAGGGGAGTCCAGCACATGCAATGAAGTGGGCTTGCTTGGAAAACAGGTCTATCACAGTCCAAATCACAGTGTTTCCCCCACTCTCCGGTAGCTCCACTATAAAGTCCATGGCTATCTCCTCTCAGGGTCTGGTTGGATCAGCCACCTGCTATAACAGTCCTGGATTCATCCCTGGTAGTCTCTTACTGGCCACTCATCAGCTTGTAGTCCTTGCCTCAGTTGTTGGGCAAACACGTTGGTGGGAGGTGAGCTCCTCTGCTTCTCTTGCTGCCTGGTTGTAGCTTGTGCCTGTCAGAAATCCTTACCACACCCCTGGCTGCAAGAAGACACGAGTCAATGAGGTCACAGGTGGCTGGATTTAATCAAGGAACTTCTGGCATATGTTTAGTCAAAGTAAACAACAAAACAAAGTCAGTGCTGGGAGCAACCGCCTCCCAGCGCCTTAAATAACATCCCCCAACCGGCCCCACCCCCACCCACCTAACCAGCATCCGGTATGCACGGCCTTCAAAACAGCCAGACAGGACGCACTGTAGCCTCCCAGTTCTGTGTGCATCCCTGTGTCCTTTGGCTGCGTGTCGGACTGCGCTGTCAGCTCTTGGCACTCCGCTGCTTCCCCACACTAAACAGCTGTTCAGCGGCCTGGAGACGGAGCCATTCAGCTGTCCAGCGGGACGACCACGGAGCCAATGACCATGCTGCCTCACTCTGTCCGTCGACAAGCCAGGACGAATGGGAAGGACTGTTGGTGCCTGCCGCTGGTCTCTTCCGCCGCCCCACATGCCATTCTCGGCCCCTCCCCCCACCCGTTTATGTCGAGCCCGCAGAGGCTGGACAGGAGGCCCCTTCTACCAGGGCTCCTCCTGGAAGGCAAGGAGAAACATATGGTTAAGCATTGGCTGTGGTGGATGAGACAGGCAAACCCCCTTTCATGCCTCCGTCTGAGCCTGACTCTGAGGAAGACATGGAGTTCCCTGTTGAGGCCCAGGAGGGGGTGTCTGTGGCATCGGAGGACTGTAGGGAGGAGCAGGCTGAGGCAGGCCAGGGCCCTTCAGGTTTGGAACAGGGAAGGCAGAGTTCAGGCGAGGAACAAGGCCCCTCCCCACCTGATCCTAGAGCAAGGAGAGCAGAGAGGAGGGAACAACGGAGGCAGGCTCACTTGCTCGGGAGGAGAGCGTCCCGCCCCACTCCACAAGGCACACCTTTGGAGTAGAATTTAAGGAGACGCTGTGGGGTGGGGCATTTGCCGGGAACAAACGTGAAATCTTGAGATAGTGTGACTTGTGCTCTTGTAACCTGGACACTTTGTATTCTGGACCAGTTTGTTTCCTGCTGCATGACCACAGACTACATTCTTGATCTCTCCTTGCAGTCTGCAGTTTGCAGTTTGCAGTTCACAGTTCACAGGCAAGCTGAAAGTTAAAAGGACTCTACGTTTTCTTTTTGTCTTGCCTTGAGAACAGTGTAAACTTCCCTGGCTGTTTTGTTTGAACTCGTGCCAGCATATGTGGGGGCTTTTGGGTGAACATTGGCAGTGATTAAAAAGACTATTGTTCTTGCCAGCTGACTGCTTTGCCTCCGTTCGGGGCCCTGGGTCATCACACACCCCTTCGGCTTACGAGGATACCGGTGATGGAAACGCCACAACAACTGGGGGCCTGTTAGCTCTGCTTCCCCCACCCTGGATGCCTCCATCACCGGGTACCCCTTCCACCACACCAAGTACTGTAAACGACCCCGGTGGGTACGGGAGTCGAGCACCTCCTGGATCTCATAGTGGTCCGCCACAACAGGACCTGGTGGCTGTTCTATGCATCTAAAGGAGGATCCTGCCACCGGTTTCAACAGGCTGCTATGGAAGACCAGGTGCACCTTCCCTAGGACACGGGGGAGTTGCAGCCATTCCGCAACAGGGTTAATGACCTGCGTCACCCGGAACGGAACTATGAATTTAGGCCCTAACTTTTTACAAGGTATTTTCAGGCGCAAGTACTTGGTTGATAGGTACACCATATCCTCCACCCGAAAGGGTTTTTGTGGTGCCCGTTTCTTATCAGCCTGACCCTTGGAGGCCTCCTCTGCTTTTAGCAGGGCTCTCTTTACAGTATCCCAGACTGCCCGGATGCAAGCCATCCACTCCTGGGGTTGACAGGGAGAGAGGTCCCCCTGCGGGCATTTGGGAATCAGGACGAACTCCACCCCATGTACCACCCAAAGGGGGGCGAATCCGGTACTGCGGTGGACAGCATTATTATAGGACACCTCAGCAAATGGTAGTAAGTCAGCCCAGTCTGTCTGCTAATAGCAGACATAGCATCCCAGGTACCGCTCTATCATTGCGTTAGCCCGTTCGGCCACCCCGTTGGTACTGGGATGAAAAGCTGAGCTGAGCCCCTGGGATGATCCAATGGAGCGGATAAACTCCCACCAGAAGCGGGCAGTGAATTGCACACCCCGGTCGGATATGACCCGTCAGGGCACCCAGTACAGACGATACACCTGCGTTATGAACAGGTTGGCCAGTTTTTGTGCAGGCAACCCCCTGCATGGGATGAAATGGGCCTGCTTCGAAAAGAGTTCGATGACCGTCCATATAACTGTACATGCATGGCTTTCGGGCAGCTCCACGACAAAATCCATGGCTATATCCTCCCATGGCCGGGTTGGGTCCAGTACCCATGCAACAACCCAGGCGGCCTCCCCGTATGTGGCTTTGTGGTGGCACACATGGGGCAGTCCCATACGTATGCCTCTATGTCCACCTTCATCCCTGGCCACCAAAACTGGTGTCTTGCCAGGTGCAGGGTTTTGAGGAACCCAAAATGGCCAGCCTGTCTGATATCATGGCACTTCTGGAGCACCTTAGCCCCACCGCCATGTCGTGTGCATCCTCCTGTACAATAAACTGGTTGTCGGTATTAGGAAGTAGGAGGACCAGCTCCCGTGCAAAAAGAGCTTTAAGGTCCTCAAAGGCCCTCTGGCAGGTGAGAGTCCATGACAGTGGCTGACCAGGACGTGGTTTAGCTACTGAGTGTCTCGTACGAAGCAGGTCCGTTAAGAACAGGGCCACCTTGGCAAACGAGGGGATAAACTGTCGGTAGACGTTCGCGAACCCCAAGAAGCTTTGCAGCTGTCAGCAGGTCTGTGGTACTTGCCACTCAAGCACGGCTTTGACCTTGGCGGGATCCATCTCCACGCCTTCCCCCAAGATCCGATAACCAAGATAGTCCAACTGGGTTTGATGGAACTCACACTTGGACAACTTTATGTACAGGTGCGCCCACAGTAGTTTTTCCAACAGCTGTCTCACCAGGTGGACACGTTCTGTCATATCAGTGCAGTATATCAGGATGTCCAGGTAGACGAGGACCCCGCGATATAAATATAAATAAAGCCTTTATTAGTGTAGAGGCTTGTCAGCACGGCATGATGGATGCCAAGATCTGAATTTCCCTTCCTTTGCACATAACATTCCAGGCATTTCCCCTCCCCTATTTTGCGGTCATGATTCACATCTTCCAATTAACCTGGAGGGCAAAGATTCACTTCCATTCCCTTTCGCGGGCTTTTCTCTCCTCCCTCATTCTCATCCGAATTAAATCTAAAAGTACCAGAAAGTTCTGCATATTTTGTCAAAGCAAGAATATTCAATATTAGCAGCGTTGACATCCGGCCCCCTTACAAAAAGGACAGATACTGTAATGTAAACAAAAGCATATGTTAATGACTAGTTTTTGGTTTGTTGGGGTATTTTGCATGAAACCTTTTGACGAGCCTGTCAGCTTTCACCTCACTGGATTTCACCCAGGTGGCTTCAGACAACGGGTAAGCCTTCCACTGTACTAGGTAATGCAATTTCCCTTTAAAAATTCTAGAGTCAAGAATACGTTTCACTTCATAGTGGGTCTGTCCCGCAACTACGAGGGGCCCAGGTGCCTTCTTCAGGGGAGGTCTTAAAGTGGAGCCCCGATAAAGTTTCAACAATCTGCAATGGAAAACTGGGTGAATTCTCCCTAAAAGTCTAGGGAGTTTTAGTTCTACAGTGACCAGATTGATGATCCTTACTATGTGGAAAGGTCCCAAGAGTTTTGGTCCCAATTTCTTGCTGCGCAATTTGAGGCATAAATATTTAGTTGACAAATAAACCTTTTCCCCAACTTGGAATGTTCTTTGGGGAGCCCTCTTTCTATCAGCCTGCTTTTTATAGGTTTCAAAAGTCTTTTTTAAAGCAGGTTTTCTGTTTCTCCAAACTTCTTCCCACCCCCTCACCCATTGGTCAAGTGTCTGGGAAGCAGAGGGCACCTGAGGACATTCAGGTATTGGGCTGAACTCTTTTCCTGTGGCCACTCTGAAAGGCGTGTAGCCGGTGCTGCTGTGCACAGAATTATTGTACATCACCTCCGCAAAAGGGAGGAGGTCTGTTGTGATAAATGTCCAATTCTCCTTTAAGAAATCCTTCTCTGCCTGGATGGGCTTCCCTTTCCCCCCCTTACAGGCTGCCAGCTGCCAGCTGTACTAGGGGGGTGGAGGAAGATGCAGGGAATAAGTTTCGTTTCCTGAGAAATACGTCAGGCTTTCAAGAGTATGTGTTTAACTATCTATGTACTGTAATTGGCTGTAAATCAGTAGGGTGACAATTTGTGGGAAGAAACCTTTGATGTGTAATAAAAGGAGATGCCTGGCTTCTGCCGGGGCTTCCATCTCGAGACAAGCTCAGGTCTCTGTCATTAATCATGGTTGCCGGGACGCCACGGACACACTTTCGCAACAAGTGGTGTCCCCGACGTGATAACCCTGAGAGGTTATATGTCCCTGGACCCTCATACTTACCGCCCGGACGTGGCCAAGCGCGCTTCATCAGTTCATCACTGGACGAGGACTGACCCCTCGTAAGTATGGGTGGAGATCTCTCAAAGGTACAGGAAATGCATTTGACTGAGCTCAGAGAGATAACCAGGAAGAATTATGTTTATTTTACAGCTAAGAAGCTGACAGAAGGAGATTTAAGATCTCTCCTTGAATTTATTTGGAAATACATTCCTTTCTACCCAGAGGCAGGCTGCCTTAAAGTTGAAACCTGGAGGAGAGTGGGGGAGTTGTTACATACAAATTCTAGGGCCCCCGCTTCTATTTTAACATCTTGGAGAGTAGTGTTAAAAGCTTTGAAGACACAGGAACAACTATTATTAAAAATATTACTGAATCCATTGAATTATAATGAAGTTCAACTTCTTCCCCCTGCCAGTGAAACTCCAGTAACAATTAAAAATCACAGCAGGGTTTCTCCTAGCAATGTTGAGTTGTGTGATCCTCCAGCTCTGACCAAAACAAGTAATTTTATTCAGGAAATGTTACAGAATGATTATGAAACAGGATAATTAAATGCAGATGAAATGGCAAATTTATACCCTGTAACTGTGGGCATGAATGCAAAAATTGA
The DNA here is from genome assembly GCA_034064705.1 of Bothrops alternatus. Taxonomy (NCBI): domain Eukaryota; kingdom Metazoa; phylum Chordata; class Lepidosauria; order Squamata; family Viperidae; genus Bothrops; species Bothrops alternatus. The sequence continues at coordinate 6,416,473 of JARGCV010000004.1, read as the reverse complement.
TAATGAATTAGCTACACAAGAGATTTTGATGAAATTGGCTGTTGAAAATGCTAATGCAGACTGCAAAAGAGTTCTGCAACCCTTAATTGGCACTGGTCAAAAGACACTTGCACCTACATTGGTTCAACTACAACAATATTTAGGAAATATTAATTGGTTAAGGCCATATATAGGTCTTTCTACCTCGACCCTTTCTCCTTTATTTATGGCATTAAAAGTCCTCAAAAATCCCACAGACGTTGTGACATTGACCTCCGACCAGTTATTGGTCATTGAGAAAGTCCAAACAGCCCTCAACACCCAGTGGACTGATCGGTGTGTTGACAATCACCCTGTGCATTTGAATGTGATTTTTGATTGACCACCCACAGCGGCAATTTTTCAACTTGTAGATAAGAAAGTTTTTATTATAGAATGGATTCATTCTCCCAGTATACCTTCACGCTCTATTAACCCTCCAGCTATGATCTTGGCAGACATTATACATCGTGGCCGTGTCCGTTGCCGACAAATAGCTGGACTAGAGCCGCTAGTAATTTTTCTCCCATTTTCCTTAAAATTGTGGGAAACTATGATTCAAAATAATTCTGTTTTCCAATTATTGATTGGTGATTGGCCTGGTCAATTTTCATGCCATCCTCCCACAGATCATAGATTTATGGCTATGAAAAATTTGCCACTAAAATTACAACCTTTGTCATCTCCAACACCTTTAGAAGGTGTCACAGTTTATACTGATGGTGGTGGAAAAGTCTATGGCGCCTGTGCATGGTGGGCTACAGGAAAATGGTGCACCAAAATCACTCCACCACAATCATCAGCTCAGCGCGCCGAAGTTGCCGCAGTTATTTTGGCATTTCAAACATTCCCTTGTCAAGACATTAATATAATTGTTGACAGTTTATACGTTTATAATTTGGTTTCCCTTTTGCCATATGCTTATATCTCTCCTAGTTTGGATGAGACTTTGTTGACACTATTTTTGACATTGCAAAAATTTATTGAGACAAGATATTGTCCTTATTTTATTGCACATATCCGGAGTCATCAAAAATTTCCAGGAATTCTCAGTGAAGGGAATTCCCAGGCGGATATGGCCACACACGTTATGACTATGCAACAACCCACTCCCTGGGATAGTCATAGCTATTTTCATCAAAACGCCAAGGCTTTGGCTAAACAATTTGGCATAACCCCCGGGGAGGCAACAGCTATCATTCAACAGTGCCCCAACTGTTCACAAGGACTGTCTATTCCAATGGGTGTGCATCCCCATGGACTTGAGGCATGTCAAATTTGGCAAATGGACGTTACCCAATATGCATCTTTTAATCCATGGAAATATATACATGTGACTATTGATACATATTCTGGGTTCATCTTTGCTACTCCACAGCGTGGAGAGGCAACTAAACATATCATCAATCATTGTATTCGAACTTTTTAGCACTCTGGGTACTCCTAAAGAATTAAAAACTGATAATGGATCCGCATATTGTAGTCATGCCTTTGTTCAGTTCTGCAATCGATGGGACATTATTCATAAATTCGGCATTCCTTACAATTCACAGGGGCAAGCAGTAGTGGAACGGGCCAATTCCACTCTTAAGCACATGCTTGACAAATTAAAAACAAAAAATGGGGAAAATACCCCCGGACTACCTGGAGTGCAAAATCATCTTAATTTGGCTTTATATACTCTCGATTTCTTAAATCTTACTGGCACGCCCCCTAATACAGTTGCCAGCAGGCATTTTTCTCCCCTTCCAGATGCAGCAACCATGGTTCGACCGCTAGTTTGGTATCGTAAACTACCAGACCCCCAGTGGAAAGGACCAGCTGAACTTATTACCTGGGGTCGTGGATATGCTGCGGTGCAACATGAAGGCAATATGATATGGGTTCCTGGCCACAATATTCACCCTTACAGTGTACAGCCAAAATATTGCAAAGACTCTGGTGAGCCCAAAGTGGACGCACAATGAATTTTGGAAGGACAATAAAAGTTAGTGCCTTAACAAACCATACTGACTGCTGGATGTGTATGATGTCACCATCGGATGCCAGTCAAGGACTTTCTTTAGTTGGACTTCCTTTGAACAACATTGGAGCCAGCGAAAGTTTTGTAAATATTAATGTGGCAGGACATTATACGCTGCCACTTAGGTTTTATTATGTAGATTTTGCATTAGTGTGTTTTAATTTTCTAAGGGAATTATTCTTTTAAGTATATATCTCTCTTGTAATATCACCTTTAATATGCCTGATAATTGTGTTGAAAGTAATAACAAAGAGTATGTAAAATGTGAGGATGGAGAGTACAATGCAAGTGTATTGGGTTTGTAGCTATTTGAATGGCGCACGGAATTGGACTGCAGCCAATGACAGTGACGGCCGTTGAAATGCTTAATGAAGAACAAGGACAAATGCCTCCACCAATATACGGAGATCATAAGCATTGGGGATATTTGGAATGCATTCTGGTTTTGGTTACCAAATTTTCAATGGTTAAGAAATTTGATAAGTAGTATTATTTTGTATTGTTATATTATTCCATTGTGGATGCTTTTATATACAATATTTGCCTGGTATTTTTGCTATGATGAAATCTGTTATACCAAAGAACAAATTGTCTCAACAAGTGAACATTAGTCAACAAGGATTTGAGCGGATGCCAATGGATAAACAGCCACCTCAGTTGGATGAAATCGAATACATGGACTGAAAGCCCTTGCTTCTAAACAAAAACAAAAAAGGATGAGATGTTGCGATAAATGTCCAATTCTCCTTTAAGAAATCCTTCTCTGCCTGGATGGGCTTCCCTTTCCCCCCCCCCTTACAGGCTGTCAGCTGACAGCTGTACTAGGGGGGTGGAGGAAGATGCAGGGAATAAGTTTCATTTCCTGAGAAATACGTCAGGCTTTCAAGTGTATGTGTTTAACTATCTGTGTACTGTAATTGGCTGTAAATCAGTAGGGTGACAATTTGTGGGAAGAAACCTGTGATGTGTAATAAAAGGAGAGGCCTGGCTTCTGCTGGGGCTTCCATCTCGAGACAAGCTCAGGTCTCTGTCATTAATCATGGTTGCCGGGAAGCCACGGACACACTTTCGCAACAGAGGTCAGTCCAGTTCATCTGTTGATAAGAAACGTAGCATCTACGATATTTCTCCACCATTTTGTTAGCGGATTCTGCAGCCCCATTGGTGGCAGGATGAAAAGCAGATGATTAAACCTTGAGATGATCCAATTAATTTAAGAAAACTCCTCCAAAACTTTGCTGTGAATTGCACCCCCCTGTCCGAAATTATTTGCTTAGGGGCGCCATGCAGCCGGTAGATATGTTTCAGGAACAATTTGTCGGTCGTTGGGCAGATGGGAGTCCTTTGCAGGCGATGAAATGAGCCTGCTTTGAAAACAGGTCTATTACAGTCCAGATGACAGTATTTCCTCTACTTTCAGGTAGGTCTACGATAAAGTCCATAGCTATTTCTTCCCATGATTGAGAAGGGTCTGCCACGGGTTGTAGTACCCCAGGGATTTTCCCTGGGATTCTTTTCATTGTGGCACATACAGTACAACTTTCTACATAGTTTTCCACATCCCTTTTCAGCCCCTGCCACCAAAATTGCTGGCGGGTGAGGAGAAGAGCAGGGCTTTTCAACTGGTGATATGCGTACCACTTGGGGTACATTAATGAGTGGCAAGTGGTACGCAGCCCTGCCTAGCCAAGTGTAGTGGGGGAGGGAAAGAGCCAGCACAAGCAAGGACTTACAGTGAGAGAGTCCTCTGGAGCTGCAAAGGCCCCAGGCTCACTTATGGCTCACCCTCCCCCATGAGAAAGGAGGAGGGGGTTGGAGACAGGGGAGCCTAGAAAAGGAGGCAATTTGGGCAGGAGAGGGAGAGAGAAAAAAAGCAGCAGCCTTGGGAGGAGGCAGAGTTAGTTACACCGAAGGGGAAGAAGAAGGAGGAGGAGGAGGAGGAGGGGGAGGGTGCGGGGAGAGAAGATCAAGCAGGCTGGCCATGAGCAGATCTACAACTGCTGTGGCAGCCACCTGTGCTGGTAGCAGCAAACAGGCAAGAAATGCAGCGGAGGAGGGGTCGCCCTCCAAGAGGAATGAAAAAAGGCAGAAATGGCTGGAGGTGAGGCACAGAGGAGGGAAGGAGATGGAGAGTGCAAGGATTCTTATGTGATTTTGTGACTTTGAATCTCTGGGATTTGTGCAATGAGGGCTTTGTGTTCTTAAGGAGTGTTTGGCAATTTCTATTTGGCTGATGGCTGATGTCTCATGTTAGCTTCTATTGCTCTGCTGTTGTTAGCTGTAAGTTTTGGTGCAAGGGATTTTGAAGTATTTTTCTCCTGAATAGATTTTGCCTGTAGCATTCCTTTACTTATGAATGGAGCCATTTGGGGAGGTTGCCTTAGGCTACATCCAGTACTTACATTTTTTTTTCTTCCTTAAGTGCCGGCTTTGCTCCTTACTTTCCTTTCTAGCCAGCAGCTAATTCTTAAAGGGGAATGTGCCTTTTTAAGCTAGTTCACTCAGCAGCTTGTCTTTTCTGTCTCTGGAGGCCTTTCCTTGTTTGATCAATATATGGAAGAGGGAAAATATGGAGGGGGTTCAAATTCTTCCTTCAGAAGGAGATGGGAATGAGAAAAAGGGAGGCAGGGAAGGGAGGGAGGAAAGGAAGTCCCGCCTTAGCACTTGGCCACCAGCAGCTCTGCCATTGACTTTGCTTGTCAAAAGGTTGCAGAAGGGGATCACATGACCCTGGAACACTGTGACCATTATAAATATGAATCCGTTGTCAAGCATCCAAATATAAATCACATGACCCTGGGCATGCTGCAATGGTCATAAGTGGGAAAAATGGTCATAAGTCATTTCAGTGCAATTGCAACTTTGAACAGGTTTTTTGGGGGGGTCATCAAGTTTTTGACACCTTGGTAGGTGGTACTCGAATATTGCCATATCCTAAAAGTGGTACAATCGGTAAAAAGGTTGAAAAGCCCTGGTCTACAGTGTATGGTTTAAAAAAAAGACATGATGGTCGCTGCCACAGGGTGATCAAAGCTCCTCCTTTTTGTGACTATCATGACCATCATCTTGACTTTTCTGACACAGTGCTGACAGCGCTACTTGGCATTCTCCCAAACAAACCACTGCACTTTTTTTGTTCATTTTTTTTCTGAGAATGCTTGTACTTGCAACAAATGTCAAAAATATTAAAAAGCATTTGTTTCAACATATTAAAAACAAGAAAAAAGTCAAGGAAACAATTGGTCCACTAATGGGAGAAGACGGCAAGGAAGTGATGGGCAGTAGGGAGAAAGGAGAGCTCCTTAATTCATTATTTGCATCTGTCTTTATGCAAAAGGAAAAAATAACCCAACCTATTGAGGGGCAAATGACATGGACTTTGTAATTTGTTAGCTAACATAGTTATTTTATATTTTACTTTGTATTTTAAACATAATTACTTTATATTTTGATTTGACTTACTTTTCTCTGTTTTAAAATGGTGATAAGGTTTTATAAAACCATTAGACTGGAATGTAGGAAAACTCCTTATCCTATGGCTGTATGGATTGATTAGATAGCTTCTAACACTGAAAAGATAAAGTTACAGAAGGATGGCAGGATACTATTTCCTGATAAGAAAAAGTTTCTTAGTGTTAACTGGCATTTGGTTTTCTAACTTCAAACAACCTTTGTGTCTGATTTACTGTGAAAAGTAACGAGGGGTTACTTGTATCTTTTCCAACCAACTTTCCTCTTTCATTTTTTCTTTGTTATGTTAACTATAAAAGGGGATGTAAGCTAAGGATCGGGGTTCCCTCTTTGAATGAGAGGGATCCCTTTTGTCTGAATATTCTGATAAATTGTAATAAAATGATCTTCCTGTCTTGGTTTGTCTCATTGGAAAATATGCATGCTGAGGCACAAGCCTAAAAAGAGCCATATTTGGCCTTCACTATAAAAAATAGAACTGTAAAAGACAGACTAGGAATACAAGTTAAAATAGGCAAGAAAATGGTAAGACAACACCTGTCCACCTTAGATGAGTTCAAATCACCAGGACCAGATGGATTACATCCCAGAGCTCTGAAGGAACTGGCAGACATGGATCTCAGAACCACTGAACCATATCTTTCAAAGCACCAGGGAACTACCTGAGGACTGCAAAAGAGCTGACATGGATCCCATCTTCAAAAAATGGATCCAGGAAACTACAAACCTATCAGCTTGACATCAATACCTGGGAAGAGCCTGGAAAAGTTAATAGAACATAGAATATCAGAGTTGGAAGGGACCTTGGAGATCTTCTAGTCCAACCCTCTGCTCAAGCAGGGGACCCGATACCATTTCAGACAGGTGTCTGTCCAGTAACTTCTAAAAAGCCACCAGTGATGAAGCACCCACAATTTCTGAAGGCAAGCTGTTCCACTGGTTGCTTGTTCTCACTGTCAGGAATTTTTTCCTTAGTTCTAGGTTGGATGTCTAGAACTAATCAAGCAACAGATCTGCGAACACATAGAAGCAAACAAGGTTATAACTAGAAGCCTGCATGTGTTTGTCAAAAACAGAACATGCCAAACAAATCTTATTGCTGTCAACTGTCCCACTAGGTTAGACAGCAAAAGAAACTCCTGGGACATTTTTTTTACCAAGAGTATAACTTTACTGAAGTTTCCATGTGGTTACAGAAGTAGAAAAGCCAGTTCTAATGATTTCGTGTGAAAACAGCATAGAAAAATGCAGAAAATGCAGGCGCTGCAGTTAACAAGTAGGCTGGCTTGGTCACTCAACAGTGAGACACTGGTGAAGCGGGCACAGCAGCGCCTGCATTTTCTGCATCGCATGAGAAAAGCACATCTTCCTTCCTCTATCCTTACCACTTTCTACAGAGGGACGATCGAGAGCATCCTGTCATACAGCATCACAGTCTGGTTTAGAAGTATCACTGCTTCAGACAGGAAGGCGGTGCAGAGAGTGGTGAGGATGGCTGAAAAGATTATTGGCAATTCCCACCCTTCCATCCAGGACATAGCACATAAAACGTTGCTCGAGCAGGGTCCATAAGATTGTCTGGGACACTACACATCCTCTTCATGACCTGTTTTCCTTGTTATCTTCTGGGAGGAGGCTCCGTGGTATCTGAAGCAGAACATCCAGATTCAATCACAGTTTTGTTCCATACAGTATTAACCTTGTGAACTCTAAAGCTTCCTCCTTCCATTATGTATTCAAGATGGACAGTGATTAATATTTATATGTTACTTATATGTAAGGGTGTAGGTCTATACATATGTTGCATATAGTATGTTTAAATGTGTGTTAACTTATGTATGTGTACACTTTGAGAGCAAGCAACTAAATTTCATTTTTAATGTGTGCCATTGTGCCCACAGTAAAAAAATGACAATAAAGGTTATCTATCTATCTATCTATCTATCTATCTATCTATCTATCTATCTATCTATCTATCTATCTATCTATCTATCTATCTATCTATCTATCTATCTATCTATCTATCTATCTATCTAAAAACTTACCCTTTTCCCCCTGGACCTCCCATTGTCCATTGTCCACCAATCGTTTGCACTCTCTTTGTTTTGGAATTGATCTGTCTGCCTCAGACGTCCCCAGCTGGCAACCTTGAGGTGTTGAGTTGGTCTCACGCTTCCGGTTGGCACACTTTTATTCCAAATTTCCCTTCCAAACCTCCCTTACATTCCAATGCCTTCCCTCCCCCTCCCATTACAGTTGTCTGGTTGTCAACCATGACAAATGCATTCTTTGACAAAGTGAATAAGTTAGTGGACCAGCGAAATGCTGTGGACATAGCATACTTGGATTTCAGTAAGGTATTTGACAATGTAGACAACAAACTACTTCTTGGTAAGTTGGAAAAATGTGGCATGGACAGCATCACCACCAGATGGTTTCATAACTAGCTGATAAACTGCACTCATCATGTAGTCCTTAATAGAACTACATCTACATGGAGGGAAGTAAGCAGTGGGGTACCCCAAGATTCTGTCTTAGGCCCGGTACTCTTCACCATCTTCATAAACAATTTAGATGAGGGGATAGAAGAGGAACTCATCAAATTTGCTGATAATATCAAGCTGGCAGGTATAGCCCTATCTAACAAAATGAAATTCAATGGTGAGAAAAGTTAAGTTTTACACTTAGGCAAGATAAACCAAATGCATAGGTATAGACTAGGTAGAACCTGGCTCAATGGCAGTAACTGCAAGAGGGGTCTTGGAGTCCTAGTGGACAACTACTTAAATATGAGCCAGCAGTGTGCTGCAGCTGTCAAAAAAGCCAACACATTCCTAGGCTACAGTAGCAGAAGGATAGAATCAAGATCACATTAAGTGTTAGTACTGCTTTGTAATGCCTTGGTAAGACCACACTTGGAATACTGCATCCAGTTTGGAACAATATGAAGATGCCCCATGGATTGAGGCAGGGTGGAGATGATCTAAAGTATTCTGGCATGAACATGGTCTTTTTGCCGCTAGCTGAATATTCAATGAAATTGATTTCTTCGAAATGTCTAGGAATATACACTGAAGTGAAGAATGCATCCTGAAAGATTTATCTCTGACTATTCAGAAACAAACCCTAGTTGTCTGATACCATTGTTTTTAAGTAAATCAACGAGTCCTCAACCTGGTGCCCTCCAGATGTGATGCAATTGCGGATCTCCAAATTAGCATTGGGAATTATAAGGGTTATGAAGCCAGCACTTGGGGAAGATATTGGCTATGCTGGCTGGAATTCTGAGAGTTGCAGGGCCAATACATCTGGAGGGCATCTGCTTGGATGGATGGATGGATGGATGGAAACTAACCAAGGATAGATCCAACCTAGAACTAAGGAGAAATGTCCTGACAGTGAGAACAATTAACTAGTGGAATGGCTTGCCTTCAGAAGTTGTGGTTGCCGACTTCCGGTTCTGGTACTGGTGACGCTGGTCACGTCTGGGGACTCATCTCCAGTCCGGCCAGGTTTTCTTCATCGGTAGACCCCTTAGTGGGTCGAAAGTCGCCCTGCAGGGGTGACTACCAAGGAGGAGGCTTGCTGGTGACTGCGGGAGAGCGGCAGCTTCTCCCGTGGCTCCAGCTATTTCCTTAGGGCCGACGGAGCAAAGATCGCCCTGCAAGATGGCCGATTACCTTGCTGCACCAGCTGAAGTCACATCTACACCTAAACGTATTAGACCCACCGCAGAGGATCTGGGTGAGACCTTCTTTGCCCTTCTCTTTGCCCTATTTGGTTTTTTTTATTGCCTGTAAAAGCTTGGTTGGAATTACTTCCCCATCTGGAAAAAGCAGCTTTTGTATATGTGGGAAGAAAGGCGCTGAGAACAAAAAATTTAAAAAACTACATTTTATTTTCATTCATTTTGGAATACAGAAAAAAATGCTTTTTCGAATTGTATTATTATTTCATATTGGAAGATTATTTCTTTCTCCACTTTTTCCTTTAAAAGATAGAAAAAAGGAAAAAAAATGGTATCTGGAAAAGATTTTTTATTTACTGAGGACATCTAGTGGTGAAAAGTTAATATTGTAACTGTGGATTATTCTTTGGAGAGAAGGACCTGACCTTCAAACTATTCCTGGAAAAGATAAGCTGATGCAGCTGTGGGAACTGAGGGGGTGGACACTGCTTAACTACAGTTTTTACTAAAAAGAATAAAGAAAGGATCTTCTTTAATCACTTTTAAAATGGAGAAATTTTACTCTCACTTAAATTGCAAGCTGGAAAAGATTTATGAGGCTACTGAAGAATTATGTGCCATAAGGAAAGGACTTACTACAGAATGAAGAGCCAACTCTACCCCAAACTCTCAAACTGACTTTCAGATCACATCTGATTATTCTACAAACCAAAACATACCAGAAGAGGAACTAAGGGAGATTAAAGAGGAATTTGCTACAATGAAAGAGATTACTACAGAACTAAGAGCCAGAAACTCTCCTTCAAATCTTAAAATTGATTCTCAGACTACATTTGACTATTCTACAAACCAAAATACACTAAAAGATGACTTCATTGAGAATACAGAGGAACTTATTTTACCTTACAAGCATCTTATCTATATTTTTGAGGATCAGAAAAAGCAAAGATTGAGATTTGAATCTTTAAAGCAGCGAGGTTTCAAGGATAAGAGAAATAGAGGTCCAATGCAGAGGACAGGAGGCTTTTTACTGTCTCAAATGGTATTACAAGCAACAAAGAGAGACCCATCGGCTGAAAGGGAAGCTCTGTTGTGGAAACCTTCTTGGCATAAAAAGAAGCCCAGAATAAGACTGAAAAGAGAAACTTAAAACTATATATACTGGATTTAAGGCATTTTAGAACTATGGATTGATTTAAGGACTAAGTTCTTGAGTTAGAAGTAAGAAAAATGGGTGATTATTGGAATATATACATTAAATAGAGTAAGAATGTATTTTCTGGAATAATAGGTTTATTTGTATGAAAATTATTATGTAATGGAATGAAGAAAACTGAAGAGGTGTTTTAGATCGGGATTGAACTAATAATTAACTGAATGTTATTTTAATAAGATGATGTGTTTGTTTGATAATATGGATGTTATTAGGTTTGATAATTAATTGGATGAACTCAGAACATTGTCTAATGGACTTAAATGATTTAAGGTTGATATTACTTTGTCAGTTTAAAGAAATTGATTGATTGATGGATTATATATGTATAGGATAGATCAATATTTTATTTTAATTGGGAGATATTAGTGGAAGAAGAAATAAACAAGATTTATGATAAAATTAAGGAATTAGGATATATTTGGAAGGGATACCTGAACTGATAATGTGGTTATTTAAAGTTAAATTTGATTATGGTATTGTAATTGCATAAAGCTCTAAAACAGGTTTAGGATTAATAGAAATTTAAGTTAGAAATAGACTATTTTAAATATATTAAGCTATTTGAGGGAAATAGAGAGGGAATATTTGATGTAGTGATTGAGTTATTTATATATGTTTTGTCTTTGGATTTTTGATTACCCCAGCACCACAGTGTGTCTCGAGCACTTTGTTTTAAGAATTAAAAAAACATTAAAATTTGTTTTTTTTTTTAAAAAAAAAGAAGAAGTGGTGGTTGCCATCACTGGAGGCTTTTTAGAAGAGTCGTGGTGGTGCAGTGGTTAGAATGCAGTACTGCAGGCTACTTCTGCTGACTGCTGGCTGCCAGAAATTTGGCAGTTCGATTCTCACCTGCTCAAGGTTGACTCAAACTTCCATCCTTCCGAGGTCAGTAAAATGAGGAGCCAGATTGTTGGGGGCAATATGCTGACTCTGTAAACCACTTAGAGAGGGATGTAAAACACTGTGAAGCTGTATATAAGTTTAAGTGCTATTGCTATTTAGAAGAGATTGGAAAGCCATTTGTCCAGAATGGTATAGGTTGGACTAGAAGACTGCCAAGGTCCCTTCCAACTCTGTCATTCTGTATTCTGTAAACCATTTATCTGTTTGAATAAATGTACCTTTGACTTCCAGTAGAAGTAGGGCAAGATCAAATTCTCTTGGCAAGAACTTTCATAGAGAACATGTCTTCCAAATGAGGAGACTGTAATGATTTTGAGAATACACACTGGCCACATTGTGAATCATCACTTGAAGGCATGTCTACCTAGACATGTTCATTCAATGAAATTCAACTCAGTTTGTACAGAGTGCCCAGATTGTGCTCATGTAACCATGTGCTGTGATGGTCATATGTGTGACAACCTGTCCTAAATGACTTTTTTGCTATCTTAACTTTGAACTGTCACTTAACAAATGGTCATAAATCAAGGACTACCTGTAGATAGCAGCTGGAATGTTCAAAGCTGTTGAGAACATTTATATGCCTTAAGGTTCATGGTGAGCTCCTTCTGCTTATTTTTGCCATGTGAAAGGGCTTGTCTGCTTACCGTTCTGAAAAATCTGTCAACTTCCCCAGCCTCAGCTCCACTGGTACACTATCCTCCATCTTGCTGGCATCCCAGGTCCAAAAAAACCCTAATAACAATAACAATAACTAACAATAACAATAAAGTTGGAAGGGAACTTGGAGGTCATCTAGTCCAACCCTCTGCTTAGGCAGGAAACCCTATACCATTTCAGACAAATGGTTGTCCAGTCTCTTCTTAAAAACTTCCAGTGTTGGACCATTCACAGCTTCTGGAGGCAGGTTGTTCCACTGATTAATTGTTCTAACTGTCAGGAAATTTCTCCTTAGTTCTAGGTTGCTTCTCTCTTTGGTTAGTTTCCATCCATTGCTTCTTGTCTTGCCTTCAGGTGCTTTGGAGAATAGCTTGACTCCCTCTTCTTTGTGGCAACCCCTGAGATATTGGAACACTGCTATCATGTCACCCCTAGTCCTTCTCTTCATTAAACTATACATACCCAATTCCAGCAACCGTTCCTGATATGTTTTAGCCTCCAGTCCCCTAATCATCTTTGTTGCTCTTCTCTGTACTTTTTCTAGAGTCTCATCATCTTTTTTACATCGTGGTGGTGAAAACTGGATGCAGTATTCCAAGTGTGGCCTTGCCAAGGCATTGTAAAGTGGTATTAACACTTCACGTGATCTTGATTCTATCCCTCTGTTAATGCAGCCTAGCACTGTGTTGGTTTTTTTGGCAGCTGCAGCACACTGCTGGCTCATATTTAGGTGATTGTCCACTAGGACTCCGAGATCCCTCTCACAGTTACTACTATTGAGCAAGGTACCACCTATACTATACCTGTGCATTTGGTTTTTTTTGCCTAAATATAGAACCTTACTTTTTCCACCATTGAATTTCAAGCTTCAAACCATGTTGGAAGCCTTCATCTTGGATTCCTTTTGTGAAATACTGGTCTGAAGATTGAAAATAAAATAGTAACCTATCATCATTGTGGACTTAGCTCTTTCATGCACCTGCTTCAGTCCAGATGTTTAAGAAAAACCACCCATAATTGCCACAATTTTGCCATGACTTTGTTCTGGGAGTGACTCTGCAATTTCTTTTGTTTAGAATTACCAGTGATGTGGGGGGCTGTTATGCACTGGTTGAGTTCACACATGTCAGGTTAAGATATAACTTGCCTAATCATAATTAAGTAAACTACAATATGCCCAAGCATAAAACTAGGTTTATATAGCACTAAGGCAAAACAAAGCAAATCACAATATAGCTAAGCAAAATGGATGTGTCAAACCTGCAACGATCCTGACTGAAGCCATCTTGCTCATTTTTGGTTGCCACAGGAATGGGGGGGGGAGGAAGAATGGGACTATCAAGGCTGCTAACATCGGATGTTCTTGCTTGACAATATATGAAGAAGCAGACATGTTTTATTTAACTTGTGTATCACTTCTAGAGTTAAAATCAGACAATGTTAGAAGGGAGGGGGGAAAGTATATACTCGGGGAATAGTTAGCCATAACAATATTTCAGTACAGTATTTCCAAGGTCAGTTGTAACCAGAGGAGATACAGGAGGAAAAGTTCACACTTCAAACTAATTGGAGAACGTGATTGATGACTGTTAAATGAAGGAGTGAGTTATGCTTTGTTACAGGTGATTGGGGGAAGGAGTATTCAGTTTTAGGCTTCATTATGTATGTGCCGAAGCTATGTAGCAATAAAAGGATTCTTTAAGGTAAACAAGGCCTCAAAGTTCTTTGAAAAACTTCTTCTTTCAGAACCATGACATCAAGCCAAAACCCACAAATTTTTAAAACCATTTAAGGGGTCCCCTACCCCAGTCACTATCCCTAAACTAAAGGGATAGACTGACAAAGATTTGGGGAAGATCTCATCATGGAAGAGGAAGAAAAGCCTGAGGCCAGCACCCCCGCAGCTGCAGCTTCCCCAGAGGGGGGGAATGACAGTGGCAGCAGCTTCCCAAGGGAGGGGTGCGATAGCTAGCCAGCCGGTGGAGAAGAAATTCTTGCAGATCCCCCAGCTGGGAACAAGGCCAAAACTATCAGGAGAGCTGATTTGGTCGTCAGACTGGGATAAGCCGAGCGGAGGCTCCGGAGGCTTCGATACAGCCCTCCAAGCAGATGAGTGGGAGTCACAACAAAGGGATTCTTACATATTGCATCCCCCACACCAGTGGAGAGCTGCCTGGCCGTCTGTCACTGAAGACTTGGGTGAGTGGAAATACCCACCTGCAGCTCACAGTGGGTCAGTAGAATACTTGGCAGAAAGATTTGAAGAACTAGAAGTGAGAAGCAGAGAGCAGCTCCCGTTAAGAGAGGCCCCCAGCCCCTCCCTCGCAGATCGAATAGCCTTCCAGACCCTGGGGTCCCCTGCCAGGGCCTCCAGCCCCACAGAGAGAGAGAACCCCAGCCTGGGCCCCCTACAGCAATGGGGAATTTGGCAGCCCCCACAGATGAGTGATCAGCCACCTCTGAGCTTACATCAACTAATAGAGGCCTTGCAACAGCTTGGGGTGGTGCAGAAGCCACGAGAGCAACAGCTGGTGGACCCACAGATGAGGGAGGTCCAGCAACAACCCCCACTCATCCAGCAACCATTGAGGGGCTTGCAGCAGCAGAGGGCACCACCAGCCCCTGCAGTCCAACAGCAGAGAAGACCACTGCAACCCCCACTTGCACAGACACCATTGAGAGGCCTACAGTAGCAGGGGGCACCACCAGCCCCCGCTGGCCAACAACAGAGAAGAGAGCAGCAACCCCCACACAGACTGCAACCTTTGGAAGACCTCCAATGACTCGAGAGGCCAGTACTACCAGTATTGCAAGCACAGCAGGGTGGATGGCCACAGCCCCCTAACGTGCAACCCCTGGGCATGCACCAACAGCCAGGGTGGGGCCAACTGCAACTGAGGGTGCCACTTCGACAGCGGAGGGCTCAGCAGCCTTTGGATCAGCAGGCAGGATGGGGCCAACAGCAACTGGGAGGGCCACAAACGCAGAGGGGAGCCCAGCAGCCGTGGCACCAGCAGCCAGGGTGGGACCAAAATTCTTGGGGCCTTTCCCCATAGTAAGGATCATCAATCCGGTCACCGTAGAACTAAAACTCCCTAGACGTTTATGGAGAATTCACCCAGTTTTCCATTGCAGCTTGTTGAAACCTTATCGGGGCTCCACTTTAAGACCTCCCCCAAAGAAGGCAACTGGGCCCCTCGTAGTTGTGGGACAGACCCACTATGAAGTGAAACGTATTCTTGACTCTAGAATTTTTAAAGGGAAATTGCAGTACCTAGTACAATGGAAGGGATACCCGTTGTCTGAAACCACCTGAGTGAAATCCAGTGAGGTGAAAGCTGAATGACTCATCAAAAGGTTTCATGTGAAACACCCCAACAAACTGAAAAATAACCCTTAACATATGCTTTTGTTTACATTGCAGGATCTGTCCTTTTTGTAAGGGGGGCCGGATGTCAAGGCTGCTAACGTCGGATGTTCTTTTTTTTTTTTAAAGAATTCTTTGTTGGCCATTTATGACTGGACATACAAAAGGAATTTGCATGAGCTCTCAGTGTACATTCGAGCAACAAGGGATAATCATAACCATAATCATACAATGCAATCCTCATAAATCATAGATACAACATCAGGGTTAGTCATGGGATATTAAAGAAATCAACATAAATCATAATAGCATACTAATAATCAATCAACTTAAATCATGAGCTACCACAGTAAGTTATAGTCTTTGTATATGTAAACCAGGGGAAAGTTCTAGCTAACTGCTATCCAGCTTAATACAATCGATTTAATTTTGTAAACAGTCCTCACTCATTATGTCAAGCTTTAACTATAAGCCAGATACATTTTCTTTGATTGGTGTTTCTCTTGTATGTAGTCTATCCACTGTTTCCAGTCTATCATATATTGTTCATTTGAACGATTCTTGCTTGACAATATATGAAGAAGCAGACATGTTTTATTTAACCTGTGTATCACTTCTAGAGTTAAAGTCAGACAATGTTAGAAGGGAGGGGGGAAAGTATGTACTCGGGGAATAGTTAGCCATAACAATATTTCAGTACAGTATTTCCAAGGTCAGTTGTAACCAGAAGAGATACGGGAAGGAAAGTTCACACTTCAAACTAATCGGAGAACGTGATTGATGACTGTTAAATGAAGGAGTGAGTTATGCTTTGTTACGGGTGATTGGGGGAAGGAGTATTCAGTTTTAGGCTTCATTATGTATGTGCCGAAGCTATGTAGCAATAAAAGGATTCTTTAAGGTAAACAAGGCCTCGAAGTTCTTTGAAAAGCTTCTTCTTTCGGAACCATGACAGGGACATTTTATGCTAGCCTAAACAATTTTCTGTCTGGTGGGAACCAAGGTCATTTCTGTTCCCTCAACTGGGGGGTTGAGCCTTATGTCAGAAAGGCTGCCAAACTAGTCTATTGGGAAACGTAGTTGATTGCCTCTAGCCTTAGTGTGGTATTGGCTGCTGGGGTGCAGGCTGTCACTCAGGCAGAGAGTGGGGCTTCAGCTCTAGGTGCGCAGCTGAACATTCAGCCAACCTCTTTGGAGGGACAGGGGCAACTGGGGGGAACCTTGACCCTGGGGGAACTTGGTCATTGGAGATCACCTCCCAGAGATGGAGCACCCCTAAAGCTGCTGAGGCAGAGTTCCCACTGATTTCATCCCACAGTCTTTGATCCCCTGTGCTGAGAAAGGTGAAGTGGCCAGCTGGCTGGGATGACTCGGGGGAGTGGAAGTACCTGATCGCCATCCACAGCCACGCCATTGAAAAGTTGAGAGAGAAATTCGACCAGCTTGAGGTGTGAGAAGTAGAACCAGTTGCTCGCCATCTGATATCCAGTGGACGAGAACGTGGGAGCTCTCCAATGTTCCCTCCTCCTCGGTGAAGCCCAAGCCCCATCGCAATGGCTCGGGTGGCTTCACCACTACTCTGACCAGCCTCAGCATCAAGCCCTGTGCACCCACATAGTCCCGACAGAAATTGGTGCCCTGCTAGCCCGAGAGCCCAGCCCTGAAGGCTTCACGATGTGGCTCCCCCATGAATCCAATGCCTGTGACCAGGCATACAGCAAGCATACTGGGGACCACGGCCTATAGATCCACCTCCTATCAAACCCACATTTGATGGAGACCCTGAGAAGCTGTCTTTTTTTATGAACCAGGTGTGGGCCCACTTGGACTGCTACACTCGTGCTTACCCCGGCAGGGCCGGGATGGTTGATGCCGTAGCAGCAAACCTCGAGGGAGAAACAACCAAGTGGGTGACCACCTTACATGATGAACAGGTGCCAGAATTGTGGGACATCAACCTGTTCCTGGGTGAGCTGAGAGCCTGGTTCGAGGATGAGTCCCAAGCCCTGCAAGCTGAGAAAGACGTCCATGACCTGAAGCAGAGAGGAAAACCAGCTAAGGAGTACGTTCATGAGTTTCGAAATGTGGCTGGCAGGCTCAGACAGTGGCCAGAGCGCTTGCTAATCCGCCATTTCAGAGTGAGGCTAGATCGAGATTTGTTCCAGGTGTGCACCTTCCAAGGTGTTCCCGATCAGCTCCGTGAGTGGTACCACATGGGCATAACCTTGGGCATCGAGCTGGACTGCCACCCGAAGCTGACCACCTCAGAATTCAGACTGAGGCAGGTCCAAGAGAGACGACAAGTGGCCCGATGCCCCCCAGCTACAGCAACCACCGGTTCCTTTCGAGCATCAGCTGGGCCCCCGATCAAATGTTTCTGGTGTGGCCATTTGGGGCATCAGGCAGCTGAGTGTCCGGTGCCTTTTCCCCAAGCCAAGAGAGCACCTGCCACCACAGGCAAGCCAAAGGGAAAGTCTCTCTCAGTGTGAGATAAGTCCAATTGGGCCAGCCAAGAGCAAGCCACCAAGGTCGCTTCTCCATCCCCGGGGAAAGCGGAAACCCCGCCAGAGCAACTCCCAATGCCAGCACTGTATGACAGTGATGAATATGGAGAAGATGACCCAATGGTGAGTCAACCCATCCTGCCTTTTACCATTTCTATGAAAATCATAGTACCCAAAACAGGAGCCCAGATGGACTTAAACGTCTTAATCAATTCGGCTTGCATGTGGTGCATAATCAACCTTCCTACCATGCTAAAGCTAGGAATTCATGCTAAGCTACTGCCTCTGGCCCTGAGATTCAAACAGACAGATGGTTCACTCCTCAGGGGAGCTCCTGCTACACACCTAACCGAGCCCATGCATTTAGAAATGGGAGAGCACTGGGAAATCATTCGCTTTGTAGTGGTCCCAAAAATGACTGAGGCTGTCATTCTTGGACTAGCTTGACTCAATAAATGGCACCCCTTTATTTGGTGGGAGGATGGAGTGAAGACATTAAGGTTAGTAACGGGGCCCCTCCCTCCTACCACACACAGCGAAGGGCGGGAAGCTGTCGCTATTGAAAACCAAGGACAGTCCCTTGAACTATTAAGAGTGGCCATAGAACCTATTCCAGGGACCCAACTTATACCAAGTGAATACCAAGATTTAGCTGAAGCTTTCAGTGAAAAGGAATGTGACAACCTTCCCCCCCCCCACACACACACACACCAGGCGACTGACTGTGCAATTGAAATCCTACCAGGAGCCAAACTCCCTAAGCCAAAAATGTATTCAATGACATCCAAAGAGTTAAAAGAATTGAGGGGATACATTGACAAGAATTTAGCCAGAGGTTTCATCCAACCTGCAAAGTCACACATGGTTGCCCCTGTTCATGAAACTGGACTTAAGAGAGGCTTGTTACCGGGTGCGTATCAAAGAGGGGGATAAATGGAAAACCACTTTCAACAGCCCTCTGGGGAGTTTTCAGTTCAAAGTTATGCCTTTTGGCCTTCAAGGAACCCCTGCTATGTTCATGTAGTTAATCAATCAAGTGCTGCATAATCACCTGTATAAAGGGGTCCTAGTCTATCTTTATATATATATAAAAATTATTAAAACTTAGCTTTCGCCAGCATCTGCTGGCATTGTCAAAGTTCAAGCCAGGATTGAGGGAATACATTCTTATAGTCTCTGCTGAGCCAACTGTTTAGCTAACAAGCATGTTACTAGTCTATTCAACTCCCACCCTCCCGTAATCAATTGCCCTGTTCCTGTTTCTGTCAGGCTTGTTGACAGCTGTTCGAATTCTGGCACTCTGCTTCTCTCCACTTGTTGTAGAAAAATGAGACCGGAGCCAGCTCTTTGGAGAAGGAAAGGTTTATTGCGCAGGTTCAGAGAGCTTAAACAGAGTAAAGGGTCTGAACCCCGAAGGGTGGTCTTCATAGCATACTTATAGTCCATAATACGTATACATTTCCTGATCACACAACATTCCTTACATGGTTATGTTCTATACTTCCCTATTCTTACATATGGAAAGCTACCAGACAGCAGCCATAGATCATATGCTCTAGACAAAACAGAACATAGTCTTGATAAGTCCTGATACAGCAAAGCTAATTTAGACATTTCCCATGAGACAGGAAACCTCCTTCAGACCCAGCAATTTCTGCTAGACATGCTAGACATTGCTATTTTTCCACTTTCCCACTTTATTCCCCCCTTTTGAGACTTATCTCAATCAGTGAAGATGAGTCTCAACCAAATAGATCTTAGTCTTTGATTTCTGGATCGGCGGTATTCAGCCGATTATACTCCCATAAGGCCATGACCTGGGCAGTTGCCTTTTGTTCAGCTAGTACAGACATTCTTTTTGTCAATGTAATATTATTCATTAATGAAAATAGACACTGTATAAAGCAGCATCCACTAATAAGCATAGCTATAGAAATAATGATATATTGCATAATAGTACCAATAAAACCCATCGGGAGCCAAGACCACAAATTACTCCACCAACTACCTAAGGAGTCAATTTGTAAATCCGATGCCAAATTATGAAGAACCTTGACTTGTTGTTTTATAACTGGGGATTGATCTGTTAGGTTAAAACAACACATCCCCTCGAAAGACTCACATCCTAAATGTTGACGGAGGAAGAGATAGTCAATAGCTGCCCGATTTTGCAAAATAGCTTTACGAAGCTCAACTAATTCCTGATTAATGGCAGATAATGCCACAGAAGTGGCATTTATAGTTTTTGCTAAGTTACAAGCAACAGAATTCAAATTAATATGCGCTCTTATGGCTAGTGCAGGAACACCTACTAGTGAAACACCTAGTGCATTATACTCAGCCGCATTTAAAAGAGTATGAGATGAGTCACACTCTTCATCTAAAACTTCTGCTCTTTTATACCGTGTAGTATTTAGTACAATAAAAAGTTATTTATCTGGCAAAAAAGCAGTTAGTATGCTTAAGCAGCAATAAGCTTCACTTAGATTAGCAGGAATATAATTGAAAGTATCTTTTCCACATGTGAAAAACCAGCCCTGGGGCAACCATATGTTAGCAAAACTAAAGGACACAGATTGAAAGGATGTGCAATTTAATTTGTCATGACTTATTTTCACACAATGAGGCTGGGGTTTTGCTGAAGATTGTTCACACCCGTTAATATGAGCGCATTGTAAACCTTCTGGAACTGCCACAATGGGTGTGTGTAAGGCAAGAGCATCATATGGTAGATGTTTAGAAACATGTCCCCAGTTGTATAAAGTTTCATATCCTATACTATCCTTCATCACATAATGACGCAAATCAGTATAATTCTTTGCCACCGTAACTGGAACGCACACAGACATTAAACATGTGGACAACAGGTTTTCCATATCATATGCTTCGGAAAGGCAAAGGTTTGTGGTATTAGCTACCTTAGCCAATTATACCCAAAGATTGTACTGCATCCTTGACTCTAATGGATGGGGCACAACCCCTTTCTGGTGGGATCTCTTCACTCTTTTCTTTTGAGGCCGTATTCTTCACGGTCCCTTAAGAGTAGTCCCAAATTCCACTGGACTTACATATAATACACAAGTCCCCTTCCATCCCGTTTTAATTGTGAGACTAGGGTAACTTGTTCCCAACCCCAGAATAAGGGCAGTCCACAATCCAAAGTCACAGGAGGTGGGGGCTTCTTATAAGGAGCTTTCATACATATGCCTTTTCTTAAAATATATCCTACATATTGACAAGCGTCTGGGTTAGTGGGTCTCCTAGTGAGACAAGCTGCTTTCACTATCCTATCAAAAATGTGTGGATACAAACAAGGATGGGGAAGAATACCATTCCAACATTCTAGAGTAAAACCAAGAGGGGGATTACCATCACAATGACGATTTCCTATAGTATAGGACTGAATAATATGAGGAGCCTCTTCCGGTTTGCTCCATTGTCCTGTATTAAAAACACAAACATTATTACATGCTACTATAACACCATATAAAAGCAATAATGATAATACTTTCATCCTTTCTTCTCCCGTGCGTAGAAAGCCAGCTTCTGGAGTGGCTTAGCAGGGGTCTTCACTACTGTTCGTAGAGGGACCTATTGCCGGTAAGGTCCCAGCAGAGTAGCCGGTGACATTCACAGAAATCACCTCTACTACTACAACATCTGTTATACAAATAATCGAATAGTCATTAAACACGTTTAAAGGTAAGTTTTGTAGGAACCCCTGGATTCCTGGACACTTTCCACGAAGGGTTAGCTGCTGCTTTTACCCTTGTCCAGTGAATCCAAGATTTGGATTCTGCAATTTTCACAGCTAGAGGAGAGGCCATTATTACTTCATAAGGTCCTTTCCAACGTCCTTCTAGCTGCTCTTTCTTCCAATATTTAACCCATACTCTATCTCCATGCTTAAAGGGGTGACATCTTGTCACCAATTTAGGTGGCATTTGTTCAACAACATAATCCCTTAGTTTTTCTACTTGTTTATTAAGTTCCTGCACCATTTCAAGAGCCCATACTCCCCCTTGATGACCCAAGTCAGGCCATCTGGCCAGATTTCTTTTCAACAAAGTAGGAGGTCGCCCAAACATCAACTCATATGGGGATAGTTTACACTGTCGACGAGGTGCACATCTTATAGCATACAAAGCCAAAGGTAAAGCGTCAAGCCATTTCAGGTGACTTTCAGTACAAATCTTAGTAATTTTCTCTTTTAAAGTGCGATTCATTCTCTCCACATTAGCTGAGGATGAAAAGCACTATGAAATCTCCATTTAGATCCCACTGCCTTGGCAACCGCCTGATTGATTTGATGAATGAACTCCGGACCATTGTCAGATGAGATAAAAGAAGGACTTCCAAACCGGGGTATTAATTCCTTTAATAGCAATCTTGCTACCTCCCTAGCCTGTTTAGTTCTCGTGGGGAAAGCCTCAGGCCATCCAGTATACCTATCCACGAAGACCAATAAGGCTTTATACCAGCGGTTCTCAACCTGTGGGTCGCGACCCCATTTGGGGTCGAACGACCATTTCACGGGGGTCGCCAAACAACGCAGTCCACCATTTTCCCCCCTTTTCCTTAGCTGTGCTACTCCCTCTTATTCCATTGGCTTTTGAAAGCCAATAGAATAGACTCTCTTGAATAGAGTCTAATTCTATTGGCTTTCAAAAGCCAATAGGAATTGTCCAGGCTGTCTCCGCCCTGCTGAGCCTGCCAAAAGTCCCAGTCTGCAAACGGTGCTGCAAGTTGTGTGCAGCAAAGGCGAGCTCTCCGGAAGTTTCCACCCCTCCCTGCTGAGCAACTACTAAAAATGTAAGTAAAAGAGGGCCAGGGGTGGGAGGAGGGAGGCCGGCGGGCGCAGGGAGGGTTTTTGGTGCGCGTGGGGCCCAGTGGGTTTTTTACCTCCCTTGGCCTGGGCCAGCTGGTGGCCCAGCCCGTGGTCTCCCTGCGCTGTCACTGCCGCAGCCGCCCAGGAGCGCCTGGGCCTGCCTGCTGCCGCCCCAAACGGGCAGCAGCGAAGGTAAGGCTAGCGGGGCAGCGGCGGGCGCAGGGAAGGTTTTTGGCGTGCGTGGGGCCCGGCGGGTTTTTTACCTCCCTTGGGCTGGGCCAGCTGGTGGCCCAGCCCGTGGTCGCCCTGCGCCGTTGCTGCCGTGGCCGCCCAGGAGCGCCTGGGCCTGCCTGCCGCCACCCCGAACGGGCGGCGGCCTACGCCTCAGCTGACGCAGGGGTCAGAACCACGCATGCGCGGCGCAGGGGGTAGCACCATGCATGCGCGGCGCAGGGGGTAGCACCACGCATGCGCGGCGCTTGACAGGTAGGGGTCGCGGCCTTAAAAAGGTTGAGAACCGCTGCTTTATACAGTCCACATCTTGGCATATCTGTAAACTCAACCATAACAGAATCCATAGGAAAATAGGAGGTGGGTATTGCTCCAGGAGGCAAAAGGGGCCCTTGTTGAGGGTTGATTTTAGCACAGACCGTACATTGAGAGACGACCCGAGCTACAATGCCTGCTAAGCCGTTAATAAAATACTCTCTCCCTAAGGCTTCCTCTAACCCTGTCTTCCCCATATGCATGGTTTCGTGAGATGCCTGAACCAAAGTCCATGCAGAAGATTGCGGAACAAACACACGCTTATCAGGCAAAATGTACCACCCATCCTGCAAAGTTGCCCTAAGATCAACAACTGCTTTTGTACATTCCTGTTGGGAGTAAGATGGCTTAACAATAGGAGGCAAAACCCCCATATCCATAGCAATTTGTATAGCTAAGTCTGGGGTTGGTCCCTCCTTCTTTGCAACACTCCTTGCCTCCCAATCAGCTTTCCGATTTCCTTGTGCCACCTTATCAGTCCCTCGCTGATGTCCTTTACAATGCATAACTGAAACTCTTGCTGGTTTCTGGACTGCATCTATAAGTCGTTGTATCAAATGTCCATGCTGCACATACTTTCCCACGGAATCCCTAAACCCTCTTTCTTTATATACAGCACCATGAGCATGTAGTGTTAAAAAGGCATATTTACTATCTGTCCAAACATTCAAAGATTCCCCTTCTGCCCTCATACATATAACTAGATCCATCTGTGTACCAATTAAGATCAGCATGAAGAAGAGGGATATCAGATAAATCTGGTTGACTGGAGTATACACTTTCCAACACCTGTAAACAATCATGTTCCACTTCGACTTCTATTGGCAGCAGAGTAGCTGGATTCAGTCAGTTGGAGACCACTAGCTTTACTTGAGGGTTTTCAGTCATCATTGCCTGGTATTTAAAAAGCCTTTGACTGCTAATCCATAAATGCCCTTTATTATCCAAGATAGATTGCACTGCATGAGGAGTGTGAACATTTATGGGACATGAGAAGGTCAATTTATTACAGTCCTGTAAAAGAACTGCTATAGCAGCAAGAACCTTCAAACAATGGGGCCATCCCTGTGCCACACCATCCAATTGTTTGGACAAATATGCCACAGGTCGTTGCCACTGTCCCAGTTGTTGAGTCAACACCCCTAAGGCAATGTTCTTCTTGGTATCCACATATAGATTAAAAGGTTTTTCCAAATTAGGTAATGCCAAAGCTGGGACTGAGGTAAGAGCCTGTTTGACTTCCTTAAATGCCTTTCTCTGTTCCCCTGTCCAGTTAAAGGATTCACTATCACCCCCCTTTGTAGCAGAATAAAGAGGGGTGGCCAATAATGCATAATTTGGTATCCATATTCGACAAAAGCCAGCTAACCCCAAAAATCCCCTCAACTGTCTTCTATTTATTGGTTCAGCAATCTCTAACACTGCTTGCTTTCTTTCCCATCCTAGAGCCCTATGACCTCGCTCAATATCATACCCAAGGTATCTCACCCTCTGCTTTACTAACTGTGCTTTCCTTTTAGACACTCGATAACCACACTTTAAAAGTAAATGTAAGAGAGCCTCTGTATTTTCCCAACACGTCTCCTCTGTCCTACCTGTTACCAAAACATCATCCACATATTGCAAAATAGTGCCTCCTCTCTGTCGTGGCACAAAATATTGCAAATCTTTTCCCAATGCACTTCCAAAAAGGGTAGGTGAATTCTTAAATCCTTGGGGCAACCTCATCCAAGTGTATTGTGACTTTTGCCCTGTTCTTGGATTCTCCCATTCAAAAGCAAACAGTGGTTGGCTAACCTCATGTACAGGGATTGTAAAGAATGCATCTTTTAAATCCACTACTGAAAACCATTCTGCCGTAGATGGGATTAAACTCAACAATGTATATGGATTAGGCACCACTGGATGTATGGTCACCGTCACAGAGTTAATAATCCTCAAATCCTGAACTGGCCTATAGGACCCACCTGGCTTCTTTATAGGCAGTATGGGTGTATTCCAAGGTGACTGAATGGGCACTAAAATTCCTGCTTTCAAATACTTTTGAATACTCTCATAAATAGCTGCTATGGCTTCATTGGAACAGGATCTCTGACGGATGTGCACAGGAGTTGCTAAGGGTTTCACTTCTACAATCACAGGGGGATGATGTGCTGCAAAGCCGGGGAGGTTATCTTCTGCCCATAATCCTGGTACTCTGAATTCTCTCCATTTCTCCTCCAGAGACCTATCTACACTAGATCTAGAAACCGTAAGTCTCCACATAGTATCCGGTTGATGCTTTATCTGAATCCTTTGTTGACCTTCATCAAAAGAAATAGTTGCTCCCAACTTGCTAAGCAGATCCCTACCCAGCAAGGGTATTGGACATTCAGGAATGTACAAAAACTCATGCTGAATCTCTGATCCCTTAAACACACAAGTTACAGGCTTAAGGATTTGATGCCCCAAAATCTGTCCCGACACCCCTTGAACTTGTATTTGATGGGGTCCCGGTTTAGCAATTTGACTATTTACAACTGACCGCCCTGCTCCTGTATCCACCAAAAATGTCATCTGCTGGCCCCCTATATTCATGGTTACCAATGGCTCAGGGGGGGCCTCCTCCAAGCCTGGTCCCCATCAGTCTGTCCATCCTGTTCCAGCCAATCCAATTCCTTCTACCTCTCTCTCTATACCTCCTCTGCCTCCTCCTCTATTCCCTCCGAATCCTCTTCCTCTGAAGGGAACCCTGGACACCACCCCACTTCCTAATCCACCACGTCCTATTCTTCCTCGACCTCTCCAACCCCGTCCTCCCATCATTCATTTAGGACATTCTCTTTGCCAATGACCTTCCTCTCTACAATTGGCACACTGATTTGGCCCAAGTATTGTGCCTCCCTGCAATGCTACTGCCAGCAACTCCATCTTCTTATACATCCTTGCATCTTTTTCCTTCTTTTCAACTTTATCTCTATTAACAAACACTTTCCTTGCCACTTCCAATAATTCAGTTGTATTCTTTCCCAAGGCTCCCTCAAGCCTCTGCAGCTTTTTCCTAATATCATCATAACTCTGTGCTATAAACCTCTCATTTAACATTCGCACATTATTTGCATCCCTAGGATCTATTTGAGTGTAGAGCTCATATGCCTCAATCAACCTTTGCAAAAAACTCTCTGGACTTTCATCAGCTTCCTGCATCACTAAAGAAGGCTTAGACATATTTACCGGAGGTCTCCCAGCCTTACGAAGAGCTTCCACCACCAAGTTTTGATATTCCTTTAGTTTGGTCAGATTAGCAGGAACCTTAACATCCCACTCAGGATCTTTTTCTGGTGCTCTTGCCTCTAACTCAGGCTGTATATCCTGCACTGCCGGAAATCTCTCTTTCACACACTTCCTAAGAGCAGCCTTCCACTTCTCCTTTTCTTCTGGAGTTAACAAAGTATTCAATAACTGCTGCACATCCTGCCATGTGGGATTATGAGTTTGCATAATAGTTTGAACCAAATCTGCCATTTCTGCAGGTTTAATAGAAAGAGGACCATAATGCTGCTTCCAATTCAACAGGTCTGTTGTAGTGAATGGAACATATTGGAACATGGACTGAGTCTGTCTTGCTCCTTGCTGATCCATCACTGCCTGGTCTACCTGCCTCAAGGGTGCTATAAAATCACATTTAGCAGCCTCCGCCCTTGCTGCTGCAGATCTTGTTACCACTCCTGTAGCCACTACTACTCCAACTCCAGCCCCTATATCGTCCTCACTCTCTTCTGCAGGGAAATCTTCCTCCTCCAAACCTCCCTCTTCCTTGGGAGCCGATGCCCCCCCTCTCTGTTTCCGTCTCACCTCCGGCTGCCTATCCCCTGACTTTATGTCCCCGGATTGCATGTCCCCAGGCACAGCAGCTGCTGCTGCTTCTGCTGGCATCTGGGGCATGGGGGGAGAACGCGGTACATAAGGAGGGGGTCTAAGAACTACTTCCTCTACTTCCACTTTTATCTCCTTTTTAATATCAGATAGTTTAGTTTCTGAAATCTTCACATCCTTAAGTCTTTTAGATTCAACTCTTAACTTTTTATCGTTTGGTCTAACCACACATAAACGAATCATTTCGGCTTAGCATTGCAATAAGCCATCAGCCTGCTCAGCCACAGCATCCCCCTACTGATCTATATACTGGAACTGATTGGGATAATTCTCCTCATTCGCTGCTATCAGGGAAGTAAGATCATCAATGATTTGATGCTTAAAAGTTCCTCCCGGGGGCCACCCAACATCCATATAGGGCCATTGATGTTCACACAAATATCTCAGCCTGTCCCTTGTTACCTTGGGATAGGGCACCTTATATTGGGTATGATTAAAATACTCATCAAATCCTTTTAACATGCAATCTAGAGGTGTGCTGGGAATGCTACTACGCCCCCCCATCCTAACAACACTGCCACTGACCTACGGTGCCAGATGTTCCAACGGTCACCAATAGGGACTGCAGCGGCTTAACCACCCACACAGCCTAACACGGACTTCTTTAGGAACAATGTCCCAAGTCCAGGAGGGTGATCAGTCCCCCTCTTCTATCTTCAAATGAGATAGGTACTTTCCACTTTTAACACATACTCGCCTGTGGTGTCTTGTCCTGGCCAGGAACTGGTTCAGACCTCCTTTCCTTCCCCCAAGGGTTCTTGGACTGGCTCTCCGCACCTCGGCTCTGCTGAGGAGCCACAGCTGTCTCCCGGAGGAACACACCCCCATGGCGCCTGGAGAATAGTTCAGGAGTGGCTTTCCAGCAGTTCCGAGGGGGTCAAGCTGCCCTCAGCAAAACATCGCCTCGCTCCAGTGTCCCATCTGGTGGTGCCAGGAAACTGTTGTAGAAAAATGAGACCGGAGCCAGCTCTTTGGGGAAGGAAAGGTTTATTGCGTAGGTTCAGAGAGCTTAAACAGAGCAAAGGGTCTGAACCCCGAAGGGTGGTCTTCATAGCATACTTATAGTCCATAATATGTATACATTTCCTGATCACACAACATTCCTTACATGGTTATGTTCTATACTTCCCTATTCTTACATATGGAAAGCTACCAGACAGCAGCCATAGATCATATGCTCTAGACAAAACAGAACATAGTCTTGATAAGTCCTGATACAGCAAAGCTAATTTAGACATTTCCCGTGAGACAGGAAACCTCCTTCAGACCCAGCAATGTCTGCTAGACATGCTAGACATTGGTATTTTTCCACTTTCCCACTTTACACTTGCCCTGCCTGTGTGGAGTGTGCGTTTGGCCACGCGCAGTCATCTTGCTGCTTTTTTTTATAACAAGTTTTTATTGGTTTTCCAGTTTTACATTTAAGTATTTCGAAAGCAGCATGGTGATTGGGTAGTAGTCAATAGTACAATAACAAAATCTTTAGTACATATCTCAGGTTACATCATCAAAAGATTCCTTCTCTATTTCCCTTAACAATTACTATATCATATTTAAGCTAATAGATTTCTAATTATAACAAGCTCAGTTAAAACATTTATCCTTATATTTTTGCTTATACATATCCATATCCTGTATTTAAATTTTACTTAATTTTTAAGTTTTAATTAGAATATTCCAATTTAACCTTTAACATCCATAGTATTTAAATTCAGGGTAACCCAAATTTCCTTTATTTCACTCAATAAAAATTATAATATCTAAAATACACCTATTACTTACTTAAATATGTTCTTATTTTATTTCATAAACATTTTCTATTTCTCATCCTAGTACATCACTACTTACTAATAGAGTGTCCTTCATTGTCTCAAATCCATCGTCTGTGTTATCTGGGCTAAACAATGATTCGCGGCTATTCCCTAATAATTAATTTTCATTTCCCTTATAAATCTAAATCCTCAATATTAGGCCAATTAATCCCTTATTTTTTTATCATTTCCCAGCAATAGTTAAATCAAATAATCGTATTTTCCTTCATCTCAGAATCTCCCTTTAGTCCATTAGTTGAGACTTTAGGATCCTCTCTAATAAATCAAAAGACCCCATTTTTTAAATCAATCAATCAATCAATCAATCAATCAATCAATCAATCAATCTGTTTATTACAGCCGTAAGGCCAGACATAATCAAAATGTAAAACAACAGTAGCAATTTTACTTCCATATTTACAGGATATAAAACCACCAAACAATCCATATAATATAATCCAAAATTCTCAAATAAAACATCGTATTAATTTTTTTTCAGACCTTAATAATGGTGCGACGTATTGTGCAAATGGTGGCACAAAATTGGGCAACCTGAATTGATATTTTCAGATCCTTATCTGAAAGTAGCAACTTTAGATAAAATTCATATCCCCTGCCTGGAAATTTCTTCAATATCAGATATATAAGAATCTGTCTAGAGTCTTTATATAAAGAGCAATGAAGCAACATATAGCTTAGAGCAGGGCTTTTCAACCTTTTTACCAATTGTACCACTTTTAGGATATGGCAATATTCGAGTACCACCTAGCAAGGTGTCAAAAACTTGATGACCCAAAAAAAACCTGTTCAAAGTTGCAATTGCACTGCAATGACTTATGACCATTTTTCACACTTATGACCATTGCAGCATGCCCAGGGTCATGTGATTTATATTTGGATGCTTGGCAACTGATTCATATTTATAATGGTCACAGTGTTCCAGGGTCATGTGATCCCCTTCTGCAACCTTTTCACAAGCAAAGTCAATGGCAGAGCTGCTGGTGGCCAAGTGCTAAGGCGGGACTTCCTTTCCTCCCTCCCTTCCCTGCCTCCCTTTTTCTCATTCCCATCTCCTTCTGAAGGAAGAATTTGAAACCCCCCCATATTTTCCTTCTTCCATTATTATTATTATTATTATTTAAGACTTTTATACCGCCCCTCTCCCGCAGGACTCGGGGCGGTTTACAGCCAAATTTAAAAACGTAACAATAATAAATATTTAAAACAGAATTAAATAACTAGGCTGTACTAAAAACCAAATTAAAATCCCACACTAAAACCCTAACTACTTAATTTAAAATTACATTAAAAAACCCGAGGAGCTCTAGGCCAGGCCGGCTTGATTGAAGAGATAGGTCTTCAATTCTCTTCTGAAGGTGCGGAGATCATGACATGTCCGGAGTTCCGGAGGGAGCTCGTTCCACATCGTCGGAGCCCCCACAGAAAAGGCTCTCCCCCTGGGCGCCACCAGCCGACATTGCTTAGCCGATGGCACCCTGAGGAGGCCCTCCCTGTGGGAGCGAACTGGTCGGTGGGAGGTATTTACTGGCAGTAGGCGGTCCTGTAAATAACTGGGTCCTATGCCATGGAGCGCTTTAAAGGTGATAACCAACACCTTGAAGCGCACCCGGAAGACCACCGGCAACCAGTGCAGCTCGCACAGGATGGGGGCCGTTCGTGCCCGCCAGGGTGCCCCCACCACCACTCGCGTGGCCGCATTCTGCGCCAGTTGGAGCCTCCGTGTGCACTTCAAGGGGAGCCCCATGTAGAGAGCATTGCAATAGTCCAGTCTGGAAGTGACGAAGGCATGAGTGACCGTGCGTAGCGTGTCCCGATCCAGGAAGGGACGCAACTGGCGTACCAAACGAATCTGGTAAAACATCCTCCCGGCTACGGCCGTCAGATGGTCCTCAAGGGACAGCCGTGAATCCAGGAGGACTCCCAAGTTGCGAGCCCTTCCGGAGGGGGCCACTGACTCGCCCCCAATAGACAGCGATGGAGTCAGCTGACTATACCGGGACGACGGTAACCACAGCCACTCGGTCTTGGATGGGTTGAGCTTGAGACCGTTCTTCCCCATCCAGATCCGCACGGCCTCCAGGCACTGGGTCAGTACGTCAAGGGCTTCAATTGGGTGGTTCGGGGTGGAAATGTACAGCTGAGTATCATCAGCGTACTGATGGAATTTCACCCCAAAACCTCGGATGTTCTCACCCAGCTGCTTCTCATAAATGTTGAACAACAAGGGCGAGAGGACCGACCCCTGAGGCACCCCACAGTCAAGGGGTGGGGTCAAGGTCGACCTCTGACCCCCTGTCAACACAAACTGCGTCCGGCCAGAGAAGAAGGAGGAGAACCACCGAAAAACGGTGCCCCCTATGCCCAGCCCCTCCAACTGGCGCAGCATAATACCATGGTCGATGGTATCAAAAGCCGCTGAGAGGTCCAATAGCACCAGGACAGAGGAACAGCCCCTGTCCCGGGCCCGCCAGAGATCATCCACCAATGGATATATATTGATTAAACAAGGAAAGGCCTCCAGAGACAGAAAAGACAAGCTGCTGAGTGAAGTAGCTTAAAAAGGCACATTCCCCTTTAAGAATTAGCTACTGGCTAGAAAGGAAAGTAAGGAGCCCAGCCGGCACTTAAGGAAGAAAAAAAATGTAAGTACTGGCTGCCGGCTAAGGCAACCTCCCCAAATGGCTCCATTCATAAGTAAAGGAATGCTACAGGCATTCAGGAGGAAAATACTTCAAAATCCCTTGCAGCAAAACTTACAGCTAACAACAGCAGAGCAATAGAAGCTAACACCATCAGCCAAATAGAAATTGCCAAACACTCCTTAAGAATACAAAGCCCTCATTGCACAAATCACAGAACTTCAAAGTCACAAAAGCACATAAGAATCATTCCACTCTCCATCTCCTTCCCTCCTCCGTTCCTCACCTCCAGCCATTGCTGCCTTTTTTCATTCCTCTTGGAGGGCGACCCCTCCCCAGTGGCATTTCTTGCCTGTTTGCTGCTGCCAGCACAGGTGGCTGCCATAGCAGTTGTAGATTGGCTCACGGCCAGCCTGCTTGATCTCCTCTGCCCCCACCCTCCCCCTCCCCCTCCTTCTTCTTCCCCTTCAGTGCAGCTGACTCTGCCTCCTCCCAAGGTTGCTGCTTTTCTCTCTCTCTCTCCCTCTCCTGCCCAAACTGCCTCCTTTTATAGGCTCTCCTGTCTCCGCCTCCCTTCCTCCTTTCTCATGGGGGAGGGTGAGCCAGAAATGAGCCTGGGGCCTTTGTAGCTCCAGAGGACTCTCTCACTGTAAGTCCTTGCCTGTGCTGGCTCTTTCCCTCCTCCACTACACTTGGCTAGGCAGGGCTGCGTACCACCTGCCACTCATTAATGTACCACAAGTGGTACGCATACCACCGGTTGAAAAGCCCTGGCTTAGAGTTTCTATAGAGCCATCACCGCATGGACACAACCGAAGGTGCACAGGAATGCCCTTAAACCATCCAAAAAGGACTGCCGAGGGCATCCAGCCTGGCTAAGGTGAAAGCTTTACGAAATTTTGAAATTGTAATGGAAAATAGATAAGAAGCTGGAAAAAATCCTTCTGGAAGCAAGTGACAAATGTTGGAATGTGCCACCTTACTTAGGTTTGTTTGGAGATCTATATCCCAGATTCGTTGTTTCAAGGCAGTTCTAGCATTATCAAATCCTAATGAACACAGACTTTCCATAGAGAAGCCCAGCGATTTAATTTTATCTAGGGCTTTTTTCCCCACGATGATTTAAAATGATCTATAAATACTAATGGGGCTAAACCTACAGGCATCAAAATTAACTTTAGCCAAAAGGTAAGAAGAAGGAACCATGCTCTAGCTTCCAATGAAACTGTACCTATTTCTACCCGTAGGATGGCATTTTTGATACTGTTAGGTACCATCAGTATGGCTCTAATAAACTTATTTTGAATAATTTCAATAGCATTAAGCTTTGCAAGTGAACATATTTGCGAGCCATAAAGGAGCTGAGGGACTGCCTTAGCTTGAAAAACCTTACAAACTGCCGGGATAAAGTAAGCTCCTTTTGAATGATAAAATTTTATGATCGCTGATGAGTTGTGCTGTGCTACACTTGCCCGATAAAGAAAATGAGTATTCCAGGATAGGGAGGCATGAAACTGCACTCCAAGATATTTATAGGTACGCACCTGTTCAATTAAAGTCCCATCAATTTGCCATTTATGGATCTTATGATGGTAAGAGGCAAATACTAAAACTTTAGTTTTTTCATAATTTATTAAAAGTTTGTATTCTGTGCAAAATAAAGCTAGTGCCCTAAGTGCTTTTCTCATTCCCACCTGAGAAGTGGACAAAATGACTATATCATCGGCATACAATAGTGTTGGAATTGCACGATCAGCCAAGATAGGTGGATGATGGGCTGGATCAGCAAGCACTTGCATTATTGGATTTAGATACAGATTAAAAAGTAGTGGAGCTAATATGCAACTTTGCCTTACACCACTATAAGTTGGAACTGCTTTGGATAAATGTCCCCAGGGGGTACAACTAATTTTTAGGGAGGTATTTGAATAGAGCGACTGAATAACAACCAACAGCCTTTTATCAATCGTGGAATGTCTTAGACTATACCACAATCTCTCCCTTGGTATTAGATCAAAAGCTGACTTAAAATCAACAAATGTTTCATAAAGAGAACCATGAGACGGGGTAGAATATTTTTCAGCCAAATGATGCAGAATTAGACAATGATCCAGTGTTGAACGTTCCTCCCAAAATCCAGCCTGTTCTTTAACAATAATATTTTCATTTTGTACCCAATCCACTAACTTTGTATATAAAAATCTGACATAAAGTTTATTTATTGTATTTAATAAACTAATAGGCATATAGTTTACAGGGTCAAGTCTACTTCCTTTATTTTTGTATATCGGTACTACAATGGCCTGATTCCAGTCAGGTGGAAAATGTCCTATGTTATTAATATGAGTGAATAGGATGGCTAAAACTGGGGCCCACCAGTTTTTATTTTCCCTTATTAATTCTGGGGGGATAAAATCCCCTCCAGATGCTTTATCTGATTTCAGTTGGGCAATAAGATCTTTGACCTCAGCTATGGATACTGGAGGCCAATCCAGGAGGTCATTACAAGGGGGAATAACTTCTGAAATTACAGCAGGAACCCGCTTAAAGATGTTTTTAAAATGATCCTCCCATTTGTCAGCAGATATTTGTGAAATAGGACCAAAACGTCTATTTGTAAAAGACTGATTTATTAAATGCCAGAACAAAGTAGAATTTTTGAGCTTTGCTGCTGAAATTAGATTACTCCAGTTTTCTCTTATAGCCTGTTGTTTCTTTATCTTTAAGAGATCTTTATAATTTTTTTGTGGTCTTGAGTAATTTAGAGGCGTTCACAGAATTTTCCTGGCGAAAGGAAATTATTGCATTTAAGAGAGCTTTTTTTGCTTTAATGCAGTCACTATCTTATCAAGATTTAGATCTTTTATGCGCATACGCACAATAAGCTGTTGTAAATCTTATCAGGGGAGTTTGGAGATTAATGGTAATTGATTGATACAATGAAATTGCTTGTTCATATGAATCAGATGAGCAAATTTGAACGTGCATGTGAAGCAGGGGCTCTGAGGTCAACACTTCAGCCATAGTTTTAGCCAGTTCTTGAGACCATTTAATTTGTACTTGCCCCTTCATTGTAACATCGATGGGGCAATGTGCCACTTCTAATCATTCAAAATTTGTCTTAGCATTAAAAAGACAAATTAATGGAAAGTGGTCACTATCAAGGTGCGTTCCAATATAAAAGTAAACTATATGGTGTACAAAGTTCCGAGAGAACATAATATAATCCACTACACTGGCTCCCTTAGGACGCCAGAATGTGAACTCTCCGTTTAAATCACCCCTGACAGAGCCATTAAGTAGGACTAAATCTATACTGTCCACAAATTGAGCCAGACGAAATCCTACAATATTACATTTTTGATCTTTAGATTGTCTGGCTGCTATGTAGCCTACATCAATTTTAGAGGGCACTGGCCACTTAAAATAGGTTTGTAGGGAAGCATCAGCTTTGCCAATGCATGCATTAAAATCGCCAGCAATTATTATAATTGAGTCTGGATAATGACATAATAGCAAATTTACATAGGCATCAAACTGATCCCATAGTTTATTTATTTCCCTATGCCCACGAAATGGAGGAAAATAGGCATTAACCAATAATACAGTACAAAATTTAAATCTAAGTAGAAGGGCTAATGCCATATTTGAGCAAGACTCAAGCATAAATACTGAAACACTCGAGTTTAACAGATACCATAGAAATTAGGCCACCTGATGGTCTGCCCTTTTTTATACTAGGAATTGCATTCAAAGTAAAGGGAATATATCCAGGTAGTAATGGATCCTCCATAGTCCATGTTTCTTGGAACAAAAGGATATCAAAAGAAGAAATATAGTCCATAAATGAAACATCTGACATCTTGGCTTTCCAGCCTGCAACATTCCAGGAAAGGATAGAGATGCCCCCTTCTGCAGAATAGAGTCATTTGGAATCTGAAAATGCTACCGGTGAATTAAATATATTCACAAAGTCTTTCTTCTGGAATAAGGCCAAAGATGGAGTTTCGTCTTGTGTTGCCTGTTGTACCACATCTTGAGTAGTAATATCTACTGGGAGTTGAATGGGTATTGTTTTCAGGGGCAATAAATTCTCACCAACTGATGGTTGTGACTCTGCCAACTGTGTAGTCTTATCCTGATAACAGGGCAAAGAAGGCTGTAATTCTGTCAATGAAGTTGGTGATAGCAGTGAAACATAGGTAGCAAAATGTGGGTCACTGGCAAGCAAGGAACTCATCTTTTCAGGAGGGGTATCCATTGGCTCTATACAGTTCAGCCCCGATAATTTTCCCTCATCTAAGATGCAGTTTAAAGCTGCGTGCCTAGTATTATCTATCTGCTTATAAATTAGCAACTGTGGTTGAAAATCTTTTTTTTTAATTATTATTAATTTTTTTATAATTTTAACAGAGAAAAGAAACTAGTCATATCAAATCATAATATAAAAGTAAACAATCATCCATACACAAAATATAAATACATTTCAATACATCTAGTACTAATAACTCAACTGAAAATAATCATCCCAAACAATTAACATCACTGCTCGGCACCCCCACCACCACATCCCACCAACCCTATCCTTCCCCCTCACTTACCAACTGACTACCTACCTTCTCCCTCCTTCTCTTCTTTCTGCTTCCTTCTCTATCTCCATCCTCCTCTTCCCCCTTCTTATCAACTTACACTTACATCAACCTTCACTCCTCCTTCCTTTTTCCCCATCAGATGTGGAGCCCAGAGGACACCCGAGCAACCCCTTAATAACAGTAACAGTAATTATTTATTCTTCCTCCAACCCCAATTGCAGTTGAGAAAACATCATGTATAAGATTATCAAGCCTCCCTAACCCCCCCCCCCCCGACTTCCCAGAGTGAATACAAGGTATAACAGAAGAAAACCCCACTACATCAAACAAAATAATTATATAATCTTAACAAGAATTTTAGACTATATAAAAAAAGAAAGAATAATAATAATTATATTCTTATTCAATTCAATTTACCATAATATATCTTAATATATATCTTCATTTAAACATCCTCTCCTAAACCTTACTTGTAATATTTATCTTTAATTCAATCCATAATCTTAAATTAACCTTAATTCCTTTAAACAATCAGCTCATCTTGTTAAGAATAGTATTTATCATTTACATCTAAACCACCAATCTAAGTCAAATCTAATACATTTAATTTGTAATAATATATCTTAATATATCTTAATATATCATTTAAACATCCTATCTTACAACTTACTTATAATCTTAATCTTTTTCCATTAAACATCCTTTCTTACATCTTACTTGTAAAATTAGTCTTAAATTCACCCCATGATCTTAGATTAACCTTAATACCTTACATTTATTAAATTTCATCTCTTCAATCGACTTCTGGGCTTTCTCATCTGACAATCAATTTATTCCATTTCTAATTTACATTCCTAAAACTTTAACAAATCACATAATGCTTATCTATCCCTTCAATCAATCAATTCAATATCAAACCTAGATCATTTCAGAACAAATACATTCTTCATCAGTTTAGTTATGTCTTCCATTAATCATCTTCTCTTACATCTTACTCATAATCTTAGTCCTTAATTCAGTCCATAATATTAAATTACCCATAAACCCTTGCATACAATTTTAAATTTCATTTCAGTCAAACTCTAGGTTTTTTTTTTCAACCAAATAGACCTCCGTAACGAGGCCTCCCTCGTTAATAATAAATCTCTCTTCTTTACTTCTTCACCTCCATAAGTAATTCGCATCTTGAACTGAATCAATGTCTCTTTTTTGTCAAATAAATCCTCTTCTTGCTGCTTATCAAAAAGGAATAACCAACCCTTCCTTTCTTGAAACAAGTCTTCTTCCTCCAGTCCATAAATAAACTGTTTATCAAACAAAATCCATCCTTTATTCTCTTTATACTCAGTACTGTATTCTTCTTTTTCTTGCTCTCCTTTTGATTTAGATTGTATTATAAGATGTTCAGCAATCAATTGTAAATCAATTCCATTTGAAAAAAGGGATCTAATTGATTGTTCTTGTTTTACTTCTTGATTAAATTGTATTATATAATGTTCAGCAGCCAATTGAAGATCAGTTTCATTTGAAAAAAATACTCCTTTATTGACTTCAATAATATCTTCTCTCAGCTCTAAGTTACAAACTTCTGTCATAGCTTTAAAATCTTTTTTCTGTTCTGGCATCTTTTTATCCAGCTTGTTCTCCAGTTTATCCAGCTTATCATTTATTGAAGATAATGTAACCATTACTGGAGATAATGCAACAGTTAAAGCATTCTGTAAGTCTTTCATTGTAAGCATTTCCGAAGGAGACTGTATAAGCTCTTGAGATTCTAAAAAAAACCTTTGCCATTGCTGCCTTATATCTCATAGTCATAGTAGAAAGAAGAAAAAAAGAAAAAAAAGGAAAAAGTAGAAAAAAAGATTTTTAAAATTGCCAATTCCTCCCTTCTCAATTTCTTTTAAAATCCAATTTGCGTTATAATTTAGTAAATACATCAAGTCTAAATAGTCTCTCAAACATCACTTCAGAAAGAGAAGAGAAAATTCAGTTTCACTTTCCAGCAGATTCAATACTTTCGATTTCTTCACTTTCACTGAGTAAGTGAAAGCTTAAAGCAATCGCCATTTTGAAAGAATTATGTTGATTCAAGAAAGTTATAAGTAAAAAGGCATAAACAAAATAACAAAATACTTGCAATACTCAAAGAACTCTTGTATTCACTCCGTCTGTTTAAAAATCCTTATTGTTCTCTCTTCAAAGCAGAGGCGGTCGCGGCGTCTAATTCTGTCAGCCGACAGAAGCGTCTCTGAGCAGGAGCGTTTCAAGTGCCTGGGGAGCACACCTTCTCTGCCCCTGAAAACTTGTTCCAGGGGTCTTGGAAGGGCTCAACCCGGCTCTTGAAGCTCTACTCCCCTTCTTTGCCCGAAGAGGAGTTTTTTCGCCGCAACAAACAGCTGTTGAGCGCTGTTGTTGACGGCTATACTAACTCAGAGACCGGAGCCTCACGTTAGAGACTCCAGCGACGCCGGCGGAGCCACCGGAAGGTCTGTGGTTGAAAATCTTGATATATTGCTATCTCATTTGTTGCAGCCGATCCCAG
The DNA here is from genome assembly GCA_034064705.1 of Bothrops alternatus. NCBI lineage: Eukaryota > Metazoa > Chordata > Lepidosauria > Squamata > Viperidae > Bothrops > Bothrops alternatus. The sequence goes on along the minus strand of JARGCV010000004.1, from coordinate 6,377,726 downwards.
TTCAGCATCACTCAAAAATCTCATTGATGTCCAGTCAGTGCAGTTCCCTACAGTTAATTTGGAGATGGGTATTTGTTTCACTTCTGGAGCGACATAGAAGATTTCACTAATATTTTCTAGATGGTCTTGTAAATTTGAGTGGGAAGGCATCACATCATTATCTGTTAAAATTTGTTGAGTAACTTTTGTGGTAAATCCTGCTTCCTCAGTGATACATATTAGCTTTCTTTGCAGGTCTTGGAGTCTAGTCATTATGACCTCCTGCTCAATCTTAGGGAGAACTTTAAAAGTATTAATAAGGCTATCTTCTTCATCACAATGAGTAAATTCTAATTTTCTAACAAAGTTATTTTCACCACAGATCTTAGATTTGGTGCTTTCTAAGCAGATCAAGTTAGAACTTTCTTGCTCAGCTTTTTTTTTTTCTTGTAATAGGGGTACCACTTAACTTGTCCCTTGAAAAAAGGGGTGAAGGGAGCTGGTCCTCCTGGAAATCTAGTTCCCTTCTGATAATAAAAGGGTCCTGAGATAGAGGCACACTTAGAGATGTATTAACATGGCAAGTTTTTTGAATATTTATGTCTTGACTGTATAACATTTTCTTTTGAATGTCAATAGCCTGGAGTTTCATTGATTCCTCAGGGTCATTTTCGGTGACATGGTCATCACTATTAGTGGAAAAGTCCAAAAGCAGCGATAGTTTTCTTTTCTCTTTTCTCTTCATTGGTAAAGGAATAGCACTATAAGTCTTTTTATAGGGGTCAGCCGGGAGAGGAGGAGGTGTCGTACTTGATGTTTTAGTATCATTTAACAACCTTCTCAAGTTTGTAAGTTCGATGTTTATCATCTCCTCCTTTAAAGGGTATACAGCCCTATGGGTCTTTGTTTGCAGAGCAGGACTGTTGCTTTTAACGTCTGTAAGGGCATTTGTCACCTTCCCAGTGATGAGATCTAGGACTAATGCATCTTTAAAGACCCTAACTGTTCTTATTAAATGATTCTGCCAGAGTTTCCTTTTCATTTTTATAATTCTTGTAGGAAAATTTGGCTGCTTAAAGGTCAATAGGATTTTTTTAAAACCCCTTAGACTGGGCAAATAATAAAAATCTTCCAGATCAATCATTTTTCTTTGACAGTTTAACAGCTGTGATAGTGAGAGCACGATTGCTTTACGATTGCTCCACCTGTGAGCATTTTGGTGAATTTCTAAGAGGAGTTGCTTCTCTTGTAGCACAAGGCGGTAATTCGCTGTATCTAGTGCTCTCGAATTTCCCAATGACAACAAACTGGGAAGGGAGGAACAAGCCTCCAACAACCCAGTATCTAGAGAGGTTTTAACCCCTTGTCCGCTCTGCGTATCTCACAAACCCAGTGATTGTTGAAAATTGTCCACCTTTAGACTAAGATCATTTAACCTTTGCAGTATAAGAAATAGGGTTTCAGCAGACAGAAGGCATACCTCTTGAAGACAATTATATGAAGTGTTGGAAATTTGTTCTAAATATTTATCTTCATTACCTCTCTGTTTTGAATACTGGTTTAGGTTCAAATTTGAGAGGGTTGGAGATTCCTGTGCATTCACATTTTTAGTAGGCGAAATACTCAGTTTGTTGTAAACCTGCGGTGGGGAGGTAGGAAACAATTTTCTTCTGTTTCTTTGCCTCTTTTGGATTATAAGTTCCAGTGGCATTACTTGTGCTTAAATGAGGTCCTTTTTTGCCTTTAACCACAGGAATTGCTGCCTTTTTGATAGAAACAGCTGCTTTTACTGGAACGGCTGCTGTCTTAGGAGCCGGAATCTTGGAGTTGAGGAGAGCAGTGAAAAAAGCCACTTATGACCATCTGTGTTATCTGGGCTAAACAATGATTCGTGGCTATTCCCTAATAATTAATTTTCATTTCCCTTATAAATCTAAATCCTCAATATTAGGCCAATTAATCCCTTATTTTTTATCATTTCCCAGCAATAGTTAAATCAAATAATCGTATTTCCCTTCATCTCAGAATCTCCCTTTAGCCCATTAGTTGAGACTTTAGGATCCTCTCTAATAAATCAAAAGACCCCATTTTTTAAATCTAACTAGCTTTCTTTTTATGCCAACCAGGCTTCCATACCAATGCCTCTAGATCATCAGATAGATCTCCCTTCATTCTTGTGCATGTTACTTGAATCAAGGGAGACCATCTAGTTATAAAGCCCTACATGGCATCGGACCAGGTTACTTGCGGGACCGTCTGCTGCCGCATGAAACCCAGCGACCGGTTAGGGCCCACAGGGTCGGCCTTCTCCAGGTCCCGTCAGCCAGACAGTGTCGCCTGGCGGGGCCTAGGGGAAGAGCCTTCTCTGTTGCGGCCCCGGCCCTCTGGAATCAACTCCCCCCAGAGGTCCGTATTGCCCCCACCCTCTCCGCCTTTTGCAAACTGTTAAAGACACATCTTTGCCGGCAGGCCTGGGGCAGTTGACACCTTGCCCCAGCCAGTGTATGTTTGTTGTGAGTTTGTTTCGGATGATTGGTTTTAATTTAGGGGTTTTATAATGTATTTGATTTCTATATGCTACTGATTATGTTGTAAGCCGCCCTGAGTTTTCAGAATAGGGCGGCCTAGAAATCGAAACAAATAAATAAATAAATAAATATCAATTTTCCAGAGGAATTGGCCCATTTATGGTCATTAGGTTGTCGCCCTGGTAGCCCAGATCCCCATATTTGCTCAAACATATTTGTCTTCAATTCAATCTGGTCTTCTTCCTCAGGTTTCTTCTGGTCTAAGTAAAAAGTCATGTCCAATTTTATGGTTGTTGTTTGGTTGTCTAGGTTTTCAGTAGGTTGTAGTTGTTGATCTTTCCATTTTGGTATTTCTTTCTTCCGCTTTGGTTGTTTTTTTGGGTTGTAGATTCTTTAGTTGCAGTCAGGATTTTGGTTGTCTGGATTTTCAATAGATTGTAGTTGTTGTTCTTTAAAGTCCTCTGTCTTGGTATTAATTTATTCCGCTTCTGTTGTTTTTTGAATTGTAAATTCTTTGGTTGCAATCAGGGTTTTGCTTTGTAGATTTAAGCGGGCGCCTTTGTCTTTCAGTCTAGCTTTATTATCTCAGTAGCTTCAAGGATTTTTTCAAGTAGAAGTTTATAATTAAGTGAAGTTTGTTGCTGGTCCTCCTCCATTTCTCATGTGATTATAGATAGTCCTTTAGCGAAAGCTATTTATTAAATGAAAGTCAGTAAGTATTCACCTCCATAGTCCTAAAAAGCAATTTCACCGCCTAGCTGTTCTCTCAGCTTTTAATCTCTTTTAGATAGTACCAAGGACAGATCTGGGCTATGAGCAGGTCTTTTTGTCAAGAATATTCACTTGCTGTACCAGGTTTCGCCACAAGATGTCCTCAATAGGATTTAAAATCTTTCAAATCCCCTGCTAGGCTTTTATCCAGTTTAAGTTTTTTCCTCTTTTTTACAAGTAAACAGAGTAGCAAATCCCCGTGAAAGTAGGAACTTTTTGGGCCCCAAAATATCAAAAAGAAGCAAATCCAATTATTTAGTAGTTCTTTTCAAGGCTTTATGTCCCTTAGGTAGGCAAATGACGCCATTTTAGAGGGTGGGAGGAAAACATTCCCTTCCCTCTCTCCTCACAGGGGGAAGAAATTTCCAGAGGCTTTTTACAGGAAAAATACTTGGGGTAAAAAGAAGGTAGGATCTCACCCAATTCCTCCATGGTGCTTTCGAAGTGCTTGTTAGTAATTTTGGCCTCAGCTGGTAGTGGCTTGGTGATGAGCCATGTTAATGGCCGATCTTTTCCCCGTCAGTTCAAAGAGTTGCCCAGGATCAAACGGGAGGGCTGCCGCCCTTCCGCGATTGCTTGGGAGTCCTCTTCATGCTCGTCACCCCTCCAGGGTGACTTCTGACCCTTTTCAGGGTCCCCCGACGGGAAAAAACCCGATGGCAGAGGGAGCGATTGCCCTGCACATCCGCCAGCACCGTCATCGCAAACCAGAAGCCATCTCGCTGCTCTTTTGATGTTTCTACGGTATGTGTAATGCTGCCATTTCAGCTGTTCGTTCTTCCTTGTTGTCATCCTCGCTATCCCCATTAACCGACATATTGAGCTGTTGCCAGTTTATCAGATGCTGCGCTGGCAAGAAACCTGGAAGGATGAAACAACTACAGACCTGGCTCCGGCACGAACAGTTGAACGGAGGATCCTAACCCCTCCCCAATTAACACAGTGTTAGAGCAAATGATGACGAGGAGGCAGATCGCACCAAGGTGTAGCAGGAAAGGGCCCATGACTAATGGAGATAGCAAGGATGATAACAAGGAAGAACAAACAGCTGAAATGGCAGCATTACACATAGAAACGTCAAAAGAGCAGTGAGATGACTGCGCGCGGGCAAACACATGGTCCACATGGGCGGGGCGAGTGGAGAGAAGCAGAGTGCCAGAATTCAAACAGCTGTCAATGAGCCCAACGAAAACAGGAATGGGGCAATTGATTATGGGAGGGCAGGAGTTGAATAGACCCCTAACATGCTTGTTAGCTAAATGGTTGGCTCAGCAGAGACTATAAGAACGTATTCCCTCAATCCTGGCTTGAACTCTGACGATGCCAGCAGATGCTGGCGAAAGCTAAGTTTTAATAAATTTTTTAGTCTTGGTGAACTGTGTTTTTTTATTTTGAATATGCATATACATATACATATACATATACATATACATATACATATACATATACATATACATATACATATACATATACATATACATATACATATACATATACATATACATATACATATACATATACATATACATATACATATACATATACATATACATATACATATACATATACATATACATATACATATACATATACATATACATATACATATACATATACATATACATATACATATACATATACATATACTCCCTAATTATACCAAAAATGCGAATCCTGGGTAAATCCATATAATAGAAATAAAATAGTCCAAGCACCAGGATATTAAAACAAAAACTGTTTAATACAAAAGCTAAAGCTAAACTTTTGTCAGCCAACACTGCCGACATCATCAGAGCACAATACAAGATTACTGGGAGTCCTTTTTATATTGCCGGATGGCTCTGCGCCTGGCTTCTCGATTTAGTCATCGGTCCGTCCGTTTTCTCTACTTGGTTTGTTCTTAAAGGGCACGCATCTCTTGCTGTGTTGGTATCTTCCGAGGTTCCTATTTTCTTTTTCCTGGGCTCAATCACTTTCTTTCTGCTAGCATAATCCGGTTGCTTTCACCATGAGGGCAAGTTGCCAGACAACCACGACCCTCCAACGCAAAATGGAAACATTACGGACGTTGGAAGACCGCAATTACAACAAGGGGTTAGTCCACAATTTATCCTCTAAAACATTGACCCAAGAACAGTTCACCTTGCTCGAACGGGATACGGGACACAATTTGGCGGATGCACGACCATTAGATTTCATGGCGGCATTGGAACCCGCCATACAACGGATTGGGGTGGGGGATGAGATCAAAAACTCCATCAGACAAAGGGTCACGGGGCTACTAATGGGTCACAAATGATGCCAAACACTATCCAGAGAGGAGAAGGAGGCTTCAGAGCAACTTAGAAAAAACCACACCATCGTTATTCTACCAGTGGATAAGTGCAGGGCAACGGTGGTTATGGATAGAACACAATACACTGATAAAGCCCTGGCATTACTTAGTGACACAACAGCATACAAAGTCATCACTGGAGACCCCATGACCATGCTCAAAAATAGCATAAACAAACTTTTAAATAATTTTAAACGTGGAAAAATGGATGAAAACACCTTGAGGAAAATATGCCTGGGGGACTCAGCTATGGCTAGGTTCTATGCCCTACCAAAGGTTCACAAAGAGGGGGCTCCCCTACATCCAATTGTCTCATTCAAAGGCACACCAACCTTGGAGCTAGCTAAGTGGCTGAGTGGCCGTATCAGCCATGTGGTAGATAACAACCAAACCACAGTAAGATCGGCTGGGGAATTTTTAGAGAAAGTCAAGTTCTTAAAGGTGGAGCGAGATGAAGTGATGGTGTCATTTGACGTCACCTCACTCTTCACCTCCATCCTGCAAGACTTGGCAGTTACGACATTAAGAGACTGCCTTAACGAAATGGGACAAGGGCAACACCAGGATTCCCTCCACACCAAGGATCTAGTGAAGCTAAGTATAGTAGACCACACAGATCCCATGAAGACTTGCAAAAAGCCGATAGGATGACAACGCAAAATGTGCGTATCCCTCTCCCATATATCAATAGTTTGTCAGAGGCAACAGCCAGATTACTGGCCCCATTTAATATAGAAGTGGCCCATAAACAAGACCAAACTTTACGGACCAAGATCATGCACCCAAAAGACCGACTCCCCAACGAGGAAAAATCTTCGATAATATACAAGATCAAGTGCAAGGACTGTTCCTGCAATTACGTTGGGGAGACTACTAAAAGGTTAAAAGCTAGGGTGCATGAGCATGCACTGGCAGTTAAAAGACAGGAACAATATTCACAGATTTGGACCCATATGACCAACTATGGGCATGAATTTGAACCTATATACAGGGATACCACTAAGGGAGGCCGCCTACTCAAGGAAGCCTGGCTTTCTGACGGCGATTCTATCAATTGCCATATAGAATTTTACCTGGTATACCAAACACTTAAGATATGGGAAAAACAATACCATAGCTCACAACGAAGGCAATTTGCACACCCACACAAGATCAGAGGGAAGGGGGGGATGGAGGAGGTAGCCTATTTGTGTGATAACAAACTCACAACATATCCTACAAGGGGAACAGAAAAGAGACAAAAAACACCCCCCATAGAAACCCCAAATACTCACTCCCAAATCCACCCCACAACAAGGAGAAATAATGACGGGTGCAATGACACGGATGGCTGGATGACAACCCATGGGGCACCCGCACCATGACCCCCGCTAACAAGAGAGGGGGGGACAAGGAACACGTCTGGCCAGGGAATGAGACGGACATAGGAGGCTGGGTCTCCAGCCTCTTAGTCCGGTTTCGCTTCGCCTAGCGTCTCTTAAAGGGACGGAAAGTTGCCCTAAAGGGGCAACGAAGAAAGAGGGATATTTCAGGAGCTTGGATTTGGTGGCGATCAATCTGGGCGTACTGAATGCCCCCTCTAAAGGGGCGGAAGAAAGGCTGCCAGGAGAGCCGAGGCAGCCCAAGTTGTCTGCAGCCGGAAGGGAAGCTATGAAAAACAGCTGATCTCCAACAACATGTTATGTCTGGGTGAGCTGAAGTCTTTTCCTTCTCCTTGTGTTTGAAAATGTTGAGACCCTGAAAGGGAGAACTTGAAAGAGTAAAGACCCCCAGAGAGACTTTTGGAGCAGCAATTTAACATTAAGGGGAAATGTAAATGTATCAAATTACCCAAATACTGGAGTGTGGAGAGCTGATAAATAAGTCAACGAGGACACCTACTGGCGAAAAATAAGAATTAAAAACAAAGTGACCTTGAAAAGCTTGAGAACAAATGGTCTGAGATAACAAGTGAAAGACTGTTTATAGCTATACTTGTTGACATTGGCTAAAAACTAAATAGACATTATCAAGGGAAAAGGAAAGAAAAAGAGAACATTTGACATCCAAGAAGAGACTGGAGGAGGTAGGTTTGCCTCACAACAGCTGATTCTTGATTATGCTTTGGATATAAGTTTAAGACTGTGAGCCACAAAATGAGTACATCTAATACTTCCAAACTTGCAAAGAAAACTTCTTCAGGACCCTCTGTCGAACAAGCCAGTCCAACAACTCAGAGTTCTGTCGGCACATTGCTACAGCATGACAAAGCAAGCACGGCTCAAGATGAAACACAGGCCTCTTTAAAATTAATTCAACAAATTTTGCAGAGGAACCATGAAGAAACACAAAGTAAACTGGAGAAAGTAAGTGAAGAAATTCTGGCTATAAAGGCACAATTTGAAGCTCAAAATCAAAAGATCATAAAAAATGAACAGAAAATCCAGGAAGTGGAAAATAAAACTGAAGACATTGACAAAAAGGTGGAAATGTTATTGCAAAAGAATGAAGGACTGGAACAAACAAATCAAGAGCTAGAATGGGCTATGGCAATGGTAGAAATGAGAGAAACGGAACAAAATATTCCTGAAGATAGTGAAGAAAATATAGAAATGGCGATTATTGAGCTGTTGGCAGAACTTTTGAACGCAGACCAAGCAGACATTCAGAATGAGACTGATCAAATATTCCGTATGAATTCAAGCTATGCAAGAAAAAACAAATTAACAAGAGAAGTGCATGTGAGGTTCATGAAGAAATCAACAAGAGATGAAGTACTGAGAAAAGTGAGAGAGGAACCCTTACAATATAAAAATAAAGAAATTGTGGTCCTAAAACAGATACCTAAGAGAGTAAGGGATACCAGGAGACACTATCATTTTCTAACTACAAAATTGATTGCCAAAGGCATAAATTTCAGATGGCTAATGCCAGAAGGCATTTTAATAAACTGGAACAATACAAGATATCGACTGGACACAATTTGGAAAGCAGAGGCCTTTGAAGTAAGAAATAGAGTAACTTTGGATGAAGGATTGTATCAACAACAAGAGGATAAGAAGATGGGAGAGATGGCCCAAGGGGCAATGGCACAAGCAGAATGACAGAAGGAGAAAAGTGAACAAACAGGTGAAGGAGAAGGAACTGCCAGAGAACAAAGGACTACAAGATCGACTAGACCAAAATACAAGTAATGAAAGAGGAAATGGAGATTTTTTTCGGTAAACGTAAATGGACTAAATTCCCCAATAAAAAGAAATAAAATTTTTAGGAAACTTCAGAAATTAAATATAGATATAATCTGTTTACAAGAGACACACATAAAAAAACAACATTATAAATTGTTGGAATACCCGAAAATGGGGAAGCTTCATTATACATCAGCACAACAAAAGAAAAGAGGGGTGGCAGTATACGTTAAAGAGACAATAGACTCTATATTAATATATTCAGATGAAGAAGGAAGAATTGCAATGGTTGAAATATATTTACATCAAAAACAAATACTGTTAGTGGCAATTTATGCCCCAAATGACAATCAAGAACAATTTTATCAAAGATTACACAGGAAATTAATAGAAATGGAATACCAAAATATTTGTTTAATAGGAGACTTTAATGCGATAGTAGATGGAACAATGGATTACAAAAGTAGCAAAACAGGAAAACCCGTAAGAAGAAGACTACCCAAGACATTCTTTGATATGGCAGAAGAAATTGGAATACAAGATGTCTGGAGAGAAACCAACCCTCAAAATCAACAATATACCTTTTACTCAAATAGCCATAAATCGTGGTCAAGAATTGACATGATTTGGATGACTTCTGAATTAAAGATGGACATACAGGAAATTGAGATAGAAATAGGCACATGGGCAGATCATAACCCTTTAAAAGCGACATGGAAAGGAATACAAAAAAAACCAAGATGGATTTTAAATCAATCTATACTAAAAGACAAAGAATTCATAGAGTTGGTGAAAAGAGAAATGGAATTCTTCTTTAAAGAAAATAAAGAAGATACATCACTACAAAACGTATGGGATAAAGCTAAAGCATATTTTAGAGGTATAGCTATAACGTATATGGTAAAGAATAATAAAAAGAGAAGACAGCAATATTTATTATTAAAAGAAAAATTTAGAAAGTTAGAGACAGAATTACAACAAAATCCACAGAAAAAGACTTTGAAAAGAGAAATGGAAATAATAAAACATAAGCTGAATTTGTTGGACTCAGAAAAATTGGCGGAACAAATTAAGAGAGCAAAACAAAATTTCTTCAAAAATGCTAATAAGCCAGGAAGATGGCTAGCTTATAGGCTTAAAAAACAGAAAGAGAAGAAAATAATACATAATTTAGTAGATGGGAAAGTTTGTTTACAATTTAAAAAGGAAGAAATAAAAAAGATAATTAAGAAATATTATAAAGAATTGTATGGTAAAGAGGAGGCTGCAAGAGAGAGAATTGCTCAATATGTAGAAGAAAGTAAATTGCCAAAAATTCCAGAGACATTCAAAACTATGTTAGAAGAAAGAATAACAATGATGGAGATATTAGAGGCTATAAAATGACAAAAGAATGGGAAAACACCAGGCCCAGATGGGCTACCGGCAGAACGTTATAAAAATCTACAAGATACAGTAAGCGAACCACTGAAAGATGTTTCTAATGGACCAAACTTCCAAATACATGGATAGAAGCAAATATTACCTTGATACCAAAAGAAGATTCAGACTTGACATATATTAAGAACTATAGACCGATTTCATTACTCAATGTGGACTACAAAATTTTTACTTCAATAATGGCAGAGAGATTGAAAAAATACTTCATTGAATTTATACATCCAGATCAAAACGGCTTTTTACCGAAGAGACAAAGTAAAAACAATTTAAGGGTGATAATGGACGTATTAGAATATTATGAATTACACCCAGGGAAACAATTAGCATTAGTGTTTTTAGATGCCCCAAAAGCGTTTGATAATGTTTTCTAGCAATTTATGGTTCAGCAATTACAAATAATGAATTTTGGAAAGAATTTTACAAATATGATAAAAACAATATATAGCAACCAGACAGCAAAAGTGATAGTAAATGGAGATTATACTGAGAACTTTGAGATAAGAAAAGGCACAAGACAAGGGTGTCCACTATCTCCTTTATTATTTATCTTTACTTTGGAAGTATTAAATAGAAGGATAAGGCAAGACACAAAAATTAAAGGATTGAAAATAAAAGATGAAACATATAAGTTACAAGCATTTGCTGATGATTTAGTGTTTATCTTGGAAGAACCTTTAGAGATGATTCCTAAACTATGGGGAAAGATAGAACAATATGGAGAAATGGCAGGACTAAAAATAAATAAAGAAAAAAATAAAGTAATAGTAAAGAACCTCACAGATAAACAAAAAAGGCAAATACTAGAGAAAACAGAGGTTCAAATAGTGAAAAATGTTAAATATTTAGGTATTCATCTTTCGGCTAAGTGTTCGTCAATAAAAGAAGACAATTATACAAAATTATTAAAGCAAATAAAGCTAGACTTGGAAAGATGGAAAAATCTGCAGCTGTCAATATTAGGAAGAATTGCTACAGTAAAAATGAATGTGTTGCCGAAGATTTTATTTCTATTTCAAACGATTCCGATAAAACTTGAGAGAAAATTCTTTCAAGATTTAAATTCATTGGTTTTAAACTTTATTTGGCGGGGGGGGGAAGCTAGAATTAAGATGAAAACATTACAAGATGCTAAGGAAAATGGAGGTTTTGGGTTGCTGGAATGGACGTTGTATTACCAAGCATCTTTGTTAACATGGGTGAAAGAGTGGATAACACTTAGAAATAAAAGGCTACTGTATTTAGAGGGACATGATTTACAATTGGGGTGGCACGCTTTCTTATGGTATGGGAAAAACAGAGTCCATAAGTACTTTCAAAATAATTTTATAAGAAATGCCTTGTCAACAGTATGGGAAAAAATTAAAGCTAAAATATATTTTAAAATTCCAGGGTGGTTATCAACGATGGAGGCATTTATACATCTGAACTTGGTAGACTTTGAAAAAATATGGACATATAAAGATATTCTAGATATTGATGGGAAATTAAAATCTAAACAAGAATTGGAAAATCAGGGAATTAACTTGTCCTGGTGGGCACATTTACAGACACAAAGTAGATATGAAAAAGATGTAAAAATGTATGGATTTTATAAGGATCAAAACTGTGTTTGATAAGATTTTGTTAACCTCAGATGAGAAATTAATCAAGAAAATGTATAACTTTTTGTTAATTTTAGATATGGAAAGTGAACAAGTCAAAGAAACAATGACAAGATGGGCAAATTTTTTTGGCTATAATATAGAATTAGAAAAATGGCAAATGTTATGGGAGAGAAACTACAAATTAACAATGTCAACCTCATACAAAGAAAATCTGTATAAAATGTTTTATAGATGGCACTTGCCGCCAGCAAGATTAGCAAAAATGTTTAGAAATATGTCAGATAGATGTTGGAAATGTAAACATAACATAGGCACATATTATCACATTTGGTGGACATGTGGTAAGGCAAAGTCCTATTGGAGAAAGATACATATGTGGTTAGAAAAAATATTGGGTGAACAAGTGGATTTTAAACCTGAACTTTTTTTACTAGGTATTATGCCTGAAAAGACTAATAAGCAGAAATTATATTTAATCTTACACATTACTACAGCAGCGAGAATAATTTTTGCACAATACTGGAAGAATGAAGGACTGCCATCAGAAGAAGAAATAATCAGGAAAATATTGAAATGTGCAGAGATGGACAGATTAACTATGAGGTTGAAAAATAAAGAAGATACAGACTACTATCAAAATTTGGAACCTATTTTATTCTTGGCTACAGGAAAGAATGAAGGATTAGGAATTGAACATGTATTAGCATAGCAAACTCCAGACAACTTGTTGATTGAAAAAATTAACATATGTTGATGGGGGAAAAATCAATAAAATCTTTACTCAAAAAAAAGAGGGGGGACGAGACACTCCACTGACGACTACAAAAAAGAGATCCATGAGCAAACGATGGAAAGCCATGCCACGGGACCCTGCACGCGTGCAAGAAGGGCAAAAGAACTAGCAAACGATGAAGGGGGACTGAAAAACCCAATGCCCCCAAGCACACATGCGCACAACCCCATCAAGGAAGATCAGATGGATCACGGAATAGAACCAAAAAAGGGGATAAATGTAAGCGAGCGAAAGCAATCAGCGTATGCTAGCAGAAAGAAAGTGATTGAGCCCAGGAAAAAGAAAATAGGAACCTCGGAAGATACCAACACAGCAAGAGACGCATGCCCTTTAAGAACAAACCAAGTAGACTAAGTTGATTTTGAACTTGATTACTGCAGCAAGATTACTGGTGGGACAATATTGGAAGACGTCTGAATTACCATCTATTGAAGAATGGACATTAAAAGTTATAAATATGGCAGAAATGGCCAAGATATCCGCATATCTGAAGGATCATTCAAATGAAAAATTTATGATGGATTGGAAAAAATGGATAGATTATATACAAGGGAAATATCAATTGAAGAAATTATATTTAGCATATAGTTAAACATTTATATGTTGGATTTATATAATAAGTAGTTTAGTGGGTTTTCTTGTGTTTTTACCCTGTATTCACTCTGGGAAGTCGGGGAGGGGGGGTGGGAGGGTATTCATAATTTATATATTATGTTTTCTCAACTGTAATCGGGGTCGGCGATATGTACGAATATGTAAGAATATATATTAAGGGGTTGCTCGGGTGACCTCCGGGCACCACATCTGGTGGGTAGGGGTGAAAGAGGAGTGAAGGTAGAGGTAAGCAGGAAGTTGGTATGAATAGGTAAGAGTGGGGGTAGAGATGGTGGGTGGAGAAGTAGAGGAGGAGTGAGAGGAAAGTAGGTAGATGGTAAGAGGAAGGAGGGGTGGTTAGGGATAGGGGGATGTGGTGGTGGGGGTGCCGAGCAGTTATATTAATTGTTTGGAAAATGTAGTATATGTTAGTTTTCGGTTGAGTTATTATTATGTGTCTTTTTTGTAAAAATTTAAAAAACTAATAAAAAATTAATTTAAAAAAAAAAGAACAAACCAAGTAGAGAACACGGACGGACCGATGACTAGATCGAGAAGCCGGGAGCAAAGCCGTCTGGCAATATAAAAAGGACTCCCAGTAATCTTGTATTGTGCTCTGATGATGTTGGCAGTGTTGGCCGATGAAAGCTTAGCTTTAGCTTTTGTATTAAACAGTTTTTGTTTTAATATTATCCTGGTGCTCGGACTATTTTATTTCTATTATATATATATACATATATACTGTCATGGTTCTGAAGGAAGAAACTCTTCAAAGAACTTTGAGGCATTGTTTACCTTAAAGAATCTTTAATGAGAAAGACATAGCTTCGGCACGTACATAGGTGAAGCCAAAATCTGAATTGTCCTCCCCTAACACATAGTATCTAAGCATAATTCACTCCTCCACCTAACAGTCATTAATCACATTCTCCAATTAGTTTGAAGTGTGAACTTTCTCTCCAGTTGCATAACCCGCCATTTCTTATCTCCTCTTATTACATACAACCTTGAAGAATACTCTACTGAGATATTGTTATGGCTAACTAATCCCCCTGCACATTCTTCCCCCCTCCCCTCCAGCACCATCTAATTCTAACTCTAAAAGTAATACACAGGTTAAATAGAAAATGTCTGCATCTTCGTATATTGTCACAGCAAGAACATCCGATGTTAGCAGCATTGACATATATATTATTAATTTTTATAAAATAACATTCTTTAGTATTTAGCAAACAGCATGTTGTCTGGATTCATGTGTTTAAAAAACGATCAGTAATAATTAGTTTCTATATTTTCATAATCAATATGTTAGTTTATGTTGCTTACATCTTCACTTCACCCAATAGTCTTCTATTTACTAATACATATTTAATGTTACATAGTACATATCACATTCCTTTCTCACTAACTTGTTTTTCTAGCCATTGATAAAAATTGTCCCATGTTCTAAAGTATACTGAATCTTCTTTCTTTTTTGTCTTCAATGTCAATCTGTCCATTTCTGCACAATCTAAGATTTTCTTAATTAATTCTTCCTCTGTTGGTAGGTTTTCATTTTTCCAATATTGAGCAAATACTATTCTTGCTGCAGTTAATATATGTAAAATTAAGTATATACATTCTTTCTCATAGTTTCCTACTATTATGCCTAACAAAAACAATTCTGGCTTAAAGTCTATATGTTTTTTAATCATTTTCTCTAACCATATGTGTATTCTTGACCAAAATCTTTTAGCTTTAGGGCATGTCCACCAAATATGATAGTAAGTACCTGGTTTTTGTTTACATTTCCAGCACTTATTAAACATATTTTTAAACATTTTTGCTAATCTCACCAGTGTTAAATGCCATCTATAAAACATTTTGTATAGGTTTTCTTTATATGTTGCTGCTTTTGTTATTTTAGAGTTTCTTTCCCATAAGATTTGCCACTTTTCTAATTCTATATTATATCCAAAGTTCTTTGCCCATATTATCATTGTTTCTTTTACTTGTTCCTCTTCCATCTTTAAGATTAGCAAATATTTGTAAAGTTTTTAAATCAGTTTTTCATCTGTTTTCAGCAATATCTGGTCAAATTCTGTCTGTTCTTTGTAAAATCCCATTGTTTTAACATCTTTTTCATATCTCGTTTGAATTTGCAAATATGGCAACCATGATAAATCAATACCCTCTGTATCATAAAGTGTCTCATAAAAATCTTTGATTTTTTAAATTGTATTATGAAACTGTAATTCACCTTTTGAATCTTGTAACTTGTTTATCAGTTTTTTCTCTTCTTTTTTCAATTTATGTGCTAACCATCTCCCTGGTTTGTTAGCATTTTCAAAAAAGTTCTGTTTAGCCCTTTTAATTTGTTGAGCCATTGTTTCTGCCTCTACAAGGTTTAATTTATGTTTTATTATTTCCATTTGCTTTTTAAGTGTTTTCTTTTGTGGGTCTATTTCAGTGGTGGGATTCAAATACCTGAACAACTGGTTCTCTGCATGGATGCAGGCCTAGGCGTCCAAGGCCCAGAATGGACTTCCGGAAGTGGCATCCATGCACTTCCAGTGGGCCGTTCTAGGCCTGGGAGGCCTCCTCCAGGCCTCCAACGCCTAGAAAGGACTTCCAGAAGTGGCACTCATGCACTTCCGGTGAGCCATTCTAGGCCTGGGAGCCCTCCTCCCGCCGGTTCTCCGAACTCAAAAAAATTTAGCTACCGTCTGAATCCCACCACTGGTCTATTTGTAATTCTAATTCTAATTTCCTAAATTCATCCTTCAGCTTTAACTGTTGTTTTCTTTCTTTGTTCTTTTTACCAGTATAAGTTATAGCCAACCCTCTAAAATATGCTTTAGCTGTATCCCACACATTTTGAAGTGATGTCTCTTCTTTCTTATTTATTTTGAAAAAAAGTCCATTTCCTTTGTCGTTAGTTGTATACATTCTTTTTCTTTCAATATAGATTTGTTCAGGGACCATCTTAATTTTTTCTTGGTTCCTCTCCAAGTCATCTTTATTGGATTATGATCTGCCCAGATATTAGTTTCTATCTCTATTTCTTGTATCATAGTGCTACGTTCAGAGGATATCCATATCATATCAATTCTAGACCATGATTTGTGTCTATTTGAATAAAATGTATATTGCAATTGTTTTGGATTTTTTTCTCTCCGTATGTCTTGAATGCAAATTTCTTCTGCTATTTTAGAACAGGCTTTAGGTAATATATTTCTTCCTTTCTTCCCTATTTTAGTGCTTTTATAGTCCAAAGTTCCATCAGCTATTGCATTAAAGTCTCCCATTATACAAAAAAATTGATATTCCAATTCTAATATTTTTTATGTAATTTTTGATAAAATTGTTCTTGTTTATCGTTTGGTGCATATATTGCTACCATCAGTATCTGTTTTTGTTCCATCATTATTTCCACCATTAATATTCTTCCCTCTTCATCCGCATAAATTTGTTTAGGGTTCATTGTTTCTTTAATATATAAAGCTATTCCTCTTTTCTTTTGTTGTGCTAATGCAAAATGGATTTTACCAATTTTTGGTTGCTCTAACAATTTATGGTGTTGTCTCTTAATATGTGTTTCTTGGAGACAAATTATATCTATTTTTAATTTTTGTAGTCGTGTAAAAAAATTTCCTTTTTGAGTGGGAGTTCAGTCTGTTTATATTCATTGAAAGAATCCCAGTTTCCTTCTTCATCTCTTTCAATTATATCTAGGTCTTAATCTTCTAGTCGATCTTATCTATCTCTGTTCTCTTGGTCTTGCCCCTTCTTCTGTATATGTATTTTTAGTTTCTTCTTCTTCTCTTGGTTTGGCTGCTCCTTCTGTTACTGTCTCTTCCTGTCTCTTTATTTCTCTCATTGTACCAGATTCAAAATCACCCCCTTCCATGAATGCTTTTTGGTTGTCATAGAATTCCATTGCTTTAAGTGGCGTGTCCAGTCTATGTCTTTTCATATCCCAATAAACTAAAATCCCTTCTGGGATCAGCCATCTAAAGTTGACTCCTTTCTCAATTAATTTAAGAATTGATATTCTCTTCAGGACTCTCTTATTCTCCTAGGAATCTGTTTGTTTGAGGACTACAATTTATTTTCCTTTGTATTTCAAAGGGTTATCTCTCACTCTTCCCAGGATGTCATCTCTTATACATCTTTTAAGAAATCGAACATGTACTTCTCTAGGAACTTTATTTCTTCTCACGTAATTTGAGTTGACTCGGTATATCTGATCTAATTCTCCTTCCATTTCCTGTTTCCCGTGTAAACGCTGCTAACATTGGATGTTCTTGCTTTGACAAAATATGAAGAGGCAGCCACTCTCTGTATAAGCTGTGTGGTACTTTTAGAGTTAAATTAGATGATGCTGGGAGGGGAGGAGAAAGAATGTGTGTGAGGATTAGTTAAGATAAGAAACCGCAGGCTACAGAACGGAAGGGAAACTTTGCCCTTCAAACTGATTGGAGAACGTGATTTGTGACAGCTAATTGGAGGAGGGAATTAAGCTTGAATATTATGTGCTCGGGAGGGGAATTCAGATCTTGGCATCCACCATGTTCATGCTGAAGGGTGCTGTACTAATAAAGAGACTTTAAGGTAAACAATGCATCGAGGTTCTTTGAGGTATTCTCCTAATTGGAACTGTGACATCATGCCAAGATCTACTTTCTTTTCAAACTATCTGGGGTCCTGAACTCCAGCCACTGTCTCTAGGCTTGAGAGAAGCTGGCAAAGATTCCAGAGAAAATTTCATCATGGGAAAAGAGAACCTGCTTGAAGATGGTGACCCGGCAGCTGCTGATACCCCAGAGGAGGAAGCAAAAGACAGCATGCTGTGGGAGGATGAGTTTTTGCAGGACTCCCAGATGGAGGTGGAACCCAAGCATCTAGGAGAGCTGATCTGGCCGTCATCCTGAGCCGAGCCCAGCCCAGCGGAGACTCCAGAAGCCTCAAGACTGCCTTATCACCCTCAAAGGCTCCAAAAGCAGACTGGGGGACAGCAACCGAGACGTCTGCCACTGAGGATTCAGGTGAGTGGGAATACCTGTCTGCAGTTCATAGCCAGCCAGTGGAGAGATTTGGAGGGCTGGAGATGAGAAGCAGAAATCAACCTCTGAGCATGCCGCAGCTGATGGAGGCCCTGCAACAGCTTGGGGTGGTGCAGAAGCCAGGAGATCAGCAGCTGGTGGGAGGATGACTGCCAATCATCCACGCAGCAGCAGAGGGAGTCACAACCCCATGCTGGCCAACAGCAGGGAGTATGGCAGCAGGCCAGGTGGGGGCCCCATCAGTCAATGATGACTCCACCCTTTAGAGTAACCTTCGATGGGGACCCAGAAAAGCTGTTTTTCTTCCCCAACCAAGTGCACTCTCATTTGAACCGCTGGACCTATCTCTACCCAGACCCAGGTGCTATGGTCAATGTGATTGCATCCAGCCTAGAGGGAGAAGCATCCAAATGGCTGAACAATTTATATAATGAGCAAGCCCCCGAATTGGAGGACCCCCACCTAGGGCTAAGAGAAAGATTTGAGGACCCATCCATTAGCCTCAAAGCAGGAGAACAAATCCACAAAATAAAACAAGCCAGCAGGCCTTCCCTGGAGTACGTATGAGAGTTTTGCAAGATAGCAGGTAGGATAGAGAAGTGGCCTGAGCAATCCCTAATCCATCACTTCATTGAGGGATTAGACGATCACCTTTATCAGGCCTGCATCTGTCGAGCAGTACCTGATCAGCTGCAGGAATGGTACCAGACAGTGGTAAGGCTAGATATTCATCTCGCTGGCTATAAGAAGCCTCCCCCCACTGAATTTGAACTGAAGCCAGAACAACCCAAACGGAAACCACCCCCACGAAAACTTCCAACTACTGTGACTGCTGAACGACCCAGGCCACCTGCAGGCCCATCAATCAAGTGTTTCCAATGTGGACAGCAGGGACATCGAACAGCAAACTGTCCAGTCCCCTACTCCCAACAGAGGAGCAGACCGAGACCAGCAGCAAGAAAGAAACCTGCCCAGCAGATAACGAGAGAAAAATACAACTGGATCACGCAGGAACCTGTTGCCCAGGTCACATCCCCCACACAGGAGGATGCCGGTACTCAGGGGGGAGCCACCCCCGCTCTACCCTCGTTTGACAGCAATGACGGAGAGAACAACCCAATGGTGAGTCGACACGTCCCACCTTTTTCACTGCCTGCCAAATTCATAATCCCTAAGTCAGGGGCACAAATAGACTTAAAAGTGCTAATCGATTCTGGATGCTCCTGATGCGTCATTAGCCTGCCATTTGCCATGAAAATGGGTATATGGGCAAAACAGCTTTCCAAACCCATGAGGTTTGAGCAAGCCGATGGCTCCCTGATGGGAGGAACTTTAGTTACGCAATTAACTGAGCCCCTACGCCTAGAAATAGGTGAGCACTGGGAGTTTATTCACTTCCTGGTGGCCCCAAAAATGACTGAGGCTGTGATCCTAGGATTAGCCTGGTTGGACAAATGGAAGCCATTTATCTGGTGGGAGAAAGGAATGAGAACTGTGAGACTACGTATAGGGCCTAAACCTCCCACTGATTGAACCGATGTTGCAGGACACTTTAGGCCACCAAATGAGTGAGCGCACATGGCTGCCTCACTGCCACCAGGTGAGCCAATCATCCCCAGCCAATACCAGGACCTGGCAGAAGCATTCAGTAGAAAGAACGCGATACCCTGCCCCCTCACAGACCCAGTGATTGTTCAATCGAACTGGTGCCAGGAGCCAAAATCTCATGACCGAGAATGTATGCTATGTCTCCACTCAAAATGGAGGAGATGCAATGATACGTGAATAAAAAGCTAGCAAGGGGGTTCATTGAATGAGCCAAATCTACTGTGGGAGCCCCTGTGTTGTTCAAAGAAAAAAAGATGGGTCTCTTCATCTCTGTGTGGACTATAAAGTTCTCAACATGGTGAGTGTGGAGAACAAATACCCCCTCCCCCTCCTAAAGGACTTATTAACCCATCTGGCTAAGGGGAGTGTCTTCGCTAAATTAGACCTGAGAGAGGCATATTACCGGGTGAGAAAAAAGGAGGGAGACGAGTGGAAAACTGCCTTCAACTGCCCCATGGGGAGCTATCAATTCAAAGTCATGCCATTTGGACTACAGGGGGCCCCAGCCGTATTCATGCAGTTGATTAATGAGGTCCTACATGATCACTTGTACAAAGGGGTTTTGGTGTATCTTGATGATATCCTGATACACAGCACGAATATGACTGATCACATAAAGCTGGTGAGAGAAGTGTTAAAGAAACTATTGAATGCCAAGCTTTATGCAAAATTGTCAAAATGTGAATTTCACCAGACCCAATTAGATTGTCTTGGCTACAGAATTTTCAACGAGGGCGTAGAAATGGACCCAGCCGAAGTGAAAACTATAACTGAGTGGCAGCCCCCAAAGACTCGCAAAAGGCTTCAGAGCTTTTTAGGTTTTGCCAACTTCTATCGTCAATTCATCCCCTCCTTTGCCGAGATTGCCCTACCCCTTACAGAACTACTCAAAACAGGAAAAGGAGGAGGGAAGCCACGACCGGGCAAACCACTAGCATAGACCAGGGCTTTTCAACTGGTGGTACGCGTAACACTTGTGGTACATTAATGAATGGCAGGTGGTACACAGCGCTGCCTAGCCAAGTGTACTGGGGGAGGGAAAGAGCCAGCACAGGCAAGAACTTATTGTGAGAGAGTCCTCTGGAGCTGCAAAGGCCCCAGGCTCACTTCTGGCTCACCCTCTCCCATGAGAAAGGAGGAGGGGAGGTGGAGACAGGAGAGCCTATAAAAGGAGGCAGTTTGGGCAGGAGAGGGAGAGAGAGAAAAAAAGCAGCAGCCTTGGGAAGAGGCAGAGTCAGCTGCACCGAAGGGGAAGAAGAAGGAGGGGGAGGGAGAGGGGGAGGGTGGGGGGAGAGGGTGGGGGGAGAGGAGAGGAGATCAAGCAGGCTGGCCATGAACCGATCTACAACTGCTGTGGCAGCCACCTGTGCTGGCAGCAGCAAACAGGCAAGAAATGCAGCAGGGGAGGGGTCGCCCGCCAAGAGGAATGAAAAAAGGCAGCAATGGCTGGAGGTGAGGCACGGAGGAGGGAAGAAGATGGAGAGTGGAAGGATTCTTATGTGCTTTTGTGACTTTGAAGTTCTAGGATTTGTGCAATGAGGGCTTTGTGTTCTTAAGGAGTGTTTGGCAATTTCTATTTGGCTGATGGCTGATGTCTCCTGCTAGCTTCTGTTGCTCTGCTGTTGTTAGGTGTAAGTTTTGCTGCCAGGGATTTTGAAGTATTTTTCTCCTGAATGGATTTTGCCTGAAGCATTCCTTTACTTATGAATGGAGCCATTTGGGGAGGTTGCCTTAGCCGGCAGCCAGTACTTACATTTTTTTTCTTCCTTAAGTGCCGGCTGGGCTCCTTACTTTCCTTTCTAGCCAGTAGCTAATTCTTAAAGGGGAATGTGCCTTTTTAAGCTAGTTCACTCAGCAGCTTGTCTTTTCTGTCTCTGGAGGCCTTTCCTTGTTTGATCAATATATGGAAGAGGGAAAATTTGGGGTGGGGTTTCAAATTCTTCCTTCAGAAGGAGATGGGAATGAGAAAAAGGGAGGCAGGGAAGGGAGGAAGGAAAGGAAGTCCCGCCTTAGCACTTGGCCACCAGCAGCTCTGCCATTGACTTTGCTTGTCAAAAGGTTGCAGAAGGGGATCACATGACCCTGGAACACTGTGACCGTTATAAATATGAATCAGTTGCCAAGCATCCAAATATAAATCACATGACCCTGGGCATGCTGCAATCGTCATGAGTGTGAAAAATGGTCATAAATCATTGCAACTTTGAACAGGTTTTTTTTGGGGTCATCAAGTTTTTGACACCTTGCTAGGTGGTACTCGAATATTGCCATATCCTAAAAGTGGTACAATCGGTAAAAAGGTTGAAAAGCCCTGGCTTATATGATGGGATGTCAACCAGCTTTTGAGAATTTAAAAAGACTATTTGCTGCTGAGCCGGTCCTAAAGCACCCCTGCCCAGGGTAGCCTTTTGTCATTCAAGCTGACACCAGTGATGTGGCAGTCGGAGCCGTATTACTGCAAAAGAACAAAAGTGAAGTCCTGCAACCCTGTGCCTATACCTCCAAACAATTCACTAAAAGCAAGAGATGGGCACAGTACTTTAACCGTTTCAACTTCACTCTAAAATACATACCGGGAGGAAAAAACTTACTAGCTGATGCGCTATTGTGATTGCCACAGTACAAAAGCGAACACGAAGAGGTTAATGAGGCAATTATCTCCAGTCCACAAACTGCTGCCCAACTCACGCCTCGCAGGGCCCCTAATGCTGATGACCCTGGGGCAAAGAAGATAAAACAAGAGCTCCTCACCGATTAATGGTTCAAAGACAATTAAGCCTCCCTTACATGTTTGGATTACAAGGGGGGTAAACTGTATTTGCCAGAAGCCCTCCCTCTCAAGGCTCTAAAACACAGCCATGACATAAAACAGGCTGGACACTTTGGATGGCTAAAAACTCTACATCTCATTCGCCGGCAATTTTGGTGGCTGGGGCTAAAACGGGATGTGGAAAACTATGTCAAGAGTTGCACTGTAAGCTCCATCATGAAAAGAATTCCAGGGAAAAACCCTGGGTTGCTGTAGCCGGTGGCAGACACTTCTCAACCATGGGAAGAAATAGCTATGAACTGTATAGTAGACGTACCTAAAAGTAGAGGAAATACTGTCATCTGGACTGTGATAGACTTGTTCTTGAAGCAGAGACATTTCATCGCCTGCAAAGGACTCCCATCTGCCCAACAACTGACTAAATTGTTCCTGAAACATATCTACCTAGTGCATGGTGCCCCTAAGCGGATAATTTCGGACAGGGGGGGTGCAGTTCATGGCGAAGTTTGGAGGAGCTTTCTCAAATTAATTGAATCATCTCAAGGCCTATCATCTGCTTTCCATCCGTCTACTAATGGGGCCGCGGAAGCTGCTAACAAGATGGTGGAGCAATATCTCAGATGTTATGTTTCATACCAACAAACAGACTGGACTGGCCTCCTCCCTTTTGTGGAGGTGGCTTACAATAATTCTGTTCACAGCAGCACCGGCTACATGCCCTTCAGAGTAGCCACAGGAAAAGAATTCAACCCAATACCTGAATACCCTCAGGTGCCCTTCGCTTCCCAAACACTTGATCAATGGGTGAGGGGGTGGCAAGAAGTTTGGAGAAACATGAAAACTGAGTTAAAAAAGACTTCCGAGACCTATAAAAAGCAGGCTGATAAAAAGAGGGCTCCCCAAAGATCATTCCAAGATGTGGAAAAGGTTTACCTGTCAACTAAATATTTACACCTTAAATTACCCAGTAAGAAATTAGGACCGAAATTCTTGGGGCCTTTCCCAATCGTGAGGATCATCAACCCGGTCACAGTAGAATTAAAACTTCCTAGATTTTTAGGAAGAATTAACCCGGTCTTCCACTGCAGCTTATTGAAACCTTTTCGGGGCTCCACTTTAAGACCTTCTCCTAAGAAGGCACCCGGGCCCCTTGTAGTAGCGGGTCAGACTCACTATGTATTTTAGAGCAGGGCTTTTCAACCGTTTTACCGATTGTACCACTTTTAGGATATGGCAATATTCGAGTACAACCTAGCAAGGTGTCAAAAATTTGATGAACAAAAAAAGAAACCTGTTCAAAGTTGCAATTGCACTGAAATGACTTTTGACCATTTTTCATACATATGACCATTGCAGCATGCCCAGGGTCATGTGATTTATATTTGGATGCTTGGCAACTGATTCATATTTATAATGGTCACAGTGTTCCAGGGTCATGTGATCCCCTTCTGCAACCTTTTGACAAGCAAAGTCAATGGCAGAGCTGCTGGTGGCCAAGTGCTAAGGCGGGACTTCCTTTCCTCCCTCTCTTCCCTGCCTCCCCTTTTCTCATTCCCATCTCCTTCTAAAGGAAGAATTTGACCCCCCCCATATTTTCCCTCTTCCGTATATTGATCAAACAAGGAAAGGCCTCCAGAGACAGAAAAGACAAGCTGCTGAGTGAACTAGCTTAAAAAGGCACATTCCCCTTTAAGAATTAGCTACTTGCTAGAAAGGAAAGTAAGGAGCAAAGCCGGCACTTAAGGAAGAAAAAAAATGTAAGTACTGGCTGCCGGCTAAGGCAACCTCCCCAAATGGCTCCATTCATAAGTAAAGGAATGCTACAGGCAAAATCCATTCAGGAGAAAAATACTTCAAAATCCCTTGCAGCAAAACTTACAGCTAACAACAGCAGAGTAATAGAAAGTAACACCACCAGCCAAATAGAAATTGCCAAACACTCCTTAAGAACACAAAGCCCTCATTGCACAAATCCCAGAACTTCAAAGTCACAAAAGCACATAAGAATCCTTCCACTCTCAGGAAAACCCGGAGCTTAATAGGGACGGTGTCTTCAGTCAAGTGAGGCGAGAGAGGAGACGAAAGTGAAAGGAATGGATTGATGGCTGGAGAGACGAGATCGGAAGGAAAATCCAGAGCTCGATAGGGACGGCGTCTTCAGTTAAGAGAGGTGAGAGAAAGTGAATAGGATTGAAATATGGTGACGAGCGTGAGCGTGAGAGGAAGGGAAGGAGACGATGAGAGGACAGGGCACGACGTTGGAAGTGACAGGAACGTGGACGAGGCTGGAAAGGCAAAGGAGATGATGAGAGGACGGGATAAAGAGATAAGAATGGACTAACGATTGATAATATATGATTGGAGAAGTAATTTGGATTTTTAGAAAAACTGTGTGATAAGTAAGAAAGAGGAAAGAAAGTGAAGAGGGTTAGAGAAGGTAAAGAGAGATTTGGGGAATTATGGCAGTGGAGGTAGTCTCAGAGGAGTTGAGGAAGGGAAACGAAAAACCAGAAGTTTAGAGTCAAAATAAAGTTAAATAAGCTGTTGGCTAAATAGAGTGACATTCAGAAATAGAAAATAGTAGAGAAGTAAGTGATAACTATGGCAACACTGAGGACAGGAAAAAAACGGTGTCAAGCCTAACACTGACACCCTCATCTCCACCTGGTCAAAGAACATTAGAAGGAATGTTTGGTACAGAAAAACAGAGCGTAATAGCTAATATGCAAACCATGCAGACAACACTTCTTACTATCCAAGAAACAATGCTAAAAATGCAGGAGACAATATCTAAGAATCATGTAGAAATGAGAGGGGATATGAATAAATTGGATAATAGAATTGAGATGATTCAACAAATGATTGAGAAAAATGAAGCAAGAATCCAGACAGTAGAAGTGGGGTTGGATAAAGTAGGGAAAAAAGTTGATACATTAGATACAGAAATGATGGCAACTAATAAAAAAATGGAGGAATTGATCATCCATCTAGAAATGGATAGGGCGACATTCTACCTACGATTTCAAAATGTGGTAGAGGAGAAGGAAGAGGATTTGGGTGCTATCATGGTGGATTTGATTGCTGAGGCCCTACAAAGGGACAAACAAGAGATTTTGATAGAGATAGATGAGGTGTACATAATTCATACAAATTATGCCAGACGCAACAGACTTCCAAGAGAAGTTCATATTAGATTTGCTAGGAAAAAGGTGAGAGATATAATCTATAAAATCACAAGAGAGGATCGAATGATTTACAAAGGTGTGGAAATACAAACTCTAAAACAGGTACCAAAGAAGATAAGAGAACAGAGAAGGGATTCTAGATTCCTTAGTGCTTATTTAATCAAAAGAAGTATACCGTTCAGATGGTTAATCCCGGAAGGGATGTTGATATCATGGAGGGAGAGGAGGATTAAGATAGATAGCCTAGAGAAAGCATGGGAATTCTATGAACAATTGGAAGGAGTGGAGGAAGAGAATAGCAGCAAGGAAGAATTTGAATCTAAAAGTCAGGAAGACCAACAGCAGGAAGTAAGGGAAATAGAACAAGGGAAAGAAAGCAATGAAGAAAAAGGACAGAGGAAAGAAAGAGGAGTAGGGCCAAGAACAAGAGAAACACACAAATAGAACACACAAGTAGAAATTGGAAAAGGAGATTAGACTATTATCTATTAATATAAATGGATTAAATGCACCCACAAAGAGAAAACAAATACTAACAAAATTAGCCAAACAACATATAGATATAGTTTGTTTACAAGAGGTACACATCAAAGAACAACGCAGGAAATATTTAGAGTTCCCCGGATTAGGAGTATTATATACAGCACTAGCTGAACAAAAACAGAGAGGATTAGTGGTTTATATTAGAAAAGAAATTAATGCTAAATTGAAGTACCAAGATACAGATGGAAGAATATTAGCAATAGAAGTACAAACCGAACAGAAATCATGGCTGCTAGTGGTAATATATACACCAAATGAGAATCAAAAAGAATTTTATTACAAATTACATGAGAAACTTATAGAAATTGGACAGGGAAATATTTGTATAGTAGGAGATTATAATGCAGTAGTGGATGTAAAAAAAGACTATATTAGTGATATGAAAAAGAAAAAGAAAAGGAAAACACTACCAAGGACATTTTTTGATTTGGCATATGAATTTAATTTATCTGATCAGTGGAGGAAGCGGAATCCAAAAAAAAAAAGAATATACATTTTTCTCGAGCCCGCATAAATCTTGGTTCCGAATAGACATGGCATGGATGAATGAAGAAGTAGGGCAAGACATAGAGACAATAGAAATAAAGCCAAATATATGGGCCGATCATAATCTTCTGGAAATAATTTGGAAAGGGCAGAAAAAAGTAAGAAGAAGATGGATAATGAATTCTCACATTTTGAAAGAAAAAGAATTTATAGTAAGGATTAGAAGGGAAATGGAATTTTTTTAAAGAGAATACAAAACAACAATCATCAGTACAAATTATTTGGGACACTGCGAAAGCATATTTAAGAGGCTTAGTAATAGCTTATACAGCAAGAAAAAATAAGGTGAAAAGGCAAACGCAAAATATACTCCAGGAAGAGATTAAAAAATTGGAATCTAAATTACAAAAAAAAGCCCCAGGATGAATCGATTAAAATGGAAATGGTTTTGGCTAAACATAAATTAAACATGATAGAGCAAAAGGAAAGAGCAAAAGAATTGAAAATAGCAAAACAAAATTTTTTTGAACACGCAAATAAACTTGGGAGATGGC
This sequence comes from Bothrops alternatus, assembly GCA_034064705.1. NCBI lineage: Eukaryota > Metazoa > Chordata > Lepidosauria > Squamata > Viperidae > Bothrops > Bothrops alternatus. Next base: position 6,350,324 of record JARGCV010000004.1, on the reverse strand, counting down.
TCTCTTATAAATTAAAAAAAGAGAAAGAGAAAAGATTTATTCAGGAACTACATGATAAAAATGGAGAGTCACAATACAAAATGGATAAAAAGAAAGAAATAATTCAGAACTATTTTGAGTCACTATATAAAAAAAGAGGAAATAGATGTGGAGAGCATTAAACAATACTTAAAGGCTAATGGCTTGCCAGAATTAAAAGAAGGACAGAGAGAAATATTGAATGGGAAAATAACAGCCTTGGAATTAAAAACTGCGGTGCAAAAACAAAAAATAATAAAACCCCGGGACCAGATGGCCTTCCAGAGGAAGTATACAAGACTCTTTACGAGGACTTTGAAAAGATATTATTGGATGTGTATAATGATGTATTGGAGAAAGCTAAATTACCAGACTCCTGGATAGAAGCCACCTTATCCCAAAAGAAGGCACAGACCCCAAACAGATCAAAAATTATAGGCCGATCTCTTTGTTGAACACTGATTATAAATTTTTTACTACCATAATTGCAGAAAGACTAAAACTAATATTACAGGATATAATACACCCAGATCAAAATGGTTTTTTACCTACAAGACAAATTAGAAATAATACGAGAACGGTGTTAAATGTCTTAGAATATTACGAAGCACACCCGGGAAAACAGGTAGCACTAATTTTTTTTAGATGCTCAGAAAGCATTTGACAATCTCAGTTGGCAATTTATGTTCCAACAGATTGAGGACATGAAATTTGGAGGGAAATTCGAGGACATGATAAAGGCAATATATAAAACACAAAAGGCCAGCGTGATAATCAATGGAGATAATACAAAAAGCTTTGAAATAAAAAAGGGGTAAGACAGGGATGCCCAATGTCACCTCTACTTTTTATTTTGACTTTAGAAGTGCTATTAACTCAAATTAGAGCTAATAAAGAGATAAAAGGGGTACAGGTTAAGACAGAAGAGTATAAGGAACAGGCATTTGCGGACAATTTGGTCTTTTTTATTGAGGAACCAATAGAGAGAGGAAATATTTTGATGAACGAAATAGAAAAATACGGAATAGTGGCAGGATTAAAAATTAATAGAGAAAAGACCAAAATGTTAGTCAAAAACCTAACTGAAAAACAGAAAAGGAAATTAGAAGAGAATTTGGAATTGCAAATTGTAAAAAAAGATCAAATATCTAGGAATTTGGCTTACCACAAGGTGTTCCTCAATAAAAGAGGATAACTATAAAAAATTGATATTTGAATTTTATTTTAAATGAAAAAAAGATTTTGAGACCTGGGGGAAATTACAATTATCTTTTTTTCCCAATCTTTTTTATTAATTTTTTTTCATCAATATATGTTAATTTTTCCAATCAACAAGTTGTCTGAAATTTGCTAAACTAATACATGTTCAATTCTTAATCCTTCCTTCTTTTCTCTAACCAAGAATAGAATAAATTCCAAATTTGATAATAGTCTGTATCTTCTTTGTCTTTCAGCCTCATAGTTAATCTGTCCATCTCTGCACATTCCAAAATCTTCCTGATTATTTCTTCCTCTGATGGCAATCCTTCATTCTTCCAATATTGTGCAAAAATTATTCTTGCTGCTGTGGTAATATGTAGGGTTAAATATAATTTCTGCTTATTAGTCTTTTCAGACATAATACCTAGTAAAAAAAGTTCAGGTTTAAAATCCACTTGTTCATCCAATATCCTTTCTAACCACATATGTATATTTTTCCAATAAGCCTTAGCCTTACCACATGTCCACCAAATATGATAATACGTGCCTATATTATGTTTACATTTCCAACATCTATCTGACATATTTTTAAACATTTTTGCTAGTCTTGCTGGTGGAAGGTGCCATCTATAAAACATTTTATACAGATTTTCTTTGTATGAAGTTGACATTGTTAATTTATAGTTTCTCTCCCATAACATTTGCCATTTTTCTAATTCTATGTTATAACCAAAATTTTTTGCCCATCTTATCATTGTTTCTTTCACTTGTTCACTTTCCATATCTAAAATTAACAAAAAATTATACATTTTCTTAATCAATTTCTCATCTGAGGTTAACAAAATCTTATCAAACACAGTTCAATCCTTATAAAATCCATACATTTTTACATCTTTTTCGTGTCTATTTAGTATCTGTAAATGTGCCCACCAGGATAGATTAATTCCTAAATTTTCCACATAAATATGTCTTTAAGAGGTTTATTTAACACATTTCAAAAGAATTCACTTCAAAGCACGCTGCTGGCATTTTGCTGGCAGAAACAGCCAAGTCCCATGTATTTACATTTAGATTAAAACATACTCCTTCCACACCTTCCAATTAACTCACTCTTTCTTTATCACATTGGCCAAGACCTCATTATTCCCCCGTAGATTTCCAAAACATCAGAAGACTGAATTCAAACGCACGGCTCCAGATATCAGGCTACTCCTTGATTAACGTTGCTCATGACAAAGGCGTAGTCTCTCTGTCCCCTTCTAATATAGTGTCCGATACGTCACTTCCCCCCATTACTTCCTTTTTCCACTTAACTGACACCTTCGTTTATCAAACCTTCGAAATCTCGGATCAAGCCATCTATCTTCTTGATCCAAATCTGACCCCTCACTTTGTGAATCTGACCCAGACTGCCTGTAAATCTCCTCCCTGTCTGGCTCAGCTGCCCGGAGGGGAAAATACCCAGAGGGGCCTGGCTGCTGATCCTCATCATCTGATACTTCCCAAGCTGGTCTAGGGACACTCACAACACTTATGGACTCTGTTTTTCCCATACCATAAAAAAGCATGCCACCCCAATTGTAAGTCATGTCCTTCTAAATACAATAACCTTTTATTTCTGAGTGTTATCCACTCTTTCACCCATGCTTGATAGTATAATGTCCATTCCGGCAGCCCAAAACCTCCATTTTCCTTAGCATCTTGTAATGTTTTCATCTTAATTCTAGCTTTTTTCCCCTGCCAAATAAAATAAAATAAAATTCAAAACCAATGAATTTAAATTTTGAAAAAAATTTTCTCTCAAGTTTTTTCGGAATCGTTTGAAATAAAAATAAAATCTTTGGCAACACACTCATTTTTACTGTAGCAATTCTTCCTAATATTGATAGTTGGAGATTTTTCCATCTTTCTAAATCTAGTTTTATTTGCTTCAATAATTTTATGTAATTATCTTCTTTTATTGACGAACATCTAGCTGAAAGGTAGATACCTAGATATTTAACTTTTTTCACTATTTGTATCTGTTTTCTCTAATATTTGTCTTTTTTGTTTATCTGTAAGGTTCTTTACTATTACTTTAGTTTTATCTTTATTTATTTTTAATCCTGCCACTTCTCCATATTCTTCTATCTTTCCCCATAGTTTAGGAATCATCTCTAAAGGTTCTTCCAAAATAAATACTAAATCATCGGCAAATGCTTGTAGTTTATATGTTTCATCTTTTACTTTCAATCCTTTAATTTCTGTGTCTTGCCTTATCCTTCTATTTAATACTTCCAAAGTAAAGATAAATAATAAAGGAGATAGTGGACACCCTTGTCTCGTGCCTTTTCTTATCTCAAAGCTCTCAGTATAATCTCCATTTACTATCACTTTTGCTGTCTGATTACTATATATTGTTTTTTATCATATTTATAAAGTTTTTTTCCAAAATCCATTATTTGTAATTGTTGAACCATAAATTGCCAAGAAACATTATCAAATGCTTTTTGGGCATCCAAAAACACTAATGCTAATTGTTTCCCTGGGTGTAATTCATAGTATTCTAATACGTCCATTATCACCCTTAAATTGTTTTTGATCAGTCTCTTCGGTAAAAAGCCGTTTTGATCAGGATGTATAAACTCAACTAAGTAACTTTTCAGTCTCTCTGCCATTATTGAAGTAAAAATTTTATAATCCACATTGAGTAATGAAATCGGTCTATAATTCTTAATATACATCAAATCTGAGTCTTCTTTTGGTATCAAAGTAATATTTGCTTCTATCCATGTATTTGGAAGTTTAGCCTCTAACAGTAATCCATTGCAAACCTTTTTCAGTGGTTCGCTTAGTATATCTTGTAGATTTTTATAGAGTTCCGCCGGTAGCCCGTCTGGACCTGGTGTTTTCCCGTTCTTTTGTCGTTTTATAGCCTCTAATATCTCCATCATTGTTATTCTTTCTTCAAACATAATTTTAAATGTCTCTGGAATCTTTGGTAGTTTACTTTCTTCTAAATATTGAGCAATTCTCTCTTTTACAGCCTCCTCTTTACCATACAATTCCATATAATAGTTCTTAATTAGCTTTTTTATTTCTTCCTTTTTAAATTGTAAACAACCTTTCCCATCTACTAAGGTATGTATTATTTTCTTCTCTTTCTGCTTTTTAAGCTTATAGGCTAGCCATCTTCCTGGCTTGTTGGCATTTTCGAAAAAAAAATGTTTTGCTCTTTTTATTTGTTCAGTCAATTTTTCTGAGTCCAGCAGATTCAGCTTATGTTTTATTATTTCCATTTCTCTTTTCAAAGTCTTTTCCTGTGCGTTTTGTTGTAATTCTATTTCTAACTTTCTAAATTCTTCTTTTAATAATAAATATTGCTGTCTTCTGTTTGTCTTTCTTTGCCATATACATTACAGCTATGCCTCTAAAATATGCTTTAGCTGTATCTCATACGTTTTGTAGTGATGTGTCTTCTTCTTTGTTTTCTTTAAAAAAAAAATTCCATTTCTCTTTTGGCCAAATCTACGAATTCTTTATCTTTTAGTATAGATTGATTTAAAATCCATCTTGGTTTTTTTTGTATTCCTTTCCATGTCACTTTTAAAGGGTTATGATCTGCCCATGTGCCTATTTCTATCTCAATTTCCTGTATATCCATCTTTAATTCAGAAGTCATCCAAATCATGTCAATTCTTGACCAAGATTTATGGCTATTTGAATAAAAAGTGTACTGTCGATTTTGAGGGTTAATTTCTCTCCAGACATCTTGAATTCCAATTTCTTCTGCCATATCAAAAAATGCCTTAGGTAGTTTTCTCCTTCCAAGTTTTCCTGTTTTACTACTTTTATAATCCATTATTCCATCTACTATTGCATTAAAATCTCCTATTAAACAAATATTTTGGTATTCCATTTCTATTAATTTCCTGTGTAATCTTTGATAAAATTGTTCTTGACTATCATTTGGAGCATAAATTGCCACTAACAGTATTTGTTTTTGGTGCAAATATATTTCAACCATAACAATTCTTCCTTCTTCATCTGAATATATTAATTTGGAATCTATTGTCTCTTTAACGTATATCGCCACCCCTCGTTTCTTTTGTTGTGCTGATGTATAATAAAGCTTCCCCATTTTGGGATGTTCCAAAAATTTATAATGTTGTTTTTTTATATGTGTCTCTTGTAAACAAATTATATCTATATTTAATTTCTGAAGTTTCCTAAAAATTTTATTTCTTTTTGTTGGGGAGTTTAGTCCATTTACATTTACCGAAAAAATCTCGTTTTTTTCCTCCATTTTCTCTTTCATTACTTATATTTAGGCCTAGTCGATCTTGTAATCCTTTGTTCTCTAGCAGTTCCTTCTCCTTCACCTGTTTGTTCACTTTTCTCCTGCTGCTGTTCTACTTGTGCCGTTGCTCCTTGGGCTGTCTCTTCTGTCTGCTTATCCTCTTGTTGCTGCAATCCTTCATCCAAAATTACTCTATTTCTTTCTTCAAAGTCCTCTGCTTTCCAGATTGAATCCAGTCGATATCTTGTATTGTTCCAATTTATTAAAATGCCTTCTGGCATTAGCCATCTAAAATTTATGCCTTTGGCAATCAATTTTGTAGTTAGGAAATGATAGTGTCTCCAGGTATCCCTCACTCTCCTGGGTATCTGTTTTAGGATCACAATTTCTTTATTTTTATATTGTAAGGGTTCCTCTCTGACTCTTCTCAGTATTTCATCTCTTGTTGATTTCTTTATAAACCTCACATGCACTTCTCTTGGTAATCTATTTTTTCTTACATACGCTGAACTCATGCGATAAATTTTATCCATTTCATTCTGAATATCAATTCGATCTGCATTTAGAAGTTCTGCCAACAGCTCAATAATCACCGTTTCTATATTTTCTTCAGTGTTTTCAGGAATATTTTGAAACCTCAAGTAATATTCCGCTTCTCTCATTTCTACCATTGCCATGGCACGTTCTAGCTCCTGATTTGATTGTTCCAATCCTTCATTCTTTTGCAGTAACATCTCCACCTTTTTATCAATGTCTTGTGTTTTAAGTTCCACTTCCTGGATTTTCTGTTCATTTCTTGTAATTTTTTGATTTTGAGCTTCGAATTGTGCCTTTATATCCATAATTTCTTCGCTTACTTTGTCCAGTTTGCTTTGTGTCTCAGTCTTAGACTTATGTCCCAGGCGTAATGAAGAATCTGCTGTTGTGAGATAAAATTGCCTCCTCCAGTCTCTTCTTATATTTAAAATGTTTTTCCTGAATGGTATCTATTTAGTCTTTAGTCAGTATCAACAAGTATAGCTATGAACAGTTTTTCTTTTATTATCTCAAACCAGGACTTTGTTTTGCTCACACTTTTTCAAGGTCACTGTATTATTAATTCTTTAATTCTTATTTTCTGCCAGCAGATGTCCTCGTTGGCTTATTTATCAACTCTTTAGTCCGATAGTTGTTATTCATTTAAAATTTCCCCTTAATGTTAAATTTGCCGCTCCAAAAGTCTCTCTGGGGGTCTTTACTCTTTCAAGTTCTCCTTTTTAGGGTCTCAATATTTTAAAGCACAAGGAGGAGGAAAAGATTTCAGCTCACCCAGACATAACTTGTTGTTGGAGATCAGCTATTGCCTCATGCTTTCCCTTCCGGCTGCAGGCACCTTGGATTGCTTCAGGCTTCCCTGGCAATCTTTCTTCTGCCCCTTTAGAGGCCCCCTGAATGCCCCATTCAGCACGCTTAGATTGATCGCCACCAAATCCAAGCTCCTGAAAGATCCCTCTTTCTTCGTTGCCCCTCCAGGGCAACTTTCCATCTCTTTAAGAGATGCTAGACGAAGTGAAACCAGACTGGGAGGCTGGAGCCCCAGCCTCCTATGTCTGTCCCGTTCCCTCGCCGGAAGTGCTCAGGAAATTACAATTATCATTATTAGGTAGGATTGTGTTGATTAAAATGAATATATTACCAAGATTATTCTTATATTTATTCCAAACAGTCCCGATAAAATTAGAGAATTTTTTTGAAGAATTGGACAAAGTAATAAACAAATTTATTTGGTCGGGCAAAAAAGCACGGATAAACATGAAAATATTACAAGATAGTAGAAGTAGAGGTGGACTTGGGCTCCCAAAATGGGAAATTTACTATCAAGCAGCTAGACTACTCTGGATCAAGGATTGGATAAACCTAGACAATAAAAGGGTTTTAATGATTGAAGGGCATGACTTACACACATATTTTTATCAACATCAGATAAGAGATGCGCTGATTCGGACGTGGGAAAAAGTTAAAAAAAGACACTATAGGAAAATCCCAAATTGGATTTCACTGATGGAGACAATGATCCACCCTAACACCTTGGATAAAAAAAAGATGATTAGATACAAAGAACTATTAGATAACTAAGGAAACCTCAAATTAAGAGAAGAATTAGAAGAACAAGGAATAATCATAGATTGGTGGCCATACTTACAGATCCAATCTAAACATAGTAAGGATATGGAAGAGCACGGAATAAGCCAGACCCCACATCAATTGGATAAAATTTTAACAGGTAAGGAAGGAAATTTTTTAACAAAAACCTATAAATATTTATTAGAGGTAGATTTGGAGGAAGAAATAGTGAAAGGGCCAATGATAGCATGGGCACGAAATGTGGGCCGAAATATAAAACTGGAAGAATGGGAAAGATTATGGAAAATAAATTGTAAACTGACATTGTCAACTGCATACAGGGAAAATCAATACAAAATGTTCTATAGATGGCATTTAACACCGGCGAGATTGGCCAAAATGTACAAAAATATGAATCTGGAATGTTGGAAATGTAAAAATAAGGAAGGAACATTCTATCACATGTGGTGGCTGTGCCCTAAAGCAAAGACCTATTGGGAACGGATAAGGAACTGGATACAGGAGATAACTAAGGTGCAAATTGAACTCAAACCTGAACTATTTCTTTTGGGTATAATAAATTTAAAGATAGAAAAACAACTCCAATACATCATTATACATATATTAACAGCAGCCCGCATAGTATATGCCCAGTGTTGGGAGGGTGAAAACATACCTACAAATGATATGATTATATACAAAATTCTAGAATGCGTGGAAATGAACAAACTTACGCTAGAATTAAAAGACAAGGAGGCAACAGAATTTTATGAAATATGGAATAAATGTTATGATTGGCTAGAACAGAGAAAGAAAAAGATATGATTACTGATGTAAATAAATTGTAAATAATATATACTGTATGAGATGTATAACACAGTTCTGTTAAGGGAAAAATGTATTTTTCATTTTTATTTTTGTTGTATAGTGAAAAAGGAATAAATAAAAATTAAAAAAAAGAATCCTTCCACACTCCATCTCCTTCCCTCCTCCGTGCCTCACCTCCAGCCATTGCTGCCTTTTTTCTTTCCTCTTGGAGTACGACCCCTCCCCGCTGCATTTCTTGCCTGTTTGCTGCTGCCAGCACAGGTGGCTGCCACAGCAGTTGTAGATCGGCCACTTGGCTAGGCAGGGCTGCGTACCACCTGCCACTCATTAATGTGCCACAAGTGGTATGCGTACCACCGGTTGAAAAGCCCTGTTTTAGAGTTAAGTTGAAACAGTTAAAGTACTGTGCCCACCGCACATGCTTTGGGGACAGTTTGCGAGGAGTTTTCAGTGCTTCTAGATTTTTGTGACCTGTCCATACTTCAAAAGGCACCTTGCTCCCCTCTAGATAGTGTCGCCACTTGAACCTAATTAAAAAGGCCTCCTTCTCCCAGATTGCCCATCTCCGCTCGCTTTCAGTGAATTTTTGGGAGGTGTAGGCGCAGGGTTGCAGGACCCCACTTTTGTTCTTTTGCAGTAATACGGCTCCGACTGCCACATCACTGGCATCAGCTTGAATTACAAAGGGCTCCCCTGGGCAGGGGTGTTTTAGGACCGGCTCAGCAGCAAATAGTCTTTTTAAATTCTCAAAATCTGTGTGACATCCCATCGAACATGCTAGTTGTTTGCCCAGTCACGGGTTTCCTCCTCCTTTGCCTGTTTTGAGTAGTTCTGTAAGGGGTAGGGCAGTCTCAGCAAAGGAGGGGATGAACTGACGATAGAAGTTGTCAAAACCTAAAAAGCTCTGAAGCTGTTTGCGAGTCTTTGGGGGCTGCCATTCAATTATAGTTTTCACTTTGGCTGGGTCCATTTCTATGTCCTCGTTGGAAATTCTGTAGCCAAGATAATCTAATCGAGTCTGGTGAAATTCACATTTTGACAATTTGGCATAAAGCTTGGCATTCAATAGTTTCTTGAATACTTCTCTCACCAGCTTTATGTGATCAGTCATATTCGTGCTGTATGTCAGGATATCATCAAGATACACCAGAACCCCTTTGTACAAGTGATCATGTAGGACCTCATTAATCAACTGCATGAATATGGCTGGGCCCCCTGTAGTCCAAATGGCATGACTTTGAATTGATAGCTCCCCATGGGGCAGTTGAAGGCAGTTTTCCACTCGTCTCCCTCCTTTATTCTCACCCAGTAGTACGCCTCTCTCAGGTCTAATTTAGTGAAGATACTCCCCTTATTTTCCATACTCACAGCATTGAGACCCTTATAGTCTATGCAGAGACAAAGAGACCCATCTTTTTTTTTCTTTGAACAACACAGGGGCTCCCACGGTGGATTTGGCCCGTTCAATGACCCCCCTCGCTATGTTTTTATCCACGTATTGTTGCATCTCCTCCATTTAGAGGGGGGACACAGCATACATTCTTGGTCATGGGAGTTTGGCTCCCGGCAACAGCTCGATTGAACAATTATTGGGTCTGTGAGGGGGCAGGGTATCACATTCTTTCTCACTGAATGTTTCCGCCAGGTCCCGGTACTCGCTGGGGATGATTGGCCCATCTGGCGGCGGTGAGGCAGCCATGTAAGCTTGCTCATTTGGCGGGATGTGTCGACTCACCATTGAGTCATTCTCTCCTTCGTCATCGCTGTCAAAGGAGGGTAGAGCAGGGGCAGGTCCACCCGGAGTCCCAGCATCCTCCTGTGTGGGGGATGTGACCTGGGCAACAGGTTCCTGCGTGATCCGGATGAATTTCTCTCTCATTATCTGCTGGGCAGGTTTCTTTCTCACTGCTGGTCCCGGTCTGTTCTGTTGTTGGGGGTAGGGGACTGGACAGTTCGCTGCTCAATGTCCCTCCTGTCCACACTGGAAACACTTAATTGATGGGCCTGCAGGTGGCCTGGGTCTTTCAGCCATCGTAATAGTTGGAGATTTTCATGGGGTTGATTGCCGTTTGGGTTGCTCTGGCTTTGGCTTGGATTCAGGTGGGGGAGGCTTCATATAGCAGGTGAGCTGAATGTCTAGCCTCACCGCTGTCTAATACCATTCTTCCAGCTGATCAGGTACAGCTCAATAGATAGAGGCCTGAGAGAGGTGGTCGTCTAATCCCTCAATGAAGTGATGGATTAGGGATTGCTCAGGCCACTTCTCTATCTGACCTGCTATCTTGTGAAACTCTTGTATGTACTCCAGGGCAGGCCTGCCGGCTTGTTTTATTTTGTGGATTTGTTCTCCTGCTTTGAGACCAATGGATGGGTCCTCAAATCTTTCTCTGAGCCCTAGGAGGAAGAGGTGGGGGTCCTCCAATTTGGGGGTTTGCTCATTATATAAATTGTTCAGCCATTCAGATGCTTCTCCCTCTAGGCTGGACGCAATCACATCGACCATAGTGCCTGGGTCCGGGTAGAGATAGGCCCAGCGGTTCAAATGAGAGTGCACTTGGTTGAGGAAGAAAATCAGCTTTTCTGGTTTACCATCATAGGTTGCTCTGAATGGTGGAGCAATTAAGAGCTGCTGGGGCCCCCACTGTCTCTGTTGCACCCCCAGTTGCTGCTGGTCCCATCCTGACTGCTGCTGCATGCCCAGGGGTTGCACATTCAGGGGCTGTGGCCACACCCCCTGCTGCTGTAGGTCCCTCAGCGGTTGCTGTATGTTTGGGGGCGGTGGCCAATCTCCTTGCTGTGGTTGTCCCCCACCAGCTGCTGATTTCCTGGCTTCTGCACCAACCCAAGCTGTTGCAAGGCCTCTACTAGCTGTGGCAAGCTCAGAGGTTGCTGACCATCCACCTGCAGGGGACGCCAAACTCTCCATTGCTGCAGAGGCCTCAGACTGGGGTTCCCTCTCTCTGTAGGGCTGGAGGCACTGGCAGGGGAAGACAGGGTCTGGAAGGCTGTCTGATCTGCAATGGAGGGGCTGTAGGCTCCTCTCGTCAGGAGTTGATCTCTACTTCTCATCTCTAGCTTTTCAAATCTTTCCAGTGGCTCACCCGAATCTTCAGTGGCAGACAATCTGGTAGCTCTCCACTGGTCTGCTCTTGAAGCCTTTGAGTGTGGCAAGGCAGTCTCGAGGCATCTGGAGTCTCTGCTGAGCTGGGCCCGGGCTGATGGCCAGATCAGCTCTTCTAGCTTCTTTGGTCCTGCCCCCATCTGCAAAAACTCATCTTCCCACAGCATGCTGTTGCAGGGCCTCCATCAGCTGCGGCATGCTCAGAGGTTGATTTCTGCTTCTCATCTCCAGCCCTCCAAATCTTTCCACTGGCTGGCTATGAACTGCAGACAGACATTCCCACTCACCTGAATCCTCAGTGGCAGACGTCTCGGTGGCTCTCCCCCAGTCTGCTTTTGGAGCCTTTTAGGGTGATAAGGCAGTCTTGAGGCTTCTGGAGTCTCCGCTGGGCTGGGCCCAGGCTGACGGCCAGATCAGCTCTCCTAGTTGCTTGGGTTCCACCTCCATCTGGGAGTCCTGCAAAAACTCATCCTCCCACAGCATGCTGTCTTTTGCTTCCTCCTCTGGGGTATCAGCAGCTGCTGGGTCACTGTCTTCAAGCAGGTTCTCTTTTCCCATGATGAAATTTTCTCCGGAATCTTTGCCAGCTTCTCTCAAGCCTAGAGACAGTAGCTGGAGTTCAGGACCCCAGGTTGTTTGAAACGAAAGTAGATCTTGGCATGATGTCACAGTTCCAATTAACGAAACACTTCAAAGAACTTCCAGGCATTGTTTATCCTAAAAAGTCTTTAATCGTGTAACAAAGTGTCAGCACAGCATGGAGGATGCCAATATCTGAATTCCCCTCCCCTGAGCACATAATATTCCAGCATATTCCCCTCCTCTAATTTGCAGTCATCTCATTTAACTCTAAAAATACCACACAGCTTATACAGAGAGTGGCTGCCTCTTCATATTTTGTCAAAGCAAGAACATGCAATGTTAGCAGCATTGACATCTACAAGGTCCTCTTCCTTGTCTTCCATTATGTTTTGAAATCTTAAAAAGTAAGAAACCTTTTCCATTTCCATAACTGCTGTTGAGTCCTCTAGTTCTCCGTTTATTTGCACCAATTTCTGATTTTCATCTTTTAATTCTTCTAATTTTTGGTTGACCTCTGTTGATTTATCTTCTATTTTTTGAATTCTTTGTTCATTTTTTGTGACCATCTACTTAAAATTTTCAAATTGAGAATCCATATTATTAATTTTTTTGATCATTTTTTCAATGTCAGTTTTCGTCTCCTCGTGATTTTTTGCTGTAGCTACCATATGAGTGGCAATTGCCTCTTGAATTGCTTGTAATGTCACTTGTGTCTCTTTCTGGAAGTTGTTAGCCTTTTCTTGTTGAAGCATTGTATCAATTGATCTCTGATAAACTGGACTTGCAGAAGCAGAGGAGGGGGCAGAAGGTACTTTTTTTGCCAGGTTTAATTAAATTCGGGACACTCATTGTGTTCCTCACCCTCAAGTCTTTTAATCATACTTTATAATCCACCAAGAAGTTCAAAGTTGATAGTCCATTTCCAATTTGAAATTTTTTAAAAATTGGTAATCCAATAAGCTCCAATCAAATAGGAGAGATAAAAAAAATCACTCTGTCTCAAAACATCTTGTAAGATTCCAGGTCAAGCTGTATTTGTAATCCAAGGAAGTCAGATGACTTCAAAACAATTTGTGCTTTTAATTATCATCCATCCTTTAGAGAAAAGCAACCCAAAGAGATTTTTCTCTTTTTCCAGCCACAATCTCCAGGACTGTAGATTTGAAGGACATGAAAGAGTTTAGTCTGTAAGCAATGTTTGGGCATCTAGCCAAGTTCTGACACTCCAGCCACAATATCCAGATAAGGTTAGCAAGCAAGGCAAAGTGTAGTTCTTAGTTTTGCCACTAGATGTCATTAGATGTCCATTTAGTCTTTTTGCAACCAAGCTTTACAAAGTTAACAAAGTATAGTCCGATGCTTTCCAATAGAAAAGTAAAAAAAAAGTTTACGAATATTAAAGCTCCCCAAAGTATTCTTCTTCCATCCCACTCAATTATCTCCACAATAGCATTGTAAATTACTTCATTTTCCCCTGGAGGCTTAAACTGCTGCTTCTATTCAGGAGGGAGGAGTAAAAAAAATCCCCCCTCCCTTTAGCTTTGGGGATTTCTTGCTTTCGGGAACTTTTTTCCAGAACAGGTTTTTCAGTTGTAGAAAGATAAGGAAGATAATCTCACCCTGATCAACTGTTTTGCTATCGCTTGGTTGTAGTCATTGGTCTCCCGGCAGTCAGCAGCTTCTGGCTGGCAGCATGGGTGCGGTCAGCCTTTCTTCCTGCCAGTCCAGGGGCTTCCTTGGATCAAGCGGGTTGGCTGCTGCCAGACCGCAATCTACAAGGGTTCACCCTTTGGCCCATCAGCTCTACGGGGTGACTTTCAGACCTTTCAGACCCCCAGCAGGTAGAATTCGGGCATGGGAAACGAAGTCTTGTTTCCCCACGTCCGTGTTGCCGTGATGTCACCAGGATTCCATGGGTCCTAGTCTATCTTGATGACATACTTATCTACACTGAAACCATGGCAGAACATGTAAGATTAGTGTGCGAAGTGCTCAAAAAGTTACTGAAAGCCAAGCTTTACGCTAAACTCTCTAAATGTGAATTCCATCAAACACACCTCAACTACCTTGGGTACAGGATCTCCAGCGAGGGGCTGGAAATGGACCCAGCCAAGGTCAAAGCGGTGCTTCAATGGTGGCCTCCAAGAACCCGTAAGCAACTTCAAAGCTTCCTGGGGTTTGCAAACTTTTATCGGCAATTCATTCCTTCTTTTGCCAAGATAGTGCTGCCAATTACTGAACTGTTGAAAACCATAAAAGGGGGGGGGGGAAGCCTCAACCCTGTCAAACCCTACCATGGTCTATGGAATGCCAAGCGGCATTTGAAAACTTAAAGATACATTTTGCTGCTGAACCAGTTCTCAAACACCCCGATCCTGATGAGCAGTTCATAAACCAAGCCGATGAGAGTGATGCTGCAGTGGGAGCAGTCCTTCTGCAAAGAAATAAAAAGGGGGACTGTCAGGGGCCACTTCAAAACCTCATCCTAAGAAAGCAGGACTCTTGGAGCAGGTTCTTCAAAAAGGAACTTTTATTAGGAGAAGCTGATAGCAGGCATAATAGGCAGGATCTGAGGGTTTCCCGCTCAGATCAATAGGTTAAAAGAGTCCCAAGCAAACCCCACCCCAATAGTTCATCTGGTCAGTTTGAATGGGCCAATCCTCGGGTGTTAAGTCCGCTGTGGGAAAGGAGTTGATAACGGAGTCTCTTCCTGTTGTATCTGGCCCTTCTCAGCTTAGTAAAATCCACATAAATATTTCTTTAAGAGTTTTATTTAACACATTTCAAAAGATTCACTTCAAAGCAAGCTGCTGGCAGTTTGTTGGCCGGAACGGCCAAGTCTGATATATGTACATTTAGTTTAAACATTCTCCCACCTTCCAATTAACTCACTCTTTATCTCTCACATTGTCCAAGACTTCATTAATCTTCCGTAGATTTCAAGAACACCAGAAAACTGAGTTCAAACGAACTCGGTAGTGCATCAGACTGCCTCTTGATATTAACGTTGCTCGTGACAAAGAATTAGTCCCTTCTTCCTCTTCTAATATAGTTTTCAATACGTCACTTCCTTTTTCCACTTAACTGACACCTCCACCTATCAAACCTTCGGAATCTCGGATCAAGCCATCTTTCTTCCTGTTCCAAATCTGACTCATTACTTTGAGAGTCTGACTCAGATTGCATACAAATCTCCTCATTGTCTAGCTCGGCTGCCGGGAGGGGAAAATACCCAGAGGGGCCTGGTTGTGCTTCGTCATCCTCTGATATGTCCCCAGCCGGTCTAGAGACACTCACAACACTATCCCCCCCGCAGGCCCCTCCCCCTGGGTCCGTCGTAGGGGATGTGGTTTGGAGGGAAACACAGTATGAAAATCCCACATTAACTCAGGAGCCTCAATATCATGAGCATCTACCCAACAGCCAGCGGCTGGCCCACCCCCGGTCCAATCAACCAAATATTGGAAGCGGTCGTTGAGCCATCGGGAATCTCGGATGCCGGACACCTCCAACCGGGAAACAGGAACGTGAGCACGGCGAGCTGTCGGGCCCGGATCAGGAGGTCGAAGCGGAGAATCAGGGTTGACAGGAACAAGCAAGGAGCGATGAAACACGGGATGTACACGAAGAGACCTAGGCAAAGTCAAACGATAGGTCACCGGATTGATGACCGTCTCCACAGGAAAAGGACCCAGGAAACGTTGATCAAGCTTGCGGTGAATTCTCCCTGGAAACAAGTACTTGGTGGAGAGCCAAACCCGATCTCCAACAGCTAACGGCGGCGTGTCGCGACGAGAGCGGTCTGCAACCCTCTTGTAGTCTTCCTTGGCCTTAGTCAAGTGCTGCTTAACCATCTCTTGGACTGACTGGAGTTCGGTTAAATAGTCCTCTGCAACTGGAACTGGAGAATCGAGGAGCGTGAGCGGGAAAAATCTGGGATGATAGCCGTAGTTGGCAAAAAACGGAGTGGTCTGAGTGGAAGTGTGCTGAGAGTTGTTGAAAGCGAATTCGGCCACGGAGAGATATTTGGACCAATCGTTCTGTTGGTCGTTGATGAAACAACGCAAATACTGCTCCAGGATGCCAATCACTTTCTCTGTACCCCCATCAGTCTCTGGGTGATGCGTGGAGGCTAGATTAACTTGGACTTGAAGCGCAGACATGAGTTCTCTCCAGAACTCCGAGGTGAACTGGGTTCCTCGGTCGGACACTATTTTGTCAGGCAAACCGTGTAGCCGGAAGATATGTTGAATGAACAGCTGAGCAGTGACCTTGGCTGTCGGTATTCTTCGGCAAGGAATGAAATGTGCCATCTTGGTCAACATGTCCACCACTACAAAGACAACGGTGTAGCCGGCAGAAACAGGTAGACAAGTCAAGAAGTCCATGGAAATAGCCCCCCAGGGTCTCTCCGGCGTGGGCAAAGGCTGTAATAATCCCGGAGGGGCTCCTGTGGCATGTTTTGCCTGACGGCACCGTACACAGGAATTCACATAAGACTGAACATCATGGCAAAGTCTGGGCCACCAAAAAGTCCGAGACACTAAGTGGAGAGTCTTAAAGAAACCAAAATGACCTGCCGCAGGGTTATCATGGCATTGATTCAGGATGAGACCACGGAGTGGGCCTGCTGGAACATATAACAGGTTGCGGAAGTGTAATAGACCCTCGGACAAGGTCCAAGGAGAGTCGGGACCCACCTCTTGCCTCTTCTGTGCCGCAAAGTCATCTAGTTGTTGCGCTTCCCGAATCTGTCGTCGTAGATCTACCGGATCGTGCACGGCTGCGATCGATTCGATAGGCAGAACGGTTCGAAGCGGCAAGGGGTCCTTGATCTGTAGATACTCAGGTTTACGGGACAAGGCATCTGCTCTTTTGTTGTACCCTTTCGGAATGTAGGTGACTTTGAAGTTGAATCGAGCGAAGAACAAAGACCAACGGATCTGACGTTGATTCAATTTCCTGGCAGATTGCAAAAATTCCAAGTTTTTATGGTCAGTCCGAACTTCAACTTGATAGCGGGCTCCTTCCAGGTGGTGTCTCCAGGTCTCAAAAGCAGTCTTGATGGCCAATAGTTCCTTTTCCCAAATGGTATAATGGCGTTCGGAGGGACTCAGTTTCCTGGAGTAATAAGCACACGGGAACAGGGGGCCGCCATCTTGGCGTGTTTGAAGAAGCACGGCCCCTACCGCAACATCTGAGGCGTCGGCCTCCACTACAAAGGGACGACAAGGATCTGGATACTTGAGAATGGGTTCCTGAACAAAAGCCTTTTTGAGGGTCTGAAACGCCTGTTGCTCAGCATCGCCCCACTGGAACTTAATGCCTTTCCGTAACAGTCGAGTAAGGGGCGCAGTCAAGGCAGAAAATCTCGGAATGAATATCCTGTAATAGTTCTCAAATCCCAAAAGTCTTTGGACATCTTTTGCTTTACATGGTGGTTGCCAGGTTTGCAAGGCCTCAACCTTGCCAGGATCCATGGCGATGCCTTGTGGAGAAATCACATGTCCCAGAAACTCAATGGTGGTTTGATAGAATTGACATTTCTCTAACTTGGCGTAAAGGTGATGCTCTCTCAAGCGTTGCAGAACTTGACGGAGATGCTGGAGATGAGTTGCTCGTGACGGGGAGTAAATCAGGATGTCATCGAGGTAAACCACCACAAATTGATCTAATAAATCCCGGAAGATGTCATTCATGAAATGTTGAAAGACGGCCGGAGCATTGGTGAGTCCAAAGGGCATGACGGTATATTCAAAATGACCATACCTGGTCCCAAATGCGGTTTTCCACTCGTCCCCCTCTCGGATGCGAACCAGGTTGTAAGCAAACCGTAGATCTATCTTGGTGAAGATGGTCGCTGATCGGAGACGGTCCATGAGATCAGGAATCAAAGGCAGAGGGTACCGGTTGCGCACCGTGATGGCATTGAGCTTGCGATAGTCACAGCATAGGCGTAAATCTCCGGTTTTCTTCTTCACGAATAACACAGGAGCTGACAAAGGCGAGGAAGAGGGACGAATGAAACCCCTGGCCAGGTTTTTGTCCACAAAGTCTTTTAATGCGGCCAACTTGGGTTCTGACATGGAGTAAAGGCGTCCCCCTGGAAGTTTGGCATTTGGCAGCAAATCAATGGCACAGTCATATGGTCTATGCGGAGGCAAGTGGTCTGCCTCTTTCTCACTGAATATATCTGCAAAGTCCGCTAGGTCGGCCGGCAAGGTGATGTCAGGGTGGGATGGTAGCTGGGCTGCGCAAACTTGGCGTACGTGGTCTACGCATTGCAAACTGGGAAATGAAACAAAGTTCTGGGACCACACCACACAAGGATCATGGGTTCTCAACCAGGCTAGGCCGAGAACTACGGGGAAATGAAGTCCCTTGGTAATATATAATTGGATGGCTTCTTCATGTTGTCCTATGACCAGGCGTATGGGCTGGGTCATGAACTTGATCGGTCCAGACAACAACTCACGACCATCGATTGTCTCAACCAACATAGGCGGCTTCACGGAGCACAAAGGTATGGCATGCTGACGAGCGAAAGCTTCATCCATGAAATTAGTGGTGGCTCCAGAATCCAACAAGGCGTGTGCCGGAATGCCCTGGGCATGATTTCCCAGAAGTATATTGGTTGCTAGGATCAGATGTCTCGGAGGACCGAAGTCTTCGTCTGCGGAACTGGGACTGGGTTTGGCGCCTGCCCGACCCAATGTTTCCATTAGGCCGGGCTCTGGCCGTTTCCCGGCAAGGTGGCTTGAAACTGCTGAATGGGAGGCCGAGCTGGAACAGGAGTAGGACCTGCCGTACCACGTCGTTTCTGGGGGCAGGCCATGACGAAGTGACCCATCTCTCCACAGTACAGGCACAATCCCTCAGCTCTCCGTCTTGCCTTCTCAGCCTCGGTCAAGCGAGATCTGGCTGCACCAAGATCCATGGGCTCATCTCTGGCCATGGGTACAGGACGCCTCTCAGTGTAAGCCGGCAATGGTTGGAAAATACGTCTGGGTGCCGGGATGGGTGGAGTGATAGGTAGGGTCTGGAATCCTCTGCGTGGTGCAGGAACTGGCTTGGCACTTCCGGTGACTAGAACCATCTGTTTGACCAGGCGGGCATCCGTGGCTTGCGTTTGCGCCTCAATAGCCAAACAATGTTGGTATAATGCATCCAGGGTCGCGGGTATTACAGTATGTCTCAATCCATTCAAGATCTGGGAAGACAGGCCATCTTGAAAGATTTCCATGAGAGCTTCTTCATTCCAATTAATTTCTTGAGCTAGGCGGCGAAAATCTGATATATATTCCGCTACGCAGCGTGATCCTTGACGTAGCTCTCGTATCCGCCTGGTGGCATTTTGTCTACGAAGGGGGTCAGCAAATTCTCTTTCCATCAGCTGGCAGAATCCTGCATAATTGCGCAGAACAGGATCTGGTCCGTCTATCAGAGGAGATGACCAATCAGCAGCTGGACCAAAGAGTAAACTTAAAATGAAAGCCACTTTAGTTTCATCAAGCTGGAAATCTGCTGGAGTGGAAGCAATGAATGTTTTGCATTGGTTTAAAAAAGCTGGAAATTTACTACGCTCTCCAGTAAACTTATCAGGCAATGCTAAATAACATCTGCTTGGTCTGGGTGGAGGGGCTGGAGCTGGGGCTGGGGCTCCGGCAGCTTGCTGAATCTGCTGTTGCAAATGTCCAATTTGTTGCTGGAGAGTTTGAATTAGTTGATACAGAGCAGGATTATCAGCGAGAAGCTGCTCCATGACGTCACTGAACTGGCGCAGTACTGAAAGCTCGGACTAATTTTCGTCTTTTCTGGGTCACGAGCAATCTGTTGTATCTGGCCCTTCTCAGCTTAGTAAAATCCACATAAATATTTCTTTAAGAGTTTTATTTAACACATTTCAAAAGATTCACTTCAAAGCAAGCTGCTGGCAGTTTGTTGGCCGGAACGGCCAAGTCTGATATATGTACATTTAGTTTAAACATTCTCCCACCTTCCAATTAACTCACTCTTTATCTCTCACATTGTCCAAGACTTCATTAATCTTCCGTAGATTTCAAGAACACCAGAAAACTGAGTTCAAACGAACTCGGTGATGCATCAGACTGCCTCTTGATATTAACGTTGCTCGTGACAAAGAATTAGTCCCTTCTTCCTCTTCTAATATAGTTTTCAATACGTCACTTCCTTTTTCCACTTAACTGACACCTCCGCCTATCAAACCTTCGGAATCTCGGATCAAGCCATCTATCTTCCTGTTCCAAATCTGACTCATCACTTTGAGAGTCTGACTCAGATTGCATACAAATCTCCTCATTGTCTAGCTCGGCTGCCGGGAGGGGAAAATACCCAGAGGGGCCTGGTTGTGCTTCGTCATCCTCTGATATGTCCCCAGCCGGTCTAGAGACACTCACAACAGTTCCCAGGCTTGCGATGATGTTTTTAGGTCTTCGCACCTTCCCTTCCACAGAGAGAGATGAGCCAGATGGCCAGAGTCACATTCCTTTCTCACCCCAAGGTAACATCAAGGGAGAGACAGTTCAAAGAGCAAGTATGTAGGATTAGCAGCAAGGATACATTGTAGCAAAGCAGAGAAAATGCCCACAGAGCCTCCCCCCTCCCCTTCAGGAGAATGGCAGAACCCTCAGTAAGAAATAGAAAGAAATGAAATAGATTCAGGAATGAAATAGATCCCTCCTGTATAGAAATGGGTTCTGACATCCTGCCCCCCTTAAAAGAAAGAGAGATCCACCTGTAGAAAACAAAAGAGGACAAAGGGAGACAAGGATTAATCCGGTTTATTGGGGTAAGCAGTGTGAAACTTAGTAAGGAGTTGGGGAGCCCTAATGTGATGTTTCTGGGCCCACTCATTTTGGGAAGGTGGTAGATGTTTCCATGCTACCAGATATTGGATAGAGCCATGATGTTTACTGGACTCTAGGATTTCTTTAATTTCAAAATGTTGTTCGCCTTCTACCGTGATTGGAGGAGGGGGAGGAGTTTCGGCTGGCCTTAAGGGTGACTGCAGTTCACGCTTTAAAAGGCTGCAGTGGAAAATTGGGTGAACCTGTCTGAGTGTCTTTGGGAGTTCTAATTCTACTGTGACAGGATTAATTATTCTTTTAATGGGAAATGGTCCCACAAATTTCGGTCCTAGCTTTTTTGAGGGTTGTAAGGATTTGAGGTATTTTGTTGACAGATAAACTTTCTCTCCTACTGTAAATGGTTTTGGTTCACTCCGTTTTTTATCTGCCTGGATCTTATAAGCTTCCCTAGCTTCGTCTAAATGCAGTGGTGGGATTCAGCCGGTTCTCACCACTTCGGCAGAACCGGTAGCTATTTTTTTTCTTGCCCAGGCCCAGAATGGACTTCTGGAAGTGGCATCCACACAGAGAACCAGTTGTTCACATATTTGAATCCCACCACTGTCTAAATGCCTTCCTGACTACCGGCCAGGTATTTTGTAACGGTGTCATCCATTCCTTGAGGGAAGGAACGGTGGGATCGCAGGTTGGGAGTTCAGGCATCGGGTTAAAACTTTGCCCGTTTGCAACTTGGAAAGGAGTGTAACCCGTGCTGGAATGGACTGCATTGTTATAGGCAACCTCTGTGAACAGAAGCTGGTTGGTCCAGTTGTCCTGCTGGTAATTAATAAAACATCTTAAGTACTGCTCCAGTACTGAGTTTGACCGTTCAGTCCCACCATTCATCTGCAGATGATGACTAGATGACAGCCCCTGGGTGGTCCCCAACAGTTTTAAGAATGCTTTCCAAAATTCTGATGTGAATTGTACTCCTCGGTCTGATATGATTCATTGTGGGGCTCCATGAAGTCGATAGATACGTTGGACAAAAAGCTTTGCAAGTGTTTTTGCATTGGGGATTTTTTGGCATGGAATAAAGCATACTTATTTAGAGAACAAGTCCGTTATGATCCAGATGACTGTGTTCCCCCCACTTTCCGGTAACTCCATAATAAAGTTGATAGAGATTTCCTTCCAAGGTGATGATGGGGTCGCTACTGGCTGCAATAAACCTGGGATCTTTCCTTGCATTCTCTTCACTGCAGCACAGACTGCTGGCCACATAACTTTCAATGTCCTTTTTTATTAACAGCCACCAAAACTGCCTTTTCACTAGATGTAAAGTTTTTACAAATCCAAAATGTCCACCTGATTTTGAGTCGTGGCATAACTGCATGAATGTCAGTCTCTGGCTTTTGGGGATGTACAGCATTCCTCCCACCCATGGTAGACCATCGGTCATGGTGCATAGGTTCTTGTGGCTCAGAAACCATTTGTCGGTTTCTAATGCTTTTTCAAATTCAATCCCTGCTTGGCTCGCCAAGGGCTTTTGAAGTTTGGCTTGTGCTCGTGTAGTGATTTATGCTACTAGTTGCTTTGATGGCATAAGCGGGTCTGTTATGTCTGTTCTGTTACTATTGTACTGGGGCAATCTGGACAATGCATCCGCTAAGAAGTTCTTTCTTCCCGTCAAATGCTTTAAAGTACAATTAAACTGGTGGAAATGCTGTGACCATCTCGCTTGTTTAGGGGTCAGTTTCCTGGGTGTTTTCAGTGCTTCCAGGTTCTTGTGGTCGGTCCACACCTGGAAAGGAATTTTGTTCTCCTCCAGGAAGTGCCGCCAGGTGAGAAGACCCCATCAATCTACATAAGCCTCTTTCTCCCAAACTGCCTATCTTTGCTCTGTCTCTGTGAGTTTCCTTGATGTATATGCACAAGGCTGCAATTTTCCCTCATCATTTTCCTGTAATAGTACTGCCCCCACAGCTACATCACTAGCATCAGCCTGAATCACAAAAGGCTTCTCAGTGTCGGGGTGTCTTAAGGCTGGTTCTGCGGAAAATAATCTTTTTAACCTTTCAAATGCGGTTTGACATTCCAACATCCATTTCAATGGCTGGCATTGTTTTGGCTTTCCCTCCCCCTTAGTCTTTAGTAAGTTCATAATTGGCAGTGCAATCTGCGCAAAAGAGGGGATAAACTGCCGGTAAAAATTAGTGAATCCAAGGAAACTTTGCAATTGCTTCCTTGTGTGGGGTGGAGCCCATTCTAACACCACTCAGACTTTCTCAGGGTCCATTTCTATGCCATTCGGTGAGATGCGATACCCCAAATAGTCAATTTTTTCTTTGTGGAACTCACATTTAGACAATTTGGCATACAGGTGATCTGCCTGGAGTTTTTTCAGTACAGCTTTGACTAACTTCACATGTTCCTCAATCATCTCAGTGAATATTAAGATATCATCCAGGTAAACAAGCACCCCTTTGTATAGGTGCTTCCAGAGCACGTCATTTATTAATTGCATGAACAGTGCAGGTGCCCCTTGAAGTCTGAATGGCAGAACCCTGAACTGGTAACATTCTAAGGGGAAATTGAAAGCTGTCTTCCACTCGTCTCCCTCCTTTATCCTAATCCTGTAATGCGCCTCTCTTAAGTCCAGTTTTGAAAAGATCTTTCCTTTTAATAGGTGTGCTAACGTGTCTTTCATGAGAGGGAGGGGGTATAGGTTGCTCTCACTCACTGCGTTTAGGGATCTATAGTCCACACATAGGCAAAGAATCCCGTCCTTCTTTTCCCAAAATAATACGGGAGTTGCGGTCTTTGGCTTTGCCAGTTGAATAAAACCCATTTCTAGGTTTTTCTCTATGAATTTCTGCATTTCCTCTAGCTCCCATGGGCTCATGGAATACAGTTTTGGTTTGGGTAACTTCGTCTCTGGGCGGTTTTCGATGGAGCAATCCGTGGGCTGGTGGGGGGGGCAGTTCATCAGATTTTTCCTTGCTGAATACCTCAGCTAAGTCTCTGTATTCATCTGAGATATCTTGCAAGTCTTTCCCCCCCCTACGGCTGCTTTTTCAGAGGGGTCTCCTCCATTCCTGGGCTGAGTTGGGGTCTTTACTGCATCTCCATTTGGGAATCTGATTTCTCCTGTCCTCCAGTCCACCCGTGGGTTCCACTTGGTCAGCCAGGCCATACCCAAAATAAGGTAGCATTCCATGCCAGGGGTCACTACAAACATTATAGTCTCTATGTGATCCCCTATGGTAAGTTGGACGGGCAGTGTGGCAAGTGTGGCTGGTGTCCCCCCTGCAATGGACCCATCTAATTGACCAAATGAAATTGGTTTCTTCAGCCTCCTCACCGGAATTCCTAAATTCCCCACAAACATTGGGCTTATGAGGCAGCAGGTGCAGCCAGAGTCTATTAGTGCTCTGAGTGCCAAACTCTTGGGCATTCTGGGGCTAAAAAGTTCTACTGTCCTGGCGAGGGGCACGATGGGTCCACTTACCAGGGGTTCGTCCTCCAAGTTGTTGTCTGACGAGGTTGGTGGCTGTCCTGGTGGTGTCGCAGTTCTCCTCCCTTGTTTGAATGGGGTAGGGAACTCAACGACTTCCACGCTCTTCAAGGCCATCTCCTTCGGCTTCATCGGGGTCTTGCCGGGCTTCCCCGCTGGGGCTCAGTCAGGCTTTCGAACAGGGGTGCGTGAGCAGCATTCAGCTGCACGGTGTCCCTCCTTTCCACATTTGAAGCATCCTGTTGTTCTTTGGGTGCTTGGTGCTTGCTTTGTTGGTTCACAGGCTGGCTCCGCTGGAAACATCCCCCAAGATTTCCCTCTGGGTCATTGTCTTTTGGCCCAATTGATCTCTGCTTCCTCGGCCAGGATGTACCAGTCTTGGAGTCAGTCGGGGTCTTCTCGGGGGATGCAGGCATTGTACAAGTCATAGTTCAGACCATCTTTAAAACGTCTGATCAAGATGACTTCTGGCCAGTTCAGCTTATTAGCCAGGGCTTGGAATTCTTGGGTGTATTCTGCCACGGGGTGCCAGCCTTGCCGGACGGTTTTTATACATTCCTGTGCTTTCCAATCAGTCAAGGGGTCTCCAAATCTGCGTCTGAGGGCTGCCATAAATTGGTTAAAGTTATGTAGTTCTAGGGCATCAGCGTCGTGGAAATCCACCACCCAGTCTGCTGCGGTGCCATCCAGGGCTGCTTGCACAATCCGGATCCGGCCGCGGTCACTCGGCATGTCACGTCCATACTCCTTCACGGAATTCAACACCTGGGTCAGGAAAAATCCCAGGTGGCACGGCTCCCTACAATACTTTACTCCCAGCGGTGGGAACTTTCGGATGTCCCTTCTTCCATCTGTGTCACTGTCCATCTCCGTCTGCTGGCGCAGCTTGTCCTGGAGTGGCAGCAGCAGTAGTGATGGCTGCTGTTTCTGCAGTGCTGGTGGAAGGGCCTGGGACTGCTGGCTCGCCCCCCCCTTCATCTGTTCCTTCGGTTGAGCCCGGGTTGGCGATTCCCTGGCATGGGTTGGCTTTCTCCTCCCTTATGGAATCAAAGGCAACTCTCAACATGTCGATGACTTGCTCCAGGAATTGGCTGGAACGGGGTGGTCTGTCATCTTCATCTTCACTAAGGCGAAGTGACCTCTCCATCTCGACTTTCCAACCCGGTTGATGACTGCCGTGTCTGAGCATCACTTTCCTGGATTTCTTCTCCCAGTCCTCCTTCTTCGTGACACCCATCGACCACCTGGGTTTGTGGCAGCATTCTGCAACCACTACTTCATCCAACAAGCTCGAGGATTGAGAACTGTATTTGCTGTGGTCTGCTAGGTGGGAGATCTCCCCTTCCATGGCAGGTTCTTCCCTTTCCGTTCTGATATCCAACATAGTTTGCTTAGCCCCCCACTAAGGGTCTTCCTTCCAGTCTGACTGTTACTGTAGATCCTGCCTAATGTCAGGGGCCACTTCAAAACCTCATCCTAAGAAAGCAGGACTCTTGGAGCAGGTTCTTCAAAAAGGAACTTTTATTAGGAGAAGCTGATAGCAGGCATAATAGGCAGGATCTGAGGGTTTCCTGCTCAGATCAATAGGTTAAAAGAGTCCCAAGCAAACCCCACCCCAATAGTTCATCCGGTCAGTTTGAATGGGCCAATCCTCAGGTGTTAAGTCTGCTGTGGGAAAGGAGCTGATAATGGAGTCCGTTCCCAGGCTTGTGATGATGTTGTTAGGTCTTCTCACCTTCCCTTCTGCAGTGAGAGATATGCCAGATGGCCAGAGGCACATTCCTTTCTCACCCCAAGGTAACATCAAGGGAGAGACAGTTCAAAGAGCAAGTATGTAGGAATAGCGGCAAGGATACATTGTAGCAAAGCAGAGAAACAGCCCGCAGAGCCTTCCCCCCTACATCATGGCTGTGTTTCAGAGCATTAGGATGGAGGGCTTCAACCAAATATAGTTTCCCCCCTTTGTAGGCCAAGCCATCCCTGCACATTAGGGAGGTTTGATTATCTTTGAATCATTGATCAGTGAGGAGCTCTTGTTTTATTTTCTTTACCCCAGGGTCGTCAGGATTAGGGACTCTGTGAGGCATGAGTTCAGTGGCAGTTTGTGGACTGGAGATAATTGCCTCATTAACCTCTTCACATTCGCTTTTCTACTGGGGCAATCTCAATAGCACATCAGCTAGGAAGTTTTTTCCTCCCGGTATGTACTTTAGAGTGAAGTTGAAAAGGTTAAAGTATTGTGCCCACTGTACTTGCTTTGGGGACAATTTATGGGGAGTTTTCAGTGCCTCTAGGTTTTTGTGATTGTCCATACTTCAAAAGGCACCTTGCTCCCTTCTAGATAGTGTCGCCAGTTTAACAGCCCCCACCTAATTGCAAAGGCCACTTTCTCCCAGATTGCCCATCTCCACTCGCTTTCAGTAAATTTTTTAGAGGTGTAGGCGCAGGGTTGCAGGACCCCACTTTTGTTCTTTTGCAGTAATACAGGTCCAACTGCCACATTGCTGGCGTCAGCTTGAATTACAAAGGGCTGCCCTGGGCATGGGTGCTTTAAAACCGGTTCAGCAGCAAATAGTCTCTTTAAATTCTCAAAAGCTGTTTGACAGCCCATTGTCCATGCTAGTGGTTGGCCCGGTCGCAGTTTCCCTCCTCCTTTGCCTGTTTTGAGTAGTTCTGAAAGGTGTAGGGCAATCTCAGTAAAAGAGGGGATGAATTGACGATAGAAGTTGGCAAAACCTAGAAAGCTCTGGGGCTGTTTGCAAGTTTTTTGGGGTTGCCATTCGATTATAGCTTTCACCTTGGCTGGATCCATTTCAATGCCCTCGTTGGAAATTCTGTAGCCAAGATAATCTAATGGGGTCTGGTGAAATTCACATTTTGACAATTTGGCATAAAGCTTGGCATTCAATAGTTTCTTTAACGCTTCTGTCACCAGCTTTATGTGATCAGTCATATTTGTGCTGTATATCAGGATATCATCAAGATACACCAAAACCCCTTTGTACCAGTGATCATGTAGGACCTCATTAATCAACTGCATGAATACAGCTGGGGGCCCCTGTCGGGAGCTCCAGAAGGATCTCTCGAAATTGTGTGAGTGGGCAACAAAGTGGCAAATGCATTTTAACCTAAACAAGTGCAAAGTTATGCACATTGGGGCAAAGAACCCCAATTATACTTACCAACTGATGGGGACCAAACTTTCTGAGACAACCCAAGAAAGGGATCTTGGGGTTTTGGTGGACAACTTGATGAAGATGTCAACCCAATGTGCAGCAGCAGTAAAAAAAAGCAAATTCCATGCTTGACATGATTAGGAAGGGAACCGAAAATAAGTCAGCAAGTGTTGTATTGCCTCTGTACAAATCGATGGTGAGACCACACTTGGAGTACTGTGTACAGTTCTGGTCACCGCACCTCAAGAAGGATATAATGGAACTGGAAAAGGTGCAAAAAAGGGCAACAAGAATGATCAAGGAAATGGAGCACCTCCCTTATGAAACCAGATTGCAATGCCTTGGTCTCTTCAGCCTTGAAAGACGGCATTTAAGGGGTGACTTGATCGAAGTGTATAAAATCATGCATGGGATAGAAAAGGTGGATAGAGAAAAATTCTTTTCTCTATCACACAATACTAGGACAAGGGGGCACTCCCTAAAGCTCATAGGTAAGAAACTGAGGACAAATAAAGGGAAATATTTCTTCACCCAGAGGGTCGTTGGTTTATGGAATTCACTTCCAGAAGAGGTCGTGACAGCTGTCAGCCTTGATAGCTTCAAGGCAGGGTTAAACAGATTCATGGATGCCAAGTGTATCGGTGGTTATTAAAACGGATGTCCATGTGCCACCTCTATGTTGGTTGAGGCAGGCAGGATTCCCTTGAGTACCATTTGTTGGGGGTCAAGGGAAAGGGAGGGTTTTGCCTTCTCTTTCTGCTCAAGATCCCCATGTACAATTGGTGGGCCACTGTGTGACACAGAATGCTGGACTCGATGGGCTTTGGCCTGATTCAGCATGGCTCTTCTTATGTTCTTATGTTCTAACTGCATGAATATGGCTGGGGCCCCCTGTAGTCCAAATGGCATGACTTTGAATTGATAGCTCCCCATGGGGCAGTTGAAGGCAGTTTTCCACTCGTCCTCCTCCTTTATTCTCACTCGGTAATATGCTTCTCTCAGGTCTAATTTAGTGAAGACACTCCCCTTAGCCAGATGGGTTAATAAGTCCTTTAGGAGGGGGAGGGGGTATTTGTTTTCCACACTCACAGCATTGAGACCCTTATAGTCTACGCAAAGACGAAGAGACCCATCTTTTTTTCTTTGAACAACACAGGGGCTCCCATGGTAGATTTGGCCCGTTCAATGACCCCCCTTGCTAGGTTTTTGTTCACATATTGCTGCATCTCCTCCATTTCGAGGGGGGACATAGCATACATTCTCAGGCATGGGAGTTTGGCTCCTGGCACCAGTTCGATGGAGCAGTCATTGGGTCTGTGAGGAGGCAGGGCATCGCATTCTTTTTCACTAAATGCCTCCGCCAGGTCCCGGTATTCATTGGGGATGAGTGGTTCGCTTGGCGGCGGTGAGGCAGCCATGTGCGCTCTCTCATTGGGTGGCCTAAGGTGTCCTGCAATGTTGGTTGAATCAGCGGGAGGTTTAGGCCCTATAGGTAGTCTCACAGTTCTCATTTGTTTCTCCCACCAGATAAATGGCTTCCATTTGTCCAACCAGGCTAGCCCTAGGATCACACTCTCAGTCATTTTTGGAGCCACCAGGAAACGAATAAACTCCCAGTGCTCACCTATTTCTAGGTGTAGGGGCTCAGTTAATTGCGTTACAAGAGTCCCTCCCATCAGGGAGCCATCAGCTTGCTCAAACCTCACAGGTTTGGAGAGCTGTTTTGCCTGTATGCCCATCTTCATGGCAAACAGCAGACTAATAATGCATCGGGTGCATCCAGAATCAATTAGCACGTTTAAGTCCATTTGTGCCCCAGACTTAGGGATTATAAGTTTGGCAGGCAGTGAAAAAGGCGGGACTTCATTGAGAGGTTATGTAAAGTCACCCAAACAATCAAGTTTAGTATATATCTTCCAATAATCAGTTTCTTTTAAACAAATAGTATCAATAAGCCCCTCAATTAAAAAAAAGTATATTCTTAATCAATTTAGTGTATCTTCCATTAAACAACCTCTCTTACATCTTACTCATAAACTTAATCCTTAATTCAGCCCATAATCTTAGATTAACCTTAATTCCTTACACTTAATTTTAAATTTCACTTCTTCAATCGACTTCTGGGCTTTCTCATATGTCAAATAAACCTAAATAACAAATACAATCTATTTAATCCATTTCTAACTTAGATTCCTTCAACCTTATCAAATCACATAATGCTTATCTATCCATCAATCAATCAATCTAATGTCAAACCTAAATCATTTCAAAGCAGGTACATTCTTCTTCAATTTAATTATATCTTCCATTAATCATCTTCTTTTACGTCTTACTCATAGTCCTTAAGTCAATCCATAATTTTGAATTACCCATAATTCCTTGCATACAATTTTAAATTTCACTTCTTCAATCGTACTCTTGGTTTTTTTCTTCTGCCAGGTAAATCTCCATAACGAGGCCTCCCTTCCAAATAATAAGTCTCTCTTTTTTACTTGCAATATCATTTGTCTCTTAACCATAAACTTTCGTTGAAGTAACATTTCAAATCTCTGTCTTTGCTTTTCCTGGTCCTCAGCAGCATAGATAGATTGCTTCTTAAACTGGATCAATTTCTCTTTTTTCTCAATTAAATCTTCTTCTTGCTGCTTGTCTGACAGGAATAGCCACCCCCTCCTGTCTTGAAACAAATCCTCTTCCTCCACTCCGTAAATGAACTGTTTATCAAGCAAGATCCATTTCCCATTATTCTCTTTATTCTCAATACTGTCTTCTTCTTGTTTGGATTGTTGTGTAGAATATTCAATAGTCGGTTGTAAATCAGTTTCATTTGGAAAAAAGGATCTAATTAATTTCAATATTTCTGCACTAGTCTCCCTCAAGATTGCAATCCTTTCTTCTTTAAATTCATCAATGCGGTCCAAAATAGGTTTGACATTAAAACGTAAATTCCACTCCATTTTAAATTTTAAAACAATCGCTCTGGCTTTAATCCAATTTCTACAACCGTGTCTCTAGCTTCGCTTACGAGAACAAAGAAGAAAAAAAATGGAGAATTCACTTTCACTTTCAAGCACTTTCCTTTAGCAGTGAAAGTAGTGAAAGCTATACGCCATCTTGAATGCATTATGTTAAATGTAACAGTTAGGAATACATAGCCAGAAAAACAATAAGAAATACTTGCAATCCAATAAAAACTCCTGTATTCACTCAGTCTGCAAACAGTCTCTCTTGTGTTCTATTTTTAAAAAGCAGAGGCGGTCGCGGCGTCTTTTTCTGTCTGATGACAGAAGCGTCTCTGAGCAGGAGCGTCTTCAGGAGTTATGGGGAGCTCGCACTCTTAATCCCTGAAAGCTTTTTTCAGGGATATTAGAGGAGCTCAACCCTACTCCCGATGCTCTGCACCTCTTCTTCACCTGAAGAGGGGATTTTTCACCGCAAAAAACAGCTGATGTTCGCTATTTTTTGCGGCTTTACATACCCAGGGAACGGAGCCTCACAGAGGAGACTCTAGCGATGCCGGCGGAGCCACCGGAAGTGATGGATTGATTGTTAGATTGATGGTTTAGATATGTAAATGAAAATTAATATTCTTAACAAGACGATGTGTCGGTCTGGCTTAGTGTAGTTTAAAATTCTTGTTAGGATTATATAATAAGTGGCTATTATAGCCAAGAAGACTTTTAGCCTACGCAGGCTCGCTGTTTCTGAGATTGCGGGTTGTGAGTTGCTCCTTGTGAAGTTGGACCTAGGGGTTCGGGTGGGCTTGTTGCTCACGTACCTGCCTCCCAGCTGCGTGTCAACAGCCCTGCCTGCGCTACTTGAGGGGGTTGCTGGGCTGGCGGTTGAGTTTCCCAGGCTTATTGTCTTGGGGGACTTAAACCTTCCATCGCTCGGCGGATCCTCTGGGTTGGCGCAGGAGTTCATGGCCACCATGGCAACCATGAACCTGACTCAAGTAGTTCAGGGACCGACTCACGAGAGGGGACACACTCCCGACATGGTATTCCTCTCAGAACAGTTGAGTAATGATCTGAATTTAAGGGGCTTAGATATCTTGCCTATGTCATGGTCAGACCATTTTCTGTTACGGCTTGTTTTCAAGGCTCCAATCCTCCCCTGCAGGGAGGCGGAACCGATTAGGTGGTTCCGCCCCAGACGTCTGATGGACCCAGAGAGTTTTCAGAGGACGCTTGGGGAAATACCGGATTCTCTCATTCTCGGTTCGGCAGAGTCCCTGGTTACGGCCTGGAATATGGCTGCGAAGGGGGCTCTTGACCGGATCGCGCCGCTGCGACCTCTCTGTGGTAGCAGACCCAGGAGATCTCCTTGGTTCACTGAGGAACTCAGGGGGATGAAGCGCCAGAAGAGACGTCTAGAGAAGCGATGGAGGAAAAGTAAATCCGTATCTGACCGAACACTTTTAAGATCTTATATCAAGACTTATCAGGTGGCGCTCAAGGCGGCAAGATGCGCGTATCATTCCGCCTTGATTGCATCTGCGGAATCCCGCCCAGCCGCCCTGTTTAGGGTAACTCGCTCCCTCCTTAATCAGGGGGGGGGTTGATGCACCCTTGCAGGGTAGTGCTGAGGACTTTAATAAGTTTTTTGCGGATAAAATCGCCCAGATTCGGATGGACCTTGACTCCAATTGGAATGCAGTGTCGGCTGATAATGATTCAGTCGAGATGACAGGGACTCGTCTTGATCCTGTTGTGTGGACAGAGTTTGACCCGGTGGCACCCGATGAAGTCGACAAGGCCATTGGAGCTGTGAGCTCCGCCACCTGTTTATTGGACCCGTGCCCCTCCTGGCTGGTTTCGGCAAGCAGGGAGGTGACGCGGGGCTGGGTTCAGGAGATTGTTAACGCTTCTTTGAGGGAGGGGTCCTTTCCGGCTCCCTGCAAGGAGGCAATTGTGCGCCCCCTCCTCAAGAAGCCTTCCCTGGACCCAGCTGTATTAAACAACTACCGTCCTGTCTCCAATCTTCCCTTTATAGGGAAGGTTGTTGAGAAGGTGGTGTCACTCCAGCTCCAGCGGTCCTTGGATGAGGCCGATTATCTGGGCCCTCAACAGTCAGGATTCAGGCTCGGCTACTCCACGGAAACTGCTTTGGTCGCGCTGACGGATGATCTCTGGCGGGCCCGGGATAGGGGATTTTCCACTATCCTGGTGCTACTTGACCTCTCAGCGGCTTTCGATACCATTGACCATGGTATCCTTCTGCACCGACTGGGGGGGTTGGGGGTTGGGGGCACTGTTTTGCAGTGGTTCACCTCCTACCTCACTGGTCGGTCACAGTCGGTGTTGGCGGGGGGTCAGAGGTCGACCCCTAGGTTCCTCCCTTGTGGGGTCCCTCAGGGGTCGGTCCTCTCCCCTCTGCTGTTTAATATCTACATGAAACCACTGGGTGAGATCATCCGACAACACGGGGTGAGATATCATCAGTATGCTGATGATACCCAGCTTTACATCTCCACCCCGTGTCATTTCAGTGAAGCAGCGGAAGTGATGTGCCGATGTCTGGAGGCTGTTAGGGTTTGGATGGGTGCCAACAGGCTCAAACTCAACCCCGACAAGACGGAGTGGCTATGGGTTCTGCCTCCCAAAGATAATTCAATCTATCCGTCCATCAGCCTGGGGGGGGAGCTTTTGACCCCCTTGGAGAAGGTCCGCAACTTGGGCGTCCTCCTCGACCCACAGCTAAACTTGGAACATCATTTGTCGGCTGTGGCGAGGAGGACATTTGCCCAGGTTCGCCTGGTGCACCAGTTGCGGCCCTATTTGGACCGGGAGTCTCTGCTCACAGTCACTCATGCCCTTATCACCTCGAGGCTCGACTACTGCAATGCTCTCTACATGGGGCTACCTTTGAAAAACGTTCGGAGACTTCAGGTAATGCAGAATGCAGCCGCGCGAGCAGTGTTGGGCCTGCCCAGAAATGCCCACATCTCAGCATCACTCCGTGAGCTGCATTGGCTGCCTATTGGTCTCCGAACGCAATTCAAAGTGTTGGTTATGACCTATAAAGCCCTACATGGCATCGGACCAGGTTACTTACGGGACCGCCTGCTGCCTCACGAAACCCAGCGACCGGTTAGGGCCCACAGAGTCGGCCTTCTCCAGGTCCCGTCGGCCAGACAGTGTCGCCTGGCGGGGCCTAGGGGAAGGGCCTTTTCTGTTGCGGCCCCGGCCCTCTGGAATCAACTCCCCCCGGAGATCCGTATCGCCCCCACCCTCTCCGCCTTTCGTAAACTACTAAAGACCCATCTCTGCCGGCAGGCCTGGGGCGGTTGACATCTTGCCCCTAGCCAGTGTATGTCTGTGTGTACGTTTGCTGAATGAATGGTTCTTAATTTAGGGGTTCTTCTTTTTTATATTTTTATATATGTACAGTTTAGTTTTTATTGGATTTCTATTTATGCTGTAAGCCGCCCTGAGTTCCCGGAATAGGGCGGCATAGAAATTTAATAAATAAATAAATAATAATAAATAACTTTGTTTGAAGTAGTGGGTTTTCTTTTGTTTTACCCTGTACTCACTCTGGGAAGTCAGGGGGGGGTAGGGAGGGTTTATAATTTTATATACTATGCTTTCTCAACTGTAATTGGGGTTGATGCAAGAATATGTAATTATTGTTATTAAGGGGTTGCTCGGGGGGCCTCTGGGCACCACATCCGATGGAAAGAGGAAGGAGGAGTGAAGGCTGATGTAAGTAGAAAGTTGATAAGAAGGGGGAAGAGTAGGGATAGTTGGGTGGAGTAGAAGGAGGGAGAAAGATAAGGAGGGAGGAGAGTAGGTAGATAGTTGGTAAGTGAAGGGGGAAGGTTAGGGTTAGGGGGATATGGTGGTGGGGGTACCGGGCAGTAATGTTAATTGTTTGGTAAATGTGGTCTATGATTATTTTCAGTTGAGTTATTATTATTAAATGTATTGAAATATGTACTAATGTTTTGTTAATGGATGATTTTGAAATATGTATTTATGTTGTGATTATGTTTATTGTTTATTTTAACACTATGATTTGATTTGAGCATTTTTCTTTTTCTGTTAAAAATTAAAAAACCAATAAAAATATATATATATAAAAAAGGCGGGACTTGTTGACTCACCATCGGGTCGTTCTCTCCTTCGTCATTGCTGTCAAAGGAGGGTAGAGTAGGGGCGGGTCCACCTGGAGTCCCGGCGTCCTCCTGTGTGGGGGATGTAATCTGGGCAACAGGTTCTTGCGTGACCCGGTTGGATTTTTCTCTCGTTAGCCGCTGGGCAGGTTTCCTTCTCACAGCTAGTTCCGGTCTGCTCTGCAGTTGGGGGTAGGGGACTGGACAGTTTGCTGCTTGATGTCCCTCCTGTTCACACTGAAAACACTTGATTGACGGGCCTGTAGGTGCCTGGGTGTGTCAGCCATCGCAGTAGTTGGAGGTTTTCGTTGGGTTGATTGCTCTTCGGGTTGCTCTGGCTGCTGCTCGGAGTCAGGTGGTGAAGGTTTCTTATAGCAGGCGAGCTGAACGTCTAGCTTCACTGCTGCCTGGTACCATTCTTGCAGCTGATCAGGTACAGCTCGATAGATGGAGGCCTGAGAGAGGTGATCGTCTAATCCCTCAATGAAGTGATGGATTAGGGATTGTTCAGGCCACTTCTCTATCCTACCTGCTATCTTGCAAAACTCTTGTACATACTTCAGGGCAGGCCTGCTGGCTTGTTTTATTTTGTGGATTTGTTCTCCTGCTTTGAGACCAATAGATGGGTCCTCAAATCTTTCCCTCAGCCCTAGGAGGAAGAGGTGGGGTCGTCCAATTTGGGGGTTTGCTCATTATATAAATTGTTCAGCCATTCAGATGCTTCTCCCTCTAGGCTGGACACAATCACATCCACCATGGCCCCCGGGTCTGGGTAGAGATAGGCCCAGCAAGTCAAATGAGACCGTACTTGGTTGAGGAAAAAAAGCAGCTTCTCTGGGTCCCCATCGATGGTTGCTCTGAAAAGTGGTGCAATTATAGGCTGTTGGGGCCCCCACTGTGGCTGTTGCTGCTGGCCCTATCCTGGCTACAGATTTATGTGCAGGGCTTGCACGTTTGGGGGCTGTGGCCAATGTCCTTGCTGTGGTCATTCTCCCACCAGCTGCTGATCTCCTGGCTTCTTCACCACCCCAAGCTGTTACAAGGCCTCTATTAGTTGCAGCAAGCTCAGAGGTCATTGACCATCTACCTGCTGGGTTTGCCAATCTCCCCATTGCTGCAGAGGCCTCAGACTGGGATTCCCTCTCTCTTCAGGTCTGGAGTCCCTGGCAGGGGAAGACAGGATCTGAAAGGCTTTCTGATTATGCAATGTAAGTGCTGTAGGCTCCTCTCTGCAGGAATTGATTTCTGCTTTTCACCTCTGGGTTTTGAAATCTTTCCAGTGACTCACTGAAAACATAAGTGGCAGGCGATTTGTTAGCTCTCCACCATTCTGCTTTTGAAGTCTTTGCTGCCAGCTGGGAGATCTGCCAGACTACTTTCTCCCCTGGCTTGCCAGCTGTCGCTCCCCCCCCCCCGGGAAGCTGCTGCTGCCGGGGTGCTGGCCTCAGGCAATCTTTCTTCTTCCATAATGAGATCTTCCCCGAATCTTTGTCAGCCTATTCCTTTAGTTTAGGAACAGCGACTGGGGCCCGGGACCCCTAAATGGTTTGAAAAGTTTGTAGATCTTGGCATGATGTCAAGGTTCCGACTAATGAAACACTTCAAAGAACTTCCAGGCATTGTTTATCCTAAAAAGCCTTTATTACTGTGTAACAGAGTGTTGGCACAGCATGGATGGATGCCAAGATCTGAAATCTCCACCCCAGAGCAGTTCTTTTACTAGCATTTTCCCTCCCTCTTTTGCTGTCATAATTCATGTTGTCCAACCAGCCTGGCAGGCAAAGGTTCACTTCCTTCTGAAGCCCGCGTAATTAATCTCTACACATTCTTTCTCCTCCCTCCCATTCTCATCTGAATTAACTCTAAAAGTACCAGACAGTTCTGCATATTTTGTACAGCAAGAATATTCAATATTAGCAGCGTTGACATCTCACTTACTTGGGAAAATTCACCCTGTTTTCCATTGCAGTTTGCTAAAACCTCTTAGAGAATTGTCATTGAGACCAATTCCTAAGAGAGCGCCTGGTCCTCTTTTAGTTCAACGGGAAACTCATTATGAAATTAAGCAAATCCTTGACTCTAGGTTATTCAAAGGGAGATTACAATACCTAGTGCAGTGGAAGGGGTATCCTTTATCAGAGGCTACTTGGGTGAAAAGTACAGACTTCAAGGCAGACCAATTAGTAAAGAAATTTTATGATATGCATCCTCAAAAACCTAGGGGAAATTCCTAATTGCACCTTTTATTTTCTGCAGGATTTGTTTTCTCTTTAGGGGATCCAACTGTCAAACCTGCAATGAACCTGGCTGAAGCCATCTTGCTCATTTTCGGTTGCCACAGGATTGGGGGGAGGAGGAATGGGACTTTTATGCTAGCCTAAACAATTTTCTGTCCTGTGGGAACCAAGGTCATTTCTGTTCCCTCGACTGGGGGGTTGAGCCTAATGTCAGAAAGGCCACCAAACTATTCTATTGGGAAATGTAGTTGATTGCCTAGGTTATGGGGTGGGAAATTTAACTTTGTATTATTGTTGTTTTTGGAGGGAATTTTAGTCTTGGTTTCACTTTTGACCGTGCCGATACTTTGTAACCAATAAACATGTTCTTAGAGGAAAACTCAAGACTTGGAGTTCTGCTTTAATTGGTGTCATCTATCAGAACCACGACAGGATGTGTGTTATGAGCTTCAAGAAATATTTGTTTTACCACCATTGGAAAAAGAATGCTGAGCAATACATTACTCTTTTTTCTGATCCAGCAAATTAAAACCTCTGTACTTAGGGGGGGGGACCACATGTACAAGAAGGTAGAGGCTTTTTTTTTTTACTAATCCAAAGCAAAAATCAATGAAAAAAATCAGAAGGGGGGGAGTTAGGAGAGCCTGACAGTTACAGTAAACTAATCAAAACTGAAAAAAATGTTTGGCATTTGCTCCAGGTCAAAATCAAGACCTGAGGTTTATTTAGCACATGGCAATGGTACAATTAGCCAGGAGACTACAGACTTAGTACAAAGTTGCAGGATCCAATCTGGGTTGGTCACCGGAACCAGAGGTTTAGTCTTCTGAGCTTTCAGCCTCTTGCTGGAGCCCATCCTCAGGGAACTTCTTGCTCACCAGAATGTGTAACCTTAAGACCTGAAAAGACCCTGTAAAGATTTCTGCATGGACAGCTTATGTGTGAAAGACTATATCTGTTTGGGAACTCTGGAAAAGGAAAGTTAACATAATTGGACTGGATCAGACAAGATCTAATTCTAGTATCTATTTAGTTTATTTAATCAGAGTGGTTTGATTTGAATTTTCACTTTGATGCACAAGGATTTCCCCCCAATCAATTTATAGTCACCCACTGAACATATAAAAATCAATCTAGTGGGATGACATGGTTGAATTGCCTTTGACTTGAATCTTCAGATCAAATCCTTGCACAATCCTATGAATTATTTAATAATATATGGTACTTTAATAAATTCCAACAGATACACATGTACAACCACTTCTGTGCCATCTTGGTACTTGCTATGCGCGTTTATTGCCCCCACTTTGCAGCACCCTGTTCCTCTAGATCAAGCATGTCCAGCCCACAGCCCATGGGCTGCACATGGCCCTGGACAGCTAGTAATGAAGCCCCACAAGATTGTAAACTTTTAACATTATTATGTGATTTATAAACATTATTATATTTTATATGCAGCCCAAGATAATTCTTCTTCACTCAATGCAGCCCAGGCAAGCCAAAAGGTTGGGCACCCATGCTCTAGATCAGACATGTCAAACTTGTGATGTCACGTGACGTCGCGCAACGTATCGGGACGGTTTTGCCATTGCAATGGGATGGGCGTGGCTTCCAGATGATGCATCCGGCCCACGGGCTGGCAGTTTGACACCCCTACTCTAGATGATAAATAGCTTCAGGTTTAACCATCAAGTGGCCCAATTTATGGGATGAGCAAATTATGGGGTGTACTACCTTTTTACAGACTAAGATCGTCGTTTAAGCTTTGAATCATGTGACAATCAGAATAGAGCTGGAAGGGACCTTGGAGGCCTTCTAGTCCAACCCCTTGCTCAAGCAGGAAACCCTATACCAGGGCTTTTCAACCTTTTCACCAACTGTACCACTTTTAGGATATGGCAGTATTCGAGTACCACCTAGCAAGGTGTCAAAACTTGACCAAAAAAAAACCTGTTCAAAGTTGCAATTGCACTGAAATGACGTATGACCATTTTTCACACTTATGACCATTGCAGCATGCCCAGGGTCATGTGATTTATATTTGGATGCTTGGCAACTGATTCATATTTATGATGGTCACAGTGTTCCAGGGTCCAGCTAAGGCAGCCTCCCCAGATGGCTCCATTCATAAGTAAAGGAATGCTACAGGCAAAATCCATTCAGGAGAAAAATACTTCAAAGTGGCTTGCAGCAAAACTTACAGCTAACAATAGCAGAGCAATAGAAGTTAACTCCATCAGCCAAATAGAAATTGCCAAACACTCCTTAAGAACACAAAGCCCTCATTGCACAAATCCCAGAACTTCAAAGTCACAAAAGCACATAAGAGGGGGATGTGGTGGAGGGGGTGCTGCCGAGCAACACCCATAGTTATTTTATTTTATGTAAGTTTTTATAAGAATATATGTTTTGTTTTGTGTGGGAGTAAGTTGAAAAAGATTGTATTAAGTTGAGTTGTATTTAATTTGATTCTTTGTTTATAATTATAAAATTAATAAAATATTTACAAAAAAAAGAATCCTTCCACTCTCCATCTCCTTCCCTCCTCCGTGCCTCACCTCCAGCCATTGCTGCCTTTTTTCATTCCTCTTGGAGGGCGACCCCTCCCCCGCTGCATTTCTTGCCTGTTTGCTGCTGCCAGCACAGGTGGCTGCCACAGTAGTTGTAGATCAGCTCATGGCTGGCCTGCTTGATCTCCTCTCCTCTCCTCTCCCCCCACCCTCCACCTCCCCCTCCTTCTTCTTCCCCTTTGGTGCAGATGACTCTGCCTCCTCCCAAGGCTGCTACTTTTTTTCTCTCTCTCCCTCTCCTGCCCAAACTGCCTCCTTTTATAGGCTCTCCTTTCTCCACCCCCCTCCTCCTTTCTCATGGGGGAGGGTGAGCCAGAAGTGAGCCTGGGGCCTTTGCAGCTCCAGAGGACTCTCTCACTGTAAGTCCTCGCCTGTGCTGACTCTTTCCCTCCCCCACTACACTTGGCTAGGCAGGGCTGCGTACCACCTGCCACTCATTAATGTACCACAAGTGGTACACGTACCACTGGTTGAAAAGCCCTGTTCTATTTAACCTGTGTGTTACTTTTAGAGTTAAAATTAGATGTTGCTGGAAGGGAGGGGGGAAGAATGTGCTTGGGGACTAGTTAGCCATAACAATATCTCAGTAGAATTCTTCAAGGTTAGTGGTAACAAGAGGAGATAACGGGAGGGAAAGTTCACACTTCAAACTAATTGGAGAATGTGATTAATGACTGTTAAATGAAGGAGTGAGTTATGCTTTGTTACTGTGTGTCTGGGGGAGGAGAATTTAGATTTTGGCTTCACTATGTACATGCCGAAGCTATGTTGCAAATTAAAAGATTCTTTAAGGTAAATAATGCCTCAAAGGTCTTTGAAGAGCTTCATCTTTCAGAACCATGACATCAAGCCAAAATCTACAAACTTTTCAAACCGTTTAGAGGTCCCAGGCTCCAGTTGCTGCTCCTAAACTAAAGGAATAGGCTGATAAAGATTCGGGGAAGATCTCATCATGGAAGAAGAAAAATTGCCTGAGGCCAGCACCCCGGCAGCACCAGCTTCCCCAGTGGGGGGAGCG
Source organism: Bothrops alternatus (assembly GCA_034064705.1). Classification (NCBI taxonomy): domain Eukaryota; kingdom Metazoa; phylum Chordata; class Lepidosauria; order Squamata; family Viperidae; genus Bothrops; species Bothrops alternatus. Next base: position 6,309,751 of record JARGCV010000004.1, on the reverse strand, counting down.
ACAGCAGCAGCAGCTTCCCCGGGGGGGGAGCTGCAGCCAGCAAGCCAGGGGAGAAGGAACTCTGGCAGATTTCCCAGCTGGGAGCAAGACCAAAGCAATTAGGAGAGCTGATTTGGTCATCAGACTGGGATAAGCCGAGCGGAGGCTTCGAAATAGCCTTGCCACCCTCAAAGACTTCCAATGCAGATGAGCTGGAGCCACAACAAAGGGATCTTTGCAAATTGCATCCCCCACACCGGTGGAGAGCTGCCAGGCTGTCTGCCACCGAAGACTCGGGTGAGTGGAAATATCCGTCTGCAGCTCGTAGCCAGTCAGTAGAATATTTGGCAGAAAGATTTGAAGAATTAGAAGTGAGAAGCAGGGAACAGTTCCTGCTGAGAGAGGCCTCCAGCCCCACAGAGAGAGGGAACCCCAGCCTGGGCCCCATGCAGCAATGGGGAATTTGGCAGCCCTGGCAGATGGAAGGTCAACAGCCTCTGAGCTTGCATCACCTAATAGAGGCCTTGCAACAGCTTGGGGTGGTGCAGAAGCCAGGAGAGCAACAGCTGGTGGGCCCGCAAGTGAGGGAGGTCCAGCAACAGCCCCCACCTAGGCAGCAACCTTTAGAAGACCTCCAACAACTTGAGAGGCCAGTACTACCGGTATTGCAACCACAGTAGGGTGGATGGGTGCAGCCCCCGAGCATGCAACCCCTGCGCATACGGCAACAGCCAGGGTGGGGCTGGCTGCCACTGGTGGTGCCACACCGACAGTGGAGAGCTCAGCAGCCAGGATGGGACCAGTAGCAACTGGGGGGGCCATGAGCACAGTGGGGAGCCCAGAAGCCGTTGCACCAGCAGCCAGGGTGGGGCCAGCAGCAGCAGCCAGATCAACCCAAACAGCAATCACCTCCACAAAAACCTCCAACTACTGTGATAACTGAGAGACCAAGGCCACTTGCAGGCCTGTCAATTAAGTGTTTCCAGTACAGACAGGAGGGACATCAAGCAGCAAACTGTCCAGTCCCCTACCCCCGACTGCAGAGCAGACCGGTACCAGCGGCGAGAAGGAAACCTGCCCAGCGGCTAACGAGAGAAAAATCCAACCGGGTCACACAAGAACCTGTTACCCAGATTACACCCCACACACAGGAGGATGCGGGAACTCCAGGTGGACTCACCCCTGCTCTACCCTCCTTTGACAGCGACGACAAAGGAGCGAACGACCCGATGGTGAGTCGACAAGTCCTGCCTTTTTCACTGCCCGCCAAACTTATAATCCCTAAGTCGGGAGCACAAATGGACTTAAACGTGCTAATTGATTCTGGATGCAACCGATGCATTATTAGCCTGCCATTTGCCATGAAAATGGGCATATGGGCAAAACAGCTTTCCAAACCTGTGAGGTTCGAGCAAGCTGATGGCTCCCTGATGGGAGGGACTCTAGTCACACAATTAACTGAGTCCTTACACCTAGAAATAGGTGCGCACTGGGAGTTTATTCGCTTGCTGGTGGCCCCAAAAATGACTGAGGCTGTGATCCTAGGATTAGCCTGGTTGGACAAATGGAAGCCATTTATCTGGTGGGAGAAAGGAATGAGAACTGTGAGACTACCTCTAGCAGGGCTTTTCAACCTTTTTACCGATTGTACCACTTTTAGGATATGGCAATATTTGAGTACCACCTAGCAAGGTGTCAAAAACTTGATGACCAAAAAAAACCCTGTTCAAAGTTGCAATTGCACTGAAATGACTTATGACCATTTTTCACACTTATGACCATTGCAGCATGCCCAGGGTCATGTGATTTATATTTGGATGCTTGGCAACTGATTCATATTTATAATGGTCACATTGTTCCAGGGTCATGTGATCTCCTTCTGCAACCTTGACTTTGAAGTATTTTTCTCCTGAATGGATTTTGCCTGTAGCATTCCTTTACTTATGAATGAGCCATTTGGGGAGGTTGCCTTAGCCAGCAGCCAGTACTTACTTTTTTTTTTCTTCCTTAAGTGCCGGCTGCACTCCTTACTTTCCTTTCTAGCCAGTAGCTAATTCTTAAAGGGGAATGTGCCTTTTTAAGCTAGTTCACTCAGCAGCTTGTCTTTTCTGTCTCTGGAGGCCTTTCCTTGTTTAATCAATATATGGAAGAGGAAAAATATGGGGGGGGGGGTTCAAATTCTTCCTTCAGAAGGAGATGGGAATGAGAAAAAGGGAGGCAGGGAAGGGAGGGAGGAAAGGAAGTCCCGCCTTAGCACTTGGCCACCAGCAGCTCTGCCATTGACTTTGCTTGTCAAAAGGTTGCAGAAGGGGATCACATGACCCTGGAACACTGTGACCATTATAAATATGAATCAGTTGCCAAGCATCCAAATATAAATCACACCACCGTGGGCATGCTGCAGTTTTCCAAAATCATTTTGTCAATTAGGAGTTGATCTTTTGTTCCTCTGCTATTGGGGAAGTTTTATTTCTGCTCAGGTGTTAGATATGTTTAGTTTAAAACCCGATACCCTACCATAATTTTTAATTAACTCCATCAAAATCTGTACTGACTGCTTTGGTTGAGACAATATCACAAGCAGGTCATCAGCAAAAGAACATAATTTATAATCATGTTGTCTAATCTGTATACCTTTTAAATCATCTACTGTTCTTATCTTATTCAATAAGACCTCTAGCGTTAAAATAAACAACAATGGAGATAAAGGACATCCCTGTCTAGTACCTTTCTCTATCTTAAATGAATCTGTTAAATGCCCATTTTCAAAAACAGCCAGTTCAGTCTATCAAAAGCTTTTTCCGCGTCCAAAAACATAAGAACTGCAGGTACCTGGATATGCTTGTCCAAATATTCTAATATATTAATAAGTTGTCTAACATTAGTTTTCATCTGTCTCCCTTGCAAAAAGCCAGTTTGATCTGAATGAATTATTGTTTGTAAAACTTTCATTAGTCTGTTAGCCAAAATTTTAGCAAAAATTTTATAATCCGTATTCAACAATGAAATAGGTCTAAAGTTTTCTGGTTTAGCATTATCTCTTCCCTCTTTGGGAATTAAAGAAACATAAGCCATTTTCCATGAAGGTGGAACCTGACCACCCTCCTGTATATTGACAAACAACTCTCTAAGAGGTTCCACCATTTCCATTTGAAGATGCTTATAATAAACTGCCGTTAAACCATCCGTCCCAGGAGATTTTCCCATTTTCAATTGTTTAATCACCGAAATTTCATCTGATGTAATTAATCTATTTAGTCTATCTCTTTGTTCACTAGTAATTGTCAATACATTCTCATTTTGCAAAAATACATCTATCTCGTTCCCTTGTATCTTATCTTCAGCATATAACTTGGAATAAAATTCTAAAAAGGCTTTTTTAATAGTTTCTTGTTGAAATACCACCTTCCCTCTATATTCTATTTTATCAATAATGCGGGATTTTTGTTTTTTCCTTAGTATATAGGCCAACCATCTGCCAGGTTTATTAGAATTAAAAATGTGTTATGTTTAGTGTATTGCATATTCCTAGCAACTTGGTCGGCCATCAACAAATCAAATTGTTTCTGTAAAATCTTAATCCCCTCTTTAATATTTTTATCATCTGGTCTCTTTACTAAAAGTTGCTCTTTCTTTCTTATTTCCTCCTCTAATTCCTTCCTTTTTTCCTCCCGTTTACGTCTATACCTTTTATTCATATCAATTAAAACCCCACGCATAAAAGCTTTACTAGCATTCCACACCATTTCTATTGTTGTACCCTTATGAAGATTTAACATAAAAAATTCCTTCATGGCACTTTTACATTCAAGCACGTTTGAGTCATATTGAAACAAGTTTTCATTGAGTCTCCAAGATCTTCTAGGAGTCTGGCCCATTATTAACTCCATCAAAACCAGATTATGATCTGATAAAACTTTAGGCAAAATTTTTACCTTCCTTACCCCAGAAATAAAGTCACTTGTAGTTAGTATAAAATCAATTCTAGAAAATGATTGGTGTTTATCAGAAAAAAAAGTAAATTCTTGCTCTTTACCATTTCTTTCTCTCCATATATCTATCAAATCAAAATCATCCTTAATATCAAAAAAAGATTTAGGCAGCAAAGAACGTGTTTGAGGGATTGGTGATGTTTTCCTCTTGTCTAAACTAATATCCATAACTCCATTCCAATCTCCCATTAGAATACAAGACCTATAATCAAATTGTGTTAATTTTTTATGTATTAATTTATAAAACTTTCCTTGGTGTTGATTTGGTGCGTAAATACCCATCAGAAGAACTTTCTTCCCATCTATTAAAATTTCAATTACTAAAAATCTGCCTTCAACATCTGCTTCTATTAATTTAGCGTTTATGTGATTTTTAACATAAATAACAATTCCATTCTTCTTCTCTTTAGCCGCTGCCACAAAATGTGAACCTAATTTATTATTTATAAAGTATTTCTGATCACTAGATCTAATGTGTGTTTCTTGTAGGCAGATTACATCATTTTTACATTGAGTCAGATAGTGAAATATCTTTTTCCTCTTCTGAGGAGAATTTAGACCGTTGACATTCCATGTCAAATATTTATTTGACATGGCCAGATTGAGAAAGCTTTTGCAAGACCAAATCAATTTTCGCTGTTTTCTTCTTTGGTCTAGCTCCCATGGCTTCCAAACTTGCAGATGTGCATAATTGTTGTTGTTCTTTTTCTTGTTCTTCCATACGCTTGGTAGCTGATCTAGTTTGCCTTTGATCTTTAGATTTCTCTATTTCCAGGGGTTGGAAAATGTCAATACTCTGTATGGGCAACTCCATCGAAGCTCCTCCAGCTGCTGGGGGGGGGCTGTGAGTCTGAAGATTGTAGTTGTAATAGTTCCATCCCTTCTTCTTTTGACAAATCTGCATTTTTTGGTGTCAGGGATGGGGGTCTACCAGCCTTCAGCACGTTCTCAGCAAAATCTTTCGCTTTTGCAACAGAATTCAAATAATATCTTTTACCCTGATATGATAATGAAAGTCCAGCTGGAACCTCCCATCTATATTGTAAAGCACGTATTTTAAGCTCAGCAACCAAAAATGCATAGTCCTTTCTAGCTCTCAACATCTTTGGAGGAATCTCCTTCAGAACCACAACTTCCTGACCAGCAACATTTAATATCTTATTATAAGATATTGTAAGAACATGATTTCTGAATCTCCTTGTTACAAAATAAATAACAACGTCTCTAGGTAAATTTCTTTGTCTTGCAATCCGTGAATTAATTCTGTATATTCTATCAATTTGCCAGGAAAAATTCTTGACAGCATCGTTTAAATTTTTTTCGAAAGCTTCCTCAAAGATTCTAAATCATCCTGAGTCTCATTTAGTACCTCCCTCAGGCCCCTAATTCTAATAGCAGACATCATCTGATTGTATTGCACCATCAAAGCATGATCATATAATTCACTTTTCATTTGTTGCTCGACCTCCTCAACCTTTTCTTCAATACCCTCCCAGACCCCCTTAACAGCTTCCACAATATCCTCTCTTATTTCCATATTATGGGTCTGGATTGTTGCCTTAATTTTTTCCAGTTCATCAGATACACCTTTGCCTTGGTTCTCAATCTTATTCTCCAAATCCTCAATCTTACTCTCCAACTTTTTCTCCATTTTATCAAACCTTTTTTCAAATCTTCTCTCCAAATCCTCAGTCAAATTAAGAGTCATTGTTGACAATGCAGCCTGTAGATCTTTCACAGTAAGCATTTCTGAAGACGCTTGTATAGGCAAAGGGTGAGATTCTATAGTTGCTGAAGAAGGAGGGGGAGCAAGAGAGCTGGTCACTGCTTTAGAGGGCTGAGCTGGAGAAGATACCACCTTTGAGGAAACTAACTTAGTTTGTCTAGAAGTCATTTTGTTCAAACCAAAATTTTTACCAAAATATATCCTCCTCTTATCTTCTTGAATTACAATTTATAAGATTTTAAAATGTAAATCTGAGCCATCTCATAGCGATCGCTCTAAACGCTTGAGAAAAAAAAGAAAAAAATCACTTTCGCTTTCCGGTAACTTTCTCTTTACAGTAAAAGCGATTGCCATCTTGGATACATTATGTTGATTGTAGAAATACATGGTCAGAAGTAAAATATAAAGAAATACTTGCAGTACTAGACTCTTGTATTCACTCCGCCTGCCTGTAGGTCAATTTAAAAAAGTTTTCCTCGAGCAGGAGCTGGTCGCGGCGTCTGAGCCTGTTTACAAACAGGAACGTCTCTGGGTAGGAGCTTCTTCAAGCTTCTTCCTAGGGAGTTCTCACTCTTCCCCCCTGATAACTTTACCAGGGGGATTTCAGAGGAACTCAAACTTAGCCTGATGCTCTTCACCCCTTCTTTGCCCGAAGGGGGGGTTTATCACCGCAATAAAACAGCTGGTGTTCGCTGTTTATGCGGCTTAACAAACCCAGAAGAACGGAGCCTCCAAAGAGGCTATAGCGACACCAGCGGAGCCACCCGGAAGTCTCTAATCTTCCATTTTTGTGGTGCACCATTTGGTTTTTTTCCTTCTTAGTTGATTTTGCATCCCAGGTATTCCGTTATAACTGCAACTGTGCTGTACATTAGTTGGTTGTTTGTTGCAGTCAGTTGGTGCTTATACTTGATATTGTAGTATTTACATCTTTCAATGCTTGTGCTAGATTTTTCTTTGGAACAAGCTTCAATGCAGGTGGTCTTATTCTGATGTTTTTGTGCTGTTCTAGATGCTCAGTTATTCTTTGTTTCAATTATTTTACTTCTTTAGTTAGAGAGCTTTGTTCTTCCTGAGTCAGAGGAGAGGGTACTACATTGTTTAAACTTAGACACGCCTGAGGCAGTTTGAAGAAAAAAAACCCTGGAGTTTAGTGTTTCTTTATTCGGGGAGGCTTTTGTGAGGCTTTCTTGCTTTGCGCTTGATTCCTGTGTCTTTAAGGGTATAGGGAAAGGACTGGTGTGTGTGTGTGGGTGTGGGTGTGTGTGGGTGTGCATTCTTTCTACACTGTGGAAGAGAGCTCAGAAGGCAGGGAGGAAGAAGAGGAGAGGGAGAGAGGAAGAAGGGCCAACCAGATAGCTCAGGGGTCTACAAACTTAACAAGTCCACAGGTCTTAAAAGTGCCAAGTTTGAAGACCCCTGAGCTAGCCGGTAGTGGTGCATATTAATAAAAATGGATAAATTCATCATACATTTGTCAGTGCAAAGAGAAAGTGATTCAGCAAAGGAACTGCCACCGAAGAAATTAAAACTGATACTTTTTAACTTTTTTCTACAGTTTGTAACATTTTATTAGATTATAGAATAAAATACAAAAATACAAAAGCAAATAGTAGGACACAGTGGGGAGGAAAAAAGGGGGGGAAAGTGAGGGGGAGAAGGGAAAAAAACAGGCTTCCTCTGTTGCAGTAGAAGGAAGCATTAACATTGAACCTCAACTTTTTACTTTTCCATAATATTATAAACTAGCCATTTCTATAACAACAAATGAATCTAATCAGTAAAACCCAAAATCCCCCCTTTTTTTAGTCCTCAAGTTTTTGACACCTTGCTAAGCACCAGTGGTACTCAGATATTGTCATGTCCTAAAAGTGGTACAATCTGTGAAAAGGTTGAAAAGCCCTGTTCTCAAAAGCCTCCAGTGATGGCAATCACAACTTCTGAAGGCAAGCCGTTCCACTGGTTAATTGTTCTCACTGTCAGGAAATTTCTCCTTAGTTCTAGGTTGGATCTATCCTTGGTTAGTTTCCATCCATCCATCCAAGCAAATGCCCTCCAGATGTATTGGCCCTGCAACTCTCAGAATTCCAACCAGCATAGCCAATATCTTCCCCAAGTGCTGGCTTCATAACTCTTATAATTCCCAACTAGCATGGTCAATGCTAATTTGGAGATTTGCAATTGCATCACATCTGGAGGGCACCAGGTTGAGGACTCCTTGATTTACTTAAAAACAATGGTATCAAATGACTAGGGTTTGTTTCCGAATAGTCAAAGATGCATTCTTCACTTCAGTGTATATTCCTACAGACATTTCGAAGAAATCAATTTATTTCATTGAATATTCAGCTAGCGGCAAAAAGATCATGTTCATGCTAGAATACTTTAGATTATCTTCACCCTGCCTCAATACATGAGGCATCTTCATATTGTTCCAATTGTAACATGTAGATAACACTAACCCATGATTTCCAGCAGGAAGAGGAAAGTTTTAGAATAACAGAGTTGGGAGGGACCTTGGAGGTCTTCTAGTCCAAACAGTGGTCAAGCAGGAGGCCTGATACCATTTCAAACAAATGGCTGTCCAATCTCTTCTTAAAAACCTCCAGCACTGGAGCACCCACAACTTCTGAAGGCAGGTCATTCCACTGTTTAATTGTTTTAACTGTCAGGAAATTTCTCTTTAGTTCTAAGTTGCTTCTCTCCTTGATTAGTTTCCATCGATTGCTTCTTGTCCTGCCTTCAGGTGCTTTGGAAAATAGGTTGACACCCTCTTCTTTGTGACAGCCCTTTCAAATATTGGAACACTGCTATCATAGGCCTAGGCCTTCTTTTCACTAGACTAGGCATACCCAATTCCTGCAACAATTCTTCATATGTTCTAGCCTCCACCCCCCCCCAATCATCTTTGTTGCTCCTCTCTGCACTCTTTCCAGAGTCTCAACATCTTTTTTATATCACGGTGACCAAAACTGGATGCAGTATTCCAAGTGTGGTCTTACCAAGGCATTACAAAGCAGTTGTAAACAGTCCTACCGTACTCCTGGTAAGAAGGACACCGAGGCAAACAAACGTAGGAAGCAGTGTCTTTACTTGGAGGTATCATTGGCAAACAAGACATCTTTCATAGAGTTCCTTGCTAAACAAAGTTCGCGCTGGGAGCAACCGCCTCCCAGCGTGGTTTAAATGCAACTGCAGCATTAACACCCCACCCTCCACCCAATTAGCCATCAACCCCACCCTCCAGTCACCTAATCAGCATCCGGCCATAATAACTTCAATACACAACAGCTGTCCCAACCGGCCTCCTCCCCCCTGCGCTCTTGTCCTCAGCGAGTTCCGGCCCCTAGGAGGCCCCATCACGTCAGCCTGGCTCACCTACTCGTCAGCTGTTCCGGCGCCCTACAAAGCTCTGCCGTGTGGGTGCAGCTCCGAACGCCGTCTGGCAGCCCGCCTGCTCGTCAGCTGTCCAGCAGGCTGCCTGTCAACTGTACGGTGGTCCAGAAACTGCCGCCGGAGCGCCACTGTTTGAAACGACTCGCTGGGAAGGTGGCTGCTTTATCGTAGGAGGTGAGCTGCCTGGAGCCGGTATTGGCTGCCAACATCCTCTCTCCAGCGCGCCGTCCTTCTTCTCCCCCCCTTCTGCATGTCAGGCCCGGGAGGGCTTGACAGCAGTACTAACACTTAATGTGATCTTGATTCTATCCTTCTGCTACTGTAGCCTAGGACTGTGTTGGCTTTTTTGACAGCTGCAGCACACTGCTGGCTCATATTTAAGTAGTTGTCCACTAGGACTCCAAGACCCCTCTTGCAGTTACTGCCATTGAGCCAGGTTCTACCTAGTCTATACCTATGCATTTGGATTATCTTGCCTAAGTGTAAAACCTAACTTTTCTCACCATTGAATTTCATTTTGTTAGATAGGGCTATACCTGCCAGCTTGATGTTGTCAGCAAATTTGATGAGTTCCTCTTCTATCCCCTCATCTAAATTGTTTATGAAGATGATGAAGAGTACCAGGCCTAAGACAGAACCTTGGGGCACCCCACTACTTACTTCCCTCCATGTAGATGTAGTTCCATTAAGGACTACATGTTGAGTGCAGTTTATCAGCTAGTTATGAAACCATCTGGTGGTGATGCTGTCTATGCCACATTTTTCCAACTTACCAAGAAGTAGTTTGTGGTCTACATCAGTGGTTCTTAACCTTTTTGAATGAATCGCCCCCTTGAGCCAATGAGGAAGTTGTCATCACCCCCCTCCCCCAACATAACCTCTCAATCACAACATAGGAAATAATTCTTCAATTTATGCAAACACTTTTTTTGTTTTCTTTAAAATTGTCATCAGGACATATTGATGCAAATAATTTATTTCCAGTCTTTTTCCCATATCTCAACTGTGTGAAAAATTTTGGTGCCACCCGTCACTTTATTCCCAAACTTCGTGATACATGTATTTCATTTGTCAACGCTGCTAATATTGAGTATTCTTGCTTTGACAAAATATGCAGAACTGTCTGGTACTTTTAGAATTAATTCAGATGAGAATGAGGGAGGAGAGAAAAGCCCGCGAAAGGGAACGGAAGTGAATCTTTGCCCTCCAGGTTAATTGGAAGATGTGAATCATGACCCCAAAATAGGGGAGGGGAAATGCCTGGAATGTTATGTGCAAAGGAAGGGAAATTCAGATCTTGGCATCCATCATGCCGTGCTGACAAGTCTCTACACTAATAAAGGCTTTTTTAGGTTAAACCATGCCTGAAAGTTCTTTGAAGTGTTTCATTAGTCAGACACATGACATCATGCCAAGATCTGCAAATATTTTAAACCAATTAAGAGGTCCCAGACCTCGGTCACTATTCCTAATCTAAATGGGATAGATGACAAAGATTCGGGGAAGATCTCATTATGGAAGGAGAAAGATGGCTTGAGGCAGCCAGAGAGTGGAGCGGCAGCCAGCCAGCCGGGGGAGAAAGAACCCCATTCAGAGTGGCCACAGGAAAAGAGTTCAGCCCAGGTGCCCTCTGCTTCCCAGACACTTGACCAATGGGTGAGGGGGTGGGAAGAAGTTTGGAGAAACACAAAAACTGCTTTAAAAAAACTTTTGAAACCTATAAAAAGCAGGCTGGTAGAAAGAGGGCTCCCCAAAGAACATTCCAAGTTGGGGAAAAGGTTTATTTGTCAACTAAATATTTACACCTCAAATTGCCCAGCAAGAAATTGGGACCAAAATTCTTGGGGCCTTTCCCCATAGTAAGGATCATCAATCCGGTCACCATAGAACTAAAACTCCCTAGACTTTTAGGGAGAATTCACCCAGTCTTCCATTGCAGCTTGTTGAAACCTTATCGGGGCTCCACTTTAAGACCTCCCCCGAAGAAGGCACCTGGGCCCCTTGTAGTTGCAGGACAGACCCACTATGAATTGAAATGTATTCTTGACTCTAGAATTTTTAAAGGGAAATTGCAGTACCTAGTACAATGGAAGGGATACCCGTTGTCTGAAGCCACCTGGGTGAAATCCAGTGAGGTGAAAGCTGACAGGCTCGTCAAAAGGTTTCATGCAAAATACCCCAACAAACGAAAACTAATCATTAACATATGCTTTTGTTTACATTACAGGATCTGTCCTTTTTGTAAGGGGGGCCAGATGTCAACGCTGCTAATATTGAATATTCTTGCTTTGACAAAATATGCAGAACTGTCTGGTACTTTTAGAGTTAATTCAGATGAGAATGAGGGAGGAGAGAAAAGCCCGCGAAAGGGAACGGAATGAATCTTTGCCCTCCAGGTTAATTGGAAGATGTGAATCATGACCCCAAAATAGGGGAGGGGAAATGCCTGGAATGTTATGTGCAAAGGAAGGGAAATTCAGATCTTGACATCCATCATGCCGTGCTGACATGTCTCTACACTAATAAAGGCTTTTTTAGGTTAAACCATGCCTGAAAGTTCTTTGAAGTGTTTCAGTAGTCAGACACATGACATCATTATTATCTTATTTATTCAAGACACTTAAATGTAATGACCACTGAAAACAAAATTCAATTGCCAGAAAGTGAAATGCCCGAAAAGAAAAACAGTAACAAGTGAAATTTAAGACGCAAAAAGAAATATAAAAAGGGCATAAGAACAAACTGCAATGCAGGAACTAAGAATTTCAAGACGAAAACTCTGAAACTAAATTAAGATTCGAGGAAAGTATATATAGTCACGTACACTGTAAAAAGGATTAAAAAGACACAAAGAAAATATAATATCGAACTGGAGTGCATGCTAAAAAAGTACAATACAAAGGGACACACAAAATGTTTTACAGAGCACAACAAAAATTCGAAAACAAAGCCGAAAACTCAAACTGGAACGTGAAATCCAATGCAAGCAAATACAACAATAAAAGCTCAGACAATTATTAACGAAAAAAATGTATGTACACAAAAAGCAAAACAAAAAAGAACATCAATGGCTGCCTTGTGCTTGGTGAGCTGATGTTGAGAGGTCTTCGAAATGAAAGGCACTACCTGCAAATTAAATTTTCGACTCCACTGGAACACTAGAAAAACACATGTGGACGTTGATAAACCTAGTTTCAACAGTTACGTTGACGTCACGGGACAGCCACTCAGCATGCGATGTTTCAAAAGAAGTGCTCCCCCCTCCATCACTGCCCATTCTGGCCAATGGCACACCACTGTATGGGTAGAGGGCGCGGCGCAATGTGCATGAAGATAAGGGATGCGTATTCACATATGTATGGCGTTCTGTACTGAAGCTAGCTGGAGGAACATTTGAAAACACAATTCAATCCACTAATAGCGAGCAATCTGATGTTTTTGTATGACAGATATACAGCGATTCACTGTACGAAAAAGTCTCAAAAATGTCCCCAAAACGTCTCGCTCCATCGCCCCCCTTTTTGTTCCTTCACCCCCGCATCGCCCCTTTTTGTTCCATCGCCCTCCTGAAAAACAAAATCTCCCCCTGGGGGGCGATATTGCCCAGGTTAAGAACCACTGCACTAACTTATTCACTTTGTCAAAGAATGCATTTGTCATGGTTGACAACCAGACAACTGTAATGGGAGGGGGGAGGGAAGGCATTGGAATGTAAGGGAGGTTTGGGGGGGAAATTTGGAATGCAAGTGTGCCAACTGGAAGCCTGAGACCAACTCAACACCTCAAGGTTGCCAGCTGGGGAAGTCTGAGGCAGACTTCCAAAACAAAGAGAGAGCAAACGGACAATGGGAGGTCCAGGGGGAAAAGGGAAAGTTTTTAGATAGATAGATAGATAGATAGATAGATAGATAGATAGATAGATAGATAGATAGATAGATAGATAGATAGATAGATAGATAGATAGATAGATAGATAGATAGATAGATAGATAGATGATAGATAGACAGACAGACAGACAGATAATCTTTATTGTCATTTTTTACTGTGGGCACAATGGCACACATTAAAAATGAAATTTAGTTGCTTGCTCTCAAAGTGTACACATGCACAAGTTAACACACATTTAAACATACTATATACAACATATGTATAGACCTACACCCTTACATATAAGTAACATAAATATTAATGTTAATCCATCTTGAATACATAATGGAAGGAGGAAGCTTTAGAGTTCACAAGGTTAATACTGTATGGAACAAAACTGTGACTGAATCTGGATGTTCTGCTTCAGATACCACGGAGCCTCCTCCCAGAAGATAACAAGGAAAAGGAGCGTTGGCTTACCTGAACGCCTTTTCTCAGCATGATGATGAAGAATCCACCAATGGGTTATTTCAGTCCTCCTGCCCAATCAGACCAATTTGTCAAGTTGTCACGCCTCTGCATTATCTGGGACTTCCCAGTTTCATCGACGGCGTAGCCAATGACAACAGGTTGACGTGATGACTCTCAAGCAGGTATTAAAAGAAACTAACATAACAAGTACCCCACCCGGACCTGACTGACATATAATAGGGGAGGGCGTGGATTCTTCATCATCATGCTGAGAAAAGGCGTTCAGGTAAGCCAACACTCCTTCTCCAGCATGATGACTGAAGAATCCACCAATGGGACGTACCAAAGCCTCCAGAGTCCCTAAGGGTGGGAGTCAGTTGGGGCCGGACCCCCAGATGGTGTGACCACTTGTTGCAAAATATGCCTACCAAAAGCGGCCTCAGTCGACGCAAATTTGTCTAAACGATAATGCTTAATGAACGGTGATGGCGAAGACCATGTCGCCGCCCTGCAAATGTCCTTTATGGACGCCTGGGTAGCCCACGCCACAGTTGTAGTGGCACTGCGGGTGGAATGAGCCATCACATGAGGAGGAACTGGTAAGGCAAGAGAAACGTAAGCGCATGAGATACAAGCCCTGATCCACCTGCCTATGGTGGAAGCCGATATCTTTTGACCCATTGTAGAAGGCTGGAATGACACAAACAGGGCTTCCAATTTATGGAAGGGCGCCGTGCGCTTGATATAACAACGTAACGCTCTCCTTACATCCAGAGTGTGCCAACGCTGTTCCAATTCATGTGACGGGTGAGGGCAGAAATTTGGAAGGATGACCTCCTGCGCTCTATGGAAAACCATATTAACCTTAGGGATGAATGAAGGGTCTAGCCTGAGAACCACCCTGTCCTCATGAAACGTGCACAGGTCCTTCCTAACCGACAAGGCAGCCAATTCTGAAATGCGCCTAGCCAAGGTAATAGCAATCAGGAAGGAGACCTTGAGTGACAAGTGTCACAATGAGCACATTTTGAGTGGTTCAAAGGGAGATGAGATCAGTGCCTGAAGGACTCGAGGTAAGTCCCAAGAAGGATACCTATGAATTACAGGTGGTCTACTATTCGTGACTCCCTTAAGGAAGGCCCGGATGGCGGGATGCTGTGATAAAGACTCTGAGGAGTCCCAAGAGAGTATCAAGGAAAGTGCTGCTAACTGTCTGCGTAAGGTGTTGGGCGCCAGCCCTTTGTTGACGCCCTCCATTAAATATTCCAGTACCCTGGGAATAGTCACCTGAGATAGACTTACGTGGTTTTTGTCACACCAGCGACAGAAATTCTTCCACGTATGGTCATAAATGCGGTTCGTTGCTGGTCTCCTGGCCGCCTGGATCATATCAATCACCTCCGCCGAATAAGATTCCCTAGTTAGGGTGCGGCGTTCAAGTGCCAGGCGGTCAATTGAAGCCATTGGGGGTCTGGATGTTGGAGATCCCCCTGCGTCATCTGTATTTGGCTGTCGGGAATCCGCCACGGGGCTGAGGATGAAAGACTCACCAGGTCTACGAACCATGGCCTCCTGGGCCAGTAAGGAGCGATGAAGACCACTTCCGCCTGCTCCTCCAGGATCTTCCTGATTACTGCTGGAAGCAGAGGCAATGGGGGAAAGGCATACAACAGACCTTGTGGCCACCTGCAGCGCAGCGCATCCATCCCCTCTGCTCCCCTGGAGGGGAAACGAGAGAAGAACCTGGGCAGCTGAGCATTCCCGGGGAGGCAAACAGGTCCACAATCGGACGACCAAACCTGTCCGATATCTCCCTGAAAATATCGGGATGTAATATCCACTCCGAATGATCCACTATCGACCTGCTGAGGAAGTCTGCCTGTTGATTTTTTTTTTAACCCTGAAATCTTTCTTAATTTTAATCGTAATTCTTTCATCTTTTTTTTCCACATAATTTTTATTGGTTTTTTTAAATTTACAAAAAAGACACATAATAATAACTCAGCCGAGAACTAACATATACTACATTTTCCAAACAATTAAAATAACTGCTCGGCACCCCCACCACCACATCCCCCTATCCCTAACCACCCTTCCTTCCTCTTACCATCTACCTACTTTCCTCTCACTCCTCCTCTACTTCTCCACCCACCATCTCTACCCCCACTCTTGCCTCCTCATACTATGTTGGGTAGGATAGCTGCAATCAAAATGAATGTATTGCCGAAATTTTTATTCTTATTTCAAATGTTACCAATACTTAAAAAGGATGCGAACTTAGAGGAGTGGCAGAAAGGTATCAATAGATTTATTTGGAATGGCAAGAAACCAAGGGTTAAATTAAAAATTATTCAAGATACAAGGGAGAGAGGTGGTTTGAAAATGCCCAATTTTAAGTTATATTATTATGCTGCAGTTTTAGTAGCAATAAGTGATTGGATTAATTTAACTAAGGATAGGATATTGAATATAGAAGGGTACGGGTTATTGTATGGGCTGCATGCATATTTAGTTTATGATAAAAAGGTGGACAGGAGTTTTAAAGAGCATTTATTGAGAAATGCTCTGTTGCGTGTCTGGAAAAAGTTTTATTATAAGTTAAATGGAAAGATTCCACTTTGGACAGTTCCCAGGCATGCAATAGAGAGTATAAATAGACAACAAATTCAAGATGTGGTGTCCTATGAGAAACTCTTAATTAAAGAAGGGAATTCTTTATTATTGAAACCATTAAATAGGTTAAGGGAAGAAGGAATAGCTCATAATTGGTATTCACATGTACAATTACAGTCTAGATGGCAAAAAGATTTTAAGATGGGTTTCTCCTCAAAGGACGATAATTTAATTAAACAAGTTAGAGATCAAAGACCTATGCATATTAAAAGATTATATAATGCATTAATTGAAATTGATTCTGAAACTGAATTAGTTAAGGATTGCATGATTAAGTGGGAACATAATTTTGGACAATCAATTACGATGGAAACATGGGAGAAGATATGGGTGAAAAATGTAAAATTTACGCAAGCACAACATTTAAGAGAAAATTTTTATAAAATGTTTTATAGATGGAATTTAGACCCGAAAAAACTATCATTTATGTACCCAGATGTGCAACCCAAGTGTTGGAGATGTGAATCTATGGACGCTACTTATTTTCATGTTTGGTGGACTTGTAAAAAAATCAAAGCTTTTTGGATAAAAATATGGTGGATTCTTCAAAATATATTGAAAAAGCGTGTTGAATTTTCACCACAGTTGTTTTTGCTTGGTATCATAAAAGACTGTACCACCATAGAGTCTAAGTTGATTTTGAACTTGATTACTGCAGCAAGATTACTGGTGGGACAATATTGGAAGACGTCTGAATTACCATCTATTGAAGAATGGACATTAAAAGTTATAAATATGGCAGAAATGGCCAAGATATCCGCATATCTGAAGGATCACTCAAATGAAAAATTTATGATGGATTGGAAAAAATGGATAGATTATATACAAAGGAAATATCAATTGAAGAAATTATATTTAGCATATAGTTAAATATTTATATATTGGATTTATATAATAAGTAGTTTAGTGGGTTTTCTTGTGTTTTTACCCTGTATTCACTCTGGGAAGTCGGGGAGGGGGGGTGGGAGGGTATTCATAATTTATATATTATGTTTTCTCAACTGTAATCGGGGTTGGCGATATGTACGAATATGTAAGAATATATATTAAGGGGTTGCTCGGGTGGCCTCTTGGCACCACATCTGGTGGGTAAGAGGAGGAGTGAAAGAGGAGTGAAGGTAGAGGTAAGTAGGAAGTTGCCTGTCGATTTGTCTCTCCCGAGATGTGCTTGGCCCTGATGGAGAGCAGGTGTTTCTCTGCCCAGGAGCTCAATGCTTGAGCCTCCGTCATGAGGGATTTGGACCGGATGCCCCCTTGCCGATTCACGTGAGCCTTTGCGGCCACGTTGTCTGTTCGGACCAGTACATGTTGTCCCCTGACTACTGTGTGGAATTTTAGGAGAGCAAGATATATTGCTCTGAGCTCTAACCAGTTTATTCTGTGTTTGAGGTCTGTTTGTGACCATTGACCTTGAGCTATCTGTGATTGGAGATGTGCCTCCCAACCAAAGAGACTTGCGTCTGTGGTCACCTGAACTCGACTGGGCTCCTTGAACTGGGCTCCTTTGTGAATGGTCGATGAAGTCCACCAGCCGAGTGATAAACGTACCTGATGGGGAACCCGGACCAGCCTGTTGGATGTGCTGGTGTGCTGTCTCTGGTACAGGAGTAGGAACCACTGCAGGTCCCGGGCATGTAGCCGGGCCCACAGCACTATAGCTATGCATGATATTAGCTTGCCTAGGAGTTGAGAAAGCGTGGCCAATGACACAGCCCTGTCTCTGCTCACCCTGCGTGCCAGGTCTCTGATGCTCCTGCGCCTCTCCTCTGACAAGTACACATGGCACGAGTCTGTGTCTATAACTGCTCCCAGATGAAGCAGGTGGGTAGAGGGAGTCATCTGGCTCTTGCTGAAATTTATCAGGAAGCCGTGGTTCTGCAGGGTCCTTATGGTGAGGGCCAAATCCGACTGGGCAGCTGGGACTGACAGGGACTGGATCAGAATGTCACCAGATAACACTGGACCTGTACAGGGACCAGCCTTAAGTGAGCTGCCAACACTGCCAGGATTTTGGTAAAGACCCTGGGGGCCGAGGAGAGGCCGAACGGAAGGGCTCTGTATTGAAAATGGCAGTTGAGGTAACAGAATCGCAGGTACCTGCGATGATCCGGGAGTATAGGAATGTGTAGGTATGCCTCCTTTAGATCTATTGAGGTCAATAGATCTCCCCGCCTGATACTGGTTAAGATGGAATGTAACATTTGCATTTTGAACCTCTTGTATTGAAGGTGGAGGTTCAGTCCCTTGAGATTGAGGATCGCCCTCCATCCCCCAGAAGACTTTGGGACTACAAACAGGATGGAGTAGTACCCCAGTCCCGCCTGGTTTGGGGGAACTTCCTCTATTGCCTTGATGGTGAGTAGGTGTTGGATGGCGTCTTCCATGAGTCCCCTTTTTACATGGTTTCTCATGGCTGGGCAAGACACGAAGTGATCTAATGGCGTGGACTTGAACTCCAGGGACAGGCCTTCTCTGATAGTGCGCAGGACCCAGGAGTCTGTGGTCATGTTTTCCCATTGGTGTATGAAGAGAGATAGTCTGCTGCCAATGGGAGGAACTCCCTCTGAGTCATTTTCCGAGACGGAAGGGGCGACCCCCTCTGCCACGAAAGGAATGTTTGGTTTGTGGCTGGTACCTGGTTCTGTCCCTATAACCTGCCCTGTCAAAGGAGCGCTCAGCCTTAGGAGCTGGTGATCAGTATGGTTGTGCAGACTCCGCCGTGGCCCCAGTCCAAAAGGACTGCCGGTGATTGTAAGGAACGAACCGTCTGGTAGTTCTTCTTGCTACATGAGAAATCACTTTTTGTTTCTGTTTATTCTCAATGAGATATGGCGTTAGGGCCTCCCCATATAATTTGCCGCCCGTAAAGGGGGCCGTGGCCACGCGCCACTTATGTTTACTTTTGGCCCTCCAGTTTTTTAGCCACAGAAGCCTCCTAGCAACAACGTGGGAGGCCATTGCTCGGGCTGAGTGTTTGGCCGAATACAGGGAGACATCCGCCATATACTCGGATGTGGCTAATAATTTGGTCAAATCCTGATGGATCCTGGTTTCTTCCAGCGGAATTCTGTCCTGTAACTGACGAAGCCAGGTAATAGAAATCCTTGCAAAGAAGGAAGTGGCCGTAGCTGCCTTAACCGCCCAGGCAGATGCCAAATGTGCCTTGCACAAGGCCATTTCGGATTTTTTATCTTCTGCCTTAAGGGCGTCCGATACATCTGCCGGGAGGCTGGCGGTTGAAAATAATGGGGCCAGATATTCATCTACCTTTGGAACTTCTAATAAGTCCGCTAAAGTCTTCGTCATGTCTACTATTTTGCGCTCAGCTGCGCCCTGAGTCGGTTGAGCAGCTGGTGACTCCCACTGTCCCTGAATATTTTTGAGGAATAACGGGGGACAGGGAATTTGGAGGTGTTTGTCTACTGGCTCAGCAAACAGGAGATTAGTTACCTGATCAGAGGAAGGTTGAGGGGTTGGGACCGGGTGGGAGGAAAGCTTACTCGCTTCGCAGGCTCTGCGCAGCAAATCAGGAAAAAGTGAAGAATTGAACAGCTCTGACATAGGTTGAGATTCGTAAGTGGGTTCCTCACAATCCGACCAACCGTCCTTACCTCCCTCATAATCTGAAACATTAGAGTCGGAATCGGGAGAATGGGATGGGGAGACCATACCTGACCGATCCAGGGAAGGACGTGTGGTGGTTGTTGGTGCAGAAGAAGAAGGAATGGGAGACGCCTGCTGGTGACCCATTGATGCCATGGCTTGGAACACAGCCTGTGATATCCACACTTGGAGCTGGTCGGAGAAAGACTGCTCTAGCGGAGGCCATAACCCCGCAGCAGGTGGTGCGATAGCAGCAGTGGGTGCTGTCGACGGGCCGGGCAAATTAAGGTCCTCCCCAAACAGAGGTGGTCCTACCTGACCAAAGGTCTGAGTCGAGACCTGCTGATGCACATTCTCAGACGACCAAGCTCTCGATGTGGACAGTTGAGGCGCTCCCGTGTCAGGTGGCGTGGAGGTCGACAGTGTAAGACCTCTTTCAGCAGACAAGCGTTGGGCTCGGGAGAATTGCTTCTCCAGGGCTCTGTGTGTACGGTCGGCCTGCCTGTTGCTTGCCGTGCCAACCCTCCTGCCATGGTTAGATTTGGATTTGGCCTTACCTGAAGGTACCTCAGGTGCTGGCTCAGCTTGGACAGGAGTGATGTCCATTCCCAAAGGATGTGGCTCAGTGGTTTCTGCCATTTCCATCGAGATGCAACCCAAAGATAACTTTGGGACTGACTCGGTCTGCAAGGAATGTCAGAGACCCCCGTAAAGGGGGGACTGACTTCACGTGGATTGGCGTGAGTCAGCCCACTGGCTAACCTGAACTCACGCTTGGCGCAGAAGCGCTCGTCACTCCGCAATGGTTGGGGTGAAATCACACGTGTCCCACAATAGTGGCGATGGTCAGGATCTTGGAGCAGCCACTAGATGCAGAGAGGCAGACAGGCAATAGGCAACCAGGCCTGAAGGACCATTGCTGTTGCTGATTCCACCTTCTTGTGGTAACAGATGTCTTCAATAGGAAAAATAATTTCTGAAACACCAAGACTCAAGATAAATTAATACAAATGATGTCAATGTGTGAAAATTCAGTGAACTCTGTTAAACTCCACTATAATTGACTGCCACAAAATGACGTCCTAGCCTGGGTGTGAAATGGGTGTTTCCCCCAGGAAATATGTCCCCAAAATGGCGGATGTTCTAGGTTTCGTGAGGGAGAAGAGGGGGGAGGGGGAGGAGGAAAGGGAAGAGGAGATTAAGGGAGCCTCCTAATACAGTCCAAAGTATCCAAAACAAATAGCTAAATTCGAGGCTTTCTAGTGATTCAGGGAATGGTGCTGTAAATTGTGCCTAAAAGCTGTTAGGCGCGAAAAAACACTCGCCACCGCACTGCGAGGCTGCCTCCTCTTCAGCGGCTGCCACAAGCAAGCAAAAAAGCCAGGAAAAGGGATTTTCCCCCGTCGCTCGCTCTAGCAAGCCCCTTAAAAAATATTGCAGCAAACCAAATTTGTCGCCAAAAGGTGTTTCGCGGATCCAAAAATGGCGGCCGCTATAAAGATCCCTGACCGAGCTCGGTCATAGAAGAAGCCACAAGGCTTCAAAATGGTGGCCACCAGACAACAAAAACAACACGCGCGCTTGCAGGGGAGGTAAACAAGCAAGAAATCCCCCTATAACTCTACGAAGGGAAACTCTCCCTACTTCTTTTAGAAATCACTGTAATAATTTAGCAAACCGCTAAAATCAGGGAAAGGAAAGAGCCCCCCCCGTCCTGGAGAGGAGTCCTACTCTATCCCTGAAGGGAGGGAAAAATTGGATCAGATCCCCCAGAAAGGAAATTAATTTCTAC
Organism: Bothrops alternatus; assembly: GCA_034064705.1. Taxonomy (NCBI): domain Eukaryota; kingdom Metazoa; phylum Chordata; class Lepidosauria; order Squamata; family Viperidae; genus Bothrops; species Bothrops alternatus. The sequence continues at coordinate 6,288,252 of JARGCV010000004.1, read as the reverse complement.
TAGTTCCCCTAATGTTAAGAATCCACCAATGAGTCTGTAAATCTAGTCTGACCTGCTCCAAACGACAGAGAGTCAAGATATCACGTCCTCATGGGCGAAAGACCAAAATGAAACTGGGAAGTCCCAGATAATGAGGAGGCGTGACAACATGACAAATTGGTCTGATTGGGCAGGAGGACTGAAATAACCCATTGGTGGATTCTTCAGTCATCATGCTGGAGAACAGGTCATGAAGAGGATGTGTAGTGTCCCAGACAATCTTATGGACCCTGCTCAAGCAACGTTTATGTGCTATGTCCTGGATGGAAGGGTGGGAATTGCCAATAATCTTTTCAGCCATCCTCACCACTCTCTGCACCGCCTTCCTGTCTGAAGCAGTGATACTTCTAAACCAGACTGTGATGCTGTATGACAGGATGCTCTCGATCGTCCCTCTGTAGAAAGTGGTAAGGATAGAGGAAGGAAGATGTGCTTTTCTCATGCGATGCAGAAAATGCAGGCGCTGCTGTGCCCGCTTCACCACTGTCTCACTGTTGAGCGACCAAGCCAGCCTACTTGTTAACTGCAGTGCCTGCATTTTCTGCATTTTTCTATGCTGTTTTCACACGAAATCATTAGAACTGGCTTTTCTACTTCTGTAACCACATGGAAACTTCAGTAAAGTTATACTCTTGGTAAAAAAATGTCCCAGGAGTTTCTTTTGCTGTCTAACCTAGTGGGACAATTGACAGCAATAAGATTTGTTTGGCATGTTCTGTTTTTGACAAACACATGCAGGCTTCTAGTTATAACTTTGCTTGCTTCTATGTGTTCGCAGATATGTTGCTTGATTAGTTCTAGAAATCCAACCTAGAACTAAGGAAAAATTTTCTGACAGTGAGAACAAGCAACCAGTGGAACAGCTTGCCTTCAGAAGTTGTGAGTGCTTCATCACTGGAGGCTTTCTAGAAGTTACTGGAGAGACACCTGTCTGAAATGGTATCGGGTCCCCTGCTTGAGCAGAGGGTTGGACTAGAAGATCTCCAAGGTCCCTTCCAACTCTGATATTCTATGTTCTATTAACTTTTCCAGGCTCTTCCCAGTTATTGATGTCAAGCTGATTGGTTTGTAGTTTCCTGGATCCATTTTTTGAAGATGGGATCCATGTCAGCTCTTTTGCAGTCCTCAGGTAGTTCCCTGGTGCTTTGAAAGATATGGTTCAGTGGTTCTGAGATCCATGTCTGCCAGTTCCTTCGGAGCTCTGGGATGTAATCCATCTGGTCCTGGTGATTTGAACTCATCTAAGGTGGACAGGTGTTGTCTTACCATTTTCTTGCCTATTTTAATTTGTATTCCTAGTCTGTCTTTTACAGTTCTATTTTTTATAGTGAAGGCCAAATATGGCTCTTTTTAGGCTTGTGCCTCGGCATGCATATTTTCCAATAAGACAAACCAAGACAGGAAGATCATTTTATTACAATTTATCAGAATATTCAGACAAAAGGGATCCCTCTCATTCAAAGAGGGAACCCCGATCCTTAGCTTACATCCCCTTTTACAGTTAACATAACAAAGAAAAAATGAAAGAGGAAAGTTGGTTGGACAAGATACAAGTAACCCCTCGTTACTTTTCACAGTAAATCAAACACAAAGGTTGTTTGAAGTTAGAAAACCAAATGCCAGTTGACACTAAGAAACTTTTTCTTATCAGGAAATAGTATCCTGCCATCCTTCTGTAACTTTATCTTTTCAGTGTTAGAAGCTATCTAATCAGTCCATACAGCCATAGGATAAGGAGTTTTCCTACATTCCAGTCTAATGGTTTTATAAAACCTTATCACCATTTTAAAACAGAGAAAAGTAAGTCAAATCAAAATATAAAGTAATTATGTTTAAAATACAAAGTAAAATATAAAATAACTATGTTAGCTAACAAATTACAAAGTCCATGTCATTTGCCCCTCAATAGGTTGGGTTATTTTTTCCTTTTGCATAAAGACAGATGCAAATAATGAATTAAGGAGCTCTCCTTTCTCCCTACTGCCCATCACTTCCTTGCCGTCTTCTCCCATTAGTGGACCAATTGTTTCCTTGACTTTTTTCTTGTTTTTAATATGTTGAAAGAAATGCTTTTTTTCTTATTTTCGACATTTGTTGCAAGTACAAGCATTCTCCGGAAAAAAAATGAACCAAAAATGTGCAGTGGTTTGTTTGTGAGAATGCCAAGTAGCGCTGTCAGCACTGTGTCAGAAAAGTCAACATGATGGTCATGATAGTCACAAAAAGGAGGAGCTTTGATCACCCTGTGGCAGCCACCATCATGACTTTTTTTTTAACCATACACTGTAGACCAGGGCTTTTCAACCTTTTTACCGATTTTACCACTTTTAGGATATGGCAATATTCGAGTACCACCTAGCAAGGTGTCAAAAACTTGATGACCCCCCAAAAAAACCTGTTCAAAGTTGCAATTGCACTGAAATGACTTATGACCATTTTTCACACTTATGACCATTGCAGCATGCCCAGGGTCATGTGATTTATATTTGGATGCTTGGCAACTGATTCATATTTATAATGGTCACAGTGTTCCAGGGTCATGTGATCCCCTTCTGCAACCTTTTGACAAGCAAAGACAATGGCAGAGCTGCTGGTGGCCAAGTGCTAAAGCGGGACTTCCTTTCCTCCTTCCCTTCCCTGCCTCCCTTTTTCTCATTCCCATCTCCTTCTGAAGGAAGAATTTGAAACCCCCCCCCCATATTTTCCCTCTTCCATATATTGATTAAACAAGGAAAGGCCTCCAGAGACAGAAAAGACAAGCTGCTGAGTGAACTAGCTTAAAAAGGCACATTCCCCTTTAAGAATTAGCTACTGGCTAGAAAGGAAAGTAAGGAGCAAAGCTGGCACTTAAGGAAGAAAAGAAAATGTAAGTACTGGCTACCGGCTAAGGCAACCTCCCCAAATGGCTCCATTCATAAGTAAAGGAATGCTACAGGCAAAATCCATTCAGGAGAAAAATACTTCAAAATCCCTTGCAGCACAACTTACAGATAACAACAGCAGAGCAATAGAAGCTAACACCATCAGCCAAATAGAAATTGCCAAACACTCCTTAAGAACACAAAGCCCTCATTGCACAAATCCCAGAATTTCAAAGTCACAAAAGCACATAAGAATCCTTCCAATCTCCATCTCCTTCCCTCCTCTGTGCCTCACCTCCAGCCATTGCTGCCTTTTTTCATTCCTCTTGGAGGGTGACCCCTCCCCCGCTCATTTCTTGCCTGTTTGCTGCTTCCAGCACAGGTGGCTGCCACAGCAGTTGTATATCGGCTCATGGCCAGCCTGCTTGATCTCCTCTCCCCCCACCCTCCCCCTCCCCCTCCTTCTTCTTCCCCTTTGGTGCAACTGACTCTGCCTCTGCCTCCTCCTAAGGCTGCTGCTTTTTCTCTCTCCCTTTCCTGCCCAAACTGCCTCCTTTTATAGGCTCTCCTGTCTCCACCCCCTCCTCCTTTCTCATGGGGGAGGGTGAGCCAGAAGTGAGCCTGGGGCCTTTGCAGCTCCAGAGGACTCTCTCACTGCAAGTCCTTGCCTGTGCTGGCTCTTTCCCTCCCCCACTACACTTGGCTAGGCAGGGCTGTGTACCACCTGCCACTCATTAATGTACCACAAGTGGTACGTGTACCACCGGTTGAAAAGCCGTGGTATACAGCATAGTTCAGGAAGGCTAGACTATTTTCCTTAACATCTTCACATGTGAATTTGATGTATCTGTCCACTGAGTTGATATGTTTGGTGAATGTTTCCAATTCCTGTGTTTTGATCTTGACCCAAGTATCGTCCACATACCTATACCAGTGAGTGGGTGGAATTCCCGTGAAGGAGTTTAGGGCTTTGGTTTTTACCTCTTCCATGTAGAGATTAGCCACAATGAGGGACACAGGTGAGCCCATGGTACAGCTGTGTTTTTGTCTTTAGAAACCTTCATTGTATTGAAAAAAGGTAGTGGTCAAGCATAGGTCCAGCATGGCACATATGTGGTCTGGGGTGAGGGTGGTTCTGTCACCTAGGGTGCTGTCTTGTAGCAGACTTTTTTCATTACCGTGACAGCTTCAGTTGTTGGGATGCAAGTGAAGAGTGACATCACATCATAGGAAACCCCAAGGATAAAACACCCAGACACAAACTGAGCAACATGGTACATGCAATACAATGCAGTGAGCCATGTGCAGATCTGTACATTGGGGAAACAAAGCAACAACTTCATAAACATAGCTGAGAGTCGGGTCGGCGTCTGGAGTTTGGTGGAAGACTGGCGCCTGGAGTTTTTGGTGGAAGACCGGCGAGGCTACTGGGAACCGGCCGGCTCCCAACAGCCAGCTGGGAGTCTGATCGGCGCTGAGGGCCACTGAGAACCGCGGAGCTCCGGACAGCCAGTTGGGGGTCGGGCCGGCGTGTGCAGGCCAGCTAGGAGTCGGTGGAAGCGGCGAGTCCTCAGGGGTTTTTCCGTCGCTGCCGCCATTATGTCAGCGGGCTTCTCCTTTGGAGTTCGCTCGTTGGCTTCCACCATGTTGGGTTTAACAGCTATAGCTACTGTTTCTACAACTATAACTACAACTACTCCTTCTGTGGGTTTTTGTTCTGGACTTTTTAATTCAAAGCCTACCACAGGTTCTATCTTAGGAGGGTCTAATACAGGAACAGTTACAACTATTGCGGCAGGATTAATATCTGGCATGCCTTTTTTTATTACTACTTCCACTACGGGCCTTAGTTTGGGTCTTAGTAAACCTGCTGGATTAGCTACCCCATTTGTTCCAGCTTTTACTCCAGTTTTTATTCATACTTTTTTTTGGACTTCCATTATTTTCCGCCATTACTTCTGTTCCAGCAGCTGGTTCTTTTGGCTTTATATTAAATTTGGGAGGCACCACCGCTCCAGTTATAATAACTACAATTGTATATATAGGACTTTCTCTGAGGGGAGCCTAGGAGGAACATAGTTCCTAAATGCAAGCACAATTACAACAGGGCTTGGATATAACGCTTAAATTTTATGTAAATTTTAATTACTAATGTTTTAATATTGTTTAATTTATTTTTGATTGGGTTTTTTAGTTGATTAAATTTGGGTGGGTCAGAGATGTGTGCATGGGATGAGGTTATGTATCAGGAATGTGTGATAGATGAATGGACAGGCCTGCCGAGCTTGAGGGAGGCTGGGGACTGGGTGGATGCGGACTCTCGAGTCACTGAGGGTTGGAATATACCGGTCATTCAGGGAAGAGGCAGATATGGCGGGAGCAGGAGGGTAGGCCGCACTCGGGGAACTCGGTCCTGCTGTCTTGTAGCAGTTCCTTGTTCTGGCCCTTCTGAAAAATCTAGCTCACCCCATGATCCTGGTGATGAGCGTAGCTCGAGCCCTGGGCTCAGACTGTTGCTGCTCAACGCCAGGTCGGATAATAATAAGGCCCCCCTCATTCATGATCTTCTCATGGATGAGGAGACCGACCTGGCGTGTGTGACTGAGACCTGGTTGGGCCCTGAGGGGGGAGTTCCCCTCTCGGGTATGTGCCCACCAGGTTATCAGGTATGGCATCAGCCGCGACCCCAGGGAAGGGGGGGAGGAGTGGCTGTTTTGGCCCGGGAGAACCTCAGTCTACGCTGACTCACTGTTTCCGAAATTCCAGGTTGCGAGTCCATCTTTATGATGCTGGACATAGGGGTTCAGGTGGGCTTATTGTTGACGTACCGGCCTCCCAGCTGCGTGACATCAGCCCTGCCTGTGCTACTTGAGGAGATTGCTGGGCTGGCGGTAGAGTTCCCCAGGCTTATAGTCTTGGGGGACTTTAATCTGCCGTCGCTTGGCGTATCCTCGGGGATGGCACAGGAGTTCATGGCCACCATGACAACCATGGACCTGACCCAAGTAGTGCAGGGACCGATGCATGAGGGTGGGCACGCCCCGGATATGATTTTCCTTTTGGAGCAGTTGGGTAATGATCTGGCTTTAAGGGGCTTAGATGTCATGCCTTTGTCATGGACCGATCATTTTCTGCTACAACTGAATTTTAGAGCCCCAATCATGCACCGCAGGGAGGCAGAACCGATTAGGTGGTTCCGCCCCAGACGCCTGATGGATCCAGTTGGTTTTCAGATGGTGCTTGGGGAATTACCGAGCTCGTTCATTCACAATTCGGCGGAGTCCTTGGTAGCGGCATGGAATACGGCCGCGCAGGGGGCTATTGACCGGATTGCGCCTCTGCGGCCTCTCCGTGGTGCTGGCCCCAGGAGGTCTCCTTGGTTTACCGAGGAGCTCAGGGGGATAAAGCGCCATAAGAGACGTCTAGAGAAGCGATGGAGACGAAGTAGGTCCGGATCTGATCGAACCAGATTGAGCTCATTTATTAGAGCCTATTTGAAGGCGATTAAAGCAGCAAGATCTTTGTATCTTTCCGCCTTGATAGCGTCTGCGGAATCTCGCCCGGCCGCCCTGTTTAGGGTGACCTGGTCCCTCCTTAACCCGAGGGGTCGGGGGCCTCCCTTGCAGGGTAGTGCCGAAGATTTTAACAACTGTTTCGCAGACAAAGTAGCTCAGATCCGGGCCGACCTAGACTCCAATTGTGAAGCAGAGTTGACTGATAACAATTCAGTCGAGGGGACAGGGGCATGTTCTTGTCCGATCATCTGGGGCGAGTTTGAGGCTGTTACGCCTGATGAAGTGGACAGGGCCATTGGAGCTGTGAGTTCCGCCACCTGTTTGTTGGACCCGTGTCCCTCCTGGCTGGTTTTTGCCAGCAGGGAGGTGACACATACCTGAATCCAGGAGATTGTCAACGCTTCTTTGAGGGAGGGGTCCTTTCCGGCTCCCTTAAAGGAGGCACTTGTGCGCCCCCTCCTCAAGAAGCCTTCCCTGGATCCAGCAATTCTGACCAACTATCGTCCGGTCTCCAACCTCCCCTTTGTGGGGAAGGTTGTTGAGAAGGTGGTGGCACTCCAGCTCCAGCGGTCTCTGGAGGAAGCCAATTATCTGGGGGCCCTGCAGTCTGGGTTCAGGCCTGGCTACAGCACCGAAACTGCTTTGGTCGCTCTGATGGATGATCTCTGGCGGGCCTGAGATAGAGGCCAGTCGTCTTTCCTGGTGCTTCTTGACCTCTCAGCGGCGTTCGATACCATCGACCATGGTATCCTTCTGCGCCGGCTGGAGGGATTGGGAGTGGGGGGCACCGTGTTATGGTGGTTCTCCTCCTATCTCTCTGGTCGGTCGCAGTCGGTGTTTGTGGGGGGTCAGAGGTCCACCTCTAGGTTACTCCCGTGTGGGGTGCCTCAGGGGTCGGTTCTCTCCCCCCTACTTTTTAACATTTACATGAAGCCACTGGGAGAGATCATTCTTCGGCATGGAGTGAGATACCATCAGTACGCTGATGATACTCAGCTGTACATTTCCACTCCTGGCCAAATCAGTGAAGCGGTTGAGGTGATGTGCCGGTGTCTGGAGGCTGTGAGGGTCTGGATGGGTGTTAACAGATTAAGGCTCAACCCTGACAAGACAGAGTGGCTGTGGGTTATGTCTCCCAAGGACGCTTCAATCTGTCCTTCCATTACCCTGGGGGGGGGGTGAATCTATAAACCCCTCGGAGAAGGTTCGCAACTTGGGAGTCCTCCTCGATCCACAGCTGACATTGGAACATCATTTATTGGCTGTGGCGAGGGGAGCATTTGCCCAGGTTCGCCTGGTGCACCAGTTGCGTCCTTATTTGGATCAGGAGTCTCTACTCACAGTCACACATGCTCTTGTCACCTCGAGGATCGACTACTGCAACGCTCTCTACATGGGGCTGCCCTTGAAGAGTGTTCGGAGACTACAATTAGTGCAAAATGCAGCTGCGCAAGCAATTGTGGGCCTTCCACGCTGTGCCCACATTTCGCCAACCCTCCGCACACTTCATTGGTTGCCTATTGGTCTCCGAGCGCAATTCAAAGTGCTGGTCATTAAATATAAAGCCCTATATGGCTCTGGACCAGGATACTTACGGGACCGTCTTCTGCCACATACTTCCCTACGACCGGTGAGAGCGCACAGGGTTGGCCTCCTGCGGGTCCCGTCAGTGAAACAATGTCGTTTGGCGGGTCCTAGGGGGAGGGCCTTCTCTGTTGTGGCGCCCACCCTCTGGAACCAACTGCCCCTTGAAGTCCGCATTTCTCCCACTCTCCCGGCCTTCCGAAAGAACCTTAAAACTTATCTTTGCCAGCAGGCCTGGGGATGATTGTGGATTGTTGTTCGAAAGTTGTACGTGTGTTGGGTGTCTATTTTTAATATTTTGATTGGACTTAGATTCTTTTTTTAAAAAATATATTTTATTAATTTTATAATTTTAACAAAAAATACATAAAATCCCAGAATAAAAACCTATTAAAAAACCTAGATATACAACTCAACATAATACATCCTCTTCCATCTTTCAACATACAAAAGTTTAAATACCTACACTTAACTATAGGTGTTGCCTGGACAGCACCTCCTACACCACATCCACCCTCTTTCTTCCTCCCTATCTTCTCCTTCTTCCCCCTTCCTCCATCTCTCTCCTTCCCTTTCTCTCCACTTCACCTCTTCTGCCACAACCTTCCTACTTCCCTCTCCCCTCTCTTACTCTTCCCTCTCTACCCCCTTCAGATGTAGTCCAGAGGTACTGTCCGAGCAACTCCTCTCTCTCAGTAAGCATTTTTATTATATATTACAAGTATTACAGTTGAGTACAAAACAATCTAACAATCTAACACCCTCCCCAAAATACCCCCCCAGCTTCCCAGAGTGAGTACAGGGTAAACAAAATTAATATATAAATCCTAATAAAAATTTAACTATATGCTAAAAACAATTTCTTGGATTGATATTTCCCTTGGATATACTCTATCCATTTTTTCCACTCCAACATATATTTTTCATTTGAGTGATCTTTCAAGTAAGCAGATACTTTGGCCATTTCCGCCAAATTTATAACTTTCAAAGTCCATTCTGCAATAGATGGTAATTCTGCCTTCTTCCAATATTGTCCCACCAACAGTCTCGCTGCTGTAATCAAGTTCAAAATCAAGTTCATCTCTATGGTGGAGCAATCTTTTATAATACCTAGTAAAAACAACTGTGGTGAAAATTCAATACGTTTTTTTCAGAATATTTTGAAATATCCACCAAATCTTTATCCAAAAAGCCTTCATTTTTTTACAAGTCCACCATACATGAAAATAAGTAGCATCCATACATTCACATCTCCAACATTTAGGTTGTAAATTAGGGTACATACATGAAAGTTTTTTCGGATCCAAATGCCATCTATAAAACATTTTGTAAAAATTTTCTCTTAAATGTTGCGCTTGTGTAAATTTTACATTTTTCACCCAAATTCTCTCCCAAGTTTCCATCATGACTGGTTGTCCAAAATTTTGTGCCCACTTTATCATACAATCCTTAACTAATTCAGTTTCTTCCCATGCCAGATAAATCTATTAATGCCCTTCTGCCACTCCTCCAAATTCGCATCTTTTTTGAGTATAGGTATCATTTGAAAGAGAAATAAAAATTTAGGTAATACATTCATTTTAACTGCTGCTATCCTACCCAGTATAGATAATTGAAGTTTCTTCCATTTTTCCAATTCTATTTGTACATTACTCCACAAGACTTCGTAATTATTTTTATATAACTTCCCATTGGAGGCTTCAATATCAATTCCTATGTATTTAATTTTCTTAACTATCTCACATCCCGTTATTCTTTCCAATTCCTGTTTTAAATTAATATTTAAATTTTTAACTAACATCTTTGTTTTAGCTATATTTAATTTAAACCCTGATACTTTACCATAAAGTTTAATTATCTCCATCAATCTCTTAGCTGACTGTATTGGTTGAGTCAGTGTCACAACCAAATCATCTGCAAAGGCACGTAATCTATAGTCTTGTTGTCTGTTGCAAAAGTGTGTCCGTGGCGTCCCGGCAACCATGATTAATGACAGAGACCTGAGCTTGTCTCGGGATGGAAGCCCCGGCAGAAGCCAGGCCTCTCCTTTTATTGCACATCAAAGATTTCTTCCCACAAATTGTCACCCTACTGATTTACAGCCAATCAACGTACACAGATAGTTAAACACATACACTTTGAAAGCCTGACGTATTTCTCAAGAAACGAAACTTTTCCCTGCTTTCCTCCACCCCTCTAGTACAGCTGTCAGCTGACAGCCTGTAAGGGGGGGGAAAGGGAAGCCCATCCAGGCAGAGAAGGATTTCTTAAAGGAGAATTGGACATTTATCACAACATCTCATCCTTTTTTGTTTTTGTTTAGAAGCAAAGGCTTTCAGTCCATGTATTCGATTTCATCCAACTAAGATGGCTGTTTATCCATCGGCATCCGCTCGAATTCTTGTTGACTAATGTTCACTTGTTGAGACAATTTTTTCTTTGGTATAAAAGATTTCATCATAGCAAAAATACCAGGCAAACATTGTATATAAAAGCATCCACAATGAAATAATATAACAATACAAAATAATACTACTTATCAAATTTCTTAACCATTGAAAATTTGGTAACCAAAACCAGAATGCATTCCAAATATCCCCAATGCTTATGATCTCCGGATATTGGTGGAGGGATTTGTCCTTGTTCTTCATTAAGCATTTCAACGGCCATCACTGTCATTGTCTGCAGTCCAATTCTGTGCGCCATTCAAATAGCTACAAACCCAATACACTTGCATTGTACTCTCCATCCTCACATTTTCCATACACTTTGTTATTACTTTCAACACAATGATCAGGCATATTAAAGGTGATATTACAAGAGAGAGATATACTTAAAAGAATAATTTCCTTAGAAAAATTAAAACACACTAATGCAAAATCTACATAATAAAACCTAAGTGGCAGCGTATAATGTCCTGCCTCATTAATATGTACAAAACTTTCGCTGGCTCCAGTGTTGTTCAAAGGAAGTCCAACAAAAAATTCCTTGACTGTCATCCGATGGTGACATCATACACATCCAGCAGTCAGTATGGTTTGTTAAGGCACTAACTTTTTATTGTCCTTCCAAAATTCATTGTCCGTCCACTTTGGGCTCACCAGAGTCTTTGCAATCTTTTGGCTGTACACTGTAAGGGCGAATATTGCGGCCAGGAACCCATATCGTATTGCCTTCATGTTGCACCGCAGCATATCCACGACCCCAGGTAATAAGTTTAGCTGGTCCTTTCCATTGGGGGTCTGGTAGTTTACGATACCAAACTAGCGGTCGAACCGTGGTTGCTGCGTCTGGAAGGGGAGAAAAATGCCTGCTGGCAGCTGTATTAGGTGTTGTGCCAGGTGGTTTAGAAAACTGAGTATATAAAGCCAAATTAAGATGATTTTGCACTCCAGGTAGTCCGGGGGTATTTTCCCCATTTTTTTTAAAATTTGTCAAGCAGGTGCTTAACAGTGGAATTGGCCCGTTCCACTACTGCTTGCCCCTGTGAATTGTAAGGAATGCCGAATTTATGAATAATGTCCCACCGATTGCACAACTGAGCAAAGCCATGACTACAATATGCGGATCCATTATCAGTTTTTAATGCTTTAGGAGTACCCAGAGTGCTAAAAGTTCGAATACAATGATTGATGACATGTTTAGTTGCCTCTCCACGCTGTGGAGTAGCAAGGATGAACCCAGAATATGTATCAATAGTCACATGTATATATTTCCATGGACTAAAAGATATATTGGGTAACGTCCATTTGCCAAATTTGACATGCCTCAAGTCCACGGGGATTCACACCCATTGGAATAGACAGTCCTTGTGAACAGTTGGGGCACTGTTGAATGATAGCTGTTGCCTCCCCGGGGGTTATGCCAAATTGTTTAGCCAAAGCCTTGGCGTTTTGATGAAAATAGTTATGACTATCCCAGGGAGTGGGATGTTGCATAGTCATAACGTGTGTGGCCATATCCGCCTGGGAATTCCCCTCACTGAGAATTCCTGGAAAATTTTGATGACTTCGGATATGTGCAATAAAATAAGGGCAATATCTTGTCTCAATAGATTTTTGCAATGTCAAAAATAGTGTCAACAAAGTCTCATCCAAACTAGGAGAGATACAAGCAAAATGTAAATTTTTTATGGCCAAAAATCATGGATCTGCTGGAGAATGACAAAAAAAACTGACCAGGCCAATCACCAATCAATAATTGCAAAACCAAAGTATTTTGAATCAAAGTTTCCCACAATTTTAAGGAAAATGGGATAAAAATAATTGCAAATTCAATTCCAAAAATCTGGCGCCATCGTGTGGCCACGATGTGTAATTTCAGCCAAAGTCATAGCTGGAGTGAAAACAATTTCCTGTAGGCTCATTAGATTGAGTAATTGCCACTGTGGGTGGTCGATCAAAAATCACATTCAAATGCACAGGGTGATTGTCAACACACCGATCAGTCCACTGGGTGTTGAGGGCTGTTTGGACTTTCTCAACGACCAATAGCTGGTTGGAGGTCAATGTCACAACATCTGTGGGATTTTTGAGGCCTTTTAATGCCATAAATAAAGGAGAAAGGGTCGAGGTAGAAAGACCTACATATGGCCTTAACCAATTAATATTTCCTAAATATTGTTGTAGTTGAACCAATGTAGGTGCAAGTGGCAAATCAAATTGCACCATTTGGGGCGATGAATGGACCTGTTGCAATTTGTGTCCCAAATATAAATATGGCACTGTATTTTGTATTTTTTCAGGGCTAATAACCAATCCTGCCCTGGCCAGCGTGGTTTCTAATTCTTTATATGAAGCCATAATCGTGCCTTTTGGCCCTGGGCTGGCAATGAGAATGTCATCCATATAGTGATAAATTTTCCAATTAATATGTAATTTACGAAATGGTTGTAATGCAAGATCCACATACATTTGACACATGGTTGGACTGTTCAGCATGCCTTGAGGCAGCACAGTCCATTGATATCTAGTGGCAGAAGCACTATTATTAATTGATGGCAGGGTAAAGGCAATTAACTTTCTGTCTTCTGGGAATAAAGGAATACTAAAAAAGCAATCCTTTAAGTCTATGATAACAAGGTCCCATGTTTGAGGAATCAAATTTGGATTTGGCAGGCCACACTGTAGGGGCCCCATGGGAACAATAATTTTATTCACTTCTCTAGCTGGATTCATTTGTGCATCCACACCTATAGTTACAGGGTATAAACTTGCCATTTCCTCAGCATTTAATTCTCCTGTTTCATAATCATTCTGTAACGTTTCCTGAATAAAATTACTTGTTTTGGTCAGAGCTGGAGGATCACACAACTCAACATTGCTAGGGAAAACCTTGCTGTGATTTTTAATTGTTATTGGAGTTTCACTGGCAGGGGGAAGAAGTTGAATTTCATTATAATTCAATGGATTCAGTAATGTTTTTAATAATAGTTGTTCCTGTGTCTCCAAAGCTTTTAACACTACTCTCCAAGATGTTAAAATAGAAGCGGGGGCCCTAGAATTTGTATGTAAAAACTCCCCTACTCTCCTCCAGGTTTCAACTTTAAGGCAGCCTGCCTCTGGGTAGAAAGGAATGTGTTTCCAAATAAATTCAAGGAGAGATCTTAAATCTCCTTCTGTCAGCTTCTTAGCTGTAAAATAAACATAATTCTTCCTGGTTATCTCTCTGAGCCCAGTCAAATGCATTTCTTGCACCTTTGAGAGATCTCCCCCCATACCTTACGTGGGGTCAGTCCTCGTCCAGCGATGAACTGATGAAGCGCACTTGGCCACGTCCGGGCGGTAAGTCCAGGGACGTATAACATCTCAGGGTTATCACATCGGGGTCACCACTTGTTGCGAAAGTGTGGCCGTGGCGTCCCGGCAACCATGATTAATGACAGAGACCTGAGCTTGTCTCGGGATGGAAGCCCCGGCAGAAGCCAGGCCTCTCCTTTTATTGCACATCAAAGATTTCTTCCCACAAATTGTCACCCTACTGATTTACAGCCAATCAACGTACACAGATAGTTAAACACATACACTTTGAAAGCCTGACGTATTTCTCAAGAAACGAAACTTTTCCCTGCTTTCCTCCACCCCCTAGTACAGCTGTCAGCTGACAGCCTGTAAGGGGGGAAGGGAAGCCCATCCAGGCAGAGAAGGATTTCTTAAAGGAGAATTGGACATTTATCACAACAGTTGTCTAATCTCCATACCTTTTAAATCTTCTGCTCCTCTTATCTTATTCAATAAAACTTCTAAAGTTAAAACAAACAATAACGGGGATAAGGGACATCCCTGTCTGGTACCTTTCTCTATATTGAATGAATCTGTTAAGTCCCCATTCACAATCACCTGGGCTGTTTGTTTCTGATAAATCACCAATATTGAATTAATAAACGGATCCCCCATTTGCATGCTAACAATCAATTTTTTCAAAAACAACCAATTCAATCTGTCAAATGCTTTTTCCGCGTCCAAAAACATAAGAACTGCGGGCACCTGAGTATTCTTCTCCAAATATTCTATTATGTTAATAAGTTGTCTAACATTAGTTTTCATCTGCCTCCCTTGTAAAAAACCAGTTTGATCAGTATGAATTGTTTGTTGTAAAACTGTCATTAATCTATTAGCCATCACTTTTGCAAAAATCTTGTAATCCGTATTCAACAAAGAAATAGGTCTAAAATTTTCTGGTTGAAGATTATCTCGTCCCTCTTTAGGAATTAAAGAAACATAGGCTGTTTTCCATGAAGGTGGAACCTGGCCCCCTTTTTGTATATTAACAAATAACTCTCTAAGAGGTTCCACCATTTCCATATAAAGATGCTTATAATAATCCGCTGTTAACCCATCAGTCCCAGGAGATTTTCCCATTTTCAATTGTTTAATCACTGAAATTATTTCTTCTAAGGTAATCAATGTATTTAATCTTTCTCTTTGTTCATTATTAATTACTGATATGTTTTCATTTTGCAAAAAATATCTATGTCATTCTCTTGTATCTTCTCCTCAGCATATAATCTAGAATAAAATTCTAAAAATGCTCTCTTAATAATTTCTTGTTGAAACACCTCTTTCCCTTTATACTCTATTTTCTCAATTATTCGGGATTTTTGTTTTTTCCTTAATATATAGGCCAACCATCTGCCAGGCTTATTAGAATTAAAAAACATATTATATTTTGCATATTGTATATTCCTAGCAACTTGGTCTGCCATCAACAAATCAAATTGTTTCCGTAGGACCTGTATCCCCTCTTTAATATTTTTATCATCTGGTCTTTTTATTAATAACTGTTCCTTCTTTCTTATTTCCTCTTCTAACTCCTTCCATTTTTTTCTCTTGTTTATCTCTATGCCTTTTGTTCAAATCAATTAAAATCCCACGCATATATGCTTTGCTTGCATCCCATACCATTTCTATAGTTGTACCCTTATACATATTTAACATGAAAAATTCCTTCATTAAATTTTTACATTCCTTCACATTTATATCATATTTGAACAAGTTTTCATTTAATCTCCAGGATCTTTTAGGTCTTTGTCCTTCCGTTAATTCCATCCAAACCGGATTATGATCTGTTAAAGCTTTAGGTAAAATCGTCACCTTCTTTAAACTAAAAAGAAAATCACTTGAAGTTAATATAAAGTCAATTCTAGAGAATGACTGGTGCCTGTCAGAAAAGAAAGTGAATTCTTGCTCTTTGCCATTTCTTTCTCTCCATATATCTATCAAGTCAAAATCATCCTTTATATCAAAAAAAGATTTAGGCAACTTAGCGCGTATTTGGGGAATTGATGATATCTTCTTTTGATCTAAATCAATATCTATCACACCATTCCAGTCACCCATTATAATACAAGACCTATAATCAAATTGTATTAACTTTTTATGTATTAACTTATAAAATTTTGCTTGTTGTTGGTTTGGTGCATATATTCCCATCAAAAGTACTTTTTTCCCTTCTTTTAAAATTTCAATTGCTAAATATCTACCTTGTATGTCTGATTCTATTAATTTAGATCTTATATGATTTTTAACGTAAATAGCAATTCCATTCTTCTTCTCAGCAGCTGCTGCAACAAAATGTGTGCCTAATTTATTATTTATCAAATATTTCTGATCTAATATGTGTTTCTTGCAAACAAGTTACATCATTTTTACATTGATTCAAATAGTGAAATATCTTCTTCCTCTTCTGTGGAGAATTTAAACCATTAACATTCCATGTCAAAAATTTATTTGACATGACCAACTCCAGAAAGCCTTTGCAAGACCAATTCAAAATTTTCATCAATTTTCTTCTTTGGTCGAGTTCCCATGGCTTCCACGCTTGTAGGTACTGCTTCTTGAGTTGTGGACCGGTCTTGTTGTTCCTTTTTTTTGTTCCTTACGTTTGGTAGTTGCCCGAGTTTGCCTTTGATCTCTAGGCATCTCTACTTCAAGGGGCTGTAATATATCAAGGCTCCGTTCAGCCAAATCCAATAAATCTCCTTTATCAACTCCTGCTCCTCCTTGAGGTTGTGACTCTTCAAATTGTAGGTGTTCTTTTTGCTCTTTATTTACTTCTTTATGTGGTTCCGTAGTTTTTGGTGTTGGAGATGGGGGTTCACCAGCCTTCATCACATTCACAAAAAAATCTTTTGCTTTCCAAATAGAATTCAAACGGTATCTTTCACCCTGGTAAAGTAATGACAACCCAGCTGGGGCCTCCCATCTATATTGTAAACCACGTTTTTTAAGTTCATCCACCAAGAATGCATAGTCTTTTCTTGCTCTTAACATCTTCAGAGGAATCTCCTTCATTATCACAACCTCTTGACCGGCCACCATTAATTTCTTATTATACGATATTGTAAGCACATGATTTCTAAATCTCCTTGTAACAAAATAAATCAGAATGTCTCTAGGTAAATTTCTTTGTCTAGCAATCCATGAGTTAACTCGATAGATCCTGTCTATCTGCCAAGACAAATCTTGTACCCCCTCATTTATAAATACTGCAAGAGCTTCTCCAAAAATCCTTCTCAAATCCTCCTGAGTCTGATTTGCTTCTTTCAGCCCTCTAATTCTAACAGCCCACATCATCTGATTATATTGTGCCATAATAGCTTGATCTTCCACAACACTTTTAATTTCTTGCATCTTTTTCTCAAGTTGGTGCTCCATCCCATCCACTTTCTCTTCCACTCTCAAAGTATAATCCCAAACCCCCCTAAAAGTTTCCACAATATCTTCTCTTATCACTGTATTATGAGTCTCAATAATTTCTTTAATTTTGCCCAATTCTCCAGTTACTCCTTTAATTTGTTCCTCGGTGTGAGTTACAATCTTTTTCTCCAATTCATCCCCAAATTTCTCAAAATTCCTCTCCATATTTTTCTCCATACTTCTCTCAATATTATCTGTCAGTGTTAGTAATGCAGGCTGTAGATCTTTCATAGTCAACATTTCTGAAGGAGGTTGAATAGGCAAAGGGGCTTGAGGCTGTGTAGAAGTTAAAGAAGCCGGGGGAGCAGAGAAACTAGATGTTTGTGCCTTAGAGGGCTGAGCCGGTGAAGATACTGCAGCCTTCGCAGCTGTTATTTTAGTTTGTCTGGCAGCCATTCTATAATCAGTCTGCTTTTTTTGTAAAAACTCTCAAAAATCTGCTTTTAATGAAGAATTTTCTTACAAATATATTACAAGATTTTTTCCTTTCTTCTTTCAAATCCAAGATTTTAGTAAAAGTTTATAGAGTTTTGAGCTTTAAGCTTAAACAATCACTATGCCTTTATTGTAGAAAGTTACTTTCACTTTTCTGTCAAAAGCGGTCGCCATCTTAAAGACATTATGTTGATTGTAAAAATAATTGTAGTCTGAGTTTAAATGTGAAGAATTATTTGCAATATCAATCTCCTGCATTCACTCTGCCTGCATACAGTTCGCTCTCAGATACTTATCTTCCGCAGGGGTGGTTGCGGCGTCTTTTTCTGTCTACTGACAGAAGCGTCCCGGGCTGGAGCGTCTTTGAGCGCTTGGGGGGCTCTCACTCTTTCCCCCTGAAATCTTTTCAGGGGGTTTTTAGAGGAGCTCAACTCACGCCCGATGCTCTTCACCCCTTCTTCTCCCGAAGGGGGTTTTTTCCATCGCAAAAAACAGCTGATGATCGCTGTTTTTGCGACTTAACAGTTCCCAGGAATCGGAGCCTCCGAAGGAGGCTGTAACGACGCCAAACGGTGCCACCGGAAGAGTGGACTTAGATTCTTTGATGTTTTGTATATGTTGTAAGCCGCTCCGAGTCTCCGGAGAGGAGCGGCATACAAGTTGAATAAATAAATAAATAAATAAATAAATAAATAAATAAATAAATAAATAAATAAATAAATAAATAAATAAATAAATAAACAAATATGGCACAACATAGGAGAACAAACCCATCAGGACAAGATTCAGCAGTCCATCTGCATTTAAAAGACAAAGGCCACTCTTTCAAAGAGAGCAAAGTCCACATTTTGGACAGAGAGGACCGCTGGTTTGAAATAGGGGTCAAAGAGACCATCTGTGTCAAAATTGAACAGCCCTCTCTCAACAGAGGGGGAGGGATATGACATCATCTATCTCCAGTCTACAACACAGTCCTTTCAACAGTTCCAAGAAGGTTGCACACCCATTTTCACTACTCAGGTGACCCTGAAGACACAAATAAGCCTCCAGGTAGCTTTAACGACTCACTAAAAGAATGTAAATGAACAGCTGTCTTCAGGAGTATAAATCTTTCCATTCCCCACCATCCAGTCAGAGCTGAAGAAGCTTCTTGGATGAGAAGCGAAACATCTTCAAAGAAAAACAAGAAAGTCCAGCTGCCTCATGAAAAAGCATCTTTGGGATAACTATGACCTGGATGACTGAGAATCTCCACAGACATTTGATTCTATTTATCTCTCATGAAATTGATCCATCTCTCCATATAGGAAGGTGCAGAGGAAAGCCTGACTTCCTAGTCATAAATCTCAGAGCTACAGAGGGTGACACTTTTATAATTTTCCCCCTTTTACTAGGTGCACCTACCTGTTTCACATGCTGTGATTTGGGGAAGGACATCATGGCTTTAGGGAAAGAAAACTTAAGACTTCCATCCTTTTGTCATAGAGGCTAAATCCTGAGTCCCTCTCAAATATTTGAGGAAAGATGACTGAATTCAGTGAGACTTTTGCTCAGATAGGGTTGCAGCCTTTGCTTTTCAGATTTTATTTTATTATTTTTGGTTAGATTTATAACCTGTCTCAAAGTGAATTACATGGGAATCTCCCTTTATTTTATCCCCACTGCAATGACCTGGAAGTAGATGGAGTTGAAAGAGTGTGATTGGCCTAAAATCACCCAATGAGGTTCCTGTCAACGCTGCTAACATTGGATGTTCTTGCTTTGACAACAGATGGAAATGTAGCCATCTTTTCTCTATTGCTTTTAGAATTCGTTGATGCTGGGAGGGGGAATGTGGATGAGAGTCCAGCTAGTCATAACAATAATAACTCAGCCGTGGGAACCCAAGGTTATTAGGTCCAGAGTTGATAGAAATTTGGTGGGCAGGAGAGATGGGGAAAAAGCCCGTGCTTCGAGTTAATTGGGGAATGTGTTTTATGACTGTTAATTGGAGGAGGGAATTGTCCCTTGCTACTTTGTGCCAGTGGAGGGGAATTCAGTTTTTGGCTTCAACTATGTAGTGCCGATACTTTGTTTCTTGAATAAAAGATTCTTTAAGGAAAACAATGCCTCGAAGTTCTTTTGAAGAGATTCATCTGTCGGAACCATGACAGTTCCATTCATAATACCTGAGCCTCCCCAGTTTTAAGCTAATACGTTAACCACTATACCTCACTGGCTCTCCGTCTATGTTTTCTTCAACCAACTCCTGATCACCATTAAGGATACTTCAGAGATCACCCTAAACAGGAAACAGTTAATGTACAATGGAAATGAAGGTGTGACCAAGAGACATGATTGTCCACTCACTAGAAAGACTCATGGTAGGCACAATTCTGGAGCCTCTCATCACTTCCTTATATCAATAGCAATGAAATCATTATATAGTTACTGCAGAGGTGGAGGTAGGATTATACATTGGTGCCCAAGTCAAAGGCCCAGGAACCAAATTGCCCCTTCCTCAAAAAAATAACCAACAACAAATCAGATGTGGCATAGGCACCTGAGCTGGCATGGGAATGCCAAGGCTTACTAGTGAGGATATAACTTGCTACATTGTTCTTTCACCATAATTGTTAAAAGCATTTTATAATCAGGGACCAGCCAATGGTTTTCCAATAACCCTTTAATATTTTTTTCTGAAAAACAAAGGTGCTTATTTTTCAGTAAGATAAATAGTTCTGTACAAAGCGACCCCTATTAATTCACTTTATCCAAGAACTCAAATGATCTAGCTGCATCAGTGACCACACTGCTGTTACCAAACTAATTTAGAATACCTAGCAGGGTAATCTGATGTAAAACTAGATAGGGATGTTGCACCCTTAAAATTGTTTAGAAAAGCATATTTAGCTGACGTAGCTTGTAATGCAAATGTAATCTCAAAATCTTCACAACTGCACAGCTATAAAAGTGGCAAATTCCTATAAATCAGAGTTATATTCAACTGGTCTTCCCCAACCTGTTGCCCTATAGAACAGGGCTTTTCAACCTTTTTACCGATTGTACCACTTTTAGAATATGGCAGTATTCGAGTTCCACCTAGCAAGGTGTCAAAAACTTGATGACCAAAAAAAAAAAACCCTTTTCAAAGTTGCAATTGCACTGAAATGACTTATGACCATTTTTCACACTTATGACCACTGCAGCATGCCCAGGGTCATGTGATTTATATTTGGATGCTTGGCAACTGATTCATATTTATAATGGTCACAGTGTTCCAGGGTCATGTGATCCCCTTCTGCAACCTTTTGACAAGCAAAGTCAATGGCAGAGCTGCTGGTGGCCAAGTGCTAAGGCAGGACTTCCTTTCCTCCCTCCCTTCCCTGCCTCCCTTTTTCTCATTCCCATCTCCTTCTGAAGGAAGAATTTGAACCCCCTCCATATTTTCCCTCTTCCATATATTGATCAAACAAGGAAAGGCCTCCAGAGACAGAAAATACAAGCTACCTTAAAAAGGCACATTCCCCTTTAAGAATTAGCTACTGGCTAGAAAGGAAAGTAAGGACCAAAGCCGGCACTTAAGGAAGAAAAAAAATGTAAGTATTGGCTACCGGCTAAGGCAACCTCCCCAAATGGCTACATTCATAAGTAAAGGAATGCTACAGGCAAAATCCATTCAGGAGAAAAATACTAGGTGTACCAGTCCACCTATCCCTGGGGAACCATGAGGAAGACATAACATTTGTAGTGACCCCAGGCATGGAATGCCCAGTTATCCTAGGGCTGGAATGGTTAAAGAAAACATATTTCATTAGACAGCTGGAACACACATAGAACAGCAAAAAGGATTAGCTCTTATGCAGATAGAAGATTACATCACTATGACAAGGGTTGGATTCCACTAATATTGCCTGGTAAGGAAAGGTTTTCAGTGGGCTGGTACTTTAATCCAGGGCTTTTCAACCGGTGGTACATATACCACTTGTGATACATTAATGAGTGGCAGGTGGTACACAGCCCTGCCTAGCCAAGTGTAGTGGGGGAGGGAAAGAGCCAGCACAGGCAAGGACTTACAGTGAGAGAGTCCTCTGGAGCTGCAAAGGCCCCAGGCTCGCTTCTGGCTCACCCTCCCCCATGAGAAAGGAGGAGGGGAGGCGGAGACAGGAGAGCCTAAAAAAGGAGGCAGTTTGGGCAGGAGAGGGAGAGAGAAAAAAAGCAGCAGTCTTGGGAGGAGGCAGAGTCAGCTGCTCCGGAGGGGGAGGGGGAGGGGGAGGGTGGGGGGAGAGGAGAGGAGATTAAGCAGGCTGGCCATGAGCCGATCTATAACTGATGTGGCAGCCACCTGTGTTGGCAGCAGCAAACAGGCAAGAAATGCAGCGGGGGAGGGGTTGTTAGGAATAAAATTTTAGAATAAAAAGTAAAGTTAAGTGACACGTACTTTGTAAAATTTCTACACGCAGACAGTAAGATTTCTACACAATATTTCTACACGTAGACTGCACGATTTCTACACAATTTCTACATGTACACGTACCTTGTAAGAGTTCTGCATGTAGGCTATAGGATTTCCACATTGAGCTGTAGGATTTCATGATAAAGTACATATAAGGGAATAGGTGAAGCAAAATAGTAAGGGGCAGGGATAATGTATTTTGTTTAGGCGGCTCTGGTAAGATTGTAACCTCAGAGGAGGGGCCAAGGCGTCGGGATAGAATGTATATAATATATGTTTTCGCTGTGACTAGGTGTGGCTCAAATATTTATTTGGAGTCCACCACGCTTTGCAAACCGTTGTAGCTAATAAATCTCTGTCTAATTTCAACTTGGTGTTTGGTGTTATTCAGTGGGCTAGAATTTCTACCAACAGTTTTGGCGCCCAACGTGGGGCTCAAGACCGGGATCGTTTGTCTGCACCAGATCCAGACGGTGACGTGGAAGGCATGCCCTGTCGATTTCAACAGTCTATCTCATCTTGTTGGTAAAGGAGCAGCAATTTCCTCGGCGAACCCATAGAGTTGATATTAGACAGAGATACAAATTGAACCGGTGTGTGTGTTGCTGGCTTCCGGGAACTGGGCAACTCCGTGCATGGACCTAGGTAAGTGTTCTGGGGTGGCCAGTATACACTGCCTAGGCAGTCGGTGGGAAGACTGGGTAGGCCTGTGTGAATTTGAGACAGTTTGGGAGTGTGTGAAATGTCCCAAGTATCCACTTAATGAAAGTGGACCTCTGATATGCGAGTGCATATCTAGGGGGATCAGGGAAAGTGAATTAAGGAATTTATGTGAAGTCTCAATTAGAATACACAGGACGGTAAACCAGTATGGGCAACACAGGGAGTACTCCAGGAAAGAAGTGTTTGAGAAAAATAAGGAGGAACCCCAAATTAAATATAGATAAAGAAAGTCCACTAGGGATTTTGTTGAGTAATTGGGGAAAACCTCCGTATAATGAAATAATTAATAAATTAGACATAACCAAGGAAGGTATGGTTAATTTGTGTTGTTTTGTCTGGTGGGAAGATGAAAAAGTAGAGTGGCCTAGATTAGGAACAAATGACTATTTTTTGTCAGAATTTATATGAGTATGTGTCAAGGAAAACATGTACTGTAGATCATTGGTCAATGAATTAGACTATGTTTTAATTTGGAACCCAGATAAATGGGTCACCTTGACTATGAGTGGCCCTAGCCCTCATAAAGTAACTTCAATATATTTACAAGAAGAAGAGAAGAATGAAATAGAGGAAGAAGAAGAGGATGAAAAATTCATGAAATATTTACCCCCCACCTTATAATCCTAATCTACCACAACCAACAAATGTACAAATACCTATTCCACCACCCCTACCAGCTCCTGTAACACAAGCCCAGGGAGCTGTGAGAGGTGGACCCTATAAGGTATTAGTAAAAGAATTGGAACAATTGAAGAAACATATAAAGAATTTTTCCTTTAAGGATAAACCACTACAGGCTTTTCCTTTAAGAGATGTACCCAATGGAGTAGATGACCAAGGACAGGCCCGTATCAGTTTTGTACATGAGCCTTTAAAGGCATCTGAATTACGCGCCTTTAAGAAAGAAATGAAAAGCATGATAGAAGATCCAATAGGGATAGCAGAGCAACTGGATCTGTTGTTAGGAGCAAACATATACACATGGGATGAATTAGGAGTAATACAGAGTACGTTATTTACAGCAGAAGAAAGACAGTTAATTCAAAGAGCAGCTCATTTGGTCTGGACTAGGGAACATAATCCCCAAGCACAGGGGGCAATTTTGGCAGATGTAAAGTTTCCTGTAGTAAGACCAAATTGGGATAATAATAATGTTGCAGATAGACAAAACATGGAAGATATGAGAGTATTATTGATAAGAGGAATAAAAGAAGCTGTTCCAAAAGCACAGAACATGAGTAAAGCTTTAATGATAGAACAAGAAAAAGAAGAATCTCCAGCTACATTCCTCCAAAGACTGAAAGACGGAATGAGGAAGTATTCTGGAACTGATCCAGATGACCCAGCAAATACTCTTCTGGTAAAAATACAATTTGTGGTAAAATCCTGGCCAGATATAAGTAAGAAATTACAAAAATTGGAGGGATGGTCAGGGAAAAGTATAGATGACTTGTTAAAGGAGGCACAAAAGGTATATGTGCAAAGGGATGTAGAGAAATTTAGGCAACAGAATAAAATGATGATTGCCGCAATAAACCAAGTAATAAAACAAAAGGAAAGAATACAGAAGGAAAATGGGTATTACCTGATGGATAGCAGGTGTTGAATAAAGCCATAACACGTGAAGTAATCCAAACACTCCATGAAGGTTTTAGAAGATGTGTTTCTGAAAGGTATGGTTACAGGAGAGTTTTCACTGTTGTGAAACAAATAACGGCCGGATGTCTCATTTTGCAAGAAAGTTAATAGGCAAGCTCTAAGAGCAAAGGAAATTGGGAGAGGAAAGGAGCTCATTGGCTTTTGAACAGTTCCTTGAAATTATAATAATAGTTATTTGTTTGTCAGGAGAAAGTACAAAATGAAATATCTGTATGTGAAAGTGTTTATACAAGCAATTTGAATGGAAGTGAATTTGTGGATATGCTGATCCTGTGTGTGTGTGAGTTTCTCCCCCATCTCACACTGTGAAAGAAACAGTAAACTGCAGATTTTTTGTTGTTGTTACTGTAAAAGTGAAATGGAAAATGCATGTGAAGAGAAAACTATTTTATTAGTGGTGAAATTGTTGTGTAATTTCTTCTTCTTTTCCTGTCTCTTTCCCCCCACCCCCAGCTGGCTGTGTTGCTTTAAGAGCGAGAGAGAGAGAGAGAGAGAGAGAGAGAGAGAGAGAGAGAGAGAGAGAGAGAGAGAGAGAGAGAGAGAGAGAGAGAGAGAGAGAGAGAGAGAGAGAGAGAGAGAGAGAGAGAGAGAGAGAGAGAGAGAGAAAAGAAAAGGGGGGTCTGATCTTTTTAACTTTTTTTTCTGCTTAGAATTCTGGTTTGAGGAAGGTGGGCTGGATGTGAAATGTAATACCCATTCTTGCAGTAAGAAATAAGGTTATTTTTTTTAAATAAATGAAATATGAGAAGAACTGGAATACACCTATATAACCAGTAACCAATAGAAATGACTTTGAATTGATTTGTTTAGATTTATAAATGATTTGACCTATTTAATGGAAATTTGTTTCCATCTGAATGGAATCTGATTAAATTGGAATTTGACTAACTTTATATTAAAATCAAAGAGTTGATACTAGAGTTTGATCCAAAGCTATTTCAGTAACTCAGAATATCTTATTAAGCTTGTTTATTTATTTATTTATTTTGTGGAGTTGCTTTTTGTTGTTAAAAAATTGTTTTATTTTTTATGTTTTTATCTCTGTGCAGGACACACTGATAAAAAATAAATAAATAATAATACCTAAGAGAATGGAAGGAATTATAATTCAACCCTTGTTTAAAATGAAGGAGTGGAAAAAAAATTGGATTATAAATGAGCTATGTTGTTTTGAATAAAGATTTGTATGCAAACAAACTCAAGCAGAGTTTGGTGAGCGCTCCTTTGTTGGCTCTTTACTAAGCAATTTGTTTGTAAATACATACGGACAAAGGAATGGCTAGGGGAGGGATAATTGATACTTTTCTATGGTTAATATATGGTTGGTTATATGATAAGTATGATATGTAGACAAATACATAAAATGCTCTATAACATCTAATGGTGAGGCTATTTCAATGCATTCAAGTTGATTTTAAATTACCTCAAGTGGGAAATTCCACAATATGAAACTCAAATGACTTGGATAAAATGTTTACCTTTAGTATTGTTGTGAATAAGAACACAACCACGGAAAGATTTAGGATTGTCTCCTTATGAATTGTATGGTGTGTCATTTATGCCTGGAAACATCTCCATGGACTCTTTAGTAACAAGGGATAAAGTAATAAGACATTATGTGCATAAACTGTCGCAGTATCTTGATCATTGCAGGAAACAAGGCTTGTTGATCCAAACACCCCCTTTGGAATTTCCTGTCCACAAGTTTGAGGTGGGACAGTGGATCCTGATCCGAATGTGGAAGGAGGAGAAATTGCAACCTAAGTGGGAAGGACCATTCCAGGTGTTGCTCACCTCTGAAACTGCAGTTCGGATGAAAGAAAAAGGGTGGACTCATTATACGCGAGTGAAGGGACCAGTAGCTGAACCAAAAGGACAGTGGACCTGTGTTCCGGGTGACGACTTGTTTAAATTGATACTTTGTAAAATTCCTGTTTAAATGTGTTGGTACTGTGACTGTAAATGCTATGTTGATTGTTGTTGTTTCCATTGTATTGACTGTGTAAGATGTACTGGATGTGAAGAATACTTTGGATCATGTGATATAGTATTCATCAAGAAGAAATTGAAACCTTTTGAGGAATATACTGAGATATTGACTGGAGTGGTAAGATATACTCTAAAAGATACTCCTTCAATCCAATTAGTCCAGGAAGAACAACGAGAAGCCTTCATAAAATATCACAGTTTAGAAGAAGAAGATTAATATAAAATGTGAATCCCTACTGCTGTATATTTGTCCCTGGCTGTATACCTCGCCCTCTCTAGGGAGTGATATAGAAGAGCAACAGAAGCAGAAGGATGTGAAGCCTGCATTACCAATGCCACCAAAGGGGTGTATATTTCAATCTATATGTCAAATAAAACACAATATTCAGTTTGTAAGGGAAGAGACAAAAAGATACAGTGCTATGATCCATCGATACCAACATATTTGAATTTAAGTATATATGTGGGTTTAGCTAAAGTAGGAGTGAGACAGAGACCTGAAGGTGAAGAAAGATTAATATACGTTAATTCTACTAAAATATTAGAAAAAGGGACAGAAAAGGCTTTGATACAATTTGATGCATGCACAGTATTAAGTCTATCTTATCTCGCCACAAAGTGTGGGGACTCTAGTTGGATCACAGAATATAAACAAAATCATAAATATATATGTTCCACTAATTTGAACTTTGCACATGGGAACCCCAATCAATGGTTACTTTGTGGGGGATCTACTAAATGTTCAGGGTGGAGTTGTGTGTGTGTTTACACTGGAGAAGGTTATCCAGGATGTAATGGTATTACCCAATTTAAAAGAATATATGGAACTAATACGATGGAGTTGGAAATCACTAAGAACCATCCTGATATAGTAAGTTATGGATTTGGGATAGACGGAACAGGAACAGATCCATCAACTTATATCACTATAAAGAAAGAAAAGATATATTAGCTAAGGAAGGAGGGGTATGTGGGAAGTTTAATTTAACAAGTTGTTGCTTACAAATAGATGAAACAGGTGCAGAAGTGAAGCAATTAACCACTGAAATGAGACAACTTGTACATGTTCCACTCCAGACTTGGACTGGTCTTTTAGATGAAGGGGGATTTTTGGGAGGAATCTTTCACAATTGGAAACAAGCATTATTCATGGTGGGCATAATATTATTAGGACTAATGTGTTTGCCCTGCCTGATTCCTATGATTAAAAATTTAGTCCATACAACTATAACCAGTATAATGGATGGCATCAAACGGGAGGAAAAGATACAGACACTGTTAGCTTTTAAGGAAATTAAAGACAAAGTAGACATAATAGAGAATAAACACAAAGAAGAAATTGAAATGAATTTAAGAAGATTCTAAAATTTAATTATGAAAAGAAAAAGGGTGGATCTGTTAGGAATAAAATTTTAGAATAAAAAGTAAAGTTAAGTGACACGTACTCTGTAAAATTTCTACATGCAGACAGTAAGATTTCTACACAATATTTCTACACGTAGACTGCAAGATTTCTACACAATTTCTACATGTACACGTACCTTGTAAGAGTTCTGCACGTAGGCTATAGGATTTCCACATTGAGCTGTAGGATTTCATGATAAAGTACATATAAGGGAATAGGTGAAGCAAAATAGTAAGGGGCAGGGATAAAGTATTTTGTTTATGTGGCTCTGATAAGATTGTAACCTCAGAGGAGGGGCCAAGGTGTCGGGATAGAATGTATATAATATGTGTTTTCGCTGTGACTAGGTGTGGCTCAAATATTTATTTGGAGTCCACCACGCTTTGCAAACCGTTGTAGCTAATAAATCTGTCTAATTTCAGCTTGCTGTTTGGTGTTATTCAGTGGACTAGAATTTCTACCAACAGGGTCGCCCTCCAAGAGGAATGAAAAAAGGCAGCAATGGCTGGAGGTGAGGCATGGAGGAGGGAAGGAGATGGAGAGTGGAAGGATTCTTATGTGCTTTTGTGAGTTTGAAGTTCTGGGATTTGTGCAATGAGGACTTTGTGTTCTTAAGGAGTGTTTGGCAATTTCTATTTGGCTGATGGCTGATGTCTCCTGTTAGCTTCTATTGCTCTGCTGTTGTTAGCTGTAAGTTTTGCTGCAAGGGATTTTGAAGTATTTTTCTCCTCAATGGATTTTGCCTGTAGCATTCCTTTACTTATGAATGAGCCATTTGGGGAGGTTGCCTTAGCCAGCAGCCAGTACTTACATTTTTTTTCCTTCCTTAAGTGCCGGCTTTGCTCCTTACTTTCCTTTCTAGCCAGCAGCTAATTCTTAAAGGGGAATGTGCCTTTTTAAGCTAGTTCACTCAGCAGCTTGTCTTTTCTGTCTCTGGAGGCCTTTCCTTGTTTGATCAATATATGGAAGAGGGAAAATATGGAGGGGGTTCAAATTCTTCCTTCAGAAGGAGATGGGAATGAGAAAAAGGAAGGCAGGGAAGGGAGGGAGGAAAGGAAGTCCTGCCTTAGCACTTGGCCACCAGCAGCTCTGCCATTGACTTTGCTTGTCAAAAGGTTGCAGAAGGGGATCACATGACCCTGGAACACTGTGACCATTATAAATATGAATCAGTTGCCAAGCATCCAAATATAAATCACATGACCCTGGGCATGCTGCAATGGTCATAAGTGTGAAAAATGGTCATAAGTCATTTCAGTGCAATTGCAACTTTGAACAGGGGTTTTTTTTTTGTCATCAAGTTTTTGACACTTTGCTAGGTGGTACTCAAATATTGCCATATCCTAAAAGTGGTACAATTGGTAAAAAGTTTGTAAAGCCCTGATCTACAGTACTCCTCCACTAAAGTACTGTGCACACTGGTGGTGTAAACAATAATAGCAGTAGCAGTAATACCAATAGTATCAGTAGTTGATTGATTATGGCCATCAAGTTATCAACTCTTCTCTGTATCGTTCCAATTTTAGTATATGTGCTGCCGAAGCGAGCACAAGTTATCAGCTCTTAGTGACCACATAGTTAGATATTATCCATGATGATCTGACCCTATTGTGGTCTTTCAAGTCTTCCAACTGTGTACCCATTGCTACTATAACTGAGTCCATCCACCTTGCTGCTGGTCATCCTCTTCTCTTTTCCTCCATCTTTCTCAGGATTAGAGTCTTTTCCAGAGAGCTAGGTCTTCACATAATTTGAACCTGGTCATTTGTTTCTCAAGTAAGAACTCTGGGTTGATTTGTTTGCTGTTCCATTGGTTTGTTTTCTTGGTTGTCCATGGTTTTCTCAGGAGTCTTCTCCCAACACCAAAGTTCAAAAGCATCCATACTCTTCCTATCCTGCTGCTTCAAAATTCAACTTTTGCTTCCATAGAGTATCACAGGGAATATCATGACTTGCACAGTTCTGATCTTGTAAGTATAGACACATCACAGCATTTGGATATCTTTTCTAAGGTCTCTATTGCTGCCCTACCAAATGCTAATCTAACTTTTCCATAGCTTCAATATGATTTTGGATTATTGATGAAGGCACATAGCACATTAAATTAGGAGGAAAATTATTGCATATAAATACAGTGTCACTTCGTGAGTTCTGAAACCAAAGTTTCTCTGATATGCACAAAAATTTTCTTGGCCTGTAAGGTCCCATTGTTAATTCAGGTTCATTGAATCACCCAGGAGAACATTATCAGTTCATATTGGAAAATGTCCCTTTTCAGTACCCCATTAACCCATTTCATATTTGTGAATTTGGGCTTCCTTTTTTTAACTATCATACAAAACTAAGGTATAGATGTAAATTATTCCATTTTAAACAGCTGTTCAGCAAAACCTACCCCACCTTAGGACAGCCCTTACATTTAGAACAAAGCATTTCATGCATCACTAGCAAGTGGAATGCAGGATAAAAAGATAGATTGGTTGTAAATGTCAACAAGAGCAACTGGAATTTCAAAATGGGAAGTGCATCCATCATTAGTGGGAATGTTGAGTTTTGAATCTTTTACTCCTTAACTCTGGAAATCGGGAAGTGCAGATGAGGAAAAACAACAGCAATGAGAAAGCTAACCTCCAGCTTCATCTTTTCTTCAAACATAAGGGGAGCCACTATCTAGATTATGATACCAGCGTTGGTAGAGAGATGTTTAATTTTTTCTCTGCCTGTTGGTTTCTGATGGAAAATCTCACACCCCACAACAGGGGTGTCAAACTGCCGGCCCACGGGCTGGTTGCATCATGCAGAGGCCACGCCCACCCCAGCTCCAGCAATGCAAAAAAAGTCACAATACATCACTACATGTCACGTGATGCGGCGAGTTTGACACCCGTGCCCCACAAACTCAAGGTGTGCTTCCTCCATTTTGTTCAGGGCACAAACCTCTCAGCCTTTGATAGACATGCTGGAGAAATGTGCTGTGAAAAAATCAGTCAGGTCCTGGACAAAGAAATGAATGGGGCTGGACAGAAACAAAGTTAGATTGAATTGAATTGAATTGAATTTATTTTTCAAGTTAATTAAATTTGAATTTAAATTAAATCTCAAATTAATGCTAAGAAGTCAACGGAAGAGCTTTTTTGCCTTATATTTCTTACAGTACAATGCAGTATATTCCCTCTGCTCCCACTGAGGTATGGATAAGAGTCAAAGAAACCCAGTAGACAGTAACAGAAGGGTTTTGAATCTGAATCTGAATACAATGTACCAGCCAACATACATACAAATTTGTTTGGGATTTCTTGGTAAAAAGAAGCTAGAATTTTAGGAATAGAGGCATAGAATACATGGAAGTTATTGTCCAAAATGGTTCACATTGTAAACCATTGTGATGAACTAAATCTCCATTTATTCTCTGGAACTCAAAATTACACATTGTGATCTTTCAGGCCTCTTATACTGTATGTATCTGCTAAATACCATACTACTTGAATGGCATACTGGCTTCCTTTTAAGGAAACAGATATATGGAGATGATAGATAGATAGATAGATAGATAGATAGATAGATAGATAGATAGATAGATAGATAGACAGATAGATAGATAGACAGATAGATAGACAGATAGATAGATAGACAGACAGATAGACAGATAGACAGACAGACAGACAATCACACCACACACACACACACTTATACTTGCGAGAGTTGCCAGGGTATAAATGTATTTTTGCAATCACAAGCAAAATGTGTGTGCATGTGATTAATTGCAGAGGAGCACAGAAATATATATTGCCCATATCACTGCCAGTTATTATTTTTAGGAAACATGTCCTCAATCATGTCCTCAATTTTTGGCATTCACAAAGATACAAACCAGTACACTTTCAATAAAATATACTTGCAGTTCCAAGTACTACACATTTCCACATACACATACCTCAATTTTTCTGCAACACTACCAAAGTCTTCTTTCTTCCTGTGGTGCTGAATTTGTGTGTTTATGTGTGTATTTTAAGAAAGCATGACTCCTTCAACCCACACAAAGAACCCTTTTTAAACTGTAGAAAAGATGCAGTTCCCTGTGGCATTGTGATTAACTGAAAATAGGGTGGCTATTCCAGAGGTTTGTATAGAATTGCACCAGATAAGTAAATGGGCAATAAAAAGCCATGCCTCAGGAGTACAAACCTAAATGATTGTCAGGCTGGAACACATTTAGCCTTACATGTAAGTATGATCATGCATGCATGCACACATTTCCGTATGTGAGAGGTAAGGGGGGGCAGCAGATATGCTGAAAGGCAGTCAGTTTGAACAGCAAAGCACTAGCATTTTGTTTTGATTTGGAGGAATGCAAGTGCAACTGCTATGAATCTGTCCTACAGTTTCAGTTGCTTCTCTGTACTTCCATTAAAGTTGGTCAAGCCACATGTGTGTAAAGAATGTTATTACAGAGGTGTCATTATCTACCACTGCAGTTTTTCCCATGTCTCTGACCTTGTAGAGCCAGAGTAGGCAATCCCCCAAATGTGGCTGAACTTCAATTCCCATCAGCCCCAATCAGCACAGCAGGACCAGTTATGAGAGATGCTGAGAGTTGTAATCCAGCAACATCTGAAGGAGTACAACCTCTTCCCTCCATTTTTAAAGCAATCTTCTCCAATTGAATGTCTTCCAGGTGTGTTGGTCTACAATTTCCAGAAGATGCAGCTAACATGCTATTCCTTCTTCAGTAAAGCTGGGACTCCCTGATCTTTTTGGCACTTTCCCACATTCTTCATCCTGCTTGCTCCTCCAACAACTTCCATAACCTTCCTTGTTCCCTGTTGACCTAGTGTGAGAAACGGAGAAGTTTAAAAATAAAACGGTCACAATTGATTAACAATAGAAAGATTAGACAATAGCCAAGCCTTGCACGTAGGCACTAGATTTCAGGAGGCTTGGCTAGAAGACACACTTAACAAGACAAAAGGATGAGAGAGGGAAGTCCTCTCAAATGGGACCTAAGGGGAGGGGACGGGGGCGTCGCAATAGGGGTGTATATAATGTTATGTGTTTGAATATTTTGGTGTGGTCTCTGGGTTTAGAACTTCCTGTTGAAGTCTCTCACCAGGATCCACCGCACTTTGCAAACCGCTTTTCTATTTTCTGCAGAATAAACTCTTTTTCTTACCAATCCAATTTTGTTGGTATTTTAATCACGTTTCCAACAAATTGGCTGCCCAAACGTGGGGCCTTGGGCATCTGTTCCTGCATCTTCGGGAGGCGAGGTCAACTGAGGAAGGCATGCCCCATTGATTTCAATGGTCCAAAGTTGCAGTCGCAGGTCGAGGAAGCAAAACAGAGCCAGGCCCACGGACCAAATAGTGATTGGTAAGAACTGAGGAGAGGGGACCAGAGAATTACCAGGACAAGGACTGGGCAACTTCGTGCATGAACCTAGGTGAGTAAAAACTTGGGGTAAACCAAGGAATAAAACCTAGGCAGTCAGGGGTGGTTGGGTAGCACAGTTTGAGTCTGAGATCTATGAGAGGTGTGTGTAAGACACCCCGAGGGTCCACAGGACTGGCAAGACATACACAAGCTGTGGATGTCCCGAGGGTCCACAGGACTGGCAAGACATACACAAGCTGTGGATGTCCCGAGGGTCCACAGGACTGGCAAGACATACACAAGCTGTGGATGTCCCGAGGGTCCACAGGACTGGCAAGACATACACAAGCTGTGGATGTCCCGAGGGTCCACAGGACTGGCAAGACATACACAAGCTGTGGATGTCCCGAGGGTTTGGACTGGCAAGGCGGAGTGAAGGAGAAAGAGGCTTGGTGAAGCGAACTGTGGTCTCATTAGATTGGTAAGGACAACAAAATTGTGTGGTAAACCAACCATGGGTAATTCAGGAGGGTCCCAGGGGAGGAATGTGTGAAAAAGGTTAGGAAAAATCCAAAACTAAAAATAGATCCCCACAGCCCATTAGGAAAATTGTTAGAAAACTGGGGGAAACCAACATAAAACAAGCTGATTACTAAGTTAAATTTAACAAAAGAAGATATGGTAAATTTGTACTGCTTCATATGGTGGGGGGGGGGGGGGATGAGAAAATTGAGTAGCCCCAAACAGGAAAAGGAAATATAAACCCATCTTGCTGGCACAGACCCTTTGTGTCTGTAGCCAGGGTAGAAAAGGGAGTTTTGGGTTTAAACTCAAGGACTGCTTTGGAAAGAAGGGGAATGAGAGAAATGTGTGTATGTCTCTGTGTGAGTGAGAAGACTTTTTTTTTCCCAATCACAATTGGATTTTCCTCCTTCTGGTCTTTCCTAGCCGCAGAAAGGATCTGTTTAATTGGCAGAACCTGGAAAGCATGCGGGTTTCGCCAGAGGCAGGACCTTTTGTTAGGGAAAAGGGAAAAGGCTGTGTGCAAATGGAATGGAATGGAATGGGTGAATGAAAGAATTGGATTTGAGTAACCAGCTGGTTAGGTCCTCCTGTTAGCAAAGCAAAGTTAGGAAAATGGAATTGGCTAAATAAAGGTACCTAAAAGAAAAATAAGAAGTAGTGATTCTCTTTTTCTCTCTATCTTTCTGTGATTGGTTTTTCTCTCTATCTTTCTGTACAATCACATAGTATGTTTAAGATTCTTGCCTTCTCTCATTTGAGTTAGTTGAGATTTGTGGTGGGAATGACCAGGATGTGTAGAACTAAAAGTTCTGTTTTCTTTTCTGTTCTCTTTTCCTTGTCTTGGTACGTATATGTGTGTCAAAGGTTTTGTGTGTGAGGTAAATGTGACAAGCTACCAAAAGGAAATATTTTCACTTTGTTTGTCTGGCCAACAAAAAGAGTGAAGAAAGATTATTTGTTTGTTTGTTTTTCTTCCCCCCCCTCCCTCTCTCTCTATATATACTCTTAAGAACAGCCCAAAGTTGGAAGGAACCTTGGAGGTCATATAATACAACCCCCTGCTCAGGCAGGATGCCTTTTCAACTTCTGTCTGCAGGCACAAAAACCCCTGCTTTTTCTGGCTGTGTTCCTTTAAGAGCAAGAGAAAGAGAGACAGAAAGAAAAGGGGGGGGGTTTGATCTTTTTGACTATTTTTTTTTTTGTTTAGAATTCTGGTTTGAGGAAGGAGGGGTGGATGGGAATGTTTTAACCTACTTAATGGAAATTTGTTTCCATCTGAATGGAATCTGATTAAATTAGAATTTGACTAAATTTATATTAAAAGCAAAGAGTTGATACTAGAGTTTGATACAAAACTATTTCAGTAACTCAGATTTTTTGTGTGTGTGGAGTTGGTTTTTTTTTTATGTTTTTATGTCTGTGTGCAGGACACACTGATAAAAAAAAACACCTAAGAAGGAATTGGAATTCAACACTTGTAAAAAAAACAAAGGAGTTGAGAATTTTTTGGGGATTATGTTGTTTTGAATAAAGATTAGTGTGCAAACAAACTCAAGCAGAGTTTTTGGTAAAGCACTCCTTTGTTCTTTATTAACCAATTTGTTTATAAATACAGACAAAGCAATTGCTAAGAGAAGGGGGGTTTACCCAGAAGTGGGGGAAAAGAGAGATGAAACACTAGAAGAGATCCCTGTGTTCAGAAACAGAAGAAAAGAAATAATGCAGATAGGTGAGCAAAAAGGAGAGAAGGGTAAATGGTTTTTCCCAGATGGGAGTCAGGTAATCAATAAACCCATGAGGATTATTGGAGAAGTTACATGAAGGATGCCTTCTGGGCATGTCCTCTGGACAAAGAGCCCATGTTTGCCTTTGAATGGGAGAATCCTTACACAGGAAGGAAACAACAATATCAATGGACTGTACTCCCTCAGGGATTTACAGAATCTCCCAACTTATTTGGACAGGTCTTAGAACAAGTTTTGGAGGCTTTGCAGTTGCCCAAGGGGACCTGTTTAATACAATACGTGGATGATCTTCTAATCTCTGGAAGAAAGAAAGAGGGAAACTACATCAGCTTTTTTCCAGTCCTCTGGTAGTTCCTTAGTGCTCCAAGGTCTTAGAAAAATATAGTTCAGTGGTTCTGAGATCACATTTGCCAGTTCCTTGAGAACCTTGGGTTGTAATCCATCTGGTCTTGGTGATTTGAACTTTTCTAGGCTGAATAAGTGCTTGCTCACCATTTTCTTGCCTAACTTAACTTGTGCTTCTAATCTATTGTTTATGGTACTGTTTTTGTAAGTTGGACTGTTTGCTTTTTATTATTTTTGACTGTGGTCACAAGCCTTAGTTCATTTTGAACCTTAGCTTTCTTCACCTCATCTTTGCAGGCTCAGACTATTTGCTAATATTCTGCTGTAGTTATGTGCCTCTCTTTCCACTTTTTATACTGGTCCCTCTTATATGTCAATTTATCAGAGAATTCTTTATACAGCTCTGCTGGTTTCTTGTGAGAGCTATTATTTTTCTTCTTTGTTGATATTGTGCTAGACTGGATTTTTATTATCTCACTTTTCAAAATTTCCCAAGCTTCTTGAGTTGTTTCCCCTTGTAGATTCTCATCCATGGAATCCCCCCCAAGCCCTCTCAAGTTTATTGAAATTAGCTCTCTTAAAGTCTAAGACTCCAGTTTGACCGTGTTCTATTGCTTGTGCTCCCATAATGTTGAATTCCAATATTGCATGATCATCCCCTCCCAAGGTTCCTGTGGCTTCAACACCTTTTATCATTTTGTCTCTGCTAGTGAGAATTAGATCCAATATGCTAATCCCCTAGTTCCTTTTTCTACTTTTGAGAAACAAAGCTGTCTGCAAATTTCGTCAGGAATCTGTTTGATCTTCCACTTAGTGCAGAGTTTGTCTCCCAGTTGATGTCAGAGTAATTAAAGTCCCCCATTACTACTGTCATGTGCTTCCTACATACTTTAGTTGAGTTCTTATACCCTTTCATGGTTTCCAAAATTGTCATTCCTGATTGGTGAGTTTAAATTTGTCTTTTCTGATTTTTTTTGGTCAATGTCTGTTGTTGGGTGAATTTCCTTCTCAATTCTGTCTAAAAGGTGTTAATTTTGTTCCAGGGGGAATCCAGTGTTGAATTATTTTATTGGAGTGAGGAGGGGGTGTCTTGCCTGCTGGGTTCCTGCCCCAAGTTCTGGAAAATCATTCTGCAACATGTTGTAAATGAGTTTGTGTTTTAAATGGGTTTTATCTATCTATCCCTTTTCCTGAAAATGCGTGTCTATCTACAAGAGCCTTTTGAAGTTCAAGTCTGCTTGTTTGGGGAAATAATTTCTTAAGTTACTTTTCTTACCCTATCACTAATTGGTGAAACTACAGTGAAACTTTTCTGAAACAAATAAGCATTTTCCAATCTCTAAAATAATGTGGTCTATTTTGGAATAAATGTTAAAGGCAGATTCTCCTGCCCCTGGCAAGTTGCACATATTAAAATATTAGGCTTTTAAAATTATTTGGAGTTTTCAGCATTCTCAAGTTGCCTAGCATTTTTTCCCTTCCTCTCAAGCTGCAAGTTCTTGTCCTTAACATGTTGCAAATGTTCAAGTTCAAAAGTGAAACATGTCATTTTGTTGTTCTCTTACCAGAATCCAGTTTCTTCCTACCTGTGACTTGTCTATCTGTTTTTCTCTAATAACTGCAGTATTAAATGCCTTTTCAAACTGCCTGCAAGCTACCCCCCCCTTTCTAATTTCTTTCTTGCCCTTTGTTCTCCATACCCTTTGTCTGCCTCTCCTGGGAGAGTCCACCCAGAAAGTGGGGGGAGACCTTGTTCTTGTATCTTTCAGCCCTGCAATCCTCCCCCAAACCTTTGGAAGCAGAACACACAGACCCAGATGCTGCCTCCATCCATTTGAGCCTTGGAATTGGGTTTTGAATCCAGCCATCCACTAAAAAGCCACCATGCAATCTGAGTGGAACATCTTCCCAAGTCCTACCATTTCCCAGATGCCTGTGAGAGCTGCAGAAGGAAGGAGTCCTGGAGCCACTGGTGCCATGTGAAGCCTCACAAGAGAAAATTAGACTGTGGGGGGAGGGTGGAAACCCACTGTAAACTTTTCTTTCTTGCCCCATTTGTATTGTAACAAGCCAGTTGAATGTATTAATGGAGAGATGGCATTTGGGAATAGTTGGCAGAACAAGTACTGAACACCTTGGACTTCTATCTGGTGGGAGGGAAAATTTATCCAGAATGTTTGTATTGCCTGTTTTGTAGAAATAGTTGCACACACACACACACACACCCCATTCACACCATTCAGAGTCTATCCCCTCCACCTACCTTTAGTAAAGTCCCCCCCAGGCTGATTTTTGCTCTATTGCACCACCCTTTGCAAGACCAACTTCCTGAAAATTCCAAGGGGGAGGGAACTAGGCCCCCTCAGGTGATTTGCAATTCTTATGCCCTAACTAAGGAAGCAACAGGAAAGATCTCCAAACCTCGGCCCTGAATATCTTGCACTGGTAGGCTCAGATTGGGATTCCTAGAGCTCATTATGTGCAATTTAAAGAAAAATTTAATAGCCTGGCATATTGGCTAACCTCAATTGGACATTATAAACCTGGATGCACTGAACTAAGAGCTAAGGCAGGAAACAACCCTTGAAAATGGGCAGCCAGTGGTCATGTACTAAGGAAAACCATGGCTGTGAAGACTTTTGGGAGGTATGCAAACCTGACTGGAAGCTAAAGGTGACATCCAACATTTGAAAATGATTGGCACAGAATATTGGACACTATAAATTTCTTTTCCACCTAACAAAATTTTTGCCCTGACTTTTAGAACTTTATGGGTGCAAGCTCCCCTTTTGGGAGCCACTAAAGGGATCTTTTTCTGCTGCCTCCATTAATGTTTTAATTTTTTTTTTTTGGCTTAATGGTTTAAAAGCTTGCCTACCAAGTCTCCCTGACCAGATCAATTTTAATGTTGTGCCAATAAATGTGACATTCTCACACTTAAGGCACAAAGCAGGGATATTGAAGGAAGTTAGCCCAGAGAAGGAAATATTAAAAGGGCAGAAAAATATATTTTTCCTCAAAAGGATTTTTTTTAAAAAAACCAAACCTGGTCCCAAATCTATCTCTCTGCCCCAAGCAAGAGCTAGCCCCATATGAATGCTGATGTTAAACAAGGTGACTGGACGTGCTACAATACTTGACTTTGAGAATGCTGAGGAAATCTGGGAAAGTTTAAAACCATTTAAAGAAAATTTTTATTTTTAAATTAGTATAAAAATAGAGAAGGTGGATTTGTGAGAAACGGAGAAGTTTAAAAATAAAACGGTCACAATTGATTAACAATAGAAAGATTAGACAATAGCCAAGCCTTGCACGTAGGCACTAGATTTCAGGAGGCTTGGCTAGAAGACACACTTAACAAGACAAAAGGACGAGAGAGGGAAGTCCTCTCAAATGGGACCTAAGGGGAGGGGACGGGGGCGTCGCAATAGGGGTGCATATAATGTTATGTGTTTGAATATTTTGGTGTGGTCTCTGGGTTTAGAACTTCCTGTTGAAGTCTCTCACCAGGATCCACCGCGCTTTGCAAACCGCTTTTCTATTTTCTGCAGAATAAACTCTTTTTCTTACCAATCCAATTTTGTTGGTATTTTAATCACGTTTCCAACACTAGCTACCCTGTTCTCCTTGTCCCCTTCATCGTGGCTTGCTAGTCTGTCTCCTGTTTGTTACTACAACCTATGCTGTTATTCCACCTCTCTGCTTTATATTTATTTACAATTCTCCCTAGGATCTTACTACATGAATGCCAAGCACTGCTTTCCGCATTCCTCTAAAAAAACAACCACACATATTTGATGTTCCTCCACTCTACAATTCTAACCTTTAAGCTTTGTTTACAACAAACCACTATATCAAGTCAGGATATACGTAGCCCATGGGATGCATATTGCCCACCAATCCTGTTTTTGTTATTTTTAGAGGTGCCCCAGATATCACACCACTGAAATAAGTGGGATATTTCTGATGTTTAACTGTGCTTTTTTGAAGGGGAGCCTCAAAGAGCAAAAAAGATACATTAAGCCTCCACTGCACATCTACTGCATCCCTTAAATTCTTCAAACCCTTAAAAAAAACAGCAGAGAAAAAACCAAACAAAACAGGGCCCAGCCCTCCAATTGTGTCCCTGCATCTTTAGTCATGCCTACTTCATCCTTGCACTATTCCAAAATGTACCCCTTTACAAAATATTTGTTCATTCCTGCATTAAAGCATACTAGTTCATTACCTTCAGTTCCTCCCTAACTATCCCTAATATAGATGGAGAAAGGTTATTTGCTTTAACCTAGGGTGCTACTTTAGGAAAGGGCAAGGCTGAGTACTTCTCTTTCTGCCAACCTCTCTCCATCTCTTTTTCTCTGTCACCCTTTCCAAATTCTCTTTTTCCTTTTTGCTCCTTCCCACCCAGCAGTTAAAACAGTTTGGCTTTTGCCAGAGATCTCTCTTAAAGTAGCCTTTAGGTATCAGTTTTAGAATTGGACCAAATGCTACATCTAGTCCTCAGGGCTTCAGCTTGACTGCCTATGGAAGCCACTTGTGGATCACCTCTATGTAGAAAATCCAAATACTTTCTCCTTCTCCCCCCTAAATTCTACTGTCTTTGAAAGAGGTGATTACTTTCAATTATTTTCACATGCCAGAATTTTCACAAAATTATTTTCACATCCCAGAGTTCTGAAGGAGCTGACAGACATTATCTCAGAACCATTGCACCATATCTTTCAAAAATCCTGGAGCACTATGGAACTACCTGAGGATTGGAAAACAGCTGATGTGGTTCCCATCTTCAAAAAAGGAAGAAGAAAAAAACAGACCCAGGAAACTACAGACCAATCAGTCTAACATCAATACCTGGGAAGATCTTGGAAAAGATAATAAAAAAACAGATCTGCGAACAACTAGAAGCAAACAAAGTTATAGCCAGTAGCTAGCATGGGTTTGTCAAAAACAGATCATGCCAAACCAATCTTATTTCATTCTTTGACAAAGTGACTACATTAGTAGACCAGTGAAATGCTGTGGACATAGTATACTTAGATTTCAATAAAGCATTTGACAAACAACCTACTTCTTGGTAAACTAGAAAAATGTGGGATAGACAGCATCAACACCAGATGGATTTGTAACTGGCTGACAAACCATACTGAACAAGTAGTCCTCAATGGCACTACATCCACATGGAGAGAAGTAAGCAGTGGGGTACCACAAGGTTCCATCTTAGGCCAAGTACTCTTCAATATCTTCATAAATGACTTAGTTGAGGGAATAGAAGGGGAACTCATCAAATTTGCAGATGATGACTTCTGGTTCCGGATCACGGTGCCTCTAGCCGTACGGGGAGACTCGTCTCCTCGTCCGGCTAGCTTCCCTCCATCGGTAGACCCCGGCGGGGGTCAAAAGTCATGCCTGGAGGGCGTGACTACCGTTGACGAGGCTGCGCTTGGCTGCAGAGGAGCGGCGGCTCCTCTAGCTGTCCGAGCTGACTCTGAGGGCCGACGGAGCAGAAGACCGGCCATAAAATGGCCGTTCACCTAGCCGCACCAACCGCAAGTCACAAGAACAACTAAGCATGAAGAACCACCGTGGTGAATCCGGGTGAGACCTTTCCTTCCCTCACTATCCTGATCTTTCCTGCAAGAGTTTTTATTTTCCCTTATTAAGAAAGCGGCAGCTGCCTATATGTGGAAAGAAGAGCCAAAAAGAAAAGGATTAATTTTTCTGTGTGTGGTTGTTTTTTTTACTATCTTACTATTTGACTGCTGTAGGGTGAATTTCAGGGGAAAAGAAGGGGAAAAGAGACATTGTTACTTTCCTTTTTTAATTTGATAATATAGAAGATAGTTTTTGTTGATTTTTTTTAAAAAATAGAGAAAGAGAGAAAACTTTCCTTTTTTGTTCTTTTTTTAACTTTCTCTAACTTGATTAACTTGGGGAAAAAAGAAGAAAAAAGAAGAAAAAGACTTTATAGTCCACTGAGGACATCTGGTGGTGAAAAAGCAGAATTTCAACTGTACTTCTCCCTGTTATTTGGGGTGGATTGGATTTATGTGATAAGAAAAGAGAAAAAATAACTGGACAGCTGGGTGGTGAAGCTGGCTATTAGACTTTTGGAGGCAGATATTTGTGGATTTTCCTTAAGTAGTCTCTAATAAAGGAATAGGCAAAGCTACCACCAAAATGGCTGAAAGTTATCCTCATCTTGACTATGATTTAATACTGGAAAAAATATTAGAAGTTAGAGAAGATTTTAAAACTTATTGGAAATCTTGGAGAAAATCCAAAGATGCCACCTTGGAATCTCATATTGATCCTTTAATAATGAATCAAGTTATGGAACAAGGAATAATAGAAGATGAACAGAATAATTCTGAACAGACCTACTTACAACTTAAAGAGACAGAGACACTATTCTTACAATCTAATTGTGAACCTGCATCAAGAGAAAATGTGGAAACCACTGAATCAACTAATGCCACGCGTTACCTACAACTGATGGACAATTTTGATGACCAAGAAATAACTGTAATTGACCCAATTCAATTACCAAAAATAACAAAGATTGACACCCAGACACAACTCTTCAGAAATTACAATAAAAAGGACAGGGAAAGAAAATTTGTTCAGTTTGAACCTGTTAGGAAGCCTCATAATCAAATCTTGAGGTTTGATAATCAAAGAGCCTTACTATGGGAACCAAATTGGCATAGAAAGAAAGCTAGAGTCAGGTTCAAGCATGATACAAAATGTTATTTGACGGGTTAAAAAGGCTTAGAAATTGTGTCTGATTAACGATGTATGAAGGATGTAAATGTATTGTTACTATGGTTGACAATTATTTGAGGGAGTCAATCCTTTTAGAGGACAAAAAGACTTTATAGAAGTAGACTGATGAAATGATTGAATATATCTAGTAAAAAAAGGAAAAAAGAAAGAGAATATGTCTGATTTAATTAGGAATGAAAGATGAGAATTGCTTGATATTATAATTGACAAGTATTTGAAGATATAAACTTATTAAGGCCTTAAAAAGATTCTTTTTTTATAGATGTAGATTGATGAAATGATAGAATATATTTAAAAAAAAAAGAACTGTATTTGTTGGACCTATATTATTATTTTAAATATGATAACTATGTCGTAATAGAGAGAGAGAAAGAGTTATTTGTGATAAGGGGGGAAAATCTGTCTCAATGAACGATTGTGTATCAAGGTTACCTGAAATCACAACTATATACTTACTAAAATGTAGTTGGAGTATGACAACTGTAATGAGTACAGCCTAAAAACAGGATATAGATT
The DNA here is from genome assembly GCA_034064705.1 of Bothrops alternatus. Lineage (NCBI taxonomy): Eukaryota > Metazoa > Chordata > Lepidosauria > Squamata > Viperidae > Bothrops > Bothrops alternatus. The sequence goes on along the minus strand of JARGCV010000004.1, from coordinate 6,245,126 downwards.
ATAATTGCATGTGTTTGATGACTTTTGTAATTGTATAAATTTTAATAAGCAATACTATATTCAATTTGAGCTATATTTATATGACTTTGTCCTTGAATGATTGGACATCCTGATCACTATGTTGTGTCTTAAGCTTTTGGGGAAAGATGGGAAAAATCAGTAAATACTTACTGAGATAGAGGAGTTGCTCGGACATTACCCCTGATCTGCATCTGAAGAGGGATGAGAGGGAAGAAAGAGTGAAGGAGGGGAGAAGGAAGTAGGAAGGTTGGAGGAGAAGAGGAGAAGTGGAGAGAAAGGGAAGGAGAGGGGTGGGAAGAGGGAAGTAGGAAGAGAAGAAAGGGAGAAAGGGATGCAGTGAAAGGGGAAATGGGCGAGCAACACCAAAAGTTACGCGTAGGTATTTACTTCATTTAATTAAAAGTACTGTATATATGAATGTAAAAGAACGTATGGTAACACCTTATAAATATCATGGTATATATATCTGGGAGAGTTTGGAATGAAATTGACAAAGTCTTAAAATAGGTTTAACAGAAATTTATGATAGAAATGGAATATATTAAATTTATATGTTTTTGGTTTTTTGTTTTGTGTGGGAGAGGGAAATAGAAAGATGAAAGTGAATGTATTAGGTCGAGCTGTTTATGTATGTTTTTATCTTGGAATTTTTGTTCACCCAATCACCACGGTGTGTTTTAAGCACCTATTGTTAAAATCATAAAATCAATAAAATATTTTTCAAAATTTTTTTTTGCAGATGACACTAAGCTGGCAGGAATAGCCAACACCCCAGAAGACAAGCTCAGAATCCAAAAAGATCTTGACAGACTTGAACAATGGGCCCTATCCAACAAAATGAGTTTTAATGTGGAGAAAACATTTAGGCAGGAAAAACCAAAGGTACAAGTACAGATTAGGTGAAACCTGGCTCAAAGAGAATACCTGAGAGGGGCCTTGGAGTCCTAGTGGATGATCACTTAAATATGAGCTAGTAGTGTGCGGCAGCAGCCAAAAAAGCTAATACAATCCTTAGTTGTATAAACAAATCTAAAGCAAAAGCACATGAAGTATTAGTACCGCTTTATAAAACCTTAGTAAGACCACACCTGGAATACTGCACTGCATCCACCAGTACAGTATTGGTCACCACATTACAAAAAAAGATATTGAGACTGGAAAAAGTGCAGAGAAGAGTGACTAAGATGATTAAAGGCCTGGAGACTAAAACATGAAGAACAGTTGCAGGAATTGGGTATAGCCAGTCTAGAGAAAAGAAGGACTAGTGGTGACATGGTAGCAGTATTCCAGTATTTGAGGGGCTGCCAAAAGGAAGAAGAGGGTCAACTAATTCTCCAAAGCACCAGCGGGCAGGATAAGAAACAATGGATGGAAACTAATCAAGGAGAGAAGCAACCTGGAATTAAGGAGAAACTTCCTAACATTGAGAACAATTAACCAGTGGAACAGCTTGCCTTCAGAAGTTGTGGGTACTTCATCACTGGAGGTTTTTAAGAAGAGACTGGACAGCCACTTGTCTGAAATGGTATAGGGTCTCCTGCTTGAGCAGGGGACTGGACTAGAAGACCTCCAATGTCCCTTCCAGCTTATTCTACTGTATTCTATTCTATTCTACCGAGATTGTTGGAGGCAATATGCTGACACTGTAAACCGCTTAGAGAGGGCTGTAAAGCACTGTGAAGTGGTATATAAGTCTAAGTGCTATTGATATTTATTAGGTATCTTACTGCAACGAAAAAGTTGAAAGCTACTGCTTTTTGTTTTTTTTTACTCTTCCCTCACTTTCTATTTTATATTAAGAAAAAAAACTTTTAATAAAATATATTAAAAATTATTTTGATATTACTATCCAGAAAAGATGAACGCAGAGACAGCCTCTATTTTCTCAGTGAGCACTTTTTGCTCCCACAATGAACCCACCACCAAAAGATGTCACTTCTCTCTGTGCAACCTTACAAGAAAAGAAATGTACAGTATATCTCATTTTTCCTCAGCCTTTTGCAGTTCTCCCTTTTTTTCACATTCAGGCCATTTTTTTGCCTTGTCTACAGAAATCTTCTCCTGTCTAGTCATTAGTTGTCACCCCTCACCCACCTTCATTTTTTTCATAGCACTCCACAGACCAAATAATTCTTTATTTTGATTCCTCAACAACCTGAACCAATTCAAATTCCTTAAATATGTAGACCACCTTTATTTATCTGAAAGATTTGCATGGCCGATCATCTTAAGCAACTCTGGGCAACTCACAATAACAATAACCCTCCCCAACTGGGGACCTCTTGATCAGGGGTCCCCAACCCCTGGGCCGTGGACCAGCACTGGGCTGTGGCATGCCAGAAACTGGGCCATGCAAACAAGCGAAGCCCCATCTGCGGGATGCAGGCAGCATGCGAAACCATGCCCCCTCCGGTCCACAGAAAAGCCTCTCTCCACAGAACCGGTCTCTGGTGCCCAAAAGGTTGGGGGCTGCTGCTCTAAATGTGTTAAACTCTCCAAATCCTCAGACCATCTTTTGACATATGCTGCCTGTCAATTCTGGACATCAGGTTGAGGAGACAGTGTTCATCCTATCTTATCCCAAACATTCATGCCTTCTGTAAGTTTTGCTTCTCCAATTCCCAGATCTCTTTTGTGATATAATCTTTTGATGTTCCCTTCCATCTTTTCTTCAATCCAATTTTTCCCATGAAAGTTCTCAGCCTCCCCGTCTATCACAGCTTTCCCCAAATATTCAGCTTTCGATTTCCAGACATTCCAGTTGGGAATGTCCCAACACTTGCAAAGGGGCAGCAGGTTGCCTTTTACATCTAACTGAAATAACGTATGTTCCTTCCTTCTGGGCTGAAGTTTAAATAATGTAATGTCTTTAGATGTAGGAACTTTTCTTCTTACATGATGGGTGGGAAAACTCTGGTCCTTCAAAGGTTGTTAGGTTACATTTTTCATATCCCATGACTACTAACAATGATGGCTGGTGCTCTGTGGTTTTCCGTACTGCCATAAGATGTAATAATGTTTTTTTAAAAGTCCTTTAAAGTGCTTAGTCCTTGGGTCTCCATATAAGAAAGCAGATTCATCCACAGATGTCACACTATACTCACTGTGGTGGGGAATGGTGTAAATGACAACTGTTGAATCCCCCTAGCCTGGCCTGATCCTGTAGCACTATTTGGTACAACAGTATGTGTGTTTAGGGAAAAATTATGTATATTGCAGTACCTCCATCTCTGCCTCATTGATATTAGGTTAATTCATGTGTGATCACCAACCTGGTTCAAAATAGCATAGAAAATCATGGATGGATAGATCATAGAAAATCATGGCTCCATTCCCAAAGTCTCTCTTGTGTGCTATCTTACTTTCTCAGTCAGTGACCTCTTCATTAACTGAGGGAAATGAAAGAGGGTTTCTTGTGTGAGTTCTTGAACGCAAGTGGAACACCCAAAGCAATCAAGTGAATGCAAGAACCCACAACACACACACAGTTATGACTTGGTAGTTTAGCTTAATAAGATCAGGGACGGGAAGAGCAGGATTACGTAAAAGAGCAGCACCTACTTATACCCTCCTGTGCCCTTACATACATTTGCACTGCTGCCAAAATTCATCCTTGTCCCTGCATTTGATGCATATGAGTAACTGCTTTCTCAGTATAGCTTCCATTTATTCCCCCCCCTCACTGAAAGAACTATCCCAGGGAGGATTGAAAACATCTTTATGGAATTTATTAAAATAAGAAATGCAGACCAGACCCCAAAATGACAAGGGAACCCACAGGCCCTTTTTTTCATTTTTTTTTGTTTAGGCCAGAAGTACAACCCCCATCAAACCCAACATTCCCACCCCAGATTATTACAAATTAAAAAATACCTCCATGCCCCTGTGTCTCTGGGGAGTACATTGGCTGTGCCTGCTTTCCCACAGTAATAATACTAGTCATAAAAAAATTCTCCAAACCCTGTGTGCCCGCCATCCCCAAGTGCTCCAAAGGTGGGGAGGGGTGGAGTGGGGAATCCTGGCACCACTATGACCTCCCATCTCTTTATTTATTTATTTTGTATATTCCAATGGATGAAAATAGAATTTTGAACAAAAGCAGCTCAAAATAAGACCTTAAAAATGCCTTTCCCATCCCACTGGGGTTCTATTCTTCCTAAATATTATTCCCATGATGTTGAAAGCAAAATGTCCTCCCTTCCTTCATTGTTACTTTCATTGTTCCTTTTTTTCTTTCATTCATTCATTTTAAAGTAAAACAGCAGATAGTTGGATATGGAAACAGCCCCATCTGTATATAAAAAAGTCTCCAATGTAAAGTAGGTATGGTAGAAAAATAGGAAAAGAAAAGGGGAGAGGAAAAAAAAGAAAGGAAAGGAAAGATCAGGCAGAAGGTGAGAGCAGTATCTTGTTTTACAGAAAGAAAAAAGAAGAGAATGTAAAAGGCTAACTTGGTGAGAACCAAAGGTGGGGGCTTGGGATCTAAGATCTGCCACAGTGGTGAAAATCTTGTGTTTATTTGTTTTTAAAGTGAGGAGGGAGGAGCTGTTCCTCAACATGTTCCTCACTGCATATATTAATCCACTGCCACCCTCCCACCACACAATTACTCCCCTTCTCAGGCTGTGGCTGTCATATTTGTGTCTCTTGGACATTTTCTTTAGAGCTGCTCTTGAATAAAAGAGGTTCATGGATGGAATTGAGCATAGGGTTCTTGGAGCATGTGAGGGGTCCACCACCACTATTGTTGTTGTAGTGGGCCTTGAAAGCACTATAGTGGTTGAGGTGGTCATGCTCAATGGCAGGAAGTGCAAGGTGGCTGTCATCAGGAGCTCCAGCTGCTGCAGGCAGCTCATCTTCAACACTGATGATCTCAATGGTGGGGGTAGGCCCATGATGCTTATGAAGCTGGTGCTGTTTACGGAGCTTGTAGAAGACAATGAGCATCATAGCAGCCATAAAGGTAATGGCTACAAAGCAGCCAATGATGATCTTAGTAGTTTTCATCACATCATCCAAATCTTTCATGCCATTCTCTGTGACATCAGTTATTGGGATAGTGAATGGCTTCTCGGTGCAGCGTGTGCTGCGAGGAGTCAGTGAAGTAGAGGAATAAGTCATACCCCACCCTTGGGAAGGTGTTGGCCCAGGTTCCTTCTCTCTGGGAATTGATTCTTCTTGGCCAGAATCCATGGTCTCCACAGTTACAGTAGTGAAGTAGGTATAACCTGTAGTGGCTGGATCCACAGCTGAGACATTGAGTGTGGCTGAAGCAGTGGTGTTGCCAGCTGAATTAGTCACCATGCAGGTATACTGCCCAGTGTCTTGGACTGTCACATTGGTGAAGTTGAGTGTGCCATCATGAAGGACAGAAATGCGCACCCGATAGGAACCATGTGTCATCAGTGTGCCATTGGGTGTCAGCCAGTTCACTGATGTCATGGAGGTTCCTGTTCGGCACTTTAATTCAGCAGCCATTCCCTCAGTCACATTAAGATCAGTTGGAGGCTCCACTATAACAGGGGCATAGCAAGTAAAATGACTTTGATCCAGCTCGCCAATATATCGTCCTTTGAGGTTTGGTGGGGCATGGCATCGGGCACAGCAGGTAGTGTTGTTGGGCACTGTCTCCTTGAGCCACCAGCTGAGCCACAACACATCACAATTGCAATGCCAAGGATTGTGGTTGAGGTGGACACACTCTAGGCGGTGCAAAGGGGTAAATAGATCATGGGGCAAGGACATCAGGTTATTGTGGGAAAGATTGAGCTCCTCCAATGACTTAAAGTCATCAAAAGCATTGCGTTCAATGGTGGCCACTTGGGCATGCATCAGCCACAACTTGCGAAGGCTAGTCAGGCCTTGGAAGGAGCCTGGTTGGATCATGTCCAGGCGATTCCCAGAAAGCTCAAGTTCTTCTAGCCTCAATAAGGCTGTCAAATTTGGGATATCCTTAAGGTTGCACATGCCCAAGTTCAGGTACCTCAAATTGACCAACCCTTCAAAAGCTGCTTCTGAGATATACTCCAGCTTCTTGAGCTCTCCAAGGTCCAGGCGCCGCAAAGAAGGAACTCGATTGAAGGCATAGGATGGGATGCTTTCAATGGGATTATTCCTCAGCCATAGCTCCCGCAATTTGGAGAGGTACTCAAAGGCCTGTGTGGGGACAGTTGTTAGCCAGTTGTCAAAGAGCTCCAGTGTGTTGAGGTTGGGCAAGCCATTGAAGGCACCAACCTCAATCTTTCGGATGAGGTTCTTGCTGAGTTGTAAAATCTCAAGATGACGAAGGTGCTTGAAAGTGTCAGTCTTAATCACCTGGATGTTGTTCTCCTGCAGATTGAGGTACCGTGTGTTGATTGAAATGCTCTCGGGCACTTCCACCAACTCCCGGCGTGTACAGATGACCCGGCTGGCTTGGTTGCTGCAGGAACAGGCAGCTGGGCAGGAGGAGGGGGAGGCTCCACCCAAAACAAATGATGGCAGCCACACAGAGACTATAACAAGATGTTTCAAACTCATTCTAGAGATGCTGAGGGGCAGCCAAGGCTTCTGAATGCAGCAGAGGGTGGCCATGTCCAAAGCTCATGCTTCAGTGAACAGCAGGTTTGATGCTCAAATCTTCAGAAACTGGGGAAAAAAAAGAGAAATAAGACTCCCAAACCAGATATGTTTATAATCAGAAGCACTGGAATTTAGGAGCAGTTCAGTGAAATGGATTCTGGGCAGTTCAGAACACAGGAAAATATTTCTTTCTACACCACTTGATCAATTTACAAAACTTATGGAGTTACTGCAAGATGTAGGGATGAAAGGCCACTGGACTAAATTGGGTGGTTTTAGAAAAACAAGGATTAAAATAGCTATCTCCAACCTGCCCTCAAATGTATTCAGTTTCTACAATCACTTCACTTTTTTTATGCTTTTCTTGAGGTTCACACCCTCTAGAATTGGAGTCTAGGATACCAAGACTTCCTGGCCCTGACTGTCTCGCTAATTTGTCTCAAGATGGGAGGGCAACCATTTGCTGACTAAGTAGACATTTTTGGGGTGGTTATAAATATCCTGGGTGTGATATGGGTGTATGGCCATATCAGACCTGGGATATAAAGATAGAGATTATAGAGATTATAACATTATATATAGAGAGAGATGATAGAGGTACAGGTAGAGATGATAGAAATAGAGATGGAGACATTGATATAGAGAGGAGAGATAGAGATATAGAAATGAGAGAGAGAGCTTAGAATAGAATAGGAAATAGGAAGAGAGAGAGAGAGAGAGAGAGAGAGAGAGAGAGAGATGAGAGAGGTGATACAGATACAGATGACGTAGAGACCAAGTTATATAGAGTGATATATAGATAGAGATATAGAGATATACAGATACAGATACAGAGAGATAGATAGAGCTACAGAGATAGAGATGATAGAGGTAGTTCTAGTCCCACCTTAGACATGAAAAACCATCTAGATGACTTTGGGCCAGTCACATTCAGCCCAACTCTCCTCACAAGGTTGTTGTTGTGGGGAAAATAGGAGGAGGAAGGAACATTAGACATGTTTGCCACCTTGAGTTATTTATAAAAACAAAGGCAGGATATGCATTAATTAAATAAATAAATATAGAGATGGAGATGATATAGAGGTAGAGGTAGAAATAGCTATGTATACTTTAGATCAGGGCTTTTCAACCTTTTCACAGATTGTACCACTTTTAGGACATGACAATATTTGAGTACCACCAGTGCTTAGCAAGGTGTCAAAAACTTGAGGCCTTTAAAAAAAGGGGGGATGTTGGGTTTTACTGATTAGATTCATTTGTTGTTATAGAAATGGCTAGTTTATAATATTATGGAAAAGTAAAAAGTTGAGGTTCAGTGTTAATGCTTCCTTCTACTGCAACAGAGGAAGTCTGTTCTTTTTCCCTTCTCCCACTCACTTTCCCCCCCTTTTTCCTCCCCACTGTGTCCTACTATTTGCTTTTGTATTTTTGTATTTTATTCTATAATCTAATAAAATATTACAAACTGTAGAAAAAAAGGAAAAAAGTACCAGTTTTAATTTTTTCGGTAGCTGTTCCTTTGCTGAATCACTTTCCCTTTGCACTGACAAATGTATGATGAATTTATCCATGTTTATTAATATGCACCACTACCAGCTAGCTCAGGGGTCTTCAAACTTGGCACTTTTAAGACTTGTGGACTTCAACTCCCAGAATTCCTCATCCCTCATGGCTGGTTGAGGAATTCTGGGAGTTGAAGTCCACAAGTCTTAAAGTTGCTAAGTTTGTAGACCCCTGAGCTAGCTGGTCGGCCCTTCTTCCTCTCTCCCTTCTAAGCTCTCCTTCCAGTGTAGTAAGAATGCACCCCACATCCCTTCCCTGTACCCTTATAACCATATCTTTTGTCTACTTGTAAGATCATGAGGGAAACCTCTTTAGGAAGAGGGTTTAATTGATTAACTGTCAGAATCCTGTTATATTTCATTTCTATCTATCTCCTCTGATCTAAAATAAAATCTCACCTTTCCCTGGATTCTGCCATACTTCCAAGGGGGAGGGGGGATATGCATGTGGGTTTATTGCTTTCACTTCCTCTATTTGCTACAATGTGACCTTTTGTTTACTGACTCCATGTCTGCTATCCATTACAATGTAACAAATTGCCTCCTGCACTATGCATCTCTCTGAACCTTCTTCTCCCTAACCGGGCAGCTAGGAAAAAGGGGCGGGGAGAGATGTACAAACCTCCAGGACCTGGCTTATCTCTCCATTCTCAAAAGGAGGTGTGAAGAGCTGTGGAACATCGCACTACAAACGGAGCCGTATTGAAGTTATCTCCCCTTTCCCACGATGGACCTAACACCTGGGGATTGGCCGGTCTGAATCATCCAGATGAACTGTGTGGTGGGGTTTGCTTAGGGACACTTTAAAGTAATCGATCTGTAAAGAAATCCCTCAGATCCTGTCTATTATGCCTGCTATCAACTACTCTTAAAAAAAGTTCCTGTTGGAATAAATTGTTTCCAAGAGTTCTGGTTTCTTAAGATGTGGGATTGAAGTGGGTCCTTACATTAGACAGGATCTGCAGTAATAGTCAACCTGGAAGGAAGAAACTTACCGGGAAATTTGCAAAAATTACAATGTTGCACGACGAGGCAGGGAAGGGAGAAAACCCCATAGAAATGGAGCCTTCCCCCCAACCAGGATCCGAGATGTCATACTCCTCAGGAGAGGAAATGGTGGAAACGCGCGACCCCAAGCCTCGGTGGTTGATGGGCGTTGGCAAGAAAGATGAGTGGGAAGAGAGAACAAGAAAGGTGACCCTGAGACGGGGCAGCCACCAACCCAAATGGAAGCAAGAGATGGAGAAATCCCTGCACGTTAGTGAAGAGGAAGGAAGTTGTGCACAGCACTCAAGCTGGATCCTAGAGAAAGCTATTGACCTGATGAAAAGAACCCTTGGCTCTCTAGGGGAGGAGGAATCTGAACCCCGCGGCCGCACCAGCACCTGGAGTTGCAGCTGGAGAGACACGGATGGGGAATTGGAAACTGTGGTCCCAGGGATGTCCACTGAAACAGCAGCTACCACCTTGGCAAACCCCACTCCCCGCCAACCTGCATATGGCGATCAGGATGGGAGACAATACCGTCGGCGGCAAAGGCACCGATCCATCCAAAGATTCCCGCTGCTGGATGCGAAATTCAGGGGGAAGCCACTACACTTGGGGTTCTTCCTAACCCAAGTCCTCAGCTACATGGAAGAATATGGACGGGACATACCCAGTGATAAAGCCTGTACCCGTATTGTGCAATTTGCTCTGGACGGGGCAGCTGCAGACTGGATGGTGAGCCTGCATGATTCCAATGCCCCCAGAGCTCAACAACTTCAACTGCTTCATGTCCTCTCTGAGAAGGCAATTCAAGGACCCCCTGACTGATCGAAAGGTCTGCAAGAGAATCAAGACGGTGAGGCAGGGCAGACACCTGGTAGCTGAATATACACAAGAATTCCGGGCCATTGCCAACAAGCTGAACTGGCCGGAAGACATCCTCATTAGCCATTTCAAGGAAGGTCTAAGGCCTAAACTATGACCTGTATGATGCTTGCCTACCTCAAGGGGACCCACGCCAACTTGATGAATGGTATGTCCTGGCGGAGGAAGCAGAAATCAACCTACTGAAGAGGCACCGCCGAGGAAGACCATGGGGCCGCTCGCCCCCTGAGCTGACGCATGAGCCACCGAAACCACCAGCTACAGCCAAGAAGTCAACGGGCTGTTTCAAATGCAGGAGAGAGGGGCATCGCGCCATGCAGTGCCACTTGAAAGCCCCTCAGCACAACCCAGACCGATCACCGGCCAGGAAATCAGGGAAGTCCCCAGCCAAGCCAAAAGAACTTGCCATGAGGGTGATAGAGGCTGTGGAGTCCCCAATCCCTGCAAAACATGGGGAGGGAACTCTGGCCTACACCACAGGGCTGGTGGACACCTCGTACGACAGCTCGGAGGGTGAACCCCTGGTAAGAGGACCCATCGCACCCATCATCAAGACAGTGACTATATTAGTTCCCTCCATGCCTGAAGCTGTCAAAGTGAAAGCCTTAATACACTCTGGCTGCACCCACTGCCTCATTAGCCCAACACTAGTGGGGACCGTGGTCATTCCGGTGAGGAGGCTGAAACAACCAATCTCATTTGGCCAGTTAGATTGATCCATAGCAGGGAGGGGTGCCAGCTACCCTAGCCCAGGGCTTTTCAACCTTTTTACCTATTGTACCACTTTTAGGATATGGCAATATTCGAGTACCACCTAGCAAGGTGTCAAAAACTTGACCAAAAAAAAACCTGTTCAAAGTTGCAATTGCACTGAAATGACTTAGGACCATTTTTCACACTTAATGACCATTGCAATATGCCCAGGGCCATGTGATTTATATTTGGATGCTTGGCAACTGATTCATATTTATAATGGTCACAGTGTTCCAGGGTCATGTGATCCGTTTCTGCAACCTTTTGACAAGCAAAGTCAATGGCAGAGCTGCTGGTGGCCAGGTGCTAAGGTGGGACTTTCTTTCCTCCCTCCCTTCCCTGCCTCCCTTTTTCTCATTCCCATCTCCTTCTGAAGGAAGAATTTGAAACCACCCTCCCCATATTTTCCCTCTTCCATATATTGATCAAACAAGGAAAGGCCTCCAGAGAAAGAAGAGACAAGCTGCTGAGTGAGCTACCTTAAAAAGTCACATTCCCCTTTAAGAATTAGCTACTGGCTAGAAAGGAAAGTAAGGAGCAAAGCTGGCACTTAAGGAAGAAAAAAGAATGTAAGTACTGGCTACCGGCTAAGGCAACCTCCCCAAATGGCTCCATTCATAAGTAAAGGAATGCTACAGGCAAAATCCATTCGGGAGAAAAATACTTCAAAATCCCTTGCAGCAAAACTTACAGCTAACAACAGCAGGGCAATAGAAGCTAACAGGAGACATCAGCCATCAACCAAATAGAAATTGCCAAACACTCCTTAAGAACACAAAGCCCTCATTGCACAAATCCTAGAACTTCAAAGTCACAAAAGCACATAAGAATCCTTCCACTCTCCATCTCCTTCCCTCCTCTGTGCCTCACCTCCAGCCATTCCTGCCTTTTTTCATTCCTCTTGGAGGGTGACCCCTCCCCCGCTGCATTTCTTGCCTTTTTGCTGCTGCCAACACAGGTGGCTGCCACAGCAGTTGTAGATCAGCTCATGGCCAGCCTGCTTGATCTCCTTTCCTCTCCCCCAACCTCCCCCTCCCCTCCTTCTTCCCCTTCGGTGCAGCTGACTCTGCCTCCTCCCAAGGCTGCTGCTTTTTCTCTCTCTCCCTCTCCTGCCCAAACTGCCTCCTTTTATAGGCTCTCCTGTCTCCGCCTCCCCTCCTCCGTTCTCATGGGGGAGGGTGAGTCAGAAGTGAGCCTGGGGCCTTTGCAGCTCCAGAGGACTCTCTCACTGTAAGTCCTTGCCTGTGCTGGCTCTTTCCCTCCCCCACTACACTTGGCTAGGCAGGGCTGCGTACCACCTGCCACTCATTAATGTACCACAAGTGGTACATGTACCACCAGTTGAAAAGCCCTGCCCTAGCCACTTTACCAGTCCACCTATCCCTGGGGAACCATGAGGAAGACATAACATTTGTAGTGACCCCAGGCATGGAATGCCCAGTGACCCTAGGGCTGGAATGGTTAAAGAAATGGAACCCCTGGGTAAATTGGAGGATGGCAGAACTCAATTTCCCAAAGGGGTTTCCTGCAAACTTAAAAACCCAAGGAGTCCTACCAAATTTAAGAACGGAGAAAGTGTCAATGGGAGAAGAAAGGGGGCTACCCGAAATACCAGAGGAATACTGAGACCTTGCTGAAGTTTTCAGTGAGGAGAGGGCAGATGAACTTCCCCCTCACCGACCCACGGATTGTGCCATAGAATTCAAGCCCAGGGCAAAACTCCCAAAGCCCAGACTATACTCTATGAGCCCTAAGGAGAAGGAGGAAATGGAAAGATTCATAAATAAAAACCTAGAAAGGGAGTTTATCGAACCTGCCAAGCCTAAAGTAGCTGCCCTGGTCCTCTTTAGAGAGAAGAAGGATGGCACTTTATGCTTGTGCATGGATTACCGCTCATTGAATACAATCAATGAAAGCAACCTATACCCCCTACCCCTCATGAAGGACATGTTATCCTACCTCTCGAAAGGAAGAATTTTCACTAAACTAGATCTAAGGGACGTGTATTACCACGTTAGGATTAAGGAAGGGGATGAATGGAAAACCGCATTTAATTGCCCAATGGGGTGCTACCAATTCAAAGTTTTGCCGTTTGGACTACAAGGCCCCCCCACAGTATTTATGCAATTAATCAACAAGGTACTAAGGGAGCACCTATTTACGGGGGTCCTGGTTTATCTAGACGACATCCTTATCTTCACCGAATCCAAAGAGGAACATGTCAACCTAGTAAGTTTTAAAGAAACTGCGAGCTGCCCACCTATATGCCAAATTATCGAAATGTGAATTCCACCAGGAAATTATAGACTACCTGGGTTATCGCACATCCCCACAGGGCATTGAAATGCACCCCGGGAAGGTCAGAGCAGTACTAGAATGGGCACAAGGAAGCAGTTGCAAAGTTTCCTGGGTTTCGCAAACATTTACCGCCAATTCATTCTGGCTGAACATGCTCAGAGACATTGAAAGCATGCGCAAGATGGCGGACGTACCTCTGTGGGAGTAGCCGGCGTCTGATGGGGGGGGATAGCTAGAGACTTCCCCTGGGGGTCGAAAAACATCTAGGACCCTGGGGATTCTGGCGGCGGAACATCTTGGCTGTCCCGAGATATATCTGTTGATTTTCCTCCTTCCGGAATGAGCAAAGGAAGCAAATGAAGTCAGGGGATTGTGACGGTGTGCTCCACCCCTCTCGGCTTTGATGGAGTGTGGAGCCGGCTTGGATGAGAGTCCGTTGCGAGGGAGAAGAGTTTGGCGGCGGCTCCCCTGCCCCCCTCCTTCCTCCTATTGTGTGAGCGAGTGATCTACGGAGGGGTGAGAGGACCGTTTGAGAGGCTTTGTATCTTCTGCTGGGAGGCTTCTGTTTTTCGGAGAGACTATCTGAGATGGGAATGGGGAATGGCTTGGTTCCTTCCCCTCCTCTTCCCATCTCCCTCCCATCTACCACCATGTGAACGTGTGACTTTGGTGGAGCAGCTGAGAGGTGTTGGTGGCCGCCAAAAAAAGGGAACAGCTCGGCGGCCCCCCTCCCCCCTCCCCCTCCTCATTTTGCCAGCCGGCAGTTTCTCGGAAGACAGCTGGAGGCTGTGGGTGACGGAGGGGGGCAGCATGGAGCTTGGACTGTGGTCTACGGTGAGGGAAAGAGCGTTTCATGCCTCCCCCTCCTTGATGAAGCGTGATTAACTATGAGGTCAAATGAAAGAATCGTAGTGGCCTCCCCCGTCCTGTCTGCTTATATACGGAATAGGAAAGTGGAATCACTTTTGGAACTCTGGAATTTTGGTCCTTACCTTAGATCGAACTGCCTGGTTCTCGCCGGACCCCATCAATGTATCTTATCTGACTGGCTCCCTATCAGAGATTAACTCTTCTTGCATTGCGAGATTTCCCCCTCTCGCAATCATGGCCCTCCACTCTATCAAGGGCCTATCTCGAGGATGGACTTTGGAGTCCTGAGAGATGGCATGCGTTAAATAAGGGGCTTTGGGGTTTTTTAAACCGTTTTTTAACTAAAGTTTTAAGGGAGGGTAGAGGTGGGGAAGGGGTGCTTAGGGCGGGGGAAGGAATTGTTGGAGGGGAGCTAGAAGATAGGCCCGACAACGGAAGGGGACGTAATCCTGTGGGTTCGGATGGGGAGCTGATTAAGACTGATTTAGTTCCAATTAGTACCGTAAGCGGGAGGGGCAGATATGGTGGGAGCAGGGGGCCGTATCATAATAGGGGAGCGCGTACCCACTGTTTACGAGTGGTCATGCGCTCCGACCCCCAAGGCTCTACCTGTTCTCGGGGTTATTCAGAACCACAGGGCCCTGGCTGTAGGCTGATGTTGTGCAATGCCAGGTCTGTGGTAAACAAGGCCCCCCTCATCCAAGATTTAATTTCAGAGGGGGGAGCAGACCTGGCAGGTATTACGGAGACCTGGTTAGGACCGGAGGGCGGTGTCCCTCTGGTGGAAATGTGCCCACCGGGTTTCCTTGCATTCCATCGGCCGAGAGCACAGGGCAGGGGTGGGGGAGTGGCGGTCGTGATTAGGGAAGATTACAGGCCGAGGGAGGTCACTGTTCCTCAGACGGCAGGCTGTGAATCTCTCCTGGTGAAGTGGGACCTTGGGGGTCCGAGGGCGGTGTTGATTACGTACCTGGCTCCCTGCCACGTGTCAACCGCCCTGCTCGAGCTCCTGGACGTTGTTGCCGCAGTGGCGGTTGAGGTTCCCAGGCTAATAGTCATGGGTGACTTCAACCTGCCATCTGTGGGCGGGACGTCCGGGGGAGCTCGAGAGTTCATGGCTTCCATGGCAGCCATGGACCTGACCCAGGTAATTCAAGGCCCCACACATACAGGGGGGAACATGCTTGACCTGGTTTTTGTCTCTGGACAGTGGCTGAGTGGTCAGAATATAGGGGATATAGTTATTGAGCCCCTGTCATGGTCTGACCACTCTCTCCTTCGCTTGGACTTTCTGACCGCTGCACCCCGCCGCAGGGAGGCGGAACCAGTGAGATGGTACTGCCCCAGGCGGCTGATGGAACCCGAGCGGTTCCAGATGGAGCTTGGGCCAATTCCTGAGGTTCGGATACACGACTCGGTCGAAGAGTTGGCGGCAGCCTGGGATAGGGCTGCGGCCGGTGCTCTAGATCGGGTCGTGCCTTTGCGGCCTCTGATTCGACGTACGTCTCGATCGGCCCCTTGGTTCACTGAGGGGCTGAGAGAGATGAAACGCCGGAAAAGACGCCTAGAGAGCAGTTGGAGATCGAGCCGTGCCGAATCTGACCGAACACTACTAAGAGACCATATTAGGTCCTACCTAGCGGCGATAAAAGCAGAGAAGTGTTCTTACCTCACTGCTCTTATCGCGTCATCAGATAACCGCCCAGCCTCCTTGTTTAGGGTGACCCGCTCCCTCCTTCATCAGGAGGTGAGAGGAGACCCCTTGGAGGGTAGAGCTGAGGATTTTGGAAAATATCTGCATGATAAAATCGCTCAGATACGGGAAGGCTTTGATTTCAACTGGGTATGTCCGGTGGGAGAGACAGAGTCTGGTCTTGAGACTGCTATCTGGGCTGAGTTTGACCCCGTGACTCCCGAGGACGTGGACAGGTTGCTCGAGGGACTTAGGGCGACCACTTGTTTATTGGACCCGTGCCCCTCCTGGCTGGTGTTGGCATCCCGGGAGGTGGTACGAGGCTGGTTCCAGGCAATTATTAATGCTTCGTTAAGTGAGGGTGTCTTCCCTGCCGCCTTGAAAGAGGCGGTAGTGAGGCCCCTCCTTAAGAAGCCTACCCTGGATCCAGCTGTTTTATCAAATTATCGTCCTGTCTCCAACCTTTGCTTTCTTGCAAAGGTTGTCGAGAGCGTGGTTGCCCGACAGTTCCCGCGACACCTGGAGGAATCGTTATACTTGGATCCATACCAGTCGGGCTTCAGGCCTGGTTACAGCACGGAAACAGCATTGGTCGCGTTGGTGGATGACCTCTGGCGGGCCCGGGACAGAGGTTGTTCCTCTGCTCTGGTGCTATTGGACCTCTCGGTGGCTTTTGATACCATCGATCATGGTATCATACTGCAACGGTTGGAGGGGCTAGGTATGGGGGGCACTGTTTTGCTGTGGTTCTCCTCCTTCCTCTCCGGCCGGATGCAGTCTGTGTTGACAGGGGGCCAGAGGTCGACCCCGAGACCCCTCGTATGTGGGGTACCTCAGGGATCGGTCCTCTCGCCCCTACTGTTCAACATTTATGTAAAACCGCTGGGTGAGATCATCCGTGGTTTTGGTGTGGAGTACCATCTGTACGCTGATGATACTCAGCTGTACATTTCCACGCCGAACCACCCCAACGATGCTCTTGCCGTGCTGACCCAGTGCCTGGAGGCCGTGCGGGTTTGGATGGGGAAGAACGGACTCAAGCTCAACACTTCCAAGACCGAGTGGCTGTGGCTACCGTCATCCCGGTTTAGTCAATTGACTCCTTCGTTGTCCATTGGGGGCGAAACAGTGGCCCCCGTGGAAAGGGTTCGCAATTTGGAGTCCTCATGGATTCACGGCTGTCTTTAGAGGACCATTTGACGGCCGTGGCCGGGAGGATGTTCTATCAGGTTCGCCTGGTACGCCAGTTGCGTCCCTTCCTAGACCGGGACTCGCTATGCACAGTTACTCATGCCTTCGTCACTTCCAGGCTGGACTACTGTAATGCTCTCTACATGGGGCTCCCCTTGAGGTGCACCTGGAGGCTTCAGCTGGCCCAGAATGCGGCCGCGCGGGTAGTGACCCTAGCGCCATGGCGCTCCCATGTAACATCGCTCCTGCGTGAGCTGCACTGGTTGCCGGTGGCCTTCCGGGTGCGCTTCAAGGTGTTAGTGACCATCTTTAAAACGCTCCATGGCATCGGACCCGGATATCTACAGGACCGCCTTCTG
Source organism: Bothrops alternatus (assembly GCA_034064705.1). Taxonomy (NCBI): domain Eukaryota; kingdom Metazoa; phylum Chordata; class Lepidosauria; order Squamata; family Viperidae; genus Bothrops; species Bothrops alternatus. The sequence goes on along the minus strand of JARGCV010000004.1, from coordinate 6,227,946 downwards.
CCAGCAAATACCTCCCACCGTCTGGTACGCTCCCACAGAGAGGGTCTCCTCAGGGTGCCGTCGGCCAAACAATGTCGGTGTGCGACCCCCAGGGGGAGGGCCTTCTCTGTGGGAGCTCCAACGCTTTGGAACGAGCTCTCCCCCGAACTCCGTACGATGACGGAATTGCGTTCCTTCCGTCGAGAATTAAAAACATACTTATTCCGACAAGCCGGCCTGGGATAATAGCTCCAGCTCCAACAATGGCCATAATTATTTTTAGGGGATTGTGTTTTTAGATTATGTATTGGGTTTTTAAATATCGGGCCAACTTATTTAATTTATTTTTAATAATTTTAATTTTTGTATGTTGTTGTTTTAATTGGGCTGTACACCGCCCCGAGTCCTTCGGGAGGGGGCGGTATAAAAATCATAAAATAAATAAAATAAAATAAAATTCATCCCTTCGTTCACCCAAATAGCCCTACCCCTCACGAACTTACTAAAAATGAAGGGAGAATCCTCAGTGAAACCTAGCCAGCCACTAAAATGGACAATGGAATGCCAAGCAGCATTCAAGAGGTTAAAGAGACTTTTTTCTGCTGAACCCGTACTGAGGCACCCAGACATGGATAAACCTTTTGTAATACAGGCGGATGCAAGTGATGTGGCAGTGGGGGCTGTACTGTTACAAGAAAACAACTAAGGGGTATTGCATCCATGCACATATACATCCAAGAAACTCACCGAAACGGAACAGCGCTGGCCCATGTGGGAAAAAGAGGCATACAGGGTGCGTTGGTCATTACTTACATGCCGCCAGTTCCTTGAAGGGAATAAAATCCCTTTTCAGATCTGGACAGACCACAAAAACCTGGAAGCCTTGAAAATACCCAGGAAGCTCACTCCCAAGCAAGCCTGCTGGTCCCAGCATTTTCACCATTTCCATTTCACGCTCAAGCACTTGCCGGGGGGAAGAAGGTCCTGGCAGATGCACTGTCTCACATGCCCCAATATAACAGCACGTGAGCCACCAATTCTAAACCACTTATGCCTGAACCACAACTGGCAGCACCAGTAACCACCAGAGCCCAAGCTAAATTAAAGCCATAGCTGGGTAGCCAAACTGGAATCGAATTCCGGAAAACTTTGGAAACAGATGAATGGTTCCAGAAAAATAGACACATGTGCACAATCAAGGATGGACTGCCATGGGTGGGGGAAAAGTTATATATACCAACCAACCAGACGGTCATTTTCATGCAGCTATGCCATGACACAAAATCAGCAGGGCATTTTGGATTTGTAAAAACATTACATTTAATTAAAAGGCAATTTTGGTGGCCATCCATGAAAAAGGACATAGAAAGTTACGTGGCCAGTTGCCCAACGTGCGCAACTGCTAAAAGGTTGCAAGGGAAATCGCCCATACTGTTACAACCAGTGGCGAATCCCTCAGCCCCATGGAAAGAAATAGCCCGATGAGGCACTTTGGGGCGACTGGTTTATCTCTTGTATCTCTGCTTGTGGTTCTTTTAATTAATATGTTTCATACTGTGGCTTTTTAAAATTAATATGTTTATATGTCTGTTTTTAAATATTTAAATATTTAAATTTAAATTTTTAATTTTTATTAAATTGGGGGGGGTGAGTGATGTATGTACAGGACGGGAATATGCTTGAAGAATGTATGATAGATAAATGGACAGGCCTGCTGAGCTTGAGGGAGGCCGGGGACTGGGGGGATGCGGACTCTGGAGTCAATGAGGGTTGGAATATACCGGTCATTCAGGGAAGAGGCAGGTATGGCGGGAGCAGGAGGGTAGGCCGCACACGGGGAACTCGGTCCTGCTGTCTCGTAGCAGTTCCTTGTTCTGGCCCTTCTGAAAAATCTTGCTCTCCCCACGATTCTGGTGATGGGTGTAGCTCGGGCCCTGGGCTCAGGCTATTGCTGCTTAACGTCAGGTCGGTTAACAATAAGGCTCCCCTCATTCATGATCTTCTCATGGATGAGGAGACCGACTTGGCGTGTGTGACTGAGACCTGGTTGGGCCCTGAGGGGGGAGTTCCCCTCACGGACATGTGCCCATCAGGTTATCAGGTATGGCATCAGCCGCGACCCCAGGGAAGGGGGGGAGGAGTGGCTATTTTGGCCCGGGAGAACTTCAGTCTACGTAGACTCACTGTTTCCGAAATTCCGGGTTGCGAGTCCATCCTTATGACGCTGGACCTAGGGGTCCAGGTGGGCTTATTGCTTACGTACCTGCCTCCCAGCTGCGTGGCATCAGCCCTGCCTGTGCTACTCGAGGAGGTTGCTGGGCTGGCGGTGGAGTTCCCCAGGCTTATAGTCTTGGGGGACTTCAATCTGCCGTCGCTTGGTGAATCCTCGGGATTGGCACAGGAGTTCATGGCCGCCATGACAACCATGGACCTGACCCAAGTAGTGCAGGGTCTGACGCATAAGGGTGGACACGCCCCGGATATGATTTTCCTTTCAGAGCAGTTGGGTAATGATCTGGTTTTGAGGGGCTTAGATATCATGCCTTTGTCATGGACCGATCATTTTCTGCTTCGACTGAATTTTACGGCCCCAATCATGCACCGCAGGGAGGCGGAACCAATTAGGTAGTTCCGCCGCAGACACCTGATGGATCCAATTGGCTTTCAGACGGTGCTTGGGGAATTACCGAGCTCCCTCATTCACAGTCCGGCGGAGTCCCTGGTAGCGGCATGAATACGGCCGCGAAGGGGGCTATTGACCGGATTGCGCTTTTGCAATCTCTCCATGGTGCTGGCCCCAGGAGGTCTCCTTGGTTTACTGAGGAGCTCAGGGGGATGAAGCACCATAAGAGACGTCTAGAGAAGCGATGGAGACAAAGTAAGTCTGGATCTGCGGAATCTCGTCCGGCTGCCCTGTTTAGGGTGACCCGATCCCTCATTAACCCAAGGGGTCCGGGGCCTCCCTTGCAGGGTAGTGCCGAGGACTTTAATAACTGTTTCGCAGACAAAGTGGCTCAGATCCGGGCTGACCTAGACTCCAATTGTATAGCAGAGTCGACTGATAATGATTCAGTTGAGGGGACAGGGGCATGTTCTTGTCCGGTCATCTGGGGAGAGTTTGAGGCTGTTACGCCTGAGGAAGTGGACAGGGCCATTGGATCTGTATGTTCTGCCACCTGTTTGTTGGACCCGTGTCCCTCCTGGCTGGTTTCGGCCAGTAGGGAGGTGACACGTACCTGGATCCAGGAGATTGTCAACGCTTCTTTGAGGGAGGGGTCCTTTCCGGCTCCCTTAAAGGAGGCACTTGTGCGCCCCCTCCTCAAGAAGCCTTCCCTGGATCCAGTAATTCTGACCAACTATCGTCCGGTCTCTAACCTTTCCTTTGTGGGGAAGGTTGTCAAGAAGGTGGTGGTGCATCAGCTCCAGCGGTCTCTGGAGGAAGCCGATTATCTGGGCCCTCTGCAGTCGGGGTTCAGTCCCGGCTACAGCACCGAAACTGCTTTGGTCGCTCTGATGGATGATCTCTGGCGAGCACGGGATAGTGGCCAGTCCTCTGTCCTGGTGCTTCTTGACCTCTCAGCAGCGTTCGATACCATTGACCATGGTATCCTTCTGCGCCAGCTGGAGGGATTGGGAGTGGGGGACACCTTACTGCGGCGGTTCTCCTCCTATCTCACTGGTCGGTCGCAGTCGGTGTTTGTGGGGGGTCAGAGGTCCACCTCTAGGTTACTCCCATGTGGGGTGCCTCAGGGGTCGGTTGTCTCCCCCCTACTTTTTAACATTTACATGAAGCCACTGGGTGAGATCATCCACTGCCATGGAGTGAGATACCATCAGTACGCTGATGATACTCAGCTGTACATTTCCACTCCTGGCCAAATCAGTGAAGCGGTGTAGGTGATGTGCCGGTGTCTGGAGGCTGTGAGGGTTTGGATGGGTGTTAACAGATTAAGGCTCAACCCCGATAAGACAGAGTGGCTGTGGGTGATGCCTCCCAAGGACACTTCTATCTGTCCCTCGATTACCCTGGGGGGTAAAGTTATAGACCCCTCAGAGAAGGTTCGCAACTTGGGAGTCCTCCTCGATCCACAGCTGACATTGGATCATCATTTGTCGGCAGTGGCGAGGGGGGCATTTGCCCAGGTTCGCCTGGTGCACCAGTTGCGTCCTTACTTGGATCGGGAGTCTCTCCTTACAGTCACACATGCCCTTGTCACCTCGAGGATCGACTACTGCAACGCTCTCTACATGGGGCTACCCTTGAAGAGTGTTCGGAGACTACAACTAGTGCAAAATGCAGCTGCGCGAGCAGTTGTGGGTCTTCCTCGTTGTGCCCACATTTCATCAACTCTCTGCATGCTGCATTGGTTGCCTATTGGTCTCTGAGCCCAATTCAAGGTGTTGGTTATTACCTATAAAGCCCTTCATGGCATGGGACCAGGATACTTACGGGACCGCCTTCTGCCACATACTTCTCTACGACCGGTGAGAGCGCACAGGGTCGGCCTCCTCCGGGTCCCGTCAGCGAAACAATGTCGTCTGGCGGGCCCTAGGGGGAGGGCTTTCTCTGTTGTGGCGCCCACCCTCTGGAACCAACTGCCTCCTGAAGTCCGCGTTTCCTCGACTCTCCCGGCCTTCCGAAAGAATTTAAAAACCTACCTCTGCCGGCAGGCCTGGGGATGATTGTTGACTGTTGATTTAAGTGTATAAAATCATGCATGGGATAGAAAATGTGGATAGAGAAAAATTCTTTTCTCTATCACACAATAACAGGACAAGGGGGCACTCCCTAAAGCTTATAGCTAAGAAAGTGAGGACAAATAAAGGGAAATATTTCTTCACCCAGAGGGTCGTTGATTTATGGAATTCACTTCCTGAAGGGGTCGTGACAGCTGTCAGCCTTGACAGCTTCAAGGCAGGGCTAGATAGATTCATGGATGCAAAGTGTATTGGTGGTTATTAAAACAGATGTCCATGTGCCGCCTCTATGTTGGTTGAGGCAGGCAGGATTCCCTTGAGTACCATTTGTTTGGGGGTCAAGGGAAAGGGAGGGTTTTGCCTTCTCTTTCTGCTCAAGATCCCCATGTACAATTGGTGGGCCACTGTGTGACACAGAATGCTGGACTCGATGGGCTTTGGCCTGATTCAGCATGGCTCTTCTTATGTTCTTATGTTCTTATGTTCTTATTGTGGTGTGACTGATGAGTATGTATGGGGTTTTATTTTTAATGTTTTTTTGTTCGGATTTAGTCGAAATTGTTTTATATATATGCTGTGAGCCGCTCCGAGTCCTCGGAGAGGAGCGGCATACAAATCCGAATAAAATAAATAAATAAAAAATAAATAAATATAGGACCTTTTCCAATTAAAAGAATCATAAACTGAGTAACAGTAGAATTAGAACTACCAAAAAATCGCAGGCAAATACACCCAATTTTTCACTGCAGCTTGCTGAAAAGAGAACAACAGTCACCCTTATGGCCAAAAATCCCCCCCACCTCCAATCATGGTTGAAGGAGAACACTTCGAGATAAAGGAAATCCTAGACTATCACGGGGCAATTCAATACCTAGTAGAATGGAAACACCTTCCCTCCTCACAAAATGAGTGGGTTCATAAATGTCACATCAGAGCATCGAAACTGCTAAAGAAGTTTCACATAGAATATCCCAACAAACCAGACTAACTTTTATACCTGTTTTGTTTTCTCTACAGGTGGATCTCTCTTATTTTTAAGGGGGGCAGGATGTCAGAATCCAGTTATATTTCATTTCTATCTATCTCCTCTGATCTAAAATAAAATCTCAACTTTCCCTGAATTCTGCCATACTTCCAAGGGGGAGGGGGGATATACATGTGGGTTTATTGCTTTCACTTCCTCTATTCGTTACAATGTAATCTTTTGTTTACTGACTCCATGTCTGCTATCCATTACAATGTAACAAATTGCCTCCTGCACTATGCATCTCTCTGAACCTTCTTCTCCCTAACCGGGCAGCTAGGAAAAGGGGGGGGAGGAGAAGTACAAACCTCCAGGACCTGGCTTATCTCTCCGTTCTCAAAAGGAGGTGTGAAGAGCTGTGGAACATCGCACTACAAACGGAGCCAGATTGATGTTATCTCCCCTTTCCCACGATGGACCTAACACCTGGGGATTGGCCGGTCTGAATCGTCTGGATGAACTGTGGGGTGGGGTTTGCTTAGGGACACTTTGAAGTAATCGATCTGTAAAGAAATCCCTCAGATCCTGTCTATTATGCCTGCTATCAACTACTCTTAATAAAAGTTCCTGTTGGAAGAAATTATTTCCAAGAGTTCTGGTTTCTTAAGATGTGGGATTGAAGTGGGACCTTACATTAACATTTTTACAGCTGTTATACATGCAGGAACACAATAAATAAAACAAGAACATATAACTATTATAATTAAACCCATTAGACCTAAGACTAAACATTTTAACCAGGTTAGATTTGGTAGCCAAGAAAGCATCCATGAGAAGTCAAATGGAGACTTTTCATATCCAATATTCTATTCAATTAGAATAGAGCTGGAAGGGACCTTGGAGGTCTTTCAGTGCAGGGCTTTTCAACCTGTGGTACACGTACCACTTGTGGTACATTAATGAGTGGCAGGTGGTACGCAGCCTTTCCTAGCCAAGTGTAGTGGGGGAGGGAAAGAGCCAGCACAGGCAAGGACTTACAGTGAGAGAGTCCTCTGGAGCTGCAAAGGCCCCAGGCTCACTTCTGGCTCACCCTCCCCCATGAGAAAGGAGGAGGGGAGGCGGAGACAGGAGAGCCTATAAAAGGAAGCAGTTTGGGCAGGAGAGGGAGAGAGAAAAAAAGCAGCAGCCTTGGGAGGAGGCAGAGTTAGCTGCACCGAAGGGGAAGAAGGAGGGGGAGGGGAGGGGGAGGGTGGGGGGAGAGGAGAGGAGATCAAGCAGGCTGGCCATGAGCTGATCTACAACTGCTGTGGCAGCCACCTGTGCTGGCAGCAGCAAACAGGCAAGAAATGCATGTCAATTATCCTCTGTCTGCTTCCGACAAACTCCAGAACACAGGAACAAAGTGACCAGCAAGACTTTAATGCATGCAAAAGAAAAAGTCAGCAGTGGGAGTGGGTTGCTCCCAGTACCTTACATAGATGTGCCCCACCCTCCAACCCCACCCCAATCAGCAACCCAGCATCGGGTCCATGTAGATAAAAGCTGTAGCTTAAGTTCTGCCTTCCTCCCCTCCGGACGCATCAGCGCGGCCTCCGCAGGACCAGCTGTCCTATCTGGCAGCCAGTCAATGTCCTGCTTCTTCCCTGCCACCAGCGTGGCTCTACAGCAGACAGCTCCATTCTCCTCTACTGGGAAGTGGCTCCATGCGGCAACCGGCCCCCTCCCCCAGCCACCGGCAACACAGGAGGGGTGGCGGCAGTGAGAGACGACCCCCCCAACGTACAGCTGGTCGTCTCCGCCACCCAGCTGGCTTCCGGGAATTCCCCCCGGCGCCTGGTGAGAGGCAGTCCCTCTGGCGGCCGACTGGCTTGCTGCTGACTCCCAGCCGGCTTTTGGGACTCCCCCGGCGCCCGGATACAGGGAGGGAGGCGGCCGTGGTGCAGGATGGCCTCGCCGAATCCCAGCTGGTTTCGGGACTCCCCCGGTGCCCGGTTGCATGGAGAGAGGCGGCTGCGGTGCATGGTGGCCTCGCCGACTCCCAGCTGGTTTCGGGACACCCCCGGCACCCGGTTGCATGGAGGAAGGTGGCCGCGACGCATGGCGGCCTTGCCAACTCCCAGCTGGTCCTCGGGAGTTGGGCGGCACATGGGGCCGGCACACGGATGTCGGCTGGCTGCTGGCTGCTCCTTCCCCATCCCCCACCGGTTCGTGTCAAGTCCAGGGGCTTGACAATGCAGCGGGGGAGGGGTCTCCCTCCAAGAGGAATAAAAAAGGCAGCAATGGCTGGAGGTGAGGCACGGAGGAGGGAAGGAGATGGAGAGTGGAAGGATTCTTATGTGCTTTTGTGACTTCGAAGTTCTGGGATTTGTGCAATGAGGGCTTTGTGTTCTTAAGGAGTGTTTGGCAATTTCTATTTGGCTGATGGTGTTAGCTTCTATTGCTCTGCTGTTGTTAGCTCTAAGTTTTGCTGCAAGGGATTTTGAAGTATTTTTCTCCTGAACGGATTTTGCCTGTAGCATTCCTTTAGTTATGAATGGAGACATTTGGGGAGGTTGCCTTAGCCTACAGCCAGTACTTACATTTTTTTTCTTCCTTAAGTGCCGGCTGTGCTCCTTACTTTCCTTTCTAGCCAGTAGCTAATTCTTAAAGGGGAATGTGCCTTTTTAAGCTAGTTCACTCAGCAGCTTGTCTTTTCTGTCTCTGGAGGCCTTTCCTTGTTTGATCAATATATGGAAGAGAGAAAATATGGGGGGGGGGGTCAAATTCTTCCTTCAGAAGGAGATGGGAATGAGAAAAAGGGAGGCAGGAAAGGGAGGGAGGAAAGGAAGTCCCGCCTTAGCACTTGGCCACCAGCAGCTCTGCCATTGACTTTGCTTGTCAAAAGGTTGCAGAAGGGGATCACATGACCCTGGAACACTGTGACCATTATAAATATGAATCAGTTGCCAAGCATCCAAGTATAAATCACATGACCCTGGGCATGCTGCAATGGTCATAAGTGAAAAATGGTCCTAAGTCATTTCAGTGCAATTGAAACTTTGAACAGGTTTTTTTTTTTGGTCATCAAGTTTTTGACACCTTGCTAGGTGGTACTTGAATATTGCCATATCCTAAAAGTGGTACAATCGGTAAAAAGGTTGAAAAGCTCTGTTTAAGGGTACAGGGAAGGGATGGGGGGTGCATTCTTACTGCACTGGAAGGAGAGCTCAGAAGGGAGAGAGGAAGAAGGGCCGACCAGCTAGCTCAGGGGTCTACAAACTTAGCAACTTTAAGACTTGTGGACTTCAACTCCCAGAATTCCTCAACCAGCCATGAGGGATGAGGAATTCTGGGAGTTGAAGTCCACAAGTCTTAAAAGTGCCAATTTTGTAGACCCCTGAGCTAGCTGGTAGTGGTGCATATTAATAAACATGGATAAATTCATCATACATTTGTCAGTGCAAAGGGAAAGTGATTCAGCAAAGGAACAGCCACCGAAAAAAATTAAAACTGGTACTTTTTTCCTTTTTTTCTACAGTTTGTAATATTTTATTAGATTATAGAATAAAATACAAAAATACAAAAGCAAATAGTAGGACACAGTGGGGAGGAAAAAGGGGGGGAAAGTGAGTGGGAGAAGGGAAAAAGAACAGACTTCCTCTGTTGCAGTAGAAGGAAGCATTAACACTGAACCTCAACTTTTTACTTTTCCATAATATTATGAACGAGCCATTTCTATAACAACAAATGAATCTAATCAGTAAAACCCAAATCCCCCCCTTTTTTTAGTCCTCAAGTTTTTGACACCTTGCTAAGCACTGGTGGTACTCAAATATTGTCATGTCCTAAAAGTGGTACAATCTGTGAAAAGGTTGAAAAGCCCTGATCTCATGTATCAAATGACAATTGTCTTAACTGTCCTCCAACGGGTGCCCCTGTGGAGAACTTGAACTGACTATATGAAGGGAAGTGCAAGAAAAACACTTTAAACATCATGTCATGGAATGTAGCTGGGTGGTATCGTTTCAGAGGCCTTAATCACTCTAATCCTCTGAAAGGTAAGGATATTATATTGGTGCAAGAGACTTGGTCTACTGATGATATCCTGCTTAATGGCTTTTATTCATATAAGCTGGAAGCAAGGCCAGGCAGAGGCCCAGGCAGACTGAAAGGAGGGCTGGGTATATTTATTTCTACCAACTTGAGAGCAGAGTCCACACTTATTACCCCTTTAAACCATTCAGCTATGGCCCTTCTCCTCAAGTGGGACTCAGTCCTGTTCTTGATAATTAATGTCTATCTCCCTCCTTCACTAAGAAAAGCTGAAACCACAGACATCCTTATCTGACCTTGAAGTCAGCTGAGGGAGGCTTCTTTTTTTCTTTTTTCTGTTTCTCTCTCTGATTTACTCTGCTTGTATAGCACAGACTATTTATCTTACATATATGATATTTGGTGTCATCTTTTTTCTTGGATTTTGCTATGAAGAACTGAATATTAAGGAACCTTTTTCTTTTGTTCCTTTTTTGTTTCTCTTTGCCTTTGAGTACAAGTTGGCGGATTATAAATTAGATATTTTTCTTTATTGTCCTTTTTTTCCTTTTTACCTATTCTTGCTTTTTTTTTCTTTTGCTGGCTTTTATTTTGGATATTTTTTGATCCTCTTTTTTATGGAATTTTCCTTTCCTTTTTAATTTTTTTTCTGACTCCCCCTCCTAGCAATAGGAGTTTATCAGATTACAATTGGCCATTGGGCCACCTGGTGGATTATAATGTAACATATCAACTTAACGATGAGCACTTCAAACTTGACTAAACTTGGGAGAAAAGGGTCTTCTGCTCCCGCCTCGACCTCCACCAGTCCAATCTACCAAAAATCAATTACTATAGCATTACAACAAGAAAAAATGGAAGCCCAACAAAAGGACACCCAGGCAATATTGCAGGCAATTGCAGCCCAGGCAGCGTCTTCAACTAAAAACTGGAAAGAGCATCATATTTTTTAAGATTTCAATACATAATAGAAGACAAGGATGAGAACCTGTCAGGATTTATAGTTGAATTACTTGCAGACCTTTTAGGAATGGGAAAGGCCCAAATGGAAGGAGAAATAGATCAGATCTTCAGGGTCAATTCAAGTTACACCAGAAGAAATAGAGTTCCCAGGGAAGTCCATGTTAGATTCCTTAAAAAATCTATGTGAGATGAGATTTTGAGAATAGTAAGAGATCAACCGTTAAAATACAAAGAAAAAGAAATAGTAGTGCTCAAGCAAATTCCCAGAAGGATAAGAGAGGCTCAAAGAGACTACCAGTTTCTAACCAGAAAATTGATTAACAAAGGAGTGAATTTTAGATGGTTGGTCCCAGAAGGGATATTGATTTTCTGGGACTCGAAAAGATACAGATTGGATACCCCACTTAAAGCAGCGGAATTTTTTGACAAGCATAGATCTTTTTTTTGAAAAAGGGGATCCTGAAACTAAGAAACAAGAGGAGATGGGTGCTGCAGGAGCATCTGAACAACTAGAGGAGGAAGAAGTTAAAAAGACCACGCCAGAGGAAGGAACAAGACCAAGAGACCAGAGACAGATAAGATCGTCTAGAAGATTGAGACCCAGATATAACTGAAGTTATGGAGGAGATTGGAATTTTATCAATAAATATAAATGGATTGAACTCTCCCTCAAAGAGGAGGAAAACTTTTACTAGACTACAAAAGTTAAAAATGGACATAATTTGCCTACAAGAAACACATATTAAGAGACAACATGCTTGAATTTTAGAACAACTGAAAATAGGCAAGCTTTATTTCACACTTGCACCCCAAAAGAAAAGAGGCATAGCCCTCTATATAAAAGAAAAGATGAACCCTAAACAAGTTTATGCAGACGAAGAGGGGAGAATATTAATGGTGGAAACTATGGTCAACCAAAAACAGATGATAATAATAATAATAATAATAATAATAATAATAATAATAATAATAATAATAATAATAATAATAATAAAGTTGGAAGGGACCTTGGAGGTCATCAAGTCCAACCCTCTGCTCAGGCAGGTAACCCTATACCATTTCGGACAAGTGGCTGTCCAGTTTCTTCTTAAAAACTTCCAGTGTTGGAGCATTCACCGCTTCTGGAGGCAGGTTGTTCCACTGGCTAATTGTTCTGTCAGGAAGTTTCTCCTTAGTTCTAGGTTGCTTCTCTCTTTGGTTAGTTTCCACCCATTGCTTCTTGTCCTGCCTTCAGGCGCTTTGGAAAATAGCTTGAATCCCTCTTCTTTGTGGCAGCCCCTGAGATATTGGAACACTGCTATCATGTCCCTCCTCGTCCTTCTCTTCATTAAACTAGACATACCCAATTCCAGCAACCGTTCCTTATACGTTTTAGCCTCCAGTCCCCTAATCATTTTTGTTGCTCTTCTCTGTACTCTTTCTAGAGTCTCAACATCTTTTTTATATCGTGGTGACCAAAACTGGATGCAGTATTCCAAGTGTGGCCTTACCAAGGCATTGTAAAGTGGTATTAATACTTCACGTGATCTTGATTCTATCCCTCTGTTAATGCAGCCCAGCACTGTGTTGGCCTTTTTGGCAGCTGCAGCACACTGCTGGCTCATATTTAAGTGATTGTCCACTAGGACTCCGAGGTCCCTCTCACAGTTACTATTGTTGAGCAAGGTACCCCTTATACTATACCTGTACATTTGGTTTTTCTTGCCTAAATGTAGAACCTTACTTTTTTAACCACTGAATTTCATTTCATTAGATAGTGCCCAGTGTTCAAGTCTGTCCAGATCCTCCTGTATCCTAAGCCTGTCTTCGGGAGTGTTGGCTATTCCTGCCAGCTTGGTGTCATCTGCAAATTTGATGAGTTCCCCATCTATCCCCTCGTCCAAATCATTGATGAAGATTTTGAAGAGCACTGGGCCCAGAACAGAGCCCTGGGGCACCCCACTACACACTTTCCCCCATGTACTACACACTTCCCTCCATTGATGGTCACAATATATGCACCTAATGATAAGCAACAGCAATTTTATCAACTACACCAAGGCTTTTCAACCGGTGGTATGCGTACCACTTATGGTACATTAATGAGTGGCAGGTGGTACGCAGCCCTGCCTAGCCAAGTGTATCCCAGGCTGCTACCAGCGCCCCGACCGAGTTGTGTGTTAGAGCCTCCGGTATTGGCCCAAGCTCCATCTGGAACCTGTCGGGTTCCATCAGTCACCTGGGGTGGTACCAAATAATTGGTTCCACCTCCCTGCGGTGGGGTGTGGCGGTCAGAAAGTCCAAGCATAGGAGAGAGTGATCAGACCATGACAGAGGAGTAATAACTATATTTCCCATATCCAGATCACTCAAACACTGACCAGAGACAAAAACCAGGTCAAGCGTGTTTCCCCCCATGTGAGTGGGACCTTGAATTACCTGGGTCAGGTCCATGGCCGTCATGGAAGCCATGAACTCCCGAACCTCCCCAGACGCCTCGCCAGCAGACGGCAGATTGAAGTCACCCATTACTACCAGCCTGGGGACCTCAACCGCCACCGCCGCGATGACACCCAGGAGCTCGGGCAGGGCGGTTGACACGTGGCAGGGAGCCAGGTACATGAGCAACACAGCCCTCGGACCCCCAAGGTCCCACCTCACAAGGAGGGATTCACAGCCTGCCATCTGAGGAACAGTGACCTCTCTTGGCCTGAGACCTTCCCTAATCACAACCGCCACTCCCCCACCCCTGCCCTGAGCTCTCGGCTGGTGAAATGCAAGGAAGCCTGGAGGGCACATTTCCACCAGAGGGACACCTCCCTCTGGACCCAACCAGGTCTCCGTAATACCCGCCAGGTCTGCAGCCCCCTCCATAATTATCTTGTATCAAGGGGGCCTTATTTACCACAGACCTGGCGTTGCACAGTACCAGCCTACAGCCCGGGCCCTTTGGCTCTAAGCAACCCAGATCACAAGTGGAGCCATGGGGGTCGGAGTACGGCACCGCTCGAAGATAGCGGGGACGCGCTCCCATGAATGAATATGGCCCCCTGCTCCTGCCATATCTGCCCCTCCCACTTACAGAGCCGATGGGAACAGAATCACCTCTGCCCCCTCCATAATCCGCACCCTCGTGGTTCCGGTCCCACCCGTTGCCTGGCCCATGTTTCTCCTCCTCCCTATTCCCTCCCCCTAACCCTCCCCTATCCCGTAGACCTCCCCCAGGCCTACTCCATTACTAATCTTGCCACCCCCCTCCCTGGAACCCCTTAAAAACATTTAAAAACCCTACTTAAAAACCTCCATAACCCCTTTTTTTGAGCATGCCACCTCTCGGGATTCCAAAATCCGTCATCAAGGCAGGCCTTTGAGAGACATGCAGGCCATCTCCGCGAGAGGGGGGCATCTCGCAGTGCAAGAAGGCACGTCTTATTTATGCGGCATAGTCACAGCTTGGGTACAAACAGTGATGAGAGTCTGTCCATCTTTGGGCAGATATAATATCCCATTTGGCCAGACGATTCAGTTTTTCCCTGGGCCTCGGATCACAACCACAGTCATCTAGTTGGTGGAGGGTAAAAATCTCCCCCCAGATGTTCCATGCACTTCTTCGATGTTCCTTCTACAGAGCCATTAGGAAAAACCACATTCTCCCCATAATTGATAAGTATCCTGGTTGTTCAGAAAGTATTTATCTCCAGTGGCTGCTTAAGGATGAGCAGGCAGTGATCACGGCGCAGGTGGCTAGATTCTGTGCAGCAGCATTGGGGATTCGCCAGAAACATAAACAATCATTTTAGATCTTTTAAATAATCTTTTATAGTTGATTTTATTACGTGTTTTACCCAGTTTTAGACTGTACTCAATGTATTTTTATTGTCAGATCAGTATGATTCAGTTTTTCTGAAGCTAGCTTGTTTTTGATATACTGTCGGTAAACTAGGCAGACCTTGGTCGCCCATTGATTGCATCATTGATTGTGATGTATTGCTATGTCCACTTGTGATGGTTCTTTTAGTTTTGTTTTATTTGAATGTTTGATTTATGTGTGGTCTTTGGCTGTAATAAATTTATTGAAACACCTTATCATGTTGTCCCATCTGAGTCTTCACTTCTGTAATATTTCATGTCATAGCCTGACTTTGTTTCACCAGATCTGCTATTCTTACATCCATACTATCCATTTTATCTTTTATTTGCTTCAAATCCTCCTTTATATTTGTCTTCATTTCTTTTATATTTATCTTCATTCCTCTTAACTCTTGTAAGAGAATATCAAGTTTATCTGGTTGAGTCAGTGACTTCTCAGGCAATTTTTTCCTCACATCCATTTCTAAGGCTTTTTCCACTCGAATCAGAGGCAAATCTGAAGGTCTAAGGCCTGCATTGGGTCTTTGACAAACACTTTCTACACTTTGGCTGCATTTTGACATCCAACCACCAAAAAGAGCTCTTAACTTTCTAAGAATTTTTACACAGTCTATAGTCCATACACATCACTTTCTCCCTTTATCTTGTCCTTATCAACTTATCTCCGTGAAAACAACACAATGAAAATAAATAAATCCAAACGCGGCAATTATCTTTATTACACACGCCTTATCAAGGCTTTGTCTTAAAGGTGTTTAATACTTTCACTTTCTCCAGATATCAACACTTCAACTGAAATGAGGGAGTAACGGGCCTTCACACTGTAGACTTATAAATCAGCTATTATCTTTTCAGCTATACTCCTTTAAACTCTCTCCAAATTCTTTCTCCTATCAGTCTTCAATCATAGGGCCCCTCCTCTCCCCATCAGCCTTCAACAGCCTCTCAAGTCTCTTAGCCAAACATCCAAATTCAAAGCTTCTCTGGGAGAATGTCCAAAACCAAATCAAATACAATCCAAACTTCAGGAGGAAAGCAAGGGAAGTAACTCACGTTTCATAATCTCTTACATTTCATAGTCCTTAATTGGGTGTTATATTTTTTAACCAATTCTCTAAGATGGTCCGGAGGAGGCAGAAATTCAGCATCCATCGTCCATCCGAGCTAGCTCCGCCCCCCCCTTTGCATCAGTCTTCACACAAAAAGAAATTATAGCACAACATACCAAAAAAAACCCCGCAAAAGACAAACTAGAAACAAAAATTAAAATAAGCAAGAAAAATGGTAAGAGAACACCTATCCAACCTTGATGAATATAAATCAGGGCTTTTCAACCAGTGGTACGTGTACCACCAGTGGTACTTTAGCACCTGGCAGGTGGTACGCGAACCCTAGCCAAGTGTAGCAGGGGAGGGAACCAGCTAAAGCGGCACTGCACAGACCTGGAGGAGATCAGCTGGAGCTACAGAGCTTGGCAGAAGCCCCAGGATCGGCGCACGTGGCAACTTGGTAACTGGAGCTTCCGGTGCACCCGGAAAAGAAGGATGAGGGCAGAGAGAAGAGAAGTATAAAAGGGACAGGTTATGGCAGGAGAGGAAGAGAAAGAGCAAGAAGAGAAGAGGCTTTTCTTACCAAAGCAGTGAGAAGAGAAGAGCATGTGGCCTGTTTTCGGAGGAAAGGTGAGTGAGCGAGCAGCCTGTTTAGCGAGCAATGTGTTTTCAGGCGAAGGGTGCGTGAGCGAGTGGCCTGTTTAGCGAGCAGCGTGTTTTCGGGGGAAGGGTGAGTGAGCGAGCAGCCTGTTTAGTAAGCGGCATGTTTTTAGGGGAAGGGTAAACGAGCGAGCAGCATGTTTTCAGAAGGGTGAGCGAGCGAGCTGGGCAGGAGCCCCAGGATCGGTGTGCACTTCTGCAGGGCTATGGGGGCTCGGCAGAAGCCCCAGGATCAGTGCATGCAGCGCCAGCTGATCGGCGCTTCTGCTTAGCCCCCGAAGAAGCGCCGATCAGCTGGAGCCCAGCACTGATCCTGATGCTTCTGCTGAGCCCCAAAGAAGCACCGATCAGCTGGAACCAGGCGCTGATCCTGGCACTTCCGCTTAGCCCTGACAACCCTGCAGAAGCACGGATCAGCTGTCAGGGCTCAGCAGAAGCGCCAGGATCAGCATCAGAAGGAAGGAAGGAAGGAGGGAAGGAAGGGAGGAAGGAAGGAGGGAAGGAAGGAAGAAAGGAAAGAAAGAAAGAAAGAAAGAAAGAAAGAAAGAAAGAAAGAAAGAAAGAAAGAAAGAAGGAAGGAGATGGGAATGAGAAGGAAGGAGGCATGGAAGGAAGGGAAAAGGAAGGAAGGACCCCCCCTGTGGTAACCACAATGCTAATGCGGCCCTCAATGAAATTGAGTTTGACACCCCTGATATAAAAGGTTGTTAAGTGAATCTGGTTTCCCCATTGACTTTGCTTGTCAAAAGGTTGCAAAAGGGGATCACATGACCTTGAGACACTGCAGCCATCATAAATATGAATTAGTTGCCAAGCATCCGAATGTAAATCACATGACCCTGGTAATGCTGAAATGGTCATAAGTGTGAAAAATGGTCATAAGTCACTTTTTTCAGTGCCATTGTAACTTTGAACAGTCACCAAGCAAACTGTTGTAAGTCGAGGACTACCTGTACTTTATTACTTTTTTCCTTTTTTTCTTTTTTGGTCATCAGGTTTTTGACACCTTGCTAGGCAACTGGTGGTACTCGGATATTGTCATATCCTAAAAGTGGTACAATGAGTGAAAAGGTTGAAAAGCCCTGTTCTAAAGAGCAGTCAGGGTTGATCTCCTCTAGGACTGACCGGTTTTATCGCCTTGCAGTCCAGGGGACTCGCAGGAGTCTTCACCAGCACCATAGTTCAAAGGCCTCAATTCTTTGACGCTCAGCCTTTCTTATGGTCCAACTTTCACAGCCATACATTGCAACTGGGAAAACCATGGCCTTGACTATACGTACTTTTGTTGGCAGGGTGATGTCTCTGCTTTTTAGTATGCTGTCTGCCAAAAAAGGCAAGCAAATCAGAAAAGGGCCCCCCAGAAAGAATTTAGAGTGGGGGATAAGGACACCAAGTATCTAAACCTGAGGCAACCTTACAAAAAGTTAGGTCCCAAATATATAGGGCCTTTCCAAATAATTCGGATCGTGAATCCTGTCATGGTGGAGCTGAAATTGCAAAAAGCCTCAGGCGGGTCCATCTGGTGTTTCATTGCAGTCTTTTAAAACCCCTTTGCAAATCTGGCTTGAGGCTAGTCAAGGAACCACCTCCTTCTCCCATTCTAGTTAAGGGAGAGGAGCACTATGAGATCAAAAGGATTCTCGACTCCAGATATCACAAGGGAAAATTACAATACCTAGTACTGGGGAAAGGCTACCCGTTAGCAGACATTGAGCAGGTAGCTACTCCAGATGTTAGGGCAGTGAGGTTAGTTAAGTTACATAATAGGTACCCTGAATGGCCCCAATGGGGTGTGTGGCTGCAGTTGGTTGTGAGTAATGATGTGTATATTTGTTTAGCCTTCCTGCCCCCTTGGATTTGGATACTGAAGAGCTGATACAAATTGGAGCAGCCAGACAAGCCCCAGGAGTGCAAGAACAGCAAAGATGCAGACAACTAGCCCTGTATTTCTATTGCGGAGAGCCTGGCCACATGGTCAAGAATTGCCCTACTAAGCCTCCCAGGAGAGACAACAGACAGCCTGTCCATGTCTCCACTACTCACCACTTGGACAACAAGCCCCAAGGCCAGGGAAAAGAGAAATGCTCTCCCTCCACAAGCTCATGGGGGGGGGGCTCCCAAGCACTGAATGGAGCTCAATTTCCTCCATGCTCACTTACATTAATAAAGTTTGATTCTACCCTGACACTTCCCAGTAGTCAGGAAACCACCATCCCTGTTTTGATAGATTCTGGGTCAACCTCTGACTTCATAAGCCTAGCCACAGTTCAGAAATTTAAGATACCTACAGTTTCCCTGAAGTCTCCATTGACAGTGATAACTATTGATGGCCAAATGTTAAAAGCAGGCCCCATTGCTCATGTCATAGTACCTTTGAAGCTAACAATAAATCAGCATTCTGAAGAGTTAACTCACTTCTTAGCTGAACATACAGATCTTCCAATAGTGCTGGGAACTGTTTGGTTACAACACCATGACCCCACTATGAAGTGGAAAAACCATTCTATTGCCTTTAAAAATCTTGAATGCCTTTCTCACTGCGATTAACCCTCTGAAGCCCCCCACCAGCCCCCTTAATGGTTCACAGAGAGATTCCCAATCTGCCAAGTAAATATGCAGACTTCACTGATGTGTTCAGGGAGGAGGAAGCCTCAGCCTTCCCTCCACAAAGAGACTGGGATTGTACCATAAACCTGGTCCCTGGTGCCAACATACACACCAAGAGACAATACCAAATGTCTACTATAGAATTAGAAACTTTAAAACAATATTTGGACTCTAATTTGAAAAAGAGATTCATAAGACCCTCCCAGTCTCCTGCCTTGGCTCCCACCTTCTTCATACCCAAGAAGCAAGACCCCAGTGGTCCTAATAACAGAGAGAACCCCCCACTTAGGGTGGTCCATGATCACAAGGTTTTGAACTCAATCACAGTCGAGTTCAACTCATCCTGGCCATATTTTCCAGATTCATGAACCAAATTTTTCAAGATTTCATAGATAAGTTTCTGGTTTTACATTTGGTTGATATCTTAATCTACTCTGAGAATGAAGCTCAGCACACAGACCACATGTGCACAGTCCTCAGTAGACTAAGAGATAACCACCTCTTTGCCAAACCAGAAAAATGTTCCTTTGATTTGCAACAACTAGCCTTCTTGGGTTACCGTATTTCCACAAAAGGCATCCAGATGGACCCCCAAAAGGTCCAAGCTGTATTTCACTGGCAAGCCCCTTGCACAGTCAAAGAGGTCCAATGCTTCCTAGGCTTTGCTAACCTCTACAGGGAATTTATACCAGGATTTGCTCCAAAAGCCAAACCATTGACCCAACTGACTAAGTCAAATTTGCTTGGACTCCTACACACCAAGCAGCATTTGAAGAGTTAAAGCAACTTTTTGCTTGCCAGCCCCTGCTTCAGCACCTGGACACATCCAAGAGATTTATTGTCCAGACAGATGCTTCAGATGTAGCCATTGGAGCTGTTCTCTTAGAAGAGAGAGGGAGAGACAACAGCCTTCTTCCATGTGCCTTCTTTTCCAGAGCCCTGACATCTCCAGAATGCAATTATGACATCTTTAATAAGAAACTCCTTGCCATTAAATCAGCATTCTAGCACTGGAGACACTTCCTAGAAGGTGCATGCTTTCCTATAGAGGTCAACACTACCACAAAAATCTCAAGTCAGATGAAGCCAATTCTTCTCACATTTTGATTTTTACATTAAGTACGTCCCAGGCTCCAAGAACTTAATGCCAGATGCACTATCCCGCAAACCAGAATATTCGCTTGTTCAACAGATTCCAGCACCAACCTTCCTGCAACCTTCCAATTTCCAGCTTCACCAATCAACACCAACCATTGAGAGGTTGGGAGCTGCCCAACTACATCGGGATTTAATCACCAAGATACTGCAAAAGCAACAACGAGATCAGTTCTCATGGGCCAGGATACATGACCTCAAGGAGACCCCAGCAGGTACTGTAACCCCATGCGCAATGGAGGGAGGTGCCCTGAAACACAGAGGCAGAAAGTCAATGCTGCTAATATTGAACATTCTTGCTGTGACAAAATAGGCAGAACTGTCTGGTACTTTTAGAGTTAATTCAGATGAGAATGAGAGAGGAGAGAAAAGCCCGTGGAAGGGGACGGAAGTGAATCTTTGCCCTCCAGGCTAATTGGAAGATGTGAATCATGACCTCAAAATAGGGGAGGGGAAATGCCTGGAATGTTATGTGAAAAGGAACGGAAATTCAGATCTTGGCATCCATCATGCCGTGCTGACACTCCTTAACATTAATAAAGGCTTTTAAGGTTAAACCATGCCTGAAAGTTCTTTGAAGTGTTTCATTAGTCAGACACATGACATCATGCCAAGATCTCCAAATTTTTTAAACCAATTAAGAAGTCCCAGACCTCGGTCACTATTCCTAATCTAAAGGGGATAGACTGAGAAAGATTCAGGGAAGATCTCATTATGGAAGGAGAAAGATGGCTTGAGGCCAGCACCTCAGCAGCAGCAGCTTCCCCCAGGAGTGGAGCTGCAGCCAGCCAGCCAGTGGAGAAAGAACTCTGGCAGATCTCCTAGCTGGGAGCAAAGACTTCAAAAGCAGAATGGAGAGATAATGAAGTTTTGGGTGAGTCACTGGAAAGATTTCAAAACCCAGAGGTGAAAAGCACAAATCAATTCCTGGAGAGAGGAGCCTATACCCCTCCCATTGCACACCAGAAAGCCTGTCAGATCTTGTCTTCCCCTGCCAGGGACCCCAACCCTGAAGAGAGAGGGAAATCCAGTCTGAGGCATCTGCAGCAATGGGTAGATTGGGTTCCCCAGCAGATGGATGGTCAGCGATTTCTGAGTTTGCCACAGCTAACAGAGGCCTTGCAACAGCTTGGGGTGGTGCAGAAGCCAGGAGATCAGCAGCTGGTGGGAGACTGACCACAGCCCCCAAACGTGCAACCCCTGGGCATAAATCTGCAGCCAGGATGGGGCCAGCAGCAGCAGCCACAGTGGGGGCCGCAACAGCCTATAATTGCACCACTTTTCAGAGCAACCTTCGATGGGGACCCAGAGAAGCTGGTTTTTTTCCCTCAACCAAGTGCGTTCTCATTTGAATTGCTGGGCCTATCTCTACCCGGACCCGGGGGGCATGGTCGATGTGATTGCATCCAGCCTAGAGGGAGAAGCATCTGAATGGCTGAACAATTTATATAATGAGCAAGCCCCCAAATTGGAGGACCCCCACTTCTTCCTCCTAGGACTGAGGGAAAGATTTGAGGACCCATCTATTGGTCTTAAAGCAAGAGAACAGATCCACAAAATAAAACAAGCTGGCAGGCCTGCCCTGGAGTACGTGTGGGAATTTCGCAATATAGCAGGTCGAATAGAGCAGGGCTTTTCAACCTTTTTACCGATTGTACCACTTTTAGGATATGGCAATATTCGAGTACCACCTAGCAAGGTGTCAAAAACTTGATGACCAAAAAAAAACCTGTTCAAAGTTGCAATTGCACTGAAATGACTTAGGACCATTTTTCACACTTACGACCATTGCAGTATGCCCAGGATCATGTGATTTATATTTGGATGCTTGGCAACTGATTCATATTTATAGTGGTCATAGTGTTCCAGGGTCATGTGATCACCTTCTGCAACCTTTTGACAAGCAAAGTCAATGGCAGAGCTGCTGGTGGCCAGGTGCTAAGGCGGGACTTCCTTTCCTCCCTCCCTTCCCTGCCTCCCTTTTCCTTATTCCCATCTCCTTCTGAAGGAAGAATTTGAAACACCCCCCCCCATATTTTTCCTCTTCCATATATTGATCAAACAAGGAAAGGCCTTCAGAGACAGAAAAGACAAGCTGCTGAGTGAACTACCTTAAAAAGTCACATTCCCCTTTAAGAATTAGCTACTGGCTAGAAAGGAAAGTAAGGAGCGTAGCCAGCACTTAAGGAAGAAAAAAAATGTAAGTACTGCCTGCCGGCTAAGGCAACCTCCCCAAATGGCTCCAATCATAAGTAAAGGAATGCTACAGGCAAAATCCATTCAGGAGAAAAATACTTCAAAATCCCTTGCAGCAAAACTTACAGCTCACAACAGAAGAGCAATAGA
Organism: Bothrops alternatus; assembly: GCA_034064705.1. NCBI lineage: Eukaryota > Metazoa > Chordata > Lepidosauria > Squamata > Viperidae > Bothrops > Bothrops alternatus. The sequence goes on along the minus strand of JARGCV010000004.1, from coordinate 6,205,644 downwards.
AGCTACCATGAGACATCCGCCATCAGCCAAATACAAAATTGCCAAACACTCCTTAAGAACACAAAGCCCTCATTGCACAAAGCCCAGAACTTCAAAGTCACAAAAGCACATAAGAATCCTTCCACTCTCCATCTCCTTCCCTCCTCCGTGCCTCACCTCCAGCCATTGCTGCCTTTTTTCATTCCTCTTGGAGGGCGACCCCTCCCCCGCTGCATTTCTTGCCTGTTTGCTGCTGCCAGCACAGGTGGCTGCCACAGCAGTTGTAGATTGGCTCATGGCCAGCCTGCTTCATCTCCTCTCCTCTCCCCCCACCATCCCCCTTCCCTCTTTGGTGCAACTGACTCTGCCTCCTCCCAAGGATGCTGCTTTTTTTTCTCTCTCTCTCTCCTGACTCCTTTTCTAGGCTCTCCTGTCTCCGCCTCCCCCTCCTCCTTTCTCATGGGGGTGGGTTAGCCAGAAGTGAGCCTGGGACCTTTGCAGCTCCAGAGGACTCTCTCACTGCAAGTTCTTGCCTGTGCTGGCTCTTTCCCTCCCTCACTACACTTGGCTAGGCAGGGCTGCTTACCACCTGCCACTCATTAATGTACCACAAGTGGTACGTGTACCACCGGTTGAAAAACCCTGGAATAGAGGGGTGGCCTGAACAATCCTTACTACAGTGGAAGAGACAATGTTGCGGGACATGGCTGTGGAGTTCCTGAGAGCAATTTTTAGTGAACATTTTTCAGTTGACCTTGAAGCTCACTGTGTGCCCCTGATGAGGCACTTTGGGGTGACTGGTTTATCTCTTGCATCTCTGCTTGTGGCTCTTTTAATTAATATTAAAACTAACTTCTACATAGACTTCTAGAAAACCTCAACTAACTTCTACATGGACTTCAACTAACTTCAACTAACCTACATAGACTTCAACTAACTTCAACTAACTTCTACATAGACTTCTAGAAAACATTTTCAGCTAACGTCTACATGGACTTCAACTACCTTCAGCTAGTGGTAACTTCTACATAGACTTTCAGAAAACTTCAACTATTTTCATCATAGACTTCAACTAACTTCAGCTAACTTTTACATAGATTTTAGATTTCAACTAACTTCTATACAGACTTTAATCAACTAACTTCCAAGAAGTGGACTAATGGACTAATGGATGTCACTAGCGTTATATTTTCTCCCATTCATTCTAGAAGACTCTATGCTTCTCATGGGGAAATTATTAGCATGCTGGATATCAGGTGCTTCAAGGAGCCAGTTGAATGTTTCCATGTAAATATAGGCATAGCTATAATCATTGCGGCAGAATTAACATCTGGCATGCCTGTTTTTGTTATTATGTTCTTGAGCTGTTTTTTAACTGTTGTTTGTCTAAATTTTAAATAGTTAACTTGTTTAATACCATTTTAAATTGATTTGTTAGATGTTGAATGATGTGGGGGGGATTGAATGTTTGTGGAATGAATCGGGTTGAATGGATGGTTAGCTTATTGTTTTAAATTGTTTGTTTAAAGGGTAGTTTTTTGTGGGTGGGATAAATTAATGATATGGACGGAGTTGTGGTTGAGTGGAATGAATGGGATGGACTGGCTAGCCTGCCTGGCGCGGCAGATGTGGAGGGGGAGGGGAGCGCTGGCTCTGGGGTGATAGAGGGCCAAAGTATACCGGTCTTGCTGGGGAGAGGCAGATATGGCGGGGGCCACAGGGTAGGCCATTCCCGGGGAACAAGAGCTCGCTGTTTAAAAGCGATCCCTTGCTCCAACCCTGTGAGTTCAGCCCGAAGTACTGGTGATGGGGGAAATCCGGACCCTGGGCTCAGGCTGCTGCTGCTCAATGCCAGGTCGGTTGTAAATAAAGCTCCCCTCATCCATGATCTTCTCCTGGATGAGGAGGCCGACCTCGCATGTATGACCGAGACCTGGCTGGGCCCTGAGGGAGGAGTTCCTCTCTCTGAGATGTGTCCAGCTGGGTTTCAGGTATGGCATCAGCCACGACCCCAGGGAAGGGGGGGAGGAGTGGCTATTATAGCCAAGAAGACCTTTAGCCTACACAGGCTTGCTGTTTCTGAGATTGCGGGTTGTGAGTTGCTCCTTGTAAAGTTGGACCTAGGGGTTCAGGTGGGCTTGTTGCTCGCGTACCTGCCTCCCAGCTGCGTGTCAACAGCCCTGCCTGCGCTACTTGAGGAGGTTGCTGGGCTGGCAGTTGAATTCCCCAGGCTTATTGTCTTGGGGGACTTAAATCTTCCATCGCTCGGCGAATCCTCTGGGTTGGCGCAGGAGTTCATGGCCACCATGGCAACCATGAACCTGACTCAGGTAGTTCAGGGTCTGACTCACGAGAGGGGACACACTCCCGACATGGTATTCCTCTCAGAACAGTTGAGCAATGATCTGAATTTAAGGGGCTTAGATATTTTGCCTATGTCATGGTCAGATCATTTTCTGCTACGGCTTGTTTTTAAGGCTCCACTCCTCCCCTGCAGGGAGGCGGAACCGATTAGGTGGTTCCGCCCCAGACGTCTGATGGATCCAGAGAGTTTTCAGAGGACGCTTGGGGAAATACCGGATTCTCTCATTCACAGTTCGGCAGAGTCCCTGGTTACGGCCTGGAATATGGCTGCGAAGGGGGCTCTTGACCGGATTGCGCCGCTGCGACCTCTCTGTGGTAGCAGACCCAGGAGATCTCCTTGGTTTACTGAGGAACTCAGGGGGATGAAGCGGCAGAAGAGACGCCTAGAGAAGCGATGGAGGAAAAGTAAATCCGTATCTGACCGAACACTTGTAAGATCTTATATCAAGACTTATCAGGTGGCGCTCAAGGCGGCAAGATGCGCGTATCATTCCGCCTTGATTGCATCTGCGGAATCCCGCCCAGCCGCCCTGTTCAGGGTAACTCGCTCCCTCCTTAATCAGGGGGGGGGTTGATGCACCCTTGCAAGGTAGTGCTGAGGACTTTAATAAGTTTTTCGCGGATAAAATCGCCCAGATTCAGATGGACCTTGACTCCAATTGGAATGCAGTATCGGCTGATAATGATTCAGTCGAGATGACAGGGACTCGTCTTGATCCCGTTGTGTGGGAGGAGTTTGACCCAGTAGCACCTGATGAAGTCGACAAGGCCATTGGAGCTATGAGCTCCGCCACCTGTTTATTGGACCCGTGCCCCTCCTGGCTGGTTTCGGCCAGCAGGGAGGTGACGCGGGGCTGGGTTCAGGAGATTGTCAATGCTTCGTTGAGGGAGGGGTCCTTTCCGGCTCCCTGCAAGGAGGCAATTGTGCGCCCCCTCCTCAAGAAGCCTTCCCTGGACCCAGCTGTTTTAAACAACTACTATCCTGTCTCCAATCTTCCCTTTATAGGGAAGGTTGTTGAGAAGGTGGTGTCACTCCAGCTCCAACGGTCCTTGGATGAGGCCGATTATCTGGGCCCTCAACAGTCTGGATTCAGGCTCGGCTACTCCACGGAAACTGCTTTGGTCGCGCTGACGGATGATCTCTGGCGGGCCCGGGATAAGGGATTATCCACTATCCTGGTGCTACTTGACCTCTCAGCAGCTTTCGATACCATTGACCATGGTATCCTTCTGCACCGACTGGAGGGGTTGGGGGTTGGGGGCACTGTTTTGCGGTGGTTCACCTCCTACCTCACTGGTCGGTCGCAGTCGGTGTTGGCAGGGGGTCAGAGGTCGACCCCTAGGTTCCTCCCTTGTGGGGTCCCTCAGGGATCAGTCCTCTCACCTCTGCTGTTTAATATCTACATGAAACCGCTGGGTGAGATCATCCGACAACACGGGGTGAGATATCATCAGTATGCTGATGATACCCAGCTTTACATCTCCACCCCGTGTCATTTCAGTGAAGCAGCGGAAGTGATGTGCCGATGTCTGGAGGCTGTTAGGGTTTGGATGGGTGCCAACAGGCTCAAACTCAACCCTGACAAGACGGAGTGGCTATGGGTTCTGCCTCCCAAAGATATTTCAATCTATCCGTCCATTAGCCGGGGGGGGAGCTTTTGACCCCCTCGGAGAAGGTCCGCAACTTGGGCGTCCTCCTCGATCCACAGGTAAATCTGGAACATCATCTTTCGGCTGTGGCGAGGAGGACATTTGCCCAGGTTCGCCTGGTGCACCAGTTGCGGCCCTATTTGGACCGGGAGTCTCTTCTCACAGTCACTCATGCCCTTATCACCTCGAGGTTCGACTACTGCAATGCTCTCTACATGGGGCTACCTTTGAAAAATGTTCGGAGACTTCAGGTAATGCAGAATGCAGCCGCACGAGCAGTGTTGGGCTTGCCTAGAAATGCCCACATTTCGGCATCACTCCGCGAGCTGCATTGGCTGCCAATTGGTCTCCAAACCCAATTCAAAGTGTTTGTTATGACCTATAAAGCCCTACATGGCATCGGACCAGGTTATTTACAGGACCGTCTGCTGCCTCATGAATCCCAGCGGCCGGTTAGGGCCCACAGAGTGGGCCTTCTCCAGGTCCCGTCAGCCAGACAGTGTCGCCTGGCGGGGCCTAGGGGAAGAGCCTTCTCTGTTGCGGCCCCGGCCCTCTGGAACCAACTTCCCCCGGAGATCCGTGTCGCCCCCACCCTTTCCGCCTTTCGTAAATTGCTTAAAACACACTTTTGCCGGCAGGCCTGGGGCAGCTAACACCTTACCCCTAGCCAGTGTATGTTTGTGGAATGATTGGTTTCTTTTTTAATTAAGGGTTTTTATATTTATGTATATAATGTAATTTCTATCATGTTGTGAGCCGCCCTGAGTTCTTCGGAATAGGGCAGCATAGAAATTAAATTAATAATAATAATAATAATAATAATAATAATAATAATAATAATCCATCACTTCATTGAGGGATTAGACGATCACCTCTCTCAGGCCTGAATCTATCGAGCTGTACCTTATCAGCTGCAAGAATGGTACAAGGCAACAGTGAAGCTAGACTGTCAAAGCTGCTAACATCGGATGTTCTTGCTTGACAATAAATGAAGATGCAGACATGTTTTATTTAACCTGTTTATCACTTCTAGAGTTAAAGTCAGACAATGTTAGAATGGAGGGGGGAAAGTATGTAGTCGGGGGATAGCTAGCCATAACAATATTTCAGTACATTATTTCCAAGGTCAGTTGTAACCAGAGGAGATACGGGAGGGAAAGTTCACACTTTAAACTAATTGGAGAACGTGATTGATGACTGTTAAATGAAGGAGTGAGATATGCTTTGTTACGGGTGATTGGGGGAGGGAGAATTCAGGTTTTGGCTTCATTATGTACGTGCCGAAGCTATGTAGCAATAAAAGGATTCTTTAAGGTAAACAAGGCCTGAAAGTTCTTTGAAAAGCTTCTTCTTTCGGAACCATGACATCAAGCCAAAACCCACAAATTTTTAAAACCATTTAAGGGGTCCCTTACCCCGGTCACTATCCCTAAACTAAAGGGGTAGACTGACAAAGATTTGGGGAAGATCTCATCATGGAAGAGGAAGAAATGCCTGAGGCCAGCACCCCCGCAGCCGCAGCTTCCCCGGGGGGGGGGGGACAACAGCAGCAGCAGCTTCCCCAGGGAGGGGAGCGACAGCTAGCCAGCCAGTGGAGAAGAAATTCTTGCAGATATCCTAGCTGGGAACAAGGCCAAAACTATCAGGAGAGCTGATTTGATCATCAGACTGGGATAAGCCGAGCGGAGGCTCCGGAGGCTTCGATATAGCAGATGAGTGGGAGTCACAACAAAGGGATTCTTACATATTGCATCCCCCACACCAGTGGAGAGCTGCCTGGCCGTCTGTCACTGAAGACTCAGGTGAGTGGAAATACCCACCTGCAGCTCGCAGTGGGTCAGTAGAATACTTGACAGAAAGATTTGAAGAACTAGAAGTGAGAAGCGGAGAGCAGCTCCCATTAAGAGAGGCCCCCAGCCCCTCCCTCGCAGATCAAACAGCCTTCCAGACCCTGGGGTCCCCTGTCAGGGCCTCCAGCCCCACAGAGAGAGTGAACCCCAGCCTGAGCCCCCTACAGCAATGGGGGATTTGGCAGCCCCCACAGATGAGAGATCAGCCACCTCTGAGCTTACATCAACTAATAGAGGCCTTGCAACAGCTTGGAGTGGTACAGAAGCCAGAAGAGCACAGCCACCATTTAGAGGCCTACTGTCAAGCCCTCCTGGGCTCGACATACAGGAGGGGGGAAGGTGAAGGATTGCACGTTGGGGAAGAGGACAGCCACCATCGGTTCCAAGCAGGTCACTGTCTCGACGATGCTCTGGAGGGGCCCGTTTGAACTGCCAAACAGCTGATGGGTGGTTGGCATGCAGTGGATGCCGAACGGAATGCCGGGAGACGTTGGGAGCCACGCCCATGCTGAAGAGAGGCCGGAAGATCAACGAGCGGCTGCCGAACAGCTGACAAGCGGGAGCGGTGTGCTGTTGGGGCGGGGCTTCTCAGTATGCGCAGACAAACAGGAGGAAGGGAGTCAAGCTGGGACAGCTGCTGCGATTTGGACTGACTCCTGCCAGATGCTGGTTGGGTGATTAGAGGGTGGGGTGCTGGGTGATTGGAGGGTGGAGTTGCTGGCTAATTAGGTGGAGGGTGGGGTTGCTGGCTAATTGGACGGATGGTGGGGGGGCACTGAAGCAAGTGTATTTAACCTGCGCTGGGAGGTGGTTGCTCCCAGCGCAAACTTTGTTCAGCAAGAAGCTTTGATGCTGTATATCTGTGCTGATGCCAATGATGCCTTAAAGTAAACCCCTGATTCCTGAGTTTGGTTGTCTTCACGTCCTTCTTTACCCAGGGCCCCGGTAGGATTGTTGACAGAAAGTTCGCGCTCAAAACTTTTTTTCCTCCTCTTTTTATTTTTTTTTCCACCCCATCATGTTCCTGTGCCTCTCCTGTTTTTCTTGTCCCCACCCTTGGAGCCATTGGACCCAGCCTGGTTGGCCTGTTTGTTCTGAGATATGGCAGAGGGCACTCAGGAGGTGGCTCCTGTTGGGGCAGACCCTGAGGAGGCACCAGTGGAGACAGTAGAAACGGACCCTCCAGTTGCTGACCAGCCAGTGGTACGGCCTAAGGTGGTGGAGCCCAAGCCGGCGGACCAGTCAGGTGATGTCCCAGGACCCCAAGGGATTACAACAGGTGGGAACGCCCTGTCCAGGGAATGGTGGCATAGCCCAGCAGTCACTGGGATGACAGAGGGCCATGGCCTTGGGCCTGGGGAGGAAGGCCGATTGTCGTCTCTGTCAACACTGCAAATACTGTATATTCTTGCTTTGACAAAATATGCAGAACTGTCTGGTATTTTTAGAGTTAATGCACAGCAGAGGAGGGAGGAGGGAAAAACCCGCGAACGAGAGAGGAAGCGAACCTTTGCCCTTCACGCTAATTGGAGAACGTGATATATGACAGCAAATTTAGGGAGGGAACATGCTGATAACTTAATTGCTCAGGGGAAGAGAATTTAGATCTTAGCATCCCTTTGTGATGCCATGCCGACATTTTGTAACATAATAAAAGACTTTTAGGAAAATCAATGCCTGGAAGTTCTTTGAAGTGTTTCATTAGCTGGAACCATGACAACATGCTAAGATCTCAATCCTTTTCAAACGACCTGGGGTCCTGAACTCCATCCACTGCCTCTAAGATTGAGAGGAGCTGGTAAAGATTCAGGGGAAGAAAATCTATCATGAGAAAAGGGAGTTTGCTTGAAGACAGCATGCTGTGGGAAGATGAATTTTGGCAGACAAATACAAATCAGTAGAGAGCTGCCGGGCCACCTGCAACTGAAGATTCGGGTGAGTCACTGGAAAGAATTCAGACCCCAGATGTGAAAAGCATAAAATCGATTCCTGCAGAGAGAAGCCTGTAGCCCCTCCCTCGTAGATCAGACCCTGGGTTCCCCAATCAGAGACTGCAGTCCTGAAGACAGAGGGAATCCCAGGCTGAGGCCTCTGCAGCAATGGGCAGATAGGCACCCCCCCACAGGTAGATGATCAGCAGCAGCTGAGCATACCACAGCTAATAGAGGCCTTGCAACAGCTTGGGGTGGTGCAGAAGCCAAGAGAGCAACAGCTGATGGGCCCACAGATGAGGGAGGTTCAGCAGCAACCCCCACCCATCCAGCAACCATTGAGAGGTCTGCAGCAGCAGAGGATACCATTAGCCCTTGCAGTCCAACAGCAACTGGGAGGGCCACAGGTGCAGAGGGGAGCCCAGCAGCCATTGCACCAGCAGCCAGAGTGGGGCCGCAACAGCCTATGATTGCACCACCTTTCAGAGCAACCTTTGATGGGGACCCAGAGAAGCTGGTTTTTTTTCTCAACCAAGTGCGCTCTCATTTAAATTGCTGGGCCTATCTCTACCCGGACCCGGGGGCCATGGTCAATGTCATTGCGTCCAACCTAGAGGGAGAAGAATCCGAATGGTTGAATTATTTATGTAATGAGCAAGCCCCCGAATTGTAAGACCCCCAATTCTTCCTCCTAGGGCTGAGGGAAAGATTTGAGGACCCATCTATTGGTCTTAAAGCAAGAGAACAGATCCACAAAATAAAACAAGCTGGCAGGCCTGCCCTGGACTACGTGCGGGAATCTCGCAAGATAGCAGGCCAAATAGAGGGGTGGCCTAAACAGTCCCTGATCCAAAAGTTCATTGAGGGATTAGACGATCACCTCTCTCAGGCATGCATCTATCGAGCCATACCTGATCAGCTGCACGAATGGTACCAGGCAGCAGTGAAGCTAGATGTTCGGCTCACCCGCTATAAGAAGCCTCCCCCACACGAACCCGAGCAGCAACCAGAGCTACCCGGACAGCAACCACCCCCACGAAAGCCTTAAAATACTGCAATGGATGAGAGACCCAGGCCACCTACAGGCCTATCAATTAAGTGTTTTCGGTGTGGACAAGAGGGACATTGAGCGGAAACCTTTCAAGTCCCCTACCCACGACTGCAGAGCACACCGGAAGCAGCAATGAGAAAGAAACCTGCTCAGCGGCTAACAAGAGAAAAATCCAACTGGCTCATGCAGGAACCTGTTGCCCAGATTATACCCTTCATGCAGGAGAACGCCGAGACTCCAGGAGGACCCGCCCCTGCTCTACCCTCCTTTGACAGCGACGATGAAGGAGAGAACAACCCGATGGTGAGTCGACAAATCCCACCTTTTTCGCTGACCGCCAAACTTATAATCCCTAAGTCTGGGGCACAAATGGACTTAAACGTGCTAATTGATTCTGGATGCACCCACTGCATTATTAGTCTGCCGTTTGCCATGAAAATGTGCATATGGGCAAAACAGCTTTCCAAACCTGTGAGGTTTGAGTAAGGCGATTGCTCCCTGATGGGAGGGACTCTTGTCACACAATTAACCGAGCCCCTACACCTAGAAATAGGTGCACACTGGGAGTTTATTCATTTCCTGGTGGCTCCAAAAATGACGAAGGCGGTGACCCTAGGATTAGCCTGGTTGGAAAAATGGAAGCCATTTATCTGGTGGGAGAAAGGAATGAGAACTGTGAGACTACCTATAGGGCCTAAACCTTTTGCTGATTCAACCGATGTTGCAGGACACCTTAGGCCACCCAATGAGCGAGCGCACATGGCTGCCTCACCGCCACTGAGTGAACCACTCATCCCCAATGAATACCGGGACCTGGTGGAGGCATTTAGTGAAAAAGAATGTGATACCCTGCCCCCTCACAGACCCAATGACTGCTCCATCGAACTGGTGCCAGGAGCCAAACTCCCACGACCGAGAATGTATGCTATGTCCCCCCTCAAAATGGAGGAGATGCAGCGATACGTGAATAAAAACCTAGTGAGGGGGTTCATCGAATGGGCCAAATCCACTGTGGGAGCCCCTGTGTTGTTCAAAGAGAAAAAAGATGGGTCTCTTCGTCTCTGCGTAGACTATAAGGGTCTCAACGATGTGAGTGTGGAAAACAAATACCCTCTCCCCCTCCTAAAGGACTTATTAACCCATCGGGCTAAGGGGAGTGTCTTCACTAAATTAGACTTGAGAGGGGCATATTACCGGGTGAGAATAAAGGAGGGAGACAAGTGGAAAACTGCCTTCAACTGTCCTATGGGGAGCTATCAGTTCAAAGTCATGCCATTTGGACTACAGGGGGCCCCAGCCGTATTTATGAAGTTGATTAATGAGGTCCTACATGATCACTTGTACAAAGGGGTTTTGGTGTATCTTGATGAAATCCTGATATACAGTACGAATATGACTGATCACATAAAGCTGGTGAGAGAAGTGTTAAAGAAACTATTGAATGCCAAGCTTTATGCCAAATTGTCGAAATGTGCATTTCACCAGACCCGATTAGACTATCTTGGCTACAGAATTTCCAACGAGGGTATTGAAATGGATCCAGCCAAGGTGAAAGCTATAATCGAATGGCAGCCCCCAAAGACTCGCAAACAGCTCCAGAGCTTTCTGGGTTTTGCCAACTTTTATCATCAATTCATCCCCCCTTTTGCCGAGATTGCCCTACCTCTTACAGAACTACTCAAAACAGGCAAAGGAGGAGGGAAGCCACGACCGGGCCAACCACTAGCATGGACAATGGGCTGTCAAACAGCTTTTGAGAATTTAAAGAGACTATTTACTGCTGAACTGGTCCTAAAGCACCCCTGCCCAGGGGAACCCTTTGTGATTCAAGCTGATGCCAGCAATGTGGCAGTTGGAGCTGTGTTACTGCAAAAGAACAAAAGTGGGATCCTGCAACCCTGCGCCTACACCTCTAAGAAATTTACTGAGAGCGAGCGGAGATGGGCAATCTGGGAGAAAGAGGCCTTCGTGATTAGATGGGCGCTATTAAACTGGCGACACTACCTAGAAGGGAGCAAGGTGCCATTTGAGGTATGGACAGATCACAAAAACCTAGAAGCACTGAAAACTCCCCGCAAATTGTCCACAAAGCAAGTGCGGTGGGCACAGTACTTTAACCGCTTCAACTTCACTCTAAAGTACATACCAGGAGGAAAGAACTTACTAGCTGATGCGCTATCCCGGTTACCCCAATACAGAAGCAAATGGGAGGAGGTTAACGAGGCAATTATCCCCAATCCACAAACTGCTGCTCAACTTACGCCTCACAGGGTCCCCAATCCTGATGACCCTGGAGTAAAGAAAATAAAACGAGAGCTCCTCACTGACCAATGGTTCAAAGATAATCAAACCTCCCTAACGTGCAGGAATGGCTTGGCTTACAAAGGGGGGAAACTATTATTTGCCAGACGCCCACTGTCTTAATGCTGTCAAGCACAGCCATGATGTAAAACAGGCTGAACACTTTGGATATTTGAAAACCCTACACCTCACCCGCCGGCAATTTTGGTGGCTGGGACTGAAAAGGGATGTGGAAAACTATGTAAAAAGTTGTACTGTATGTGGCACAAAGAAAAGAATCCCATGGAAAACCCCTGGGTTACTGCAACCCGTGGCAGACACTTCTCAACCATGGGAAGAGATAGCTATGGACTTTATAGTAGACCTACCTGAAAGTAGTGGAAATACTGTCATCTGGACTGTAATAGACCTGTTCTCGAAGCAGGCTCATTTCATTGGCTGCAAAGGACTCCCATCTGCCCAACGACTGACCAAATTTTTCCTGAAACATATCAACTGGCTGCATGGCACCCCTGAGCAAATAATTTCAGACAGGGGGAGTGCAGTTCACAGCGAAGTTTTGGAGAAGTTTCCTTACATTAATTGGATCATCTCAAGGTTTATCATCTGCTTTTCATCCGGCCACCAATGGGGCTGCAGAAGCCGCTAACAAAATGGTGGAGTAATATCTTAGATGCTACGTTTCTTACCAACACACGAACTGGACTGATCTCCTCCCTTTTGCGGAGGTGGCGTACAATAATTCTGTGCACAGCAGCACCGGCTACACGCCTTTCAGAGTGGCCACAGGAAAAGAGTTCAGCCCAATACCTGAATGTCCTCAGGTGCCCTCTGCTTCCCAGACACTTGACCAATGGGTGAGGGGGTGGGAAGAAGTTTGGAGAAACAGAAAAACTGCTTTAAAAAAGACTTTTGAAACCTATAAATAGCAGGCTGATAGAAAGAGGGCTCCCCAAAGAACATTAACCGCCAGGTTGGTTAATAATAAGGCTTCCCTCATTCATGATCTTTTCATGGATGAGGAGACCGACCTGGCGTGTATAACTGAGACTTGGTTGGGCCCTGAGGGGGGAGTTCCCCTCTCGGATATGTGCCCACAAGGTTATCAAGTATGGCACCAGCCGCGACCCCAGGGAAGGGGGGGAGGAGTGGCTTTTTTGGCCCGGGAGAACTTCAGCCTCCGCAGGCTCACTGTTTCCGATATTCCGGGTTGCGAGTCCATTTTTATGACGCTGGACCTCAGGGTTCAGGTGGGCATATTGCTTACGTACCTGCCTCCCAGCTGCGTGGCATCTGCCCTGCCTGTGCTACTCGAGGAGGTTGCTGGATTGGCGGTGGAGTTTCCCAGGCTTATGGTCTTGGGGGACTTTAATCTGCTGTCACTCAGTGAGTCCTTGGGGTTGGCACAGGAGTTCATGGTCACCATGGCAACCATGGACCTGACCCAAGTAGTGCAGGGTCTGACGCATGAGGATGCGCACGCCCTGGATATGGTTTTCCTTTCGGAACAGTTGGGTAATGATCTGGTTTTAAGGCACTTAGATATCTTGCCTTTGTCATGGACTGATCATTTTCTGCTACGACTGAATTTTACGGCCCCAATCCTTCCCTGCAGGGAGGCGGAACCGATTAGGTGGTTCCGCCCCAGACGCCTGATGGATCCAATTGGTTTTCAGACGGCGCTTGGGGAATTACCGAACTCGTTCATCCACAATTCGGCGGAGTCCCTGGTAGTGGCATGGAATTCGGCCGCGAAGGGGGCTATTGACCGGATTGCGCCTTTGCGACCTCTCCGTGGTGCTGGCCCCAGGAGGTCTCCTTGGTTTACCGAGGAGCTCAGGGGGATGAAGCGCCATAAGAGATGTCTAGAGAAGTGATGGAGATGAAGTAGGTCCGGATCTGATCGAACCAGATTGAGCTCATTTATTAGAGCCTATTTGAAGGTGATTAAGGCGGCAAGATCTTTGTATCTTTCCGCTTTGATCATGTCTGCGGAATCTCGCCCGGCCGCCCTGTTTAGGGTGACCCGGTCTCTCCTTAACCCGAGGGGTCCAGACCCTCCCTTGCAGGGTAGCACCGAGGACTTTAACAACTGTTTCGCAGACAAAGTAGCTCAGATCCGGGCCGACCTAGACTCCAATTGTATAGCAGAGTCGACTGATAATGATTCAGTCGAGGGGACAGGGGCATGCTCTTGTCCGGTCATCTGGGGCGAGTTTGAGACTGTTACTCCTGATGAAGTGGACAGAGCAATTGGAGGTGTGAGTTCCGCCACCTGTTTGTTGGACCCGTGTCCGTCCTGGCTGGTTTCTGCTAGCAGGGAGGTGACACGTGACTGGATCCAGGAGATTGTCAACGCTTCTTTGAGGGAGGGGTCCTTCCCGGCTCCTTTAAAGGAGGCACTCATGCGCCCCCTCCTCAAGAAGACTTCCCTGGATCCAGCAATTCTTACTAACTATCGTCCGGTCTCTAAACTCCCCTTTGTGGGGAAGGTTATTGAGAAGGTGGTGGCACTTCAACTCCAGCGGTCTCTGGAGGAAGCTGATTTTCTGGGGCCTCTGCAGTCCGGGTTCAGGCCCGGCTACAGCACCGAAACTGCTTTGGTCGCTCTGATGGATGATCTCTGGCGGACCCGGGATGGAGGCCAGTCCTCTGTCCTGGTGCTTCTTGACCTCTCAGCAGCGTTCGATACCATCGACCATGGTATCCTTCTGCGACGGCTGGGGGGAATGGGAGTGGGGGGCACCGTGTTATGGTGGTTCTCCTCCTATCTCTCTGGTCGGTCGCAGTCGGTGTTAGTGGGGGGTCAGAGGTCCACCTCTAGGTCACTCCCTTGTGGGGTGCCTCAGGGGTCGGTTCTCTCTCCCCTACTTTTTAACATCTACATGAAACCACTGGGAGAGATCATTCATCGGCATGGAGTGAGATACCATCAGTATGCTGACGATACTCAGCTGTACATTTCCACTCCTGGACAAGCGGTTGAGGTAATGTGCCAGTGTCTGGAGGCTGTAAGGGTCTGGATGGGTGCTAACAGATTGAGGCTCAACCCTGACAAGACAGAGTGGCTGTGGGTGATGCCTCCCATGGACATTTCAATTTGTCCCTCCATTACCCTGGGGGGTAAAGTTATAGACCCCTCGGAGAAGGTGCGCAACTTGGGAGTCCTCCTCGATCCACGGCTGACATTGGAACATCATTTGTCGGCTGTGGCAAGGGGGGCATTTGCCCAGGTTCGCCTGGTTCACCAGTACGGGCAACTCCATCGAAACTCCTCCAGCTGCTGGGGGGGCTGTGAGTCTGGCAATTGTAATTGTAATAGTTCCATCCCTTCTTCTTTTGACAAATCTGCATTTTTTGGTATCGAGGATGGGGGTCTACCAGCCTTCAGCACGTTCTCAGCAAAATCTTTCGCTTTTGCAACAGAATTCAAATAATATCTTTTATCCTGATATGATAATGAAAGTCCAGCTGGAACCTCCCATCTATATTGTAAAGCACGTATTTTAAGCTCAGCAACCAAAAATGCATAGTCCTTTCTAGCTCTCAACATTTTTGGAGGAATCTCCTTCAGAACCACAACCTCCTGACCAGCAACATTTAATATCTTATTATAAGATATTGTAAGAACATGATTTCTGAATCTCCTTGTTACAAAATAAATAACAACGTCTCTAGGTAAATTTCTTTGTCTTGCAATCCGTGAATTAATTCTATATATTCTATCAATTTGCCAGGAAAAATTCTTGACGGCATCATTTAAAATTTTTTCCAAGGCTTCCTCAAAGATTCTTCTCAAATCATCCTGAGTCTCATTTGATACCTCCCTCAGGCCTCTAATTCTAATAGCAGACATCATCTGATTGTATTGCACCATCAAAGCATGATCATATAATTCACTTTTCATTTGTTGCTCGACCTCCTCAACCTTTTCTTCAATACCCTCCCAGACCCCCTTAACAGCTTCCACAATATCCTCTCTTATTTCCATATTATGGGTCTGGATTGTTGCCTTAATTTTTTCCAGTTCATCAGATACACCTTTGCCTTGGTTCTCAATCTTATTCTCCAAATCCTCAATCTTACTCTCCAACTTTTTCTCCATTTTATCAAACCTTTTTTCAAATCTTCTCTCCAAATCCTCAGTCAAATTAAGAGTCATTGTTGACAATGCAGCCTGTAGATCTTTCACAGTAAGCATTTCCGAAGAAGCTTGTATAGGCAAAGGGTGAGATTCTATAGTTGCTGAAGAAGGAGGGGGAGCAAGAGAGCTGGTCACTGCTTTAGAGGGCTGAGCTGGAGAAGATACCACCTTTGAGGAAACTAACTTAGTTTGTCTAGAAATCATTTTGTTCAAACCAAAATTTTTACCAAAATATATCCTCCTCTTATCTTCTTGAATTACAATATATAAGATTTTAAAATGTAAATCTGAGCCATCTCATAGCAATCGCTCTAAACGCTTGAGAAAAAAAATCACTTTCGCTTTCCGGTAACTTTCTCTTTACAGTAAAAGCGATCGCCATCTTGGATACATTATGTTGATTGTAGAAATACGTGGTCAGAAGTAAAATATAAAGAAATACTTGCAGTACTAGACTCCTGTATTCACTCCGCCTGCATATAGGTCTCTTTAAAAAGTTTTCCTCGAGCAGGAGCTGGTCGCGGCGTCTGAGCCTGTTTACAAACAGGAACGTCTCTGGGTAGGAGCCTCTTCAAGCTTTTTCCTAGGGAGTTCTCACTCTTGCCCCCTGATAACTTTACCAGGGGGATTTCAGAGGAACTCAACCTTAGCCTGATGCTCTTCACCCCTTCTTTACCCGAAGGGGGGGTTTTTCACCGCAAAAAACAGCTGGTGTTCGCTGTTTATGCAGCTTAACAAACCCAGAAGAACGGAGCCTCCAAAGAGGCTATAGCGATGCCAGCGGAGCCACCCGGAAGCCTCCCGAAAGAGGCTATAGCGACGCCAGCGGAGCCACCCGGAAGCCTCCTACAATGGAAGGGATACCCATTGTCTGAAGCCACCTGGGTGAAATCCAGTGAAGTGAAAGCTGACAGATTGGTCAAAAGGTTTCATGTGAAACATCCCAACAAACTGAAAACTAGTCATTAACATATGCTTTTGTTTACATTACAGGATCTGTCCTTCTTGTAAGGGGGGCCAGATGTCAACGCTGCAAATACTGTATATTCTTGCTTTGACAAAATATGCAGAACTGTCTGGTATTTTTAGAGTTAATGCAGAGCAGAGGAGGGAGGAGGGAAAAGCCTGCGAAAGAGAGAGGAAGGGAACCTTTGCCCTTCACACTAATTGGAGAATGTGATATATGACAGCAAATTTAGGGAGGGAACATGCTGATAACTTAATTGCTCAGGGGAAGAGAATTTCGATCTTAGCATCCCTTCGTTATGCCGTACTGACATTTTGTAACATAATAAAAGACTTTTAGGAAAATCAATGCCTGAAAGTTCTTTGAAGTGTTTCATTAGCCGGAACCATGACAGTCTCAGTGGCGGGAGTGACGCATGACAGAGGAAGATGAGGAGGACTGGAACTATGCCATAGCTCCTGGGCAAACCACAATGGACCTATTATGTGAACAGTTCGGAGAAGGAGGCTATCAGGACTCTTCTTCCTGGCAACGGTGGGACCCAGGTGCAGAAACAACCCCTTAGTCGCAGGGCAGTGCCTCCTCTGCACAGCCAGCTACAGGATGCTTCCGGTTGGCGAGTCCAATGCTGAAACTGGATCCCAGCCCAGTCGACCGATGGACAGGCAACTGGTGGGGGGAACCGGGAGACCATCGTCTGTTCCACTAGCGGCTCCCTCCCGGGGATCCGGGCCAGTACTCGGGGCCCCAATCTCAAGGGGAGCGGATACTGTAGTCCCTGGAGCGAGGGCCCTGGTAGGTCCTTCACTTGGGCCAGGATGGGGTGCAGGACCATGGCCCCGGGGACCTGTCTGGGGTCCTCCGCCCCTTAATATTACCTTCGACGGGAATCCGGACTGGCTGGCCCTTTTCCTTAGCCAGACGATAGGGCACATGGATCACTACGGCCACCTTTATCCGTCCCAATGGGCCATGGTAGGGGCAGTGACAGCAGCCCTACAGGGGGAGGCCGTGGAGTGGGTGGCTGATCTGCATAACGACCATGCCTGGGAACTGTCTAATGTTGGGACATTTCTGAGTGCCCTCTGGACCCGCTTCGAGGATGTATCCAGAATCCGGTGGGCAGAAGGGGAATTGCTGGGGATTAAGCAACCAGGCAGACCCGCTGCAAAATATATCTGGGACTTCAGACGCATGGCCAGTAGGTTAAGTACGTGGCCAGAACACCTGTTGGTGCACCAATTTCAAGCAGGGCTGTACAGAGATCTCCGACAGGCGTGTGTGTACCGTGTGATCCCGAGTAGGCTGCAGGAGTGGTTCCGGGTGGTCATGGACTTGGACACAGGCCTACAAGAGTTCCGTCCAAAGGGTGACGGCCCAATGGGGCCACATAGAAACATCGAGTGACCAAGGCCTCCAGGCCCAGCGTCTGGTATACCCGTCGGAATGCCTCGTCTGACATTTTGTTGCTTTTGTTGCAACCAACCAGGGCACTGTGCTGCAGAATGTCCCGAGCCAGTCCCCAAAGGAAGGGCAGAGTTCCCTGCGAAAAGTACGCCGAGGAAAACCCCGGAAAAGTCGCGAGCGGTACAACAGGTCGAGGGGTCCATGTTCCGGGGGAGAGGTCGAACCCTGAGGATGTGACTAGCGTGGCGGGACCCCAACTGGTTGTGAACGAGGACGCGGGAGTGCCTGACAATCAAATGGTAAGTGAACCCATCCATCCATTCACTCTCCCTGTCATAATAGCTAGTGCACACTCGGGGTGTCGGAGACAGTACAACACCCTCCTTGACACTGGATGTACTCGGTGTTTGATCAGTGAGCACGTAGTATGGCAGCAGGCATTAGAGTGAGGCCCTTGCACACACTAGTGCGGTTTGAGCAGGTGGATGGGTCCCTATTGGGAGGGGTGCCTGCCACGTACCTTACAGAACCCGTACGGATGGAATTGGGGGAACATTGGGAGGTGATTTGTTTTGTGGTGGTCCGCTCCATGATGGAGGCCGTCATTCTAGGATTAGCCTGGTTGGATAAGTGGGGTCCGACGATCTGGTGGGAGGGTGGGTACCAGAGAGTGCGAATTGGTGTGGGGCCCCAGCCACCACCCCACGAGCAGGTCCGAATGGGAAAAGAGAGTGAGAATAAACAAGCAAACAGGGAGACGGGGGATGTCACATTTCCATTGGAATACAATGACCTCACCAAAGTGTTTGACGAATGGGAATGTGATGTATTACCACCTCATCCTTCAACCGATTGTGCCATCAATATCATGGCAGGTGCAAAACTCCCGAAGCCCCACATGTATGCTATGACCCTGAAAGAGATGGCTGAGCTGAGGAGATATATTGATAAGAACTTGGTGAGAGGGTTCATCCAACCTGCTTGGTCGCGGGTTGTGGCCCCTGTCCTGTTTAAAGAGAAAAAAGATGGGACATTGTGCCTCTGTGTGGACTTCCGGCGTCTCAGTGGGGTATGTGTGGAGAAATTATATCCTCTTCCACTCATGAAAGACCTCCTGGCCCATTTAGCCAAAGGAAAGATCTTCACAAAACTTGATTTGCAGGAAGCATATTACGGGGTACGCATAAAAGAGGGGGACAAATGGAAGACCGCGTTTAAAAGTCAATTGGGGAGTTTCCAATACAGGGTGATGCCATTCCGGTTACAGGGGGCTCCTGCTCTGTTCATGCAGCTAATTAATGAAGTGCTGCATGAGCACTTATATCAAGGGGTTCTCGTGTACTTGGACGACATCCTCATTTATTCGGCTAACAAGGTAGATCATGTGCGGTTAGTCCGACAGGTTCTGCGCAAGCTCCTCAATGCACACCTGTATGTTAAGTTGTCCAAGTGTGCCTTCCACCAAACCAGGTTGGATTACTTTGAGCACAGAATATCTGGGGCGGGGGTGGAGATGGACCCAGCGAAAGTGCAGGCTGTCCTGGACTGGCAAGCTCCACGAACGTGTCAACTGCAGAGCTTTCTCGGTTTCGTGAATTTTTATCGAAAGTTCATTCCGTCTTTTGCTGCGATGGCCCTGCCGTTAACGGAGTTACTTCGTACAAAAGCCACGAGTAGCAAACTGCAGCTGAACCAAACGTTGCCCTGGTCACTTAAGTGTCAACAGGCATTTGAGACCTTAAAAGCCTTGTTTTCAAGGGAGCCAGTTCTATGACATCCCAACCCAGAGAACCCCTTTATTGTACAAATGGACGCTAGCGACGTAGTGGTAGGGGCGGTACTGTTACAGAGGAACGAGCAGGGGAGTTTGCAACCATGTGCGTTCACCTCACGTAAGTTGACCAATACCGAGCGAGGGTGGGCGATTTGGGAGAAGGAGGCATTCGCCGTGAGGTGGGCATTGGCCACATGGCGCCATTTCCTAAAAGGAGCAAAAGAGGCCTTCAAAGTGTGGACTGACCACAACAATCTCGAGGCGTTGCAAACACCTTGGCGACTAGCTCCAAAGCACGTGAGGTGGGCATTATATTTCCAGCACTTCCAGTTCCGTTTAAAGTACGTACCTGGCGGGAGGAACTTTCTCGCAGATGCATTATCACGGAAGCCACAGTACAACAGCAAGTGGGAGGAGGTGGTACATGCCCTGATACCCCCACCTCAGCAGTCAACGGAAAGAGTCTTGGGAGTATGACCTATGGAGGACCTGGTATGGAACTTGCAAGCTGCACTCCCAACCGATCCATGGTTAGCAGGCCATCCAAATGTGTTAACCATGAGGGATGGGGTGGCATGTAAGGGTGATAAGGTCTATGTCCCACAATCCTTATGGGTGGAGGTTCTTTGTCGGGGCCATGATGTTAAGCAGGCTGGTCATTTTGGGTTCTTAAAAACCCTGCACCTGCTCAGACGTCACTTTTGGTGGCTGGGTATGAAAACGGATGTAGAGACGTATGTCAGAGAGTGTTCCATGTGTGCCACCACAAAACCTCGCGTGGGGAAACCGTCTGGGCTGGTACAACAGGTGTCCGACCCCACCCATCCCTGGGAAGAAATTGGCATGGACTTTATCGTTGACCTACCAACTACTTATGGGAACACGGTGATATGGACGGTGATAGACCTATTCTCAAAACAGGCGCACTTTATACCCTGCAAAGGGTTACCATCAGCCCGGAAATTGGCCAAACTATAGCGCACATCTTCCGCTTACACGGAGTGCCCCATCGCATCATATCCGACCAGGGCATGCAATTCACCACCTGATTCTGGAGGGACTTTGTCACGTCCATCGGTTTGTCACAAGGTCTGAGTTCCGCATTCCACCCCAGCACAAACGGAGCAGCTGAACGTGCCAATGCAATGGTCAAACGTTACCTGCGGTGTTACGTCAATTATCAACAGATGAACTGGACTGACCTCCTACCATTCGCTGAGGTGGCATATAATAACACCATCCACAGTAGCATGGGGTTTGCTCCTTTCTGGATCATGCATGGGGTTGAGTTTGTTCCTATTCCCGAATGCCCGCAGGGAGACCCTGGGTCACACCAACCACATGAGTGGATGCTCCAAATACAAAGCATGTGGAAGTCGGTAAAGAAAGTGCTATAGAAAGCAGAGTAGACGTGGAAAACCAAGGCCGACAAGAAACAAACTCCACAAAAACCCTTCCAGGTTGGAGATGAGGTGCACCTGTCCACGAAATACCCGAAGCTACGCAGGCCATGTAAGAAAATGGGTCCGAAGTATATTGGACCATTCAGGATAGAACAGGTCATCAACCCAGTCACTGTGCGGCTACAGTGCCCCGCAACCTTGGCAAGGTGTACCCGGTCTTCCATAGTGGGCTACTGAAGCCAGCAATAAAACCCTCGTTCAGGTGTGTACAACAACCCCCGGGTCCAACTGGGGGGGAGTCATTACGAAATCCAGAAAATACTCGATTCCTGGTATTGCCAGGGTCGGGTGCAATACCTGGTACAGTGGAAAGGATATCCAATATCCGAAGCATCCTGGGTGGGGGAGGCTGATGTCAATGCGCCTCGGCTTGTAAACCGATATTACCGCAAACATCCTCAGAAGTTCCGCAAGACAGCAGGTCGAATAGAGGGGTGGCCTGAGCAATCCCTAATCCATCACTTCATTGAGGGATTAGATGATCACCTCTCTCAGGCCTGCAGCTATCGAGGAGTACCTGATCAGCTACAAGAGTGGTACCAGACAGCGGTGAAGCTAGACGTTAAGCTCACTCGCTATAAGAAGCCTCCCTCACCTGAAATTGAGCCAAAACCAGAACGACCCAGATGAAAACCACCCGCCTGGAAACCCCCAACAGCTACATCTGCTGAAAGACCCAGGCCACCTGCAGGCCCACCAATCATGTGGTTCCGATGTGGACAGCAGGGACATCGAGCAGCAAACTGCCCAGTTCTCTACCCCCAACAGCAGAGCAGACTGAGACCCGCAGCGAAGAAGAAACCTGATCAGCAGCCAGCGAGAGGAAAATCCAACTGCATCACATAGGAACTGGTTGCCCAAGTCACACCCCCACACAGGAGGACGCCGAGACTAAGGCTGGATCCTTTCCTGCTCTACCCTGTCTCGACAGTGATGATGAAGGAGAGAATGACACAATGGTGAGTCGACAAATCCCGCCTTTTTCACTGGCAGCCAAACTTTTAATCCCTAAAATGGGGGTACAAATGAACTTAAACGTGCTAATTGATTCTGGATGCACCAGATGTATTATTAGCTTACCCTTTGCCATGAAATTGGGCATACGAGCAAAATTGCTCTCCAAACTCATGAGGTTTGAGCAAGCCGATGGCTCCCTCATGGGAGGGACTCTTTTCACGCAATTAACTGAGCCCCTATGCCTAGAAATAGGTGAGCACAGGGAGTTTATTTGCTTCCCGGTAGCTCCAAAAATAACTGAAGTGGTGATCCTAGGGCTACCCTGGTTAGACAAATGGAAGCCGTTTATCTGGTGGAAGAAAGGAATGAGAACTGTGAGACTACATTTAGGGCCTAATCCCCCCATTGATTCAACCGATGTTGCGGGACACCTTAGGCCACCCAATGAATGAGCGCACATGGCTGCCTCACCACCACCAGGTGAACCACTCATCCCCAATGAATACCGGGATCTGACAGAGGCATTTAGTGAAAAAGAATGTGATGCCCTACCACCTCACAGACCCAATGACTGCTCCATCGAACTGGTACCAGGAGCCAAACTTCCACGACCGAGAATGTATGCTATGTCCCCCCTCAAAATGGAGGAGATGCAGCGATACGTGAATAAAAACCTAGTGAGGGGGTTCATCGAATGGGCCAAATCTACCGTGGGAGCCCCTGTGTTGTTCAAAGAGAAAAAAGATGGGTCTCTTCATCTCTGCATAGACTATAAGGGTCTCAACGCTGTGACTGTGGAAAATAAATACCCCCTCTCTCTCCTAAAGGACTTATTAACCCATCTGGCTAAGGGGCGTGTCTTCACTAAATTAGACATGAGAGAGGCATAAGCTGGTGATAGGAGTGTTAAAGTAACTATTGAATGCCAAGCTTTATGCCAAATTGTCATAATGTGAATTTCACAGGACCCGATTAGACTATCTTGGTTACAGAATTTCCAACGAGGGTATTGAAATGGATCCAGCCAAGGTGAAAGCTATAATCGAATGGCAGCCCCCAAAGAGGTTTTTCCAACTTTTATCGTCAATTCATTCCCTCTTTTGCCAAGATTGGCCTACCCCTTACAGAGCTACTCAAAAAGGGCAAAAGAGGAGGGAAGCTGCAACAGGGCCAACCACTAGCATGGACGATGGGCTGTCAAAAAGCTTTTGAGAATTTAAAGAGGCTATTTGCTGCTGAACTGGTCCTGAAGCACCCCTGCCCAGGGGAGCCCTTTGTAATTCAAGTCGACGCCAGCGATGTGGCAGTTGGAGCTGTGTTACTGGAAAAGAACAAAAGTGGGATCCTGCAACCCTGTGCCTATACCTCTAAAAATTTTACTGAGAGTGAGCGGAGATGGGCAATCTGGGAGAAAGAGGCCTTCGCGATTAGATGGGCACTATTAAACTGACGACACTATCTAGAAGGGAGCAAGGTGCCATTTGAGGTATGGACAGATCACAAAAATCTAGAAGCACTGAAAACTCCCCGCAAATTGTCCACAAAGCAAGTGCGGTGGGCACGGTACTTTAACCGCTTCAATTTCACTCTAAAGTACATACCAAGAGGAAAGAACTTCCTAGCTGATGCGCTATCCCGGTTACTCCAATACAAAAGCGAACGGGAGGTTAACGAGGCAATTATCCCCAATCCACAAACTGCTGCTCAACTTACGCCTCACAGGGTCCCCAATCCTGATGACCCTGGAGTAAAGAAAATAAAATGAGAGCTCCTCACTGACCAATGGTTCAAAGATAATCAAACCTCCCTAACGTGCAGGGTTGGCTTGGCTTACAAAGGGGGGAAACTATATTTGCCAGAAGCCCTCCATCTTAATGTTCTCAAACACAGCCATGATGTAAAACAGGCTGGACACTTTGGATATTTGAAAACCCTATAGCTCACCTGCTGGCAATTTTGGTGGCCGGGGCTGAAACGGGATGTGGAAAACTATGTAAAAGGTTGTACTGTATGTGCAACAATGAAAAGAATCCCAGGGAAAACCCCTGGGTTACTGCAACCCGTGGCAGACCCTTCTCAACCATGGGAAGAGATAGCTATGGACTTTATAGTAGACCTACCTGAAAGTAGTGGAAATACTGTCATCTGGACTGTGATAGACCTGTTCTCGAAGCAGGCTCATTTCATAGCCTGCAAAGGACTCCCATCTGCCCAATGACTGACCAAATTGTTCCTGAAACATATCTACTGGCTGCATGGTGCCCCTAAGCGAATATGTTTGGACGGGGGGGGGCAGTTCACAGCAACGTTTTGGAGGAGGTTTCTTAAATTAATTGGATCATCTCAAGGTTTATCATCTGCTTTTCATCCGGCCACCAATGGGGCTGCAGAAGCCGCTAACAAAATAGTGGAGCAATATCTTAGATACTACGTTTCTTACCAACAGACGAACTGGACTGACCTCCTCCGTTTTGCGGAGGTGACGTACAATAATTCTGTGCACAGCAGCACCGGCTACACGCCTTTCAGAGTGGCCACAGGAAAAGAGTTCAGCCCAATACCTGAATACCCTCAGGTGCCCTCCGCTTCCCAGACTCTTTACCAATGGGTAAGGGGGTGGGAAGAAGTTTGGAGAAACACAAAAACTGCTTTAAAAAAGACTTTTGAAACCTATAAAAAGCAGGCTGATAGAAAGAGGGCTCCCCAAAGAACATTCCAAGTTGGGGAAAAAGTTTATTTGTCAACTAAATATTTATGCCTCAATTGCCCAGCAAGAAATTGGAACCAAAATTCTTGGGGCCTTTCCCCATAGTAAGGATCATCAATCCGGTCACCGTAGAACTAAAACTCCCTAGACCTTTAGGGAGAATTCACCCAGTTTTCCATTGCAGCTTTTTGAAACCTTATCGGGGCTCCACTTTAAGACCTCCCCCGAAGAAGGCACCTGGGCCCCTCGTAGTTGCAGGACAGACCCACTATGAAGTGAAACATATTCTTGACTCTAGAATTTTTAAAGGGAAATTGCAGTACCTAGTACAATGGAAGGGATACCCATTGTCTGAAGCCACCTGGGTGAAATCCAGTGAAGTGAAAGCTGACAGACTCATCAAAAGGTTTCATGTGAAACACCCCAACAAACCGAAAAATAATCCTTAACATATGCTTTTGTTTACATTGCAGCATCTGTTTTTTTTGTAAGGGGGGCCGGATGTCAAGGCTGCTAACATCGGATGTTCTTGCTTGACAATATATGAAGAAGCAGACATGTTTTATTTAACCTGTGTATCACTTCTAGAGTTAAAGTCAGACAATGTTAGAAGGGAAGGGGGAAGGTATGTAGTCGGGGGATAGTTAGCCATAACAATATTTCAGTAAAGTATTTCCCAGGTCAGTTGTAACCAGAGAAGATATGGGAGGGAAAGTTCACACTTCAAACTAACTGCAGAACGTGATTGATGACTGTTAAATGAAGGAGTGAGTTATGCTTTGTTACAGGTGATTGGGGGAGGGAGAATTCAGTTTTTGAGTTCATTATGTACGTGCTGAAGCTATGTAGCAATAAAAGGATTCTTTAAGGTAAACAAGGCCTGAAAGTTCTTTGAAAAGCTTCTTCTTTCGGAACCATGACATCGACGTTCAGCTCGCCCGCTATAAGAAGCCTCCCCCACCTTAATCTGAGCAGCCGCCAGAGCAACCCGGAGAGCAATCACCCCCACGAAAACCTCCAACTACTGTGATGGGTGAGAGACCCAGACCACCTGCAGGCCCGTCAAATAAGTGTTTTCGGTGTGGACAAGAGGGACATCAACCAGCAACCTGTCCAGTTCCCTACCCCCGACTGCAGAGCAGACCGGAACCAGCAACAAGAAGGAAACCTGCTCAGCAGCTAACAAGAGAAAAATCCAACCGGGTGAAGCAAGAACCTGTTGCCCAGATTACAGCCCCCACACAGGAGGACGGCGGGACTCCGGGTGGACCCGCCCCTGCTCTACCCTCCTTTGAAAGCGACGATGAAGGAGAGAATGACCCGATGGTGAGTCGACAAATCCCGCCTTTTTCACTGGCCGCCAAACTTATAATCCCTAAGTCTGGGGCACAAATGGACTTAAATGTGCTAATTGATTCTGGATGCATCCGCTGCATTATTAGTCTGCTGTTTGCCATGAAAATGGGCATATGGGCAAAACAGCTTTCCAAAACTGTGAGGTTTGAGCAACCCAATGGCTCCCTGATGGGAGGGACTCTTGTCACACAAGTAACTGAGCCCTTACGCCTAGAAATAGGTGCGCACTGGGAGTTTATTCGCTTCCTAGTGGCTCCAAAAATGACTGAGACTGTGATCCTAGGATTAGCCTGGTTGGAAAAATGGAAGCCATTTATCTGGTGGGAGAAAGGAATGAGAACTGTGAGACTACCTATAGGGCCTAAACCTTTTGCTGATTCAACCGATGTTGCAGGACACCTTAGGCCACCCAATGAGCGAGCGCACATGGCTGCTTCACCGCCGCTGAGTGAACCACTCATCCCCAATGAATACCGGGACCTGGCGGAGGCATTTAGTGAAAAAGAATGTGATACCCTGCCCCCTCACAGACCCAATGACTGCTCCATCGAACTGGTGCCAGAAGCCAAACTCCCACGACTGAGAATGTATGCTATGTCCCCCCTCGAAATGGAGGAGATGCAGCGATACGTGAATAAAAACCTAGCGAGGGGGTTCATCGAATGGGCCAAATCCATCGTGGGAGCCCCTGTGTTGTTCAAAGAGAAAAATGATGGGTCTCTTTGTCTCTGCGTAGACTATAAGGGTCTCAACGATGTGAGTGTGGAAAACAAATACCCTCTCCCCCTCCTAAAGGACTTATTAACCCATCGGGCTAAGGGGAGTGTCTTCACTAAATTAGACTTGAGAGGGGCATATTACCGGGTGAGAATAAAGGAGGGAGACGAATGGAAAACTGCCTTTCAACTGTCCTATGGGGAGCTATCAGTTCAAAGTCATGCCATTTGGACTACAGGGGGCCCCAGCCGTATTTATGCAGTTGATTAATGAGGTCCTACATGATCACTTGTACAAAGGGGTTTTGGTGTATCTTGATGATATTCTGATATAGAGTACGAATATGACTGATCACATAAAGCTGGTGAGAGAAGTGTTAAAGAAACTATTGAATGCCAAGCTTTATGCCAAATTGTCGAAATGTGAATTTCACTAGACCCGATTAGATTATCTTGGCTACAGAATTTCCAACGAGGGCATTGAAATGGATCCAGCCGAGAGACTTATCTGTTGGAAAGGAATCTTTGCTATGGAAACCTACTTCGCATTTGAAAAAACCTAGAATAAGATTTAAAAAAAATGAAAGTTAAAGTTTTGAGTAATGGACTAAAGGCAATCTAGAACTATGGACTGACTTAAGGACCAAGATTATAAGTGATTTACTTGTTTGATGATTAATGAATTGAAATATCTTAAAGTTTGATGTTATCTTGTCGGTTTAAAGTTGATTGATGGTTTATATAGCTAAGGAATGACTAATGAAATACATATTAAATCCTTTAAGAATGTATTTGTTCTTTTTTCTTTTCTTTTCTTTTCTTTTCTTTTGTTTAGAATAGGGTTATTTGTAAGAAAATTATTATGTAATCTTGAACTAACCTAATAAGATGATTTTGCTTGATAAGATTGATGTCATTGGTTATGACAATTTAATTGGACATGAACTGAATTATGTTTAATGGATTGAAAAAATTTAAGATTTGATTTTATTTGTTAGCTATAAGAGATTGATTAGTTGATAGATTGGATATGTATAGGATAGATTAATGTTTTAGTTTAATTGGGGAATATTGGTGGAAGAAGAGTTAAATGGGATTTGCAATGAAAACTAAGGTACCAGAATATATTTGGAAGGAATACCTAAACTGATAGAGTTTGTATTTAAAGCTAATTTGATTATGGTTGTATAAATTTTTTAAAGTGTTAGAAACAGGTATAGGTTGACTAAATTTAAACCAGATTGAACTATTTTAAATAAACTATGTTAGTTAAGGGGAAAGAGAGGGAATACTAGAGGTATTGATTGAAGTATGTATAAATGTTTTGCTTTTGGATAATTGTTTACCCTAACACCATGGTGTCTTTTGAGCATTTTGTTGTAAAAATTTAAAAAAACAATAAAATTTTTGTAAAAAAAAAAGAAATGGATCCAGCCAAGGTGAAAGCTATAATCGAATGGCAGCCCCCAAAGACTCGCAAACAGCTCCAGAGATTTCTGTCTTTTGCCAACTTTTATTGTCAATTCATCCCCTCTTTTGCCGAGATTGCCCTGCCCCTTACAGAACTACTCAAAAAAGGCAAAGGAGGAGGGAAGCTGCAACAGGGCCAACCACTAGCATGGACAATGGGCTGTCAAACAGCTTTTGAGAATTTAAAGAGACTATTTGCTGCTGAACCAGTCCTAAAGCACCCCTGCCCAGGGGAGCCCTTTGTGATTCAAGCTGATGCCAGCGATGTGGCAGTTGGAGCTGTGTTACTGCAAAAGAACAAAAGTGGTGTCCTGCAACCCTGCACCTACACCTCTAAGAAATTTACTGAGAGCGAGCAGAGATGGGCAATCTGGGAGAAAGAGGCCTTCGCAATTAGGTGGGCGCTATTAAACTGGCGACACTATCTAGAAGGGAGCAAGGTGCCATTTGAGGTATGGACAGATCACAAAAATCTAGAAACACTGAAAACTTCCCACAAATTGTCCCCAAAGCAAGTGCAGTGGGCACAGTACTTTAACCGCTTCAACTTCACTCTAAAGCAGGGCTTTTCAACCTTTTTACCGATTGTACCACTTTTAGGATATGGCAATATTCGAGTACCACATAGCAAGGTATCAAAAACTTGGTGACCAAAAAAAAAACCTGTTCAAAGTTGCAATTGCACTGAAATGACTTATGACCATTTTCACACTTATGACCATTGCAGCATGCCCAGGGTCATGTGATTTATATTTGGATGCTTGGCAACTGATTCATATTTATAATGGTCACAGTGTTCCAGGGTCATGTGATCCCCTTCTGCAACCTTTTGACAAGCAAAGACAATGGCAGAGCTGCTGGTGGCCAAGTGCTAAGGCGGGACTTCCTTTCCTCTCTCCCTTCCCTGCCTCCCTTTTTCTCATTCCCATCTTCTTCTGAAGGAAGAATTTGAACCCCCCCCCCATATTTTCCCTCTTCCATATATTGATCAAACAAGGAAAGGCCTCCAGAGACAGAAAAGACAAGCTGCTGAGTGAACACGAGACATCAGCCATCAGCCAAATAGAAATTGCCAAACACTCCTTAAGAACACAAAGCCCTCATTGCACAAATCCCAGAACTTCAAAGTCACAAAACCACACATAAGAATTCTTCCACTCTCCATCTCCTTCCCTCCTCCATGCCTCACCTCCAGCCATTGCTGCCTTTTTTCATTCCTCTTGGAGGGCAACCCCTCTCCTGGTGCATTTCTTGCCTGTTTGCTGCTGCCAGCACAGGTGGCTGCCACAGCAGTTGTAGTTTGGCTCGTGGGCAGCCTGCTTGATCTCCTCTCACCCCACCCTCCCCCTCCCCCCACCCTCCCCCTCCTTCCCCTTCGGTTCAGCTGACTCTGCCTCCTCCCAAGGCTGCTGCTTTGCTTCTCTCTCCCTCTCCTGCCCAAACTGTCTCCTCTTATAGGCTCTCCTGTCTCTGCCCCCCTCCTCCTTTCTCATGGGGGAGGGTGAGCGAGAAGTGAGCCTGGGGCCTTTGCAGCTCCAGAGGACTCTCTCACTGCAAGTCCTTGCCTGTGTTGGCTCTTTCCCTCCCCCACTACACTTGGCTAGGCAGGGCTGCGTACCACCTGCCACTCATTAATGTACCACAAGTGGTACGCGTATCACTGGTTGAAAAGCCCTGACCTAGAAGGGAGCAAGCTGCCTTTTGAAGTATGGACAAAATCTAGAAGCACTGAAAACTCCCTGCAAAGAAGCCAGGATTTGGAAGAACTCGCCCGCCGCCCTAACCGACGCCCTAACCGACGCCCGCTACCCTAACTGCTAAGCTGGAAGACCGGCGGAAAGGAGAGCCCCGGAGCTAAGGCTGGGATGGGTAAACCACTTCAGAACAAGAAGCTGGCCGAGCGTCTTAACATCTTCTTTCGCCTCGCCGCTGAGGTAGGCAGAGTCGGGTCGGCGTCTGGGGCTGACGGAGAACCGGCGAGGCCGCTGTGGACCACCGAGCTCCTGGCAGCCGGCCGGGGAGTCTGGTCAGCGTGTGCAAGCCAGTTGGGAGTCGGTGGAAGTGCATGCTGGCTACCAGGGGACAACAACCAAGATACTATTTACGATGAGGATGAGGTCTTATTTGCTCTGGAAGAACAGCTGGGAACTTTTACAGCCTTTGTCGGGGGGCCTGATTATGTCCACTGTTTGCTGCTCCCACTCGAGAGCCTTGCTACAGTGGAAGAGACGGTGTTGCGGGACATGGCTGTGGAGTTCTTGAGAGAAACCTCCAGTGAACATTCTTCAGCTGACCTTGAGGCTCACTTTGTGCCCCTGGTGAAGCACCTGGTAGGAGGCGACTGGTTTAGCTCTCGCACCTCTGCTTGTGGTCTCTTCAGTTAATATGTTTATATGTCTTGTTTTAAATTTTTTAATTCTAACTTATTTAAATTTTAAATTTACAATTTTAACTAATTGGAATGTTTTTTAATACTGTTGTAATTTTTAATCTTAATTATGGATAATATGAGAAATATGGATTGTGGAATGAATGGGGTTGAATGGATGAATGAATGTACAATTTGGATGGATGGAAGGGCCAACCTGTCTGCACTTACAGAAGCTAGAGAAGTGGAGGAGCTTTACTCTGAGGGACCAGAGGGCCAGTGTATACCGGTCTTATGGGGAAGAGGCAGATATGACGGGAGGCCGGGGGTTGGCCGCTCTCGGGGAACAAGGCCTCGCTGCTTGAAAGCGATTTCTTGTTCCAGCCCCCTGAACCTCCCCCGGGGTACTGGTAATGAGCGAAATTCGGACCCTGGACTCAGGCAGCTGCTGCTTAATGCCAGGTCGGTGGTAAATAAGGCTCTCCTCATCCGGGACTTAATTCTGGATGAGGAGGCCGACCTGGCATGTGTGACTGAGACCTGGCTGACCCCAGAGGGAGGAGTTCCCCTCTCTGAGATGTGTCCAGCTGGGTTTCAAGTATGGCATCAGCCACGACCCCAGGGAAGGGGGGGAGGAGTGGCAATTATAGCTAAGGAGTCACTCGGACTGCGCAGACTCGCTGCTTCTGAAATATCAGGTTGTGAGTCCCTCCTTATGAGGTTGGACCTAGGTGTACAGGTGGGCTTGTTGCTTACGTACCTGCCTCCCAGCTGCGTTTCAACAGCCCTGCCCACGCTACTCGAGGAAGTAGCCGGGTTGGCAGTTGAGTTCCCCAGACTTATAGTCTTGGGGGACTTCAATGTGCCGTCACTCGGTGAATCCTCTGGGTTAGTGCGGGAGTTCATGGCTACCATGGCAACCATGGACCTGACGCAAGTAATTGAGGGCCCAACCCATGAGGGGGGACACACACCTGACCTGGTTTTCCTCTCGGAGCAGTTGAGATATGATCTGGGTTTAAGGGGCTTAGAAGTGTTGCCTATGTCATGGACAGATCATTTTCTGCTGTGGCTTGAGTTTATGACACCTCTCCTCTCCCGCAGGGAGGTGGAACCGATTAAATGGTTCCGCCCCAGACACCTGATGGACCCTATGGGTTTTCAAAGGGCGCTTGGGGAATTGCCGGATTCACTCATATACAGTTCGGCGGAGTCCCTAGTGACAGCCTGGAATATGGCCGCTACGGGGGCTCTAGACCGGATTGCACCATTGCGACCTCTCTGTGGTAGCAGACCCAGAAGATCTCCTTGGTTTACCGAGGAACTCAGGGGGATGAAGCGTCAGAAGAGACCTCTAGAGAAGCAATGGAGGGTAAGCAGATCCGAATCTGATAGAACCAAATTGAGAGCTTATATTAAGACCTATTTGGAAGCGATCACTGCGGCAAGATCTCAGTATCTTTCCGCATTGATCGCGTCTGCGGATTCTCGCCCAGCTGCCCTGTTTAAGGTGACTCGTTCTCTCCTTGATACGGAGAGGAGGGAGGAACCTTTGCAGGGCAACGCTGAGGAATTTAACACCTTTTTCGCAGACAAGATCGCTCAGATCCGGGCTGACTTGGACTCCAATTGGAATGCAGTGTCGGCTGACAATGAGTCAGTCGAGACGACAGAGGCCCGTCTTAGTCTTGTTGAATGGGATGAATTTGACCTGGCAACTCCTGATGATGTGGACAAGGCCATTGGAGCTGTGAGTTCTGCCACCTGTTTATTGGACCAATGTCCCTCCTGGCTGGTTTCGGCTAGCAGGGAGGTGACACGAAGCTGGGTCCAGGCTGTTATTAATGCTTCGTTGAGGGAGGGGTCCTTTCCGGCTCCCTTAAAGGAGGCACTTGTGTGCCCCCTCCTCAAGAAGCCTTCCCTGGACCCGGCAGTTTTGAATAATTACTGGCCAGTCTCCAATCTCCCCTTTTTGGGGAAGGTTGTTGAGAAGGTGGTGGCACTCCAACTCCAACGGTCCTTGGAGGAAGCTGATTATCTGGACCCTTGGCAGTCTGGGTTCAGGTCCGGTTACAGCACAGAAACTGCTTTGGTCGCGCTGACCGATGATCTCTGGAGGGCCCGGGATGGAGGTTATTCCACTATCCTGGTGCTTCTTGACCTCTCAGCGGCATTCGATACCATCGACCATGGTATTCTTCTGCGCCGGTTGGAGGGGTGTGGAGTGCGGGGCACCGTTTTACGGTGGTTCACCTCCTACCTCTCTGGCCGGTCGCAGTCGCTGTTTGCAGGAGGTCAGAGATCGGCTCCGAGGCCTCTTCCGTGTGGAGTGCCTCAGGGGTCTGTTCTCTCACCTCTGCTTTTTAACATCTACATGAAGCCATTGGGTGAGATCATCCATCGACACGGGGTGAGTTGTCATCAGTATGCTGATGATACTCAGCTTTATATCTCTACCCCGCGTCATTACAGCGAAGCAGTGGAAGTGATGAACCGGTGCCTGGAGGCTGTTAATGTCTGGATGAGAAGTTTTGTCCCCCTCGGAGAGGGTTCGCAACTTGGGTGTTCTCCTCGATCCACAGATAAGCTTAGAACATCATGTTTCGGCTGTGGCGAGGGGAGCATTCACCCAGGTTCGCCTGGTGCGCCAGTTGCGACCCTATTTGGATTGGGAGTCACTCCTAACAGTCACTCATGCCCTTGTCACCTCGAGATTCGACTAATGTAATGCTCTCTACATGGGGCAACCCTTGAAGAATGTCCGGAGACTGCAGGTTGTCCAGAATGCGGCCGCGCGAGCTGTCTTGGGTCTTCCAAGACATGCTCATATCACTCTAGCCCTTCGTGAGCTGCACTGGCTGCCAATTGGTCTCCAAACACAATTCAAAGTGTTGTTTATGACCTATAAAGCCCTTTATGGCAATGGACCAGGTTACTTGTGGGACCGTCTTCAGCCTCATGCATCCCAGCGACCAGTTAGGGCACATAGGGCTGGCCTCCTACGGGTCCCGTCCATCAGACAGTGTCATCTGACAGGTCCTAGGACAAGGGCCTTCTCCGCTGCTGCCCCAGCCCTCTGGAACCAGCTCCCCTCAGAGGTTCGTACTGCCTCCTCCCTCCTAGCTTTCTGGAAGCTTTTGAAGACCCATTTGTGCCGGCAGTCTTGGGGGGTATGAACTGTGTTCTACCCCCGTACTGAGGAATGTGCTTCCATCCTTGATTGTGTATTTGAATGTTATATGTATGGATCCTTGGTTTGTATGTTGTTATTGTTATTATAAATTTTTTATGTGTACCCATATTTTTGTTGTGAGCCGCCCCGAGTCTCGGGAGAGGGGCAGCATACAAATTTGATAAAATAAATAAATAAATAAATAAATAAAATAAAAATTGTCCCCAAAAAAGGTGCGTTGGACACAATACTTTAATCGTTTTAACTTCACTCTAAAGTGCATTCCGGGAGGGAAAAACCTCCTAGCTGATGCTCTATCCAGACTGCCCCAGTACAAAAGGCAGCGTGAAGAGATTAACGAGGCAATTATCTCCAATCCACAAACTGCTGCTCAACCCACACCTCGCAGGGCCCCTTTATCCTGATGACCCTGGGGCAAAGAAAATAAATCAAGAGCTCCTCACCAATCAATGGTTCAAGGACAATCAAACCTCCCTAACATGCAGGGATGGTTTGGCTTACAAGGGGGGGAAATTGTACTTGCCAGAAGCCCTCTGTCTTAACACTCTCAAACACAGCTATGACGTAAAACAGGCTGGACACTTTGGATATTTAAAAACTGTACATCTCATCCGCTGGCAGTTCTGGTGGCTGGGGTTAAAACGGGATGTGGAAAATTATGTCAGGAGTTGTACTATATGTGCCACCATGAAAAGAATTCCAGGGAAAACCCCTGGGTTACTGCAGCCAGTGGCAGACCCTTCTCAACCATCGGAAGAAATTGCTATGGACTTTATAGTAGACCTACCTGAAAGTAGAGGAAATACAGTCATCTGGACTGTGATAGACCTGTTTTCAAAGCTGGCTCACTTCATCGCCTGTAAAGGACTCCTGTTTGCCCAGCGACTCACTAAACTGTTCTTGAAACATATCTACCAGCTGCATGGAGCCCCTGAATGAATAATTTTGGACAGGGGGGTGCAGTTCACAGCTCCTCCCTTTTGCAGAGGTGGCTTACAATAACTCTGTTCACAGCAGCACTGGCTTCACATCTTTCAGTGTAGCCACAGAAAAAGAGTTCAGCCCTCAAGCGCCCTCCACTTCTCAGACACTTACTCAGTGGGTGAGGGTGTGGGAAGAAGTTTGGAGAGCCATGAAAACTGTTTTAAAAAAGACTTCCGACACCTATAAAAAGCAGGCAGATAAAAAGAGGGCTCCTCAAAGAATATTCCAAGTTGGGGAAAAGGTTTATCTGTCAACCAAATATTTACGCCTCAAATTACCCAGCAAGGAATTAGGACCGAAATTCTTGGTGCCTTTCCCCATTGTAAAGATAATTAACCTGGTCACCGTAGAATTAAAACTCCCTAGGCTTTTAGGGAGAGTTCACCCTG
The DNA here is from genome assembly GCA_034064705.1 of Bothrops alternatus. Lineage (NCBI taxonomy): Eukaryota > Metazoa > Chordata > Lepidosauria > Squamata > Viperidae > Bothrops > Bothrops alternatus. The sequence goes on along the minus strand of JARGCV010000004.1, from coordinate 6,170,623 downwards.
TCTTCCATTGCAGCTTGCTGAAACCTTTTCGGAGCTCCACTTTAAGACCAGCCCCTAAGAAGGCACCCGGACCCCTCGTGGTAGCGGGTCAGACTCACTATGAAGTAAAGCATATTCTTGATTCTAGAACTTTTAAAGGGAAATTGCAGTACCTAGTACAATGGAAGGGATACTCACTGTCTGAAGCCACTTGGGTGAAAGCTAGCGATGTGAAAGCCGACAGACTCATCAAAAGGTTCTATAAGAAACACCCTAACAAACCGAGAGACAGTCCCTACATATGCTTTTGTTTACGTTACAGGATCTGTCCTTTTTGTAGGGGGGGGCGGATGTCAACGCTGCTAACATCGGATGTTCTTGCTTTGACAACATATGGAGATGCAGCCATTTTCCTTGTTATGTTTTACTCTTAGAATTAGAGTTAGAATTAGATGATACTGGGGGGGAGGAGGAGGAATGTGCATGGGAGTTTAGTTAGACATAACAATCCTGTAACTAGGGTGAGAACCAAGGTTTTTTGAAATAAGGGATAATAAGAAATGGCGGGTTGAAGAACTGGAGTGAAAGACGGCATTTCAAACTAATTGGAGAATGTGATTTATGACTGTTAATTGGAGGAGGGAATTGTGCTTTGATACTATGTGCTCAGGGGAGGGGAATCCAGTTTTTGGCTTCAACTGTGTTAGTGCTGATGCTATGCTACTCGAATAAAGATTCTTTAAGGTAAACAATGCCTCGAAGTTCTTTGAAGAGTTTCATCTGTCGGAACCATGACATTTGGACTGTAAAACATCTGATGGCTCCTAAATGGCAATAAAGATCTCTTGGATTTCTGTTTTTTTGCAACCCAAATAAGGTAGCTCCACATCATACCAAGCTCTGTTAGAAGGATGACCCTTAAAAGCAAGTCAGAAGGCTTGGCCTTCAAGCCACAATTCTTCTCTGATTCAAGCAGAACTGACTTGAATCTTTGAAGCACTGAGTTCCATGCTTTCTACGACACTCCCTAAGCCAATGTCTCCCATTTTGCCGCAGTGGCAAGACACATCTCTACATTTCCCATAATGCCTTGGCCTGATGCAACATAAGTTGAATTTTGGGGAATTACAATTTCTGTCGTATCCCAATTATCAAGGATATAGTGTAATGGGAGGGGAACAGGACAGAGGATGATGATGTCCTTTGTTGTGATCCCAAGTGCATCTACAAGATTCTCACCCTTGTTCTCTTAAAGAGATGTTGACTGACCTCTTCAACAAGAGATACCAATAGGAATGCAGAGGTATTTTGATCCCATCCAGTATGGAAAAATAGTATTAAATGCCCTTTCCAAGGCAATGAATTTCCAGAACCAATTAGGGGGAAGGTAAACAAACCACAGGCAATATCCACAGTGGAATCTTTGGGGCACCAAGGAAACACCTTCGTCTTCTTTTTTGTACTGATTTCTGATGTGAAAGGTCTGCTTTGCCCTGGAAAAGTAGATTTAGTAAATTTTATATGTTATTTTTAAAGATTTATGTGCTATTTGAATAGAATTTAAAATAGAATAGAGCTGGAAGGGACCTTGAGGTCTTCTAGTCCAGCCCCGTGCTCAAGCAGGAGAACCTATCTTATCAGATGATTGTCCAGTCTCTTTTTAAAAACTTCCAGCGATGGAGCGCCCATGATTTCTGGGGGTAAGCTGTTCCACTGGTTGAGTGTCCTCACTGTCAGGAAGTTTCTCCTTAATTCCAGGTTGCTTCTCTCTTTGATCAGCTTCCAACCATTGTTTCTCGTCCTTCCCTCTGGTGCTCTGGTGAACAACCTGACCCCCTCTTCTTTGTGGCAGCCCCTCAGATACTGGAACACTGCTATCATGTCTCCCCTATTTCTTCTTTTCTTTAGACTAGCCAAACCCAAGTTCCGCAGCTGTTCTTCGTACGTTTTGGTCTCCAGGCCTTTGATCATCTTAGTTGCTCTTCTCTGAATTTTTTCCAGACTTTCAACATGTTTTTTGTGATATGGTGACCAAAACTGGCTACAGTATTCAAGATGTGGTCTTACTAGGGCTTCATAAAGTGGTACTAGTGCTTTGCATGATCTTGATTCTATGCCTCTGTTTATACAACCCAGGATTATATTAGTTTTGGTTACTGCTGCACACTGCTGGCTCATAGTTAAGTGATCATCCACCAGGACTCCAAGGTCCCTCTCACAGTTACTGCCTCCAAGCCAGGTCTCGCCCAATCTGTACTTGTCCCTTTGGTTTTTCCTGCCTAAGTGTAGGACTTTGCTTTTCTCCACACTGAAACTAATTGAGGGTGTCTTTCCTGCCACCTTGAAAGAGGCAGTAGTGAGGCCCCTCCTTAAGAAGCCTACCCTGGATCCAGCTGTTTTATCAAATTATCGTCCTGTCTCCAACCTTCGCTTTCTTGCGAAGGTTGTCGAGAGCGTGGTTGCCCGACAGTTCCCGCGGCACCTGGAGGAATCGTTATACTTAGATCCACACCAGTCGGGCTTCAGGCCAGGCTACAGCACGGAAACAGCATTGGTCGCGTTGGTGGATGACCTCTGGCGGGCCCGGGACAGAGGTTGTTCCTCTGCTCTGGTGCTATTGGACCTCTCGGTGGCTTTTGATACCATCGATCATGGTATCATGCTGCAACGGTTGGAGGGGTTAGGTATAGGGGGCACTGTTTTGCGGTGGTTCTCTTTCTTCCTCTCTGGCCGGATGCAGTCTGTGTTGACAGGGGGTCAGAGGTCGACCCCGAGACCCCTCGTATGTGGGGTACCTCAGGGGTCGGTCCTCTCACCCCTACTGTTCAACATTTATGTAAAACCACTGGGTGAGATCATCCGTGGTTTTGGTGTGGAGTACCATCTGTACGCTGATGATACTCAGTTGTACATTTCCACGCCGAACCACCCCAACGATGCTCTTGCCATGCTGACCCAGTGCCTGGAGGCCGTGCGGGTCTGGATGGGGAAGAACGGACTCAAGCTCAACCCTTCCAAGACCGAGTGGCTGTGGCTACCGTCGTCCCGGTTTAGTCAATTGATTCCTTCGTTGTCCGTTGGGGGCAAAACAGTGGCCCCCGCGGAAAGGGTTCGCAATTTGGGAGTCCTCCTGGATTCACGGCTGTCTTTAGAGGACCATCTGACGGCCGTGGCCGGGAGGATGTTCTATCAGGTTCACCTGGTGCGCCAGTTGCGTCCCTTCCTAGACCGGAACTCGCTATGCACAGTTACTCATGCCTTCGTCACTGCCAGGCTGGACTACTGTAATGCTCTCTACATGGGGCTCCCCTTGAGGTGCACCTGGAGGCTTCAGCTGGCCCAGAATGCAGCCGCGTGGGTAGTGACCGGAGCATCATGGCGCTCCCATGTAACACCGCTCCTGCGCGAGCTGCACTGGTTGCCGGTGGCCTCCCGGGTGCGTTTCAAGGTGTTAGTGACCATCTTTAAAGCGCTCCATGGCATCGGACCCAGATATTTATAGGACCGCCTTCTGCCAGCAAATACCTCCCGCCGTCCAGTACACTCCCACAGAGTGGGTCTCCTCAGGGTGCCGTCGGCCAGACAATGTCGGCTGGCAACCCCCAGGGGGAGGGCCTTCTCTGTGGGAGCTCCAACGCTTTGGAACGAGCTCCCCCCCGAACTCCGTACGATGATGGAATTGCGCTCCTTCCATCGAGAATTAAAAACATATCTTTTTCGACAAGCCGGCCTGGGATAGTAGCTCCGGTACCAACAAGGCCATAATTGTTTTAGGGGATTGTTGCTTTTAAGATAATGTATTGGGTTTTAAATGATTCTGGGCCAAATTGTTTAATCTATTTTTAATCATTTTACTTTTTGTATGTTGATGTTTTTAATTAGGCTGTACACCGCCCCGAGTCCTTCGGGAGGGGGGCAGTATATAAATTGCTAAATAAATAAATAAATAAAATAATTTTGTTGGATAGGGCCCATTGTTCAAGTTTGTCAAGATCTTTTTTGGATCCTGAGTTTGTCTTCTGGGGTGTTGGCTACTCCTGACAGTTTGGTGTCATCTGCGAATTTGATGAGTTCCCCTTCAATTCCCTCGTCTAAGTTGTTTATGAAGATATTAAAGAGTACTGGGCCTAAGACGGAACCTTGTGGTACCCCACTGCTTACTTCTCTCCATGTGGATGTAGTGCCATTGAGGACTACTTGTTCAGTACGGTTTGTCAGCCAGCTACAGATCCATCTGGTGGTGATGTTGTCTATTCCACCCTTTTCTAGCATACCAAGGAGTAGGTTGTGGTCTACTTTGTCAAATGCCTTACTGAAATGTAGGTATACTATGTCCACTGCGTTTTGCTGGTCTACTAATTTAGTCACTTTATCGAAGAATGAGATCAGATTGGTCTGGCATGATCTGTTTTTAACAAACCCGTGCTGGCTGCTAGTTATTACTTTGTTTGCTTCTAGTTGTTCACAGATCTGTTTTTTGATTATCTTTTCTAGGATCGTCCCAGGTATTGATGTTAAACTGATTGGTCTGTAGTTTCCTGGGTCCGTTTTTTTCCCCTTTCTTGAAGATGGGGACTGTTCTGTTTGCGAGTCCAAGGCATTTAGACGAAGTGAGTAACACAAAAGCAAGTCTTCTTTATTACAAGTCAGCAACAGAACAGTAAACAAAATGGTGCGCAGGCCTTTTATAGTCTCCTTGCAAGGACAGCGTCAACCAATCAATGCAAGGCTGGTTTCGCACCTTGCGCCTGGCAACAGCCTGTCTGGTCCCGGGCAACCACGTGGTCTGCCCATGACTCTCTGCAGCCTTCCTGAGCCTGCTGAGCAATTCAGCAGGCCAGGACATAACACCCCTCCCCCCTGGATAAAACAATAAGTAACCCTTACTGTTATAGCAGCAAACATATACATGTGTTCTATTGGTATTTGTTATTGTTAAACACATTATGCCTGCACACAGGCAGACCCAATCTTGCATTTTATATATACAAGAATACAGCAAAATGTTTAATACACTGAAATATAACACCCCTTCATTTGAGTGTTTGTTTTGCATTTTAAAGAACTAGCAAGATTCCCTCCGGCTTGACAGAAACCTCACATAGTCCTTAAGATGTTTGGGTGGACCCTTGGCCCGCTGTGACCTTCTTATGGCCGGTGTGTGTGCCTGGCCTGCCAGCTCGCCTGCCAGGCTAGGCAGACCAGGACTTTGTTGCCCCAAGGACCCAGGCGACCCACCCAGCTGCTGACTGACTGGATCCGCTAAATCCAAGCCAGAGTTCCTTGGTGGGGTAGAATTCCCCAAGTCCACAATGGACCCCTCTTAGGAGCACTGTCCCTCGAGCCCAAGACCAGCAGCTGGAGTGGCCTGAGTAGCCGATTTACCCCAATGTCCCATTGGCCCAGTGTCTGCGCCGCAGGTGCCAGAGTCAGGAGCCGCCTCCATGGCAACCCCCCCCTTCTGCAGCAATAGCTAAAGCCTGTGAATGTCCACTTGGCCAGGCAAACCCCCCTTCTGGAGCAATAGCTGAAGCACTTGGCCGGAGAGACTGTGGTCCACGATCGTAATTGTGGTCCTCCTCCCTCCCGAGAGCAGAGCCAGGAGCAGAAGTGTTGCTGGGAAGCCTCCAGCGCAGTTGGTCAATGTGACATCGGATCACATGACCATCATCCAAGGACACTTTGTATGACAGCGGCCCAGAGACCTTGCATACCACTGCTGTGACCCAGAGATGTCCAGGTCCATAGTTCCTTGTCCAGACTGGATCGCCCACCTATAGTCTCCTAGGTGCCTGCGGCTGTGACACCTGTGAAGCCACCCGGTCTGGGTGCAACCTGTCCAGTTTAGTGATGAGGCGTCAACCCCAGTGGAGTTCTACTGGGCTCTTCCCCATGGCTGTGCAAGGTGTGGTGCATTGTGAAAGAAGGAAAACAGCTAACCTGTGATGCCAGCTGCCATAAATGATTCTTTTAAGAGCATCTTTGGTAGTGCGCACCATCCTCTCTGCCTGGCCATTGGAAGATGGATGAAACGGTGCTGAAGTAGCGTGCCAGATCAAGTTGGCCTGTAGAAAAGCCTGAAACTCAAAAGAAGTAAATTGGGGGCCGTTATCTGAGACCAGGACATCTGGAAGTTCATGAGAAGCAAAGATTCCTCTCAACACCTGGATGGTCCTAGCAGTAGTAGTGGAGGAGACAGGCACAACTTCTAGCCACTTGGAATGGCTGTTAAGGAGGAGAAGGAAGAATTGCCCCTGAAAGGGCCCAGTGTAGTCGATATGCACCCTCGACCAAGGGGAAAGTGTCTCCTCCCACCTATGTACAGGGGCCTGAGGCATTTCAGGCCTGGACTGTTGGCACACTTGGCACCCATGAACCTGGGTCTCGATCTCTTTATCGAGCCCAGGCCACCAGAGATGGCTACGCGCAAGCGCTTTCATCCGGACTATGCCTGGATGTCCCTCATGCAGAGAGAGCAAGACTCTAGTCCTCAATGAGGCTGGGATGACTACTCTGCTACCCAGTAAAAGGAACCCTTTGAAAGTGGAAAGCTTGTGCTTCCTTTGCCAGAAGCTTTGAAACTCAGTACCTGGACACGTGTCAGGCCATCCTGACAAAACCCATGTCAGCATGCGTGTGAGCGTGTGATCAGTGGCAGTTTCTGCAGCCACGTCCCTAGCATTGAGGGGAGATTCAGGCAATTCCTGAATGGAGAGAATGTGAAGAGCAGGAGCAGGATCTGCCTCTATCTGCTGTAGAGGTAATCTGCTGAGGCCATCTGCATGGCCCATTTCTTTGTCAGGTTTGTGCACCAAAGTGTAGTCGTATGCTGACAGGAAAATTGACCATCTCAGCATTCTAGGAGAGATTGTGTGTGTGGTTTGTTTATTTCTGGTAAACAAACCCAGCAGAGGCTTATGGTCTGTGTAGACTGTAAAATGGCGGCCATATAAGAAATCATGAAATTTCTTTATGCCAGCCACTATGGCCAATGCTTCTCTGTCAATCTGTGCGTAATTACACTCTGCAGATTGACAGAGTCCTTGAATAGTAGGCCACAGGGACTTGTGTCCCATCAGCCTTCAGATGACTAAGCACAGCCCAAACCCCATAAAGGGATGCATCACATGCGATGCACACAGGCAATTGCTCATTGAAATGCGCTAAAACCGCGTTTGATGAGAGCAAGGCCTTGACCTCTGTAAAGCTCCTTTCATGGACCTTAGTCCACTGCCAAGGAGCCTGTTTGTCCAAGAGCCGGTGTAACAGCTCAGCCACTGCAGCCTTGTGGGGAAGGAATGCATGATAAAAGTTTAAGAGTCCCAGAAAAGCCTGAAGTTCGCTTTTGGACTTGGGACTTGGGGCCTGCTGAATTGCTTGAAGCTTGGAATCAGCAGGATGGATGCCTTCAGCATCAATACGGAACCCCAGAAATTCAGTGGAGGTGAATCCAATCTTACATGTATCTTGCTTCAACTTCAGCCCCGCTTGGTGGAAATGCAGCAAGACAGCTCTCAGCCTTTCAGCTAAATTTACAGATGACTCCCCAGCAATGAGGACGTCATCGAAGTAGGGGCAGACCCCAGGAATACCACGGAGCATTCGCTCCATTACACTTTGGAAGATGCCAGGGGCCACGTTAACCCCAAACTGCAGTCTTTTCACTTTAAAGGCTCCCCGGTGCGTCACAATTGTTTCAGCCTCAGCTGTTGCCTCATCAACAGGTAACTGTTGGTAGGCCTGTGCCAAATCAAGCTTTGCAAAGAGGTACCCCCCCTTGAGGGAGGCCAGAATGTGGCTAACCACAGCCACTGGATATGCATGCTGTTGCAGCGCTTTGTTAAGTGTACATTTATAGTCCGCACAGATTCGGACTTCTCCATTGGCCTTCAGTGGCGTTACTATGCGGGTTTCCCATGGACTACAGTCCACAAGTTCTAAGATGCCCTGCTGAAGCAGCTTGTCCAGCTCTGCATCAATTTTGCCTTTGAGGGCAAAAGGCACCCTTCTAGGTTTGATCCGGATGGGTGTGATAGCTGCTTCTAAGCGTAAGGTGATGGGAGGCCCCTTGTATGATCCAAGCTCTGAACTGAACACATCAGCAAACTCCTTGCAGACTTCTGCAAGGCCTGATGTTTGCAGACTGTGCAGTCCAGTCACTTGAATCCCAAGGGCCTCGAACCAATCGAGTTCAATGAGACTCGTGCGATCACCCCCAACTACCACCACATCTAGCAACCCTTCAAACTTCCTACGCTGCACCTTGAGCGTGGCCTCCCCCTTTATGCTGACTCTGGAATTCTGGAAGTCAGTGAGAATTAAATTCGATGGCCTGAGTTTGACTTGTAGGCCACTTCTGCTGCAAATCTTTTTAAAAGTGTCAAAAGAAATGATCGATAGAGCGGACCCTGTGTCCAACTCCATCGACAAGGGAACCCCTTGCAACTTCACGTCAATGTGAAGCTTTTTCTTAAGTGGCCTATGAATTCCTGTCCTGAAAATGCTCCTGCACAGAAATCCACCCTGTGTTGGCTGGGGACCCTGGTACCTTTCTGAAGCAATTCTTCCTGAGACCAGACCTTCTGGCAATCCAAACAGATGGAGGCAATGTGGCCTTGCCTGCCACATGCCTGGTAAATGGCAGAGCGAAATCTGCAGTCAGAGTGCTTGTGGTGTCCTCCACACCCGAAACACTGAGGGGATGCTGGGGCCTTGTCTCTGCGCTCCTGAAACTTCTTCTTCTCTGTCTGGTGCAGCCTATCCACCTCCTCTTCAGAAACTTGTTCTGAATCTTCTTGAGCAACCTCTTGATGGACGGCAACTGTGGCTGGAGGATTTCTGGCGAGCCGCAAGGCCTTCACAGTGCCACCTGGTGCTTCTTCAGCTGCAACCTCTCTCAAGGCATCTTGGAACAAGACAACTTCTTTGGCGAAGATCTTCTGCTGCAGCTCATGACTTCTCAAGCCACAAACTAACCAATCCCGGAGCCTCTGTTCCAGGTCCTTGAACTCACATGGTCTAGAGGCTTGTCTTAAGGCAGCAATAAACTCCGCAGAAGACTCACCAGGCCTCTGGTCCCTCTGCTCGAACGCGTGTCGCCAAGCAATCACTGAAAGTTTAGGTTCGAAGTGTTCTTTCAGCATCTTCTTCAAATCAGCATAGGACACTGACTCCAGAGGTGCTGGGGCAACCAGATTTTCCGCTATGTTGAAAGTGTCCTGCCCACAAACACACAGCAAGGTAGCCACTTTGAGGCCGTCTTCCCTAATCTGATTTACTCTAAAGTAGTTCTCCACCCATGCCACGTAAGAGTTCCAGCGTTCTGGGTGAGAAGTATCGAACTCCGACAACTGGCCTATCTTTGACATTGTAGCAGTCTGTAACTTCATCAACTCCTTCGCTGCAAGCCTTTTGGGAAGGGGTCCCTACTGCCAAGCTCACCTCCAGTGATTTCGTACTGGCAGGCAGTCGCAATTTCCGGATGTCGAACTTCCCCCGGGCTTCAGGACTTCCTTGGTGAGTCCTATCTTCTTCTTCTGTTCTTGCTTGCAGGTATCCCACCTTCGTCGCCAATGTTCTGTTCGCGAGTCCAAGGCATTTAGATGAAGCGAGTAACACAAAAGCAAGTCTTCTTTATTGCTAGTCAGCAACAGAACAATAAACAAAATGGCGCGCAGGCCTTTTATAGTCTCCTTGCAAGGACAGCATCAACCAATCAATGCAAGGCTGGTTTCGCGCCTTGCGCATGTGCGCAAGGCTGGCAACAGCCTGTCTGGTCCCAGGCAACCACGTGGTTTGCCCGAGACTCTCTGCAGCCTTCCTGAGCCTGCTGAGCAATTCAGCAGGCCCAGGATGTAACAGGGACGACATCAGCCCTTTTCCAATCCTCGGGTAGTTCCCCGGTGCTCCAGGATTTGTGGAAGATGTGGTGCAATGGTTCTGAGATAACATCTGCCAGCTCTTTCAGAACTCTGGGGTGTAATCTGTTGGGTCCTGGTGATTTGTATTCCTCAAGATTGGATAGGTGTTCTCTTACCATTTTCTTGCTTATTTTGATTTTTGTTTGTAGTATGTATTTTGCAGTGTTTTTTGGGGGGTGTTGGGCTATTGTTTATTTTTGTGTGAAGGCTGATGCAAAGAATGAGTTAAGCAGCTCTGCTTTCTCCCTGTTGCCTGTAACTATCTTGCCATCTTCTCTCGTGGGTCTACAGTTTCCTTGACTTTTTTCTTGTTGTTAATGTGTTAGAAGAAACTTTTTTTAAAAAAGTTTTTATTATTAGATATCCATTTGTACATGCAAACAAAGAAAAAATTCAAGTTAAAGCCATTCAACTTAATACAATCATTTTAAATTTGTAGACCTTCTTCACTCCGTATATCAAAGTTTAACTATAAGCCAACTACATTTTAAAAACTTTAAGTTTCACTTCTTTTCAGATCTATCCATTGTACATCAAACAAACAAGTCTTCTTATTAAAGTTAATAATTTTCATGTCGATACACCCCTCCCTTCAACGTGTACATTCTTAGTCTATTTAATATATACCTTCCATTAATCACCCTCTCATGTCTCTTGCTCTTACACTTAGTCCTTAAATCAGTCCATAATTCTTTGCCTTTAATTCCTTGCATAAAATATTAAGTTTCTCTTCTTTTCAGTCGAATTCTGGGTTTCTTCCTCTGCCAGGTGGATTTCCATAACACAGCTTCCCTTCCAAGTAATAAGTCTCTCTTTATTGCTTGCAATGTCCCTTGGTTCCATATAAGCCATACTCTATGGATTCTGTCAGTTTGCCAAGAGAAATTTTTAGCCTCCTCTCCTAGATATTTTTCCAATGCTTTTATAACAATTCTGTTCAAATCTTCTTGTAACCGCACCTCACTTTTCATTTCAGTAAGTTGTCTCTCTTCTTGTCTCTCCACCTCTTCCATCTTTTCTTCAACCCCTTCCCAGACCCTCTTCGAATTTCTCCCAGTATCTTCTCTCATTTTCCCACTGTGCGTTTGTACTGTTTCTCCGGTTTGGTCCAAGTCCTCAATAACTGCTTTGCTTTGATCTTCCACCATCTTCTCCACTTCTCTGCTTTGTTCCACTGCCTCCAATGTCCTCATCCTTTCTTCCCACCTTTTCTCATATATGTCTATTATCATGTCCATCTTTCTCCTTATTTTTTTCAAAAGTTGTTGACATTGCATCTTTTAATTCTTTCATCGTCATTTCTGGAGAGCTTATATACATCCTTAGGTTTATTTTGCAAAGTTTTTTAAGTTATGCGTCTCTGCTGCCCTCTAGAGGTCTCTTTCGCATTACAGTTTCTCTTTCGCCTTTCTCTTCCGGTAGCTCCTTAGGTTTATTTTGCAAAGTTTTTAAGTTATGCGTCTCTGCTGCCCTCTAGAGGTCTCTTTCGCATTACAGTTTCTCCTTCGCCTTTCTCTTCCGGTAGCTATCACTTTAAATTAAAAGCGGTCGCCATCTTGGGTGCATTTTGTTTCCGAGGTAAAATATAAGAAATACTTCCTTTTTAAGCTCCTGCGTTCAGTCTGTCAATCTCTGTGCTTCTTTGAAATGTTTTCCTCGAGTGGTGGCTGGTCTCAGAGTCTTGGTCTGTCAGCTGACAGATGCTGCACCAGGCTGGAGCTATTGTGAGCTCACGGGGAGTCCTCTTTCTTCCCCCCCGAATGTTTTTTCAGGGGGTTTTCAGAGGATCTCAACCCACACTCACAGCTCTTCGCCCCTTCTCCTACCGAGGAGGGGTTTTTTCCGCCGCGAAAAACAGCTGTTTTGCGCTGTTTTGGCGGCTTTACAGGTCCCGTGTCGCAGAGCCTCTGAACAAGGCTATTACGACCCTGAGGCAGCCACGCCCCTTCTCAGAAGAAACTTTTTTTATTGTCCTTGATTTCTGTTGCAAGTCTTTGTTCATTCTGAGCCTTTGCTTTCCTGACTTCTTCTTTGCATGTTCTGGCTGTCTGCTGATAATTGGCCTTGGTTATGACCCCCTCTTTCCATTTTTTGTATTTGTCCTTTTTGTTTTTTAGTTTGTTAGTGAGATCTTTGTGCAGCCATGCTGGTTTCTTCCTGGATTTCTTGTTTTTCTTTCTCAATGGTATTGTGCTGATATGGGCTTTTGTGATCGCATTTTTCAGGGTTTCCCATGCTTCTTGGGTTGTTTTCCCCTTTAGGATTTTCATCCATGGGAACTTTCCTAGGTTCTCTCTGAGCTTGTCAAAGATGACTCTTTTGAAGTTTAGGACATTGGTTGGATTGTTTTCTATTGCTAGTGTTTGCATTATATTAAATTCCAGTACGATGTGGTCACTTTCACCCAAGGTTCCGGCAAATTCGATTCCCTCTATCACTTCTTCTCTAGTTGTAAGGATTAAGTCCAGTATAGCTTTGCATCTAGTTCCCTCCTCCACCTTTTGGGTGACAAAGTTGTTGGCTAGTTTGGTTAGGAATCTGTTTGATCTCCCGCTCACTGCAGAGTTTGTCTCCCAGTTGATATCTGAATAGTTGAAGTCTCCCATTACTACAGTGGTGTGCTTCCTGCATACATTTGTTAACTGGTTGGCAAAGAGTTCATCTGTTTCTTCCAGTTGGTTGGGTGGCCTGTAATATACACCTATGGTAATATCACTTTTTTTCTCTTTTACATTGACCCATATACATTCTGGAGAGATTTTGTCTTGGGTCATGTGCATTTCTGCAGATATGTAGTGTTCTCTTACATATAGTGCAACCCCCCTCCTCTTTTTGTAGACTTGTTTCTTTTGAACAATTTGTATCCATCCATCTGTCCGTTCCATTCATGGGTTTCGTCCCACCAGGTTTCTGTTATGCCAACTATGTCATACCCTCCCTCGGGTACCAGTGCTTCTAGTTCACCCTGTTTGTTCCCCAAGCTTTGAGCATTTTTGTATAAGCATTTAAGGCTTTGATGCCTGTCTGTGGGTATGTTTCCTGTATCTCCTGATTGTTGTTTGAGTTTTTCTTTTTTCTCAACACTGCCTACCTTGTTGTTTGGTTTGTTTTCTTGGGATTTGTGATTGGTTTTGGGTTCTAGAGATTCTAGAGATTGGTCACCATCCCCCCTCAGTTTTAGTGTAAAGCTCTCCTGATGAGTTGGACCAGTCTTTTTCCAAGTACAGTTTTGCCCATTTTTGTGAGGTGTAGCCCATCCCTTGCCAAGAGTGCCTCATGTAGAAAATTCAGTCTGTGATCCAGGAAACAAAAGTTTTCTTGGCAACACCAACCCTTTAGCCAGTGCTTTATTCCTAAAATTCTTTTTTCTCTCAATGGGTGTTGGCCTTTTGTTGGGAGCACTGACAAGAACACTACTTGTGCTCCTAGCTTCTTAACTTTGTTGCCTAGTTGTTTGTAGTCTTTCACTATTGCACTCAGGTTGTTTGTAGTGTTGTTCGTTCCAATGTGGAGGAGGAGGATGGGGTAGTAATCTGTGGGCCTAATTATTTTGGTTAGGTTCTCAGCCACATCTTTGATTTTTGCTCTCTGCCCAAAGAATTTTGGTTACGGGGTAGATAAGGAATATAATACATAAATAAGTAAACAAATAAACACATTATCTTCCACAAGTAACTCCAGCGCAGGGGAATGTCACATTGATACTGCAGTAAAGAGATACATGGATTCTCAATACTACCGTACCACTTAGTTCTATGCCATCAGAAAGAGGGGTGCCTAAACATCAATGGAAAAGAATATTATCACTAACAATGGTGTATGAGTGCACATGCCCATATATTACCGATACCACCAGAAAATTAAGAAGGAAATATTTCTTGTCATATGCAATCCCCAAATAGCAGTCTTTTGTACATCAGAACATTCAAGTTTGTAGAGCTAATATTCTATTAACTAACTTTACGATGTTAGTTTTAATGGTTAAATTAAGTGCCAGGGTATTGGACTGGTGTACTATAGGCTTTATAATTCCCAGAACATGTTGTCTTCAAAATCCCAAATAAAGTGTTCAGCCCCTGTTGTGCAATCAAATGATTCTAGGAAAATGTATTCAGAAAAACATTCCTAGCATCTGCACAGTACAGATTCCCAGAGAACCCTCTCCACATGTTTACTTTATGCCCCAGTGAAGAATTATTATTTTAAATAGAATGAAACATTAATGTCCTTTTTATTATTGGCAGGGGAAACCTGAAAGTTGCAGCACCAAGCTCATTTGGTATCAAGTAAGCCCATGGAACTAGTTTTCCTTGGAAGAGTGCAGGTTTCCTAAATATTTCCTAAACATTGAGTAGTAAAATATTCAGGCCAGCTATGGTTGGGGGAAAAATCCTGCACATTTTTGCAAGGTCTGAACTAGCAACATCAATTGCATAGACAAGAACAAAGCTCTTTGAATATGGTGATGACTGAACACAAGAAACCCCAACCTTTGAGGATTTGAAGTACATTTTCAATTTTCAGAGCAGATTATGGGAACTCTCACAAGATGGCTGCCATGAACAACTTGCCCACTTATGAAATGGCTGCCGTGATGCAAGCTCAAAATACTCATTTGCCAGTAGACAAAATTGTTCATCCTCACCACTCTTGCATCAAGATACATCTAATCAACCACAGTTTACTTCTGATTTTGTTTTTTTCTGGGAGTGGCACGTGATCAAATAAATCTATGGACTGTAGCTTTCTACTGTTTTTATCTACTTAAGAATTCTATAGAGATTTTTAATCTTCTTTTTTCTATTCCAACCAGATTTTTGCAAGTACTCCCAAATGGCTCTCCTTACCAATTCTTGTACATTTTTGCAAAGACTGAACTAGCAATTCAAAACATGTGCATGAAGGAGGATATGGACAAGTTGAGAAGTGTTCAACCATAAAATATAAGAGCCTCAAAGACAAATCTGGCAAGAAAAGGCTAAACTCACTGGATATGTAGAGAAAATAAGATTAAGTGGGGATATCCTGACAGGTTTCCAATATTTAAAATAATCTCAGATAGAAGAGGAGGACAGAACTATTTTTCACTTTATCTACCAAGACGAAGAGCCAATGTTTCCTTCTTACTAACTTCTTGGGGGCAGACATATGAGGTTGCAATGTGAAATTGATGAGTAAATCAAGAGAAGGTAATGACTGCAATCTCTGCTTTCTCCAGGGGCTTAGTGGGCAGAAAATTGAGTTCTACTTAAAAGGAAAAAAATCATGAACTACACAACACTTAAGAAAAGATGGTTCAAACATCTGTATATTTGCAGACCAATCAACAAACCAAGCAGCAAGTGGAGCTTGCAACTACAGTTTTACTGCCACCAAAAAAACCTGTTTACTTCATATCCACTTTGGAGATGTGTCCCTCATGATCATCTTCTAAGCACAGAGGATATTGGAGCTATGCAAAGCCTCAAGGAGTTACTTCACTTCATCAGAGCTTTAACAAAGTATCCATTTGAAGTGGCAACCTTCTAACCACCGGAGTAGTTTAAATCCAAATAATAATATGGGATCCTCCACTGGCACAGAGGTTAACTGAGCTGAAGAGTTAGTGCTTCCAAATGAAACACTGATATAGCAACTCAGCTCTGTCAACAATGTCACACTGCACTGTTTGTCATATGCCTACAGAGCAGCAACTGCATTTGAAAGACTACAACCTCATTGTGGCTCTTCCATGAAGGAAGCTTCTGTAAAGATCCTGCTCAGGACTAGAACTGATATCTTCTCAAGGGTTTGGATTTGGGCAACCATTAGCTAAAGCCAGCATGGCTATTGGCAAAGACTCTGGAGTCGCAGGCCAGATGTGTAGAAGGCATCAGGTGGATGGCCCTGATGTAAACAAAGTCCCTCAGTTAGGGAGGTATCTTATTTAAAACATAGGAAAAGGAGCCTTAGCATTTTGACTATGCTGCAAAAGATGACGTTTCAACATGAGGGATTATGTTGTGCAACTACAGCTGCAAAAAATGGAGATGTCTACGTAGTAATTCAAAATGCAGGAGGCTTGCTTTCTTGAACATCTGGCAGCCTAAATAAAATTTGATTTTTTTAAAAAAAATGCCAATTAAATATGTATAAAATCCACAATATGTGGCAGTGCCTCATAGACCCTGATTGATCTCAAGAAATCTCAACAGGGTTGGACTTAAGTCTTTATCTCAGGCTGTGGAGGTATAATAATGGTAATAAAGCCTTAAGAACAAATGCATGCAAAGCCAGAATTGAGAAGACAGCAACAGACAGCAAGAGCCACCTCTGCAAAGGAGTTGAAGAAACAGTGGACCACCTAGTTACCGGTAACTGCTGCAAGAACAATGATGCATTGGAAGATCTGCAAGAAATACCATTTGCCTGCAAGCAAGAACTGGTGGGACCATAAAATAAAGTCTTAGTGTCATGGTTCCGACAGATGAAACTCTTCAAAAAACTTCAAGGCATTGTTTACCTTAAAGAATCTTTATTTGAGTAGCATAGCATTGGCACAAACACAGTCGAAGCCAAAAACTGGATTCCCCTCCCCTGAGCACATAGTATCAAAGCACAATTCCCTCCTCCAATTAACTGTCATAAATCACATTCTCCAATTAGTTTGAAATGCAGGCTCTCCCTCCATTTCTCCAGCCCACCAATTCTTATCATCTTTTATTTCATTAACCTTGGCTCACACACTAAGTCCAGTATTATTATGTCTATCTAAACTCTCATGCACATTCCTCCCCCCCCAGCATCATCTAACTCTAAAAGTAAAACATAAGAAGAAAATGGTTGCATCTCTAACTGTTGTCAAAGCAAAAACATCCGATGTTAGCAGCTTTGCCATCCAGCCCACCTTACAAAAAGGACAGATCCTGTAATGTAAACAAAAGCACATGTTAGGGATTGCCTCTTGGTTTATTAGGGTGTTTCCTATAGACCCTTTTAATGAGTCTGTCAGCTTTCACATCGCTAGACTTAACCCAAGTGGCTTCAGACAGCGAATATCCCTTCCATTGTACTAAGTACTCCAATTTCCCTTTAAAAATTCTAGACTCAAGAATACACTTTACATCATAGTGGGTCTGATCCACCACCATGAGGGGTCCGGGTGCCTTCTTAGGGGGAGGTCTTAAAGTGGAACCCCGAAAAGGTTTCAGCAAGCTGCAATGGAAGACAGGGTGAACTCTCCCTAAAAGCCTAGGGAGTTTTAATTCTACAGTGACCAGGTTAATGATCTTTACAATGGGGGTATTCAGGTATTGGGTTGAACTCTTTTCCTGTGGCTACTCTGAAAGGCGTGAAGCCGGTGATGCTGTGAACAGAGTTATTGTAAGCCACCTCTGCAAAAGGGAGGAGCTGTGAACTGCACCCCCCTGTCTGAAATTATTCATTTAGGGGCATCGGCTTGAATTACAAAGGGCTCCCCTGGGCAGGGGTGCTTTAGGACCTGTTCAACAGCAAATAGTATTTTTAAATTCTCAAAAGTGGTTTGACAGCTAGTGGTTGCCCCGGTCACGGCTTCCCTCGCCCATTGCCTGTTTTGAGTAATTCTGTAAGGGGTAGGGCAATCTCAGCAAAGGAGGGGATGAATTGATGGTAGAAGTTGGCAAAACCTAGGAAGCTCTGGAGCTGTTTGCAAGTCTTTGGGGGCTGCCATTCAATTACAGCTTTCACTTTGGCTGGGTCCATTTCAATGCCCTCGTTGGAAATTCTATAGCCAAGATAATCTAATTGGGTCTGGTGAAATTCACATTTTGATAGTTTGACGTAGAGCTTGGCATTCAATAGTTTCTTTAACACTTCTCTCACTAGTTTTACATAATCAGTCATATTCATGCTGTATATCAGGATGTCAACAAGATACACCAGAACCCCTTTGTATAAGTGGTCATGTAGGACCTCATTAATCAGTGGCATGAATATGGCTGGGGCCCCCTGTAGTCCAAATGGCATGACTTTGAATTGATAGCTTCCCATGGGACAGTTGAAAACAGTCTTACAACCATCTCCCTCCTTTATCCTCACCTGGTAATATGCCTCTCTCAGGTCTAATTTAGTGAAGACACTCCCCTTAACTAGGTGTGTTAGTAAGTTCTTCAGGAGGGGGAGGGGGTATTTATTTTCCATACTCACTGTGTTGAGACCTTTATAATCCATGCAGAGACAAAGAGACCCATCTTATTTTCTTTAAACAACACAGGGGCTCCCACAGCAGACTTGGCCAGTTCAATGAATCCCCTCGCTAGGTTTTTGTCCATGTATCGCTGCATCTCCTCCATTTCGAGGGGGGACATAGCATACATTCTCGGTCGTGGAAGTTTGGCTCCTGGCAACAGTTCGATGGAGCAATCATTGGGTCAGTGGGGAGGCAGGGTGTGGCATTCCTTCTCAATAAATGCCTCCACTAGGTACTGGTTCTCGCTTGGGATGAGTGGCTCGCCTGTTGGCGGTGAGGCAGCCATGTGCGCTCGCTCATTGGGTGGGCTAAAGTTTCCTGTAACATCCGTTGAATCAATCGGAGGCGTGGGCCCTATAGATAGCATCACAGTTCTCATTCCCTTCTCCCACCAGATAAACGGCTTCCATTTGTCCAACCAGGCTAATCCTAGGATCACAGCCTCAGTCATTTTTGGAGCCACAAGGAAGCAGATAAACTCCCAGTGTTCACCTATTTCTAAGCGTAGGGGCTCAGTTAATTGCATGACTAAAGTCCCTCCCATCAGGGAGCCATCGGCTTGCTCAAACCTCACGGGTTTGGAGAGCAGCTTTGCTCGTATGTCCACTTTCATGGCAAATGGCAAGCTAATGATGCACTGGGAGCATCCAGAATCGACTAGCCCTTTTAAATCTACCTGTGCCCCTGTCTTAGGGATTATGAGTTTGGCAGGTAGAGAGAAAGGTGGGACATGTCAAGTCAACTCACCATTGGGTCATTATCTCCTTTGTTGTCGCTGTTGTAAGTGGGTAGAGCAGCGGCTGGTCCAGCCTGAGTCCTGGCATTCTCCTGCGTGGGGGACGTGACTTGGGCAACAGGTTCCTGTGTGATCCAGTTGGATTTCTCTCTCACTGGCTGCTGGGCTGGTCTCTTTCTCGCTGCTGATCCTGGTCTACTCTGCTGTTGGGGGTAGGGGACTGGGCAGTTCGCTGCTCGATGTCCCTGCTGTCCACATCGGAAACACTTGATCGGTGGGCCTGCAGGTGGCCTGGGACTTTCAGTAGCTGCAGCAGTTGGAGGTTTTCGGGGGGGTGGCTGCTGTTTGGGTTGCTCTGCCCTCAACTCGGCTTCAGGGGTGTGTGGCTTCTTATAGCAGGCGAGCTGAACGTCTAGTCTTACCGCTGTCTGGTACCATTCTTTTTTTATATATAAAAGTTTTATTGGTTTTTTCCATTTTTTACAAAAGCTTAGGATACAATGTGGTGGTCAGAGTGTCAAATCATTCAAGAACAAAATCATATACATATACCTCAAATTAATTATAAACAATTTCCTCTCTATAAGGAATAATATTATTTATTAAAATTAATACAATTTTAGATAAAGTTCCATCAAACAAAAATCCTCAATCACCTTGCAATTATGATAATCTATATCCTGTTTTAAGCTTTACTAATTACAATTGTCATATTCCAGTTACATTTTTTCCCAATCACATGTAGCTTTTACAACATATTTTTCATATTTAAAATAACAATATAAATCCAACAAATACAGTTCTATTTTTAAAAATATATTCTATAATTTCATCAATCTACATCTATAAAAAATCTTTTAAGCCCTTTTATGAAGTTTACACCTTTAAATACTTACTGTATCAAGTATGTCAAGAAATTCCCTGCCTTCATTCATTATTAAATCAGACAGAAATTCTCTCTCTATTTCAAAATAATTATCATATTTAAAATAATAATGTAATTCCAAAATATACATATCTATTTTTAAAAACATGTTCTATCATTTCATCACTCTACGTCTATAAAATCTTTTTAACCCCTAAACAAGTTTACTCCCTAATAATTATCAACTATAATAACAGTCAATTCTCATCCTTCTTTCATTATTAAATCAGACAAAATCTCTAAAGCCTTTTTAACCCATCAAGTAGCGTTTTATCTCACATTTAAACCTGACTCTAGCTTTCTTTCTATGCCAAGTTAATTCCCATAATAAAACTTTTCGATTATCAAACTTCAAACTTTGATTACAAAAATTTCTAACCAATTCAAACTGAGCAAAATTTTCTTCTCTTCCTGCCAATATCATCTGAATATTGTATTGACTTTTATTCCATGTTATAATTATGAATAAGTTATCCGCTTTGTTGTATTTTCCGAAAAGTTGTATCTGAGTGTCAATCTTTGTTATTTTTGATATTTGAACTGAGTCAGTTACAGTTAGTTCTTGATCATCCAAGTTATCCATCCATTGTAGGTAACGTGTAGAATTGGTTGGCTCAGTGGTTACCACCTTTTCTCCCAGCATAGATTCATCATTGGGTTGTAAGCATAATATCTCTGTCTCTTTAAAATATGTGTCTCGATGTGTGAAAGCCTGTTCAGAATTGCTCTGTTGTTCCTCTGTTGTTCCTTGTTCCATGGCTTGATTCATTATTGGAGGGTCAGTTGGAAGTGCCAAGATGGCATCTTTAGATTGTCTCCTAGATTTCCAATAAGTTTTGAAGTCTTCTGTCATTTCAAAAATTTTCTCCAATATTAAATCATAGTCAAGATGTGGAATGTTTTCTTCCATTTTGGTAGTAGACAAGCCTGTTCCTTTATTAGAAATTATATTTTAGAAAAGTCCACAATTATCCACCTCCAAAGGTCTAATAGCAAGCTTCATCGCCCGAATGTCACATTATCTTTTCTCTTTTACTATTGTATGAAATCCAATCCCTCTTCCAGTCACAAAGATAGATTTATAATGTCACTTTTGGCCACCAGATGTCCTCAGTGGACTGAAAGATCATTTTTTTTGCGTTGCTAAAGTTAACGAAGAAAAAGTGTTTTTTTCAGTCTTATTTAAAAGTTTAACAAGAAAGGTATCACCAAGATTATAAAGTTGATAGAGACAAATAGCAATATCCTCTTTTTCCCCCCTCTTTTCCCCCAAATATCCCCACAAAGAGAATCCAATGGTAGAAAAAACAACCAAAACAGACAAAGAGGTTTTTTTTCTTCTTTTCTTTTCTTTTAAGCTCTCTTTCTGATATAGGCAGCCGCCGCCTTCTTAGCAAAGGGAAATAGTCAAAGCTCTTTACAGGAAGAATCAGAGTAATGAGAGAAAAAGAAGTCTCACCCGGATTCACCACGGTGGGTCTTCATGCTTAGTTGTTCTTTTGACTTGTGGTTGGTGCAGCTGGGTGATCGGCCATTTTACTGGCTGATCTTCTCCGTCGGCCCTCAGAGTTCACTCGGCCAGCTGGGGGAGCCGCCACTCCTCCGCAGCCGAGCACAGCCTCCTCGACAGTAGTTGCACCCTCCAGGGTGACTTTCGACCCACATAAGGGTTTACTGGCGGAGGGAAACTAGCTGCTGAGGAGATGAGTCTCCTCATACAGCTAGAGGTGCTGCCTCCGAAACTGGAAGCCCCTGTCTGGTACCATTCTTGCAGTTGATCAGGTACTGCTCGATAGATACAGGCCTGAGAGAGGTGGTCATCTAATCCCTCTCTGAAGTGATGGACTAGGGATTGCTCAGGCCACCTCTCTATCCGACCGGCTATCTTGAGAAACTCCTGTATGTATTCCAATGCAGGCTTGCTTTACCTTATGGATTTGTTCTTCTGCTTTGAGGGCAATGGATGGGTCCTCGAACCTTGCTCTCAGTCCTAGGAGGAAGAGATGAGGGTCGTCCAATTTGGGGGCTTGCTCGTTATATAAATTGTTTAGCCATTCAGATGCCTCTCCATCTAAGCTGGATGCAGTCATGTCGACCATAGCGGCTGGGTCCGGGTAGAGATAGGCACAGCAGTTCAAATGAGAGTGCACTTGGTTGAGGAAAAAAATCAACTTCTCTGGGTCCCCATCGAAGGTTGCTCTAAAAGGTGGTGAAATCAATGGTTGCTGGCCTCCCCACTGTGGCTGTTGCACCCACGGCTGTTGCTGCCCCCCCCCAGCAGCTGCCACATCCCCAGTGGCTGCATGTTTGGGGGCTGTTGCCACCCCCCCAGCTATTGCCGCATTGCTGGCGGCTGTGGCCTCCTGAGTTGCTGTAGGTCTCCCAATGTTTGCTGCCTGGGTGGGGGCTTTTGTCTTACCCCCTGCTGTTGGCCTGCAGGGAGCTGTGGCATCACTAGTTGCTGTAGGCCCCCCTGCGGTCCAGGAGGTGGTTGTTGCTGGATCCCCATCGTTTGCAGGCCCCTCAGTGGTTGCTGTACATTTGGGGGAGGCAACCCCCCCCACTGCTGCTACTGTCCTCCCACCAGTTGCTGGTCTCCTGGCATCTGTATCACCCCAAGTTGTTGCAAGGCCTCCATCAGCTGCTGCATACTCAGGGGCTGCGACCCCCCCTGCTGTTCCACCGGCAGAGACTGCTGTCCTCCCACCTGTGGGGGCTCCTTTTCCCCCATTGCTGTATGGAGCCCAGACTGGGTGGTCGATAAGCACGTCGGTCCAGGGATTGGCTGTCCTGGCGACGGCTCGGACTCTTATCTCATCGGCAGTGATCTGGGCTTTGGGAAGTGTGACAACTGGAGCTGTCCCTCTCTGTGGGGGCTGTAGGCCCTGGTAGGGGGCTTCGAGGACAGGAAGGCTGCCTGATCTGAAAAGGAGGGGCTGGGGGTTCCCCTTGGCAGGAGTTGGTGGCTGCCTCATCAATCATCCTGATCGCTGGTGCATGGGGAACGGGAAGGTTGCTCTCCGCTTCTCATCTCTAGCTCCTCGAACCTTTCCACCAACTTCTCCACTGACTGGCTATGAGCTGCAGACAGGTACTTCTACTCACCTGAGTCCTCAGTGGCAGATGATTTTGTAGTTCTCCACCGGTCTGGGGAACGTGACATGCGGGAATCCCTTTGTGGTAGCTCAACCTCATCTCTCCTTTGAAGCACTTGAGGGTGGCAAGGCTGTCTCGAGGCGTCTGGAGTCTCCACTGGGCTGGGTCCATTCTGACGACCAGATCAGCTGTCTTCGTGGCTTGGGTTTTGCCCCCAGCTGGGAGGCCTGAAAAAGCTCCTTCTCCACCAGCGCGCTGGCTGTTGTTCCCCCCACTGTGGTAGCAGCTGCTGCTGGGGTGCTGGTTTCGGGCGTTGTCTCTTTCTCCATGCTGAGATCTTCCCCAAATCTTTGTCAGCTTATCTCTCAATTCTAAGGACAGTGACTGGGGCTCAGGATCCCTAGATAGTTAGGAAAAAGTTGACGTTTTTGGCTTAATGTCATGGTTCCGACAGATGAAATAAAGAATCTTTATTTGAGTAGCATAGCATTGGCACTAACACAGTCAAAGCCAAAAACTGGATTCCCCTCCCCTGAGCACATAGTATCAAAGCACAATTCCCTCCTCCAATTAACTGTCATAAATCACATTCTCCAATTAGTTTGAAATGCAGGCTCTCCCTCCATTTCTCTAGCTCGCCAATTCTTATCATCTCTTATTTCATTAACCTTGGTTCACACACTAAGTCCAGTATTATTATGTTTATCTAAACTCTCATGCACATTCCTCCCCCCCCAGCATCATCTAACTCTAAAAGTAAAACATAAGAAGAAAATGGTTGCATCTCTAACTGTTGTCAAAGCAAAAACATCCGATGTTAGCAGTGTTCACACTTAGAACATGAAGATTCTAAAGTGCTCTGGGACTTTAGAATTCGAACAGACAGGCAGCTGCCACACAACTCCCCAGACTTAACAATTATCAATAAGAAAGACAAAAAAGTCTGGATAGCGGACATGGCAGTACCAGGAGACAGCAGAATAGAAGAGAAAGACCTGGAGAAGATAACAAAATACAAAAACCTGAAAATAGAAATAGAATGACTGTGGCAAAAGAAAGCAAAGGTAGTACCAATAGTAATAGATGCCTTGGGTGCAATCCCAAAACAACTGGAGCACCACTTGAACACCATCAGCACTGACAAATTCACCATCAGTCAATTGCAAAAGGCAGCTTTATTCAGAACAGCTTACATCTTACAACAATACCTCTGACTTCCGGTTCCGGGTTGCAGCGCTCCTAGTCACACAAAGAGACTCGTCTCCTCGTCGGCTAGCCTCCCTCCGCCAGTAGACCCTTATGCGGTTCTAAAGTCACCCTGGAGGGTGCAACTTCTGTCAAAGAGGCTTCGCTTGGCTGTGGAGGAGCAGCGGCTCCTCCAGCTGTCTGGGTCAACTCTGAGGGCTGACAGAGAAGATCGGCCAGTAAAATGGCCAATCACTTAGCCGCTAGAAACCGCAAGTCAAAGAACAGCTAAGCTTGAAAACCCACCGTGGTGAATCCAGGTGAGATCTTTTTTTTTGTTCCTCTCTTTATGCTTTTTTTGCTTTTTTTGCCTGTAAGAGCCCTGTTGGAATTATTTCCCTGGCTTGGAATAGCAGCTTCTATATGTCTGGGAAGAAAGGCGAACAAAAGAATAGAACAAAATTTTAAAGACTACGTATATCTATATCTATATCTATATCTATATCTATATCTATATCTATATCTATATCTATATCTATATCTATATCTATCTATCTATCTATCTATCTATCTATCTATCTATCTATCTATCTATGTTTTGGGGTACTGGAAAAAACTTTTTCCTAAGAATTCTACTATTAGCCTATGCTGTTGTGCCTTTTTTTGAGTATTTCTTCCTCCACCTTTTCCTGAAAAAAATAGAAAAAAGTGAAAGAAAAAAATGACTTTTGAAAAAGATTTCTTAGCTCACTGAGGACATCTACTGGTTAAAAGCTAATATTGTATTTGTTGTCTATTTGGAGAGGAGATGGTTTTGGCCTTCAAACTGTTCTTCAAGAGAAAGATAATTTGATGCAGCTGAACAATTTTTAAAATGGAGTTGCACTCACATTTAAATTGTAAACTTATTCTGGAAAAGATCTATGAGGCTAAAGAAGAAATATGTGCTACAATGAAAGAGTTTACTACAGAATTAAGAGCCAGAATCTCTCCTTCAAACTTCAAAATTGACTTTCAGACTACATCTGATTCTTCTATAAAACAGATTACACAAGAAGAGGACTTAACTGAGAATAAAGAGAAATTGATTTTGCCTTATAAGCAATTCACTTATGGTGCTGAGGGCCAGAAAAAGAAAAGACTGAGACTTGAAATGTTAAAGCAACGAGACTTTATGGTTAAGAGAATCAGAGGGCCAATGCAGAGGCCAAGATGGTTTTCACTGATCCAAATGATACTACAAGCAATAAAGAGAGACTTATTAGCTGGAAGGGAAGCTCTGCTATGGAAACCTACTTGGCATAAGAAGAAACCCAGAATAAGACTGAAAAAAAGTGAAAGTTAAAGTTTTATGTAATGGACTAAAGGCAACTTAGAACTATGGATTGATTTAAGGACTAAGATTATGAGTTAGATGTAAGAGAAACAGGCAACTAATGGAAGATATACAAAGTTTATCTATATGAAAATTACTATTTCTAACAAGATGATTTATTTGTTTGATGCTCAATGAATTGAAATAATTTAAGGTTTGATACTATCTTGTCAGCTTAAAGAGATTGATTGATGGATTAGATATGTCTAGGATAGATCAATGTTTTAGCTTAAAAAGGAGATATTTTTAGGTAATGGATTAAAGGTAATCTAGAATTATGGGTTGATTTAAGGATTAAGATTGTGAGTTAGAAGAGAAAAAGGGGTGATTAATGGAATATATATTAAATTGATTAAGAGTGTGTTCTTTTTTCTTTTTTAGGACGATAGGGTTACTTGTGAAAAAAATATTATGTAATGTTGAGTTAATCTAATAAGATGATTTGTTTGTTTGATAACACGGATGTTATTAGTTATGACAATTAATTGGATGTAATTTGAATTCTATTTAATGGATTGAAATGACTTAAGGTTTGATTTTCTTCTGTCAGCTTAAAGAGATTGATTAATTGATGTATTAGATATGTATAGGATAGATTAATATTTTATTTTAATTAAGGGATATTAGTGGAAGAAGAATTAAATAAGATTTATGATAAAATTAAGGAACTAGAATATATTTGGAAGGGATACCCGAATTGATAATGTTTGTACTTAAAGTTAATTTGATTATGGTAGTGTAAATTTCTAAAGTTTTAAAAACAGGTATAGGTTGAATAAATTTAAGCCAGAATTGGACTATTTTAAATAAATTATGTTACCTAAGGGAAAAAGAGAGGGAATATCAGATGTATTGATTGAATTATGTATATATGTTTTGTTTTTGGATGTTTGACTACCCTAACACCACGGTGTGTCTTGAGCACTTTGTTTTAAAAACCAAAAAACCAATAAAATTTCTTCTATATAAAAAAAATACTTCTAACACCATCTAACATCAACATCTGCCTATCCCAGGTCATTGCCAAATCCAGTCTGAACGTCTGTCTGACTACGATGAACCAAAGCATTCCCCATCCCCCAAGGTCTACAACAATATTCAGTCCAAGCATAACATAATTAGATTTATCACCAGTCACTGTATCAGTTTTTAATCTCAACCAGTGTTAGGGAGAGCAATCAAGACATCCTTCCTCACCACTAAAGGGATTCTGCTGTCATGAATGCCCCCAAAGAGGGCTCAGATGATGAGGAAGAGCCTGCTTCAGGAACTTGGCAGCGTGGCCTGGCAAAGCATGTGCAAGATGCAGGGGACTCTGAACCAAGAGGGGATGGGCAAGAAGAGGAGGAGAAACCAGGAATTTCAGAAGGGCTGGCTGACAATAGGAAGGAAGAAACGCAGCTGCAGCCAAGAAGCCAGCCAGAAGCAGAGGGCTGAGAAGGGACACAGCTGCAACCAATGAGCAAGAAGGAGGAGGAATTGCCTCCTCCACTGGGTCCTAGGGTGCGCAGGGCCAAGAGGAGAGAGGTGCAACAAAGGTCAGCAGCCTCGCCCCTCCTAATGAGTTGTACTGAACGGTGGCTATATATCACTGCAAGTGGAGCAGAGTGATGTGAAGAACAACTCTTCCATTTTGGATTGTGTGCTTGTTCAGCCACCATGTACCTTGCCTTGGAACTTTGCCTTTGACTCTGTTTCTGGACTTTGGACTTTGCCTTCTGGACCTTGGAATTGGATTTGGATTGTGGGATTTGTGTTTTGGACCATGGATTTGTCTTTGCTGGACTTGTGTGTTTTTCCTGACTTGGGAAACTGGATTCATTGGGTCTTGCTCTGGTTCCTGTGTGGGGAATCCTGGGGAATACTATTCAGGGCTGGTTAAGCCTCAATAAAGACTTAAAACCCCTGTGGTGTGAGCAGGACAGGACAGTTTGTTCTCAGCCACACTTTCCCCTTCCTTGCAGTCATGGAGCAGCTCCTTCTGGATAACTTTCAGTTAGCCCAACAAGTGGCTCTCTTGTCCTCTCAGCTGGCCCAGATACAAGCTGCAGGGCTGGCATGGCCATGATGCAAATGCCCTGTGTCTGTTCCAGACAAGTTTGAGGGCACGTTGGCACAGTTTCCTCCGTTCTTTGGGCAGTTCCACTTGTTTATGAGTCTGCATCCAGAGGACTTTCAGATGGACCAGGACAAGGTGAGTTTCATAATCAGCTTGCTGACGGGCCCAGCAGCCAGATGGGCTATCCTGCTTCTCATGTGGCCCAGCCTGCTCCTGGATTACTATGTGGGGTTCTGCGTGCAGCTGACAAGCATGTTTTCAGACCTGGTAAAGGCCCAAATGGTGAACAGATGGCCGAGGGAGCTGAAACAGGGGCAGTGCCCAGTTGCTGAGTACATCAGTGGCTTTCACCTTATGAATCAAGATCTCAAATGGAATGAGGAGGCACTCATAGACCAGTTCATTGGACCTTCTGGACGAGTTAGCCCAGACACAGTGCCTGAACACCTTACAGGAGCTGATGCATCTTTGTCTTTGCATTGATGGCCAGCTCCAACAGTGGAAGGCACGGCAGTGAGGAGTAAAGTTGCTGGTGGCAGAGAGAGTCCAGGAAGAACTGACTCCCGAGGAGTCAATGCAAGTGGGGGAGCTCAACTGCAGCTTATGCAGATGGAGAAGGACCAGTGCTGTCGTGGACTCTGCCTGTATTGCGGTGCCCCGCTAAGGCAAAGTCTGCACTGACAGGAAACTCCAGGAGCCCAATATAGAGGACTCACTAGGCGAGGCAGCCATAGTAGCAGGTCAGGTGCAACAACTCTGTGCTATGCCTGTCTGGCACCTGGCGGTAGGAGTGACTTTGGCCATCCCTGGAAGGGGGGATATTTGCACCAATGCTATGGTGGACTCTGGCAACTGCGAATTTCATGGACAGGGCCTTTGCAGATAAGTGGAACGTCCCACAGCATGAGGTAGCCGCCCCCCACACTGCTTGTGGAGACCATTGATGGTCAGCCACTCTGTTCAGGACCAGTGGCAGCAGCAACTGAGGAACTACCTGTGGATTGGCAACCATGTCAAACATCTGGAATTTTTCATAGCATCCACTCTATATTTCCCACTTGTGCTGTGCCTGGAATGGCTCCAAGCCCATGAGCCGCATATTGTTTGGTCGGCAAGAGTCATCCATTTTGATAGCCCCAAATGCCAGGCCCATTGGATCCATGTGTGTGCATGGGAAAGACCTGTTGAAAGCCCATTGAATCTCCCTCTGGATATCATAGATGACACCAATGCATTTGGGGAAAAAGAGGCCACGTAACTGCCCCCTCATTGGCCATATGATTGCCCCATTGATCTGGTTCCAGATGCTAAGTTTTTATTTTATTTATTTATTTATTTATTAATCAAATTTCTATACCGCCCCTCTCCCGAAGGACTCGGGGCGGTGTACAGCCTAAAATTTAAAAAACATATAAATATACAAAATTTAAAATAATTAAAAATAAATTAAATAATTTGGCCAAAATCCCATTTAAAACCCAAAACATACAAAATTTAAAATCTTAAAAAATACTCAGTCCCCCTAAAACATTTTGACCCTATTGGAACCGAAGCTTCTATGCCAGGCCGGCCTGTCGGAAAAGGAATGTTTTTAGTTCCCGACGGAAGGTGCGTAAATCTGTTATTATACGGAGTTCGGGGGGGAGCTCGTTCCATAACGTTCCATAAGTTGCCCATGGGATGGATCTACTTGCTGTCAGAGCCGGAACTGGTGGCCCTTCAGGACTTTATTGCCAAGAATCTGTTGGAGGGGTTCTTCCAGCCCTCAACGCCATGTGTCCAAAATGGTATAGGGTTTCCTGCCTGAGCAGGGGGTTGGACTAGATGACCTCCAAGGTCCCTTCCAACTTTATCATCATCATCATCATTATTATTATTATTATTAATTATTATTATTATTATTATTATTATTATTATTATTATTATTATTATTATTATTATTATTATTATTAACCTCTCCCTTAGCTGCTCCAGTCCTGTTCATGAAGAAGAAATTGGGAAAGTTATGGCTGTGCTGTGATTAAAGAAAGCTGAATGCCGGGACTTCCGGGTGGCTCCGCTGGCATTGCTATAGCCTCTTTGGAGGCTCCGTTCTTCTGGGTTTGTTAAGCCGCATAAACAGCGAACACCAGCTGTTTTATTGCAGTGATAAACCCCCCCTTCGGGCAAAGAAGGGGTGAAGAGCATCAGGCTAAGGTTGAGTTCCTCTGAAATCCCCCTGGTAAAGCTATCAGGGGGGAAGAAGCTCCTACCCAGAGACGTTCCTGTTTGTAAACAGGTTCAGATGCCGCGACCAGCTCCTGCTCGAGGAAAACTTTTTTAAAGAGACCTACAGGCAGGCAGAGTGAATACAGGAGTCTAGTACTGCAAGTATTTCTTTATATTTTACTTCTGACCACGTATTTCTACAATCAACATAATGTATCCAAGATGGCGATCGCTTTTACTGTAAAGAGAAAGTTACCGGAAAGCGAAAGTGATTTTTTTTCTTTTTTTCTCAAGCGTTTAGAGCGATCGCTATGAGATGGCTCAGATTTACATTTTAAAATCTTATAAATTGTAATTCAAGAAGATAAGAGGAGGATATATTTTGGTAAAAATTTTGGTTTGAACAAAATGACTTCTAGACAAACTAAGTTAGTTTCCTCAAAGGTGGTATCTTCTCCAGCTCAGCCCTCTAAAGCAGTGACCAGCTCTTTTGCTCCCCCTCCTTCTTCAGCAACTGTAGAATCTCACCCTTTGCCTATACAAGCGTCTTCAGAAATGCTTACTGTGAAAGATCTACAGGCTGCATTGTCAACAATGACTCTTAATTTGACTGAGGATTTGGAGAGAAGATTTGAAAAAAGGTTTGATAAAATGGAGAAAAAGTTGGAGAGTAAGATTGAGGATTTGGAGAATAAGATTGAGAACCAAGGCAAAGGTGTATCTGATGAACTGGAAAAAATTAAGGCAACAATCCAGACCCATAATATGGAAATAAGAGAGGATATTGTGGAAGCTGTTAAGGGGGTCTGGGAGGGTATTGAAGAAAAGGTTGAGGAGGTCGAGCAACAAATGAAAAGTGAATTATATGATCATGCTTTGATGGTGCAATACAATCAGATGATGTCTACTATTAGAATTAGGGGCCTGAGGGAGGTATTAAATGAGACTCAGGATGATTTGAGAAGAATCTTTGAGGAAGCTTTCGAAAAAATTTTAAACGATGCTGTCAAGAATTTTTCCTGGCAAATTGATAGAATATACAGAATTAATTCACGGATTGCAAGACAAAGAAATTTACCTAGAGACGTTGTTATTTATTTTGTAACAAGGAGATTCAGAAATCATGTTCTTACAATATCTTATAATAAGATATTAAATGTTGCTGGTCAGGAAGTTGTGGTTCTGAAGGAGATTCCTCCAAAGATGTTGAGAGCTAGAAAGGACTATGCATTTTTGGTTGCTGAGCTTAAAATACGTGCTTTACAATATAGATGGGAGGTTCCAGCTGGACTTTCATTATCATATCAGGGTAAAAGATATTATTTGAATTCTGTTGCAAAAGCGAAAGATTTTGCTGAGAACGTGCTGAAGGCTGGTAGACCCCCATCCCCGATACAAAAAAATGCAGATTTGTCAAAAGAAGAAGGGATGGAACTATTACAACTACAATCTTCAGACTCACAGCCCCCCCCCAGCAGCTGGAGGAGCTTCGATGGAGTTGCCCGTACAGAGTATTGACATTTTCCAACCCCTGGAAATAGAGAAATCTAAAGATCAAAGGCAAACTAGATCAGCTACCAAGCGTATGGAAGAACAAGAAAAAGAACAACAACAATTACGCACATCTGCAAGTTTGGAAGCCATGGGAGCTAGACCAAAGAAGAAAACAGCGAAAATTGATTTGGTCTTGCAAAAGCTTTCTCAATCTGGCCATGTCAAATAAATATTTGACATGGAATGTCAACGGTCTAAATTCTCCTCAGAAGAGGAAAAAGATATGTCACCATCTGACTCAATGTAAAAATGATGTAATCTGCCTACAAGAAACACACATTAGATCTAGTGATCAGAAATACTTGATAAATAATAAATTAGGTTCACATTTTGTGGCAGCGGCTAAACAGAAGAAGAATGGAATTGTTATTTATGTTAAAAATCACATAAACGCTAAGTTAATAGAAGCAGATGTTGAAGGCAGATTTTTAGTAATTGAAATTTTAATAGATGGGAAGAAAGTTCTTCTGATGGGTATTTACGCACCAAATCAACACCAAGGAAAGTTTTATAAATTAATACATAAAAAATTAACACAATTTGATTATAGGTCTTGTATTCTAATGGGAGATTGGAATGGAGTTATGGATATTAGTTTAGACAAGAGGAAAACATCACCAATCCCTCAAACACGTTCTTTGCTGCCTAAATCTTTTTTTGATATTAAGGATGATTTTGATTTGATAGATATATGGAGAGAAAGAAATGGTAAAGAGCAAGAATTTACTTTTTTTTTCTGATAGACACCAATCATTTTCTAGAATTGATTTTATACTAACTACAAGTGACTTTATCTCTGGGGTAAGGAAGGTAAAAATTTTGCCTAAAGTTTTATCAGATCATAATCCGGTTTTGATGGAGTTAATGGTGGGCCAGACTCCTAGAAGATCTTGGAGACTCAATGAAAACTTGTTTCAATATGACTCAAACGTGCTTGAATGTAAAAGTGCCATGAAGGAATTTTTATGTTAAATCTTCATAAGGGTACAGCAATAGAAATGGTGTGGGATGCTAGTAAAGCTTTTATGCGTAGGGTTTTAATTGATATGAATAAAAGGTATAGACGTAAACAGGAGGAAAAAAGGAAGGAATTAGAGGAGGAAATAAGAAAGAAAGAGCAACTTTTAGTAAAGAGACCAGATGATAAAAATATTAAAGAGGGGATTAAGATTTTACAGAAACAATTTGATTTGTTGATGGCCGACCAAGTTGCTAGGAATATGCAATACGCTAAACATAACACATTTTTTAATTCTAATAAACCTGGCAGATTGTTGGCCTATATACTAAGGAAAAAACAAAAATCCCGCATCATTGATAAAATAGAATATAGAGGGAAGGTGGTATTTCAACAAGAAACTATTAAAAAAGCCTTTTTTATAATTTTACTCCAAGTTATATGCTGAAGATAAGATACAAGGGAACGAGATAAATGTATTTTTGCAAAATGCGAATGTATTGACAATTACTAGTGAACAAAGAGATAGACTAAATAGATTAATTACATCAGATGAAATAATTTCGGTGATTAAACAATTGAAAATGGGAAAATCTCCTGGGACAGATGGTTTAACGGCAGTTTATTATAAGCATCTTCAAAATGGAAATGGTGGAACCTCTTAGAGAGTTGTTTGTCAATATACAGGAGGGTGGTCAGGTTCCACCTTCGTGGAAAACGGCTTATGTTTCTTTAATTCCCAAAGAGGGAAGAGATAATGCTAAACCAGAAAACTTTAGACCTATTTCATTGTTGAATACGGATTATAAGATTTTTGCTAAAATTTTGGCTAACAGACTAATGAAAGTTTTACAAACAATAATTCATTCAGATCAAACTGGCTTTTTGCAAGGGAGACAGATGAAAACTAATGTTAGACAACTTATTAATATATTAGAATATTTGGACAAGCATATCCAGGTACCTGCAGTTCTTATGTTTTTGGACGCGGAAAAAGCTTTTGATAGACTGAACTGGCTGTTTTTGAAAAAGTTAATAGTTAGAATGGGAATGGGGGATCAGTTTATTAATTCCATATTGGCTGTTTATCAGAAACAAACAGGTCAGATTATTGTGAATGGGCATTTAACAGATTCATTTAAGATAGAGAAAGGTACTAGACATGGATGTCCTTTATCTCCATTGTTGTTTATTTTAACGCTAGAGGTCTTATTGAATAAGATAAGAACAGTAGATGATTTAAAAGGTATACAGATTAGACAACATGATTATAAATTATGTGCTTTTGCTGATGACCTGCTTGTGACATTGTCTCAACCAAAGCAGTCAGTACAGATTTTGATGGAGTTAATTAAAAATTATGGTAAGGTATCGGGTTTTAAACTAAACATATCTAAGACAAAGATGTTTGCAAAAAATTTGGATGGTAACTTAAAACAAGATTTGGAAAGAATAACGGGTTGTGAAATAGTTAAGAAAGTTAAATATTTAGGGATTGATATTGAAGCTTCTAATGGGAAGTTATATAAAAACAATTACCAAGTTTTGTGGAATAAGATACAAATAGAATTGGATAAATTGGCTAAAATACAATTATCTTTGTTGGGTAGGATAGCAGCAGTTAAAATGAATGTATTGCCAAAATTTTTATTTCTTTTTCAAATGCTACCTATACTTAAAAAAGATGCGAATTTGGAGGAGTGGCAGAAGGGTATTAATAGATTTGTCTGGAATGGCAAGAAACCGAGGATTAAATTAAAAATTATTCAGGATATAAGGGAAAGAGGCGGTTTGAAAATGCCCAATTTTAAGTTGTACTATCATGCTGCTGCTTTAGTAGCGATAAGTGATTGGATTAATTTAACCAATGATAGAATATTGAATATTGAAGGGTACGGTTTATTATATGGTTGGCATGCATATTTGGTTTATGATAAAAAGGTGGATAGGAGCTTCAAAGAGCACATGTTGAGAAGCGCTCTGCTGCGTGTCTGGAAAAAGTATCAGTATAAATTAAATGCAAAGATTCCTTTTTGGACAGTTCCCAGACACGCAGTAGAGAATATAAATAGATCACAAGTTTTAGATGTGGTGCCTTATGAGAAACTCCTAATTAAAGAAGGGAATTTGCTAGTACTGAAGTCTTTGAATATGTTAAGGGACGAAGGAATTGTTTATACTTGGTTTCCATATGCACAATTGGAGTCTAGATGGAAAAAAGACTTTAAGATGGGCCTATCTTCTATAGATGAAAATTTAATTAAACAAGTTATAGATCAAAGGCCCATGCATATTAAAAGATTGTATAATGTATTGATAGAAATTGATTCTGAAACTGAGTTGGTTAAGGATTGTATGATAAAATGGGGACAAAATTTTGGACAACCAATCATGATGGATACTTGGGAAAGGATCTGGGTGAAAAATGTAAAATTTACACGAGCGACTCATTTAAGAGAAAATTTTTATAAAATGTTCTACAGGTGGCATCTGGATCCCAAAAAATTATCATGTATGTATCCTAATTTACAAGCTAAGTGTTGGAGGTGTGATAGTACGGATGCTACTTATTTTCATGTATGGTGGACTTGTAAAAAAATTAAGGCTTTTTGGATAAAAATATGGTGGATTCTTCAAAATATCTTGAAAAAACGTATTGAATTTTTACCACAGATGTTTTTGCTTGGTATTATAAAAGACTGTACCACCAGAGAGACAAACTTAATCTTGAATTTGATTACAGCAGCAAGATTGTTGGTGGGACAATATTGGAAGAAGCCAGAATTACCATCTATTGAAGAATGGATTTTGAAAGTAACAAATATGGCAGAAATGGCCAAAATCTCTGCATATTTGAAGGACCATTCAAATGAGAAATATATGATGGATTGGAAAAGATGGATAGACTATATACAAGGGAGATATCATTTTAAGAAATTGTACTTAGCATATAATTAAATATTTATCTGTTAGGTTGTAAAATATAGCATTTTCAATAGGTTTTAAATAATATTTTGGGGTAATTTAGTGGGTTTTCTTGTGTTCTTACCCTGTATTCACTCTGGGAAGTCGGGGGGGGGGGTGGTTGGGGGGGATTCATAATTTTATTATTTGTAATATCTAATATTTAATTGTGTTATATAAGTTTAGATATGGATTGTTTTAGCGGCACCTCAGAACCACATTTGAGGAGGAGGAGGAGTTTGAGGAGTGAAGGAGAAGGGAAGTAGGGAGTTGTAGGAGGAATGAGGAGAGTGAGGGAGGTAGAGAAAGTGGGGGGATAGAAGTTTAAAGGGAGGAGGTAGAGGGGGGATGTGGTTGGTGAGGTGCCTTATGATATATGTATACTATACACAATTATATTGTAATAACTATTTTTTGTTCTATTATAACTATAAAACTAATAAAAAATATTATCAAAAAAAAAAAGAAAGAAAGCTGAATGCCATCACCATCAAGAACCAGTACCCATTCCTGTTGCTCTCGGAACTCCTGGAGTGGCTATGACAGGCAAAGGTGTTCATGAAGCTGGACCTATGGGAGGTGTATAACCTGGTTCTCACTGGGTCTTACTCTGGTTCCAGTGTGAGGAATTCTGGGGAATACTATTCAAGGCTGGTTAAGCCTCAATAAAGACTTCAAATCCTTGTGGTGTGTGCATGTGTCAACTGTCCAGATGGCAGATGCAGAAAAAGAAACTCCTGGGACATTATTTTACCAAGAGTATAAACTTTACTGAATAAACCATATTGGCACAGATGAAGCGAAACCAGCTATGTGGGTTGTCTTTCGCTTTTCTAGAATGTATCCTCTCTGCTGTTTCTAAATGCTTGCTCTTTGAACTGTTTCTCCCTTGACGTCAACCTGGGGTGAGAAAGGAATGTGCCTCCGGCCATCTGGCTTATCTCTCGCTGTGTAAGAGAAGGTGCAAAGACCCAACACCGTCTTCACAGGCATGGGAACGGACTCCGTTATCAGCTCCGTTCCCACAGAGGACTTAACACCTGGGGATTGGCTATCATTTGAACTGACCGGATGAACTATTGGGGTGGGGTTTGCTTGGGACTCTTTTAACCTATTTATCTGAGTGGGAAACCCTCAGATACTGCCTTCTATGCCTGCTATCAGCTTCTACTAATAAAAGTTCCTTTTGGAATGAGAATGTTCCAAGAGTCCTGCTTTCTTGGGATGAGGTTTTCAAGTGGGTGCTTACATTAGGCAGGATCTGCAGTAATAGTCAACCCGGAAGGAAGACCCTTACTTGGGGGCTAAGCAAATGATGTCTGATATTGGAACGGAAAGGGAAGAATATGCCATAAGGGGCAAGTTCTCCCACCAGGCAGAGCCCAGCAGATACAGTTCTCAATCCTCGAGCTCATCGGATGAGGTGGTGGTCACTGAACACCGCAACAAACCAAGGTGGTCGATGGGCATCGGAAAGGAGGAGGACTGGGAGAAGAAATCCAGGAAACTGACACTCAAACATGGCAGTCACCAACCGGGTTGGAAAGTCAAGATGGACAGGTTGCTTCGCCTCAGTGAAGATGAAGAAGACCGGCCACCCCATTCCAACTCGTTCTTGGAACAAGCCATTGATATGCTGAGGGTTGCCTTCAATTCCCTGAAGGAAGAGAAAGCCAACCCATGCCAAGGTACTGCCAACCCAGGCTCAGCTGAAGGGATGGATGAAGGGGGGGTTGAATCAGCAATCCCAGGCCCTTCCACTGGCACCACAGAGGCAGTAACCATCACTACAACCACAGCCACCCCCGGGTGAGCCGCACCAGCCGATGGCGATGGTCACCAACCCAGGAGACGGAGGGGACATCGAACCATCTGAAAGTTCCCGCCATTGGGGGTGAGATACTGTGGAGAGCCATGCCGACTGGGGTTTTTCCTGACTCAAGTGTTAAACTACATGGAAGAATATGGTCAGGAAATACCTAGCGACCGCGGTCGAATAAGGATTGTACAAACAGCCCTAGATGGCGATGCAGCCAACTGGGTGGTAGACCTCCATGACGCTGATGCCCCAGAACTGCAAAACTTCAATCAGGTCATGGCAGCTCTCAGGTGCCATTTTGAGGATCCCTTGGCTGACCGGAAAACACAGGAGTGCATCAAGACTGTCAGACAGGGATGGTGACCCATAGCAGAATACACACAAGAATTCTGAGCCCTGGCCAGCAAGCTTAACTGGCCAGAAGATATCCTGGTGGGCCATTTCAAGGACAGCCTGAATGATGACTTATATTATGCCTGCATCCCTCGGGGAGACCCAGACCAGCTCCAAGACTGGTACATCCTGGCTGAGGAAGCAGAGATCGATCGTGCCAGAAGGCAATGATGCAGAGGGAGATCCTGGGGGAAGTCACCAGCGGAGTCACCCCGAGAACCAGCAAAGCAAGTCCCCAGCACCCCGAGGGCGACAGGTTGTTTCAAGTGTGGGAAGGAGGGACACTGTGCCAAGTGCCGCTCAAAGACCCCCATCCAAAAACCTGACTGAGCCACCAAAGGGAAGCCCAGAAAGACCCTGGCGAAAGATATGATGCTGGAAGATGAGCCCCTCAGGTCGGAAGGTGTCCAATATGCTACTGGGGAAGAGCAGAGGGCTAGCACTAGTAGCGCCAGAAAGAGTGAAGCGACTGGGCCAAAGCTGAAAGGACACTCAGCTGTGGATGCATCTGGTGGTTAAAGGAAAGTCCGATGCTGTAAAGATCTTTTCTCCATGGAGAAACATTTACCTGGAATGTAAAATCCATGAATCAAGGCAAACTGGACATGGTCAAACAAGAGATGACAAGACTGAACATCGACATCTTAGGAATCAGCAAACTAAAATGGACAGGAATGGGTGAATTTAATTCAGAGGACCATCAGGTATACTACTACAGGCAAGAATCCCTCAGAAGAAATGGAGTAGCCTTCATAGTCAATAAAAGAGTAGGAAAAGCAATACTGGGGTACAATCCCCCAAATGACAAATTGATCTCAGTGCGAATCCAAGGCAAACCATTCAATATCACAGTAGTCCAGGTCTATGCCCCAACCACTGGTGCTGAAGAGGATGAAACTGACCAGTTCTATGAAGCTCTACAGCACCTTATAGAATCAACAGCAAAAAATGATGTCCTTATCATCATGGGGGATTGGAATGCTAAAGTAGGAAGTCAAAAGATAACTGGAATAATAGGCAAGTTTGGCCTTGGAGTACAAAATGAATCAGGGCACAGGCTGATAGAATTTTGTCAAGAGAATATGATGGTTATAGCAAACACTCTTTTCCAACAACCCAAGAGACGGCTCTACACATGGACATCACCAGACGGTCAACACAGGAATCAGATTGACTACGTGCTCTGCAGCCAAAGATGGAGAAGCTCTATACAGTCAGTAAAAACAAGTCCAGGAGCTGACTGTGGCTCAGATCATGAGCTTCTCGTTGCAAAATTTAGGCTTAAATTGAAGAAAGTAGGGAAAATCACTAGGCCACTCAGGTATGAACTAAATCATATTCCTGATGAATATACAGCAGAGGTGACAATTAGATTTAAGGAATTAGATCTGATAGACAGAGTGCCTGAAGAACTATGGACGGAGGTTCGCAACATTGTACAAGAGGTAGCAACTAAAACCATCCCAAAGAAAAAGAAATACAAGAAAGCAAAATGGCTGTCTGCGGAAGCTTTGCAAATAGCTGAGGAAAGAAGGTGAGTAGAGCATTTTCAAAATGGAGTATTTTTCAAAAATAGTTTAAAAATTTTTCATGACTCATGGCCATGCTTCCTAAAGTATCCGCCCAGGCATAGAATCAGGAAACAGGATAGGATCTAAACCAATAGAAAAAGGACACGAAGTAACCATATAAGGAATGAGAAAAAAAATAGCCATATAAGGAAGCAGGCCATATAAGGAAGCAAGCCATATAAGGTAATTATTTTATTTATTATTATTATTATTTATTTAATTTCTATGCCGCCCTATTCCAAAGAACTCAGGGCGGCTCACAGCATGATAGAAATCACAATAAACACATATCTATAAAAAACCCTTAAGCTAAAAGAAACCAATCACTCCACAAACATACACAGAAACATACACTGGCTAGGGGCAAGGTGTTAGCTGCCCCAGGCCTGCCGGCAAAAGTATGTTTTAAGCAATCTACGAAAGGCGAAGAGGGTGGGGGCGACACGGATCTCCGGGGGAAGTTGGTTCCAGAGGGCCGGGGCCGCAACAGAGAAGGCCCTTCCCCTAGGCCCCGCCAGGCGACACTGTCTGGCTGACGGGACCTGGAGAAGGCCCACTCTGTGGGCCCTAACCGGCCGCTGGGATTCATGGGGCAGCAGACGGTCCCGTAAATAATGTTGGTGATAGAAAGAAATAATTGGAACAGGTAGAGTAGTGATGTTTTGAAAAAGGGGGTGGGATGTTGACTAACTATAAATTTTGCTAACGCTTCTGTAACGGTGTGACTTCTTCCTTGTGACCGTGAGGCGCTCGGTAAGAGGTACACCACGCTTTGCAAACCGTCTTTTTTTATAATAAACAAAACTTTCAAATTTTACTCCGAATTTGTCTCATCTGGATTTCTTTTAATTTGAATATCCTGCAAACAAATTGGGGGCTCGGCCGGGATTCTATCCACTTTTGGGGTCCGGGGGGTCCCCCCAGGTGCACCCCGTTCTATTTAGAATGGAGGGGAACCAATCGGACAACACTGTGGCTCTAGAAATACCCGTTAAAAGCATAGGAGACAATAGGAGTGCAATTTTAAAGTTTGAAGACAATCCTTGATCATCCAAGAAGCCTGAAGGACCGGGTAACATCCGTGCATGGACCCTGGTGAGTACTGGTTTGAAGACACCAGAACACAAGACCCAGGACGGTCAGAATAGAGTACTAAGTGTGTGGATCGGTACCGGAGCCGGGAGGAAGCCCTTTTGAGGGGTCTCTGGGAGACCTGCAGGGCGGTGTGATTGGTTGGGGCACCGTGTGAGTGAGACGAAAAGGAGAAGAAGAGAAGGGGTACCGGAGAAACATACTAGTGAAACACTCTAAACACATCTGTGGGACAGATGGGAGGCAATACTAAATCAAAAGAACAGAGAAAGAAATGTGTTAAGAAGATTCATAAAAATCCCAAACTCAAGATCGATCCTAATGGGCCGTTGGGCAAACTATTGGCTGGATGGGGTTCGCTACCCTACAATCGAGAGATCTTGAGGTTGGGATTGAACAAAGAAGATATGGTTAACCTGTGTTGTTTCATTTGGTGGGAAGACGATAATGTAGAATGGCCAAGAAATGGATCAAATGAGTATTTTCAGTGTCATAATTTGTATTCTTATGTACAGAAAAAGAAATGCAAAAGTCTAGATAATGAATTGGATTATGCATTAATATGGGTCCCTGACTTGTGGAGTTCTCGGGAACACATATTAATGGTTAAAAATGAAGAAACTGAAGAAGAAGACAATGTGATTAAAAGAGATGCATTCACTTTACTTCCCCCTCCCTATAGCCCCGTCCAACTAAATAATCTTCCCCCCCAGCCACCGACTCCCAGTTTAATAACATACCCTGATATCGGTGCATTGACAAACCCAGATATGAACACCACCCCAATAGCTCCACAGGCACCGGTGTCGGATTTAAGGAGAATTGGCTGGGAAGGAACTCCGGGGACAAACCCCCCCCTTCAATTCTCTTCTCCTACCTTGTCTCCTCCCCCTCTTTCTCCAATCCAAACCCCCCCATCTCTTCCATCTCAGTTTGAAACCCCCCCCCCACTCCTCGTCTTTCCCCTCCGTATCCCACCTCACCACCACCAAATCTAATGGGATGGGGAGGAAACCCAGATGGCGTTAGCATGATAGGAGGTCTGAAATCTTGTGAGAATGAAGTGAAACAATATCCTCTAAGAGAAATGCCTGGGGGTCCTAATGCGCAGGGACAACCCCAAGTTATGTTCATTCAAGAACCATTGAAAGCATCAGAAATAAGGGCTTTTAAGAGGGAAATGGTTAGCATGATCGAAGATCCCTTAGGGGCCAGCGAGCAATTAGATTTGTTGCTGGGAACCAGTATTTATACTTGGGATGAGCTAAGTCAGATATTGTCAATTTTATTCAGTGCTGAAGAAAGGGGATTGATCCGAAAAGCTGCTATGGCAATATGGGACAAAGAACATCCCCGCCCGCCTGAGGGAGATGCAGGAGCGGCAAATCACAGAAATGGGGAGGCTAAATATCCTTTAGCTAACCCTAATTGGGATCATCATGTAGAAGCAGACAGAATGCACATGCAGGATCTGAGGTCTCTAATAATAAGAGGAATCAAGGATGCAGTACCAAAAACACAGAATATGGTAAAAGCGCTAGGAATAGAGCAAGAGAGGGACGAATCTCCTGCCGCCTTTTTACAGCGTATTAAGGATAATCTCCGAAAATATGCTGGAATGGATCCGGAGGCGGCAGCAAATTTGCCCTTGTTGAGAGTGCAATTTGTGACGAAAAGTTGGCCAGATATTGCTAAGAAATTGCAGAAAAGGGAGGATTTGACTGCAGAAAATATGGAGATTTTGTTGCGAGAGGCTCAGAGAATTTATGTAAATAGGGAGGAAGAGAGAATAAAAAGGGAAGTAAATAGAGGGGAAGAGAGAGTGAGAAGAGAAATTCAAAGATCCAATAAAATCATGGTGAACACAGTACAAGAAGTGCTAAAGACCGAGAAGGGAAGAGAGCGAAGCTTCGTTCCTCGTGGTAGAGGAACATGGCGAGGGCGGATTGGAATAACAGGTCACGTGGTGTCATCTTGGGGGCGTGGAATGGGACGTGTACATTCTCCAT
The DNA here is from genome assembly GCA_034064705.1 of Bothrops alternatus. Taxonomy (NCBI): domain Eukaryota; kingdom Metazoa; phylum Chordata; class Lepidosauria; order Squamata; family Viperidae; genus Bothrops; species Bothrops alternatus. The sequence continues at coordinate 6,128,571 of JARGCV010000004.1, read as the reverse complement.
CACCCGCCACTTGTTTTCGGTGTGGCAAGGTCGGTCATTTTAAACGAGATTGTCCCGCCTCAAATTCCACCGAGCTGATCCACCGACTGATGGAGGAAGATGACTATGGATACTAGGGACGTCAGGGGCCTTTCATAAGGAGTTCCCGCCAAGAGCCCTTGATAAATTTGAAGGTGGGAACAGAGGAGTATGTTTTTCTTGTTGACACCGGAGCTTCCCGAACCTCAATGAGTGAAATGCCTCAGGGAGGGAAATTGGACACAAAAGAACAAATAAAAGTGAGTGGGGTAAAAGGGGAGGGCTTCCAGGTAAATCAATTGGAACCTCTAAAAATTCAATTTGGACATGGGGAAATAAACACTTTAAAATTATTGTATATTCCGGAAGCAGGAATCAATATATTAGGAAGAGATTTGATGTCTGCTCTGGGATTAACAATAACATTTGAACCTAAAACTAAAATATATGTGTTGCAAGAAGAACAACTAAAGCAAATAGATCCAAAAATTTGGGTTCAACCCGGAAACCGGGGTGGTTTGGAAATAGAACCTCTGAAAATCAATTTTAAACCAGATAGTAAGGTGATTCATCAGAAACAGTACAACATTTCTTTAGAAGGGAGAAGGGGAGTACAGCCTGTAATTGATCAATTGATAAAAGATGGTCTGTTGGAGGGCACAATGTCTCCATATAATACCCCCATTCTCCCTGTAAAGAAACCGGATGGGAGTTATAGGATTGTGCAGGATCTCCGCCTCCTTAACCAGGTGGTAGAGTCCAGACACCCTGTAGTTCCCAATCCATATACCATCATGAGTAGAATACCCACTGACCATAAGTGGTTTAGCGTGATTGACTTAAAAGATGCCTTTTGGTCTTGTCCGTTAGACAAGGAGAGTAGAAAACTCTTTGCTTTTGAATGGGAAAACCCGTTTACAGGTAGGAAGCAACAATATCAGTGGACGTATTACCTCAAGGGTTCACTGAATCTCCGAATTTATTTGGACAAGTGTTGGAACAAACCTTAGAGAAATTTGTAGCTCCAAAGGGGGTCAGATTGATTCAGTATGTGGATGACTTATTAATCTCAGGAAAAAAGAAGAGTGAGGCCGAAGAAGGAACGATCACATTGTTGAATTTCCTGGCAGAACAGGGACTACGAGTGAGTAAAGGGAAGTTGCAATTTGTTGAGGAGGAAGTAAAGTACTTAGGTCATTTGATAAGTAAAGGATCTAGGAAAATAAGTGGAGAAAGAATTGATGGGATTGTGAAGCAACCTAGGCCCAAAACCCAGAAGGATTTGAGAAAGTTCCTGGGACTTATAGGTTATTGTAGACTGTGGATTGAAGACTATGCTAAGTGGACAAAGGGACTGTATGGGCAGCTTACACAGGATAAATCCTTTTGTATACATTGGACTAATGAATTGGATAATGATTTCCAAAAATTGAAGCAATTTCTGATTAAGGCACCTGTGCTAAGTTTGCCTAATGCAGACAAACCTTTCCATTTGTTTGTGACTATAGACAGAGGTGTGGCTTTGGGAATCCTAACTCAGACATGGGCTGGACAAAAGAAACCCGTAGCCTATTTGTCAGAGGTTCTGGACCCAGTTGCTCAGGGGTGGCCAGTATGTATTCAATCCATAGCGGCAGTAGCTTTGTTAGTTAAGAAGAGTGAGAAAATCATGTTAGGAGGGGCTTTGATTGTTAGTAGTCCTCATCAAGTTAGGACACTATTGAGACAGAAAGCTGGAAGATGGTTGACGGATTCAAGGCTGTTGAAATATGAAAGTATGTTGTTGGATCATCCAAATTTAGTCATCACAACTGATACTAACCTGAACCCAGCTCAGTTTTTAAATAAAACAGGACCTGAAGATGAGAAGGAAATTGAACATTGGTGCACAGAGATTGTAGATTTGGAAACTAAAGTTAGGTCAGACTTGCAAGATAGCCCTCTGGAAAATGGAGAAAAATGGTATATTGATGGATCTTCTAGGGTTGTAGAAGGGGAGAGGCGAAATGGATATGCCATTGTCCAAGAAGGAAAGTGGGCTTTATTAGAAAGTGGAAAACTGCCGGCCCACTGGTCCGCACAGGCGGCTGAATTGTATGCACTAAAACGAGCTTTGGAATTGGGAGAAGGCCAGAACTTGACTGTTTATACGGATTCTAAATATGCCTTTGGAGTAGTACATACTTTTGGAAAAATATGGAAGGAAAGGGGTTTTGTAACTAGTCAGGGAAAAGATCTGATTCATCAACAATTAGTAGAAGGAGTTTTAGAAGCTTTGCACTTGCCAAAGAGGATTTCAGTGGTACATGTAAGAGCACACCAGAGAGGGGATGAGATAGAGAAGAAAGGAAATAATTTAGCAGATCAGGAGGCTAAACTGGCTGGCTTTAAGGACACAGTAGTTAAGATAAATGTCCTGATACCTCATGTGGATGAAATCACTGAAATACCTATCTTTGAGGATAGGGAGAGGGAAAAATTGAAAGCAATTGGAGCACAAGAGGACGGAAAGGGAAGGTGGTGGCTGCCGGATGGTAGACAAGTGTTAAATTATCCCTTGATTAGAAGAATCATGGAAAGATTGCATGAAGGAAGCCATTGGGGAACTCAAGCTCTAATTGATGAAGTATTAAAAGTGTATGCTGGTCTCAAAATATACACTGCTGCTAAACAAATTACCCAAAAATGTGTGGTGTGTCAGAGAACAAATAAGACCCATGTAACTGAGAAACTGAGGGGCGGACGCCCCCTAGCGTTGTATCCTTTCCAAAACGTGCAAATTGATTTTACTGAGATGCCTCAAGTGGGTAGATACAAATATTTACTAGTCATTGTGGACCACTTGACTGGGTGGATGGAAGCTTATCCTTGTTTTGATGAAACGGCTAGAACTGTTGTAAGAATCTTATTGGAACACATTATCCCTAGATACGGAATAGTAAAAAGAATTGATAGTGACCAAGGTAAACACTTCACAGGAAAAATCACTCAGGGAGTGGCCGAAACTTTGGGCATTAAGTGGGACCTACATAATCCTTGGCATCCTCCCTCTAGTGGCAAGGCTGAGAATTTGAACGGCAGAATAAAAACAAGTCTAACCAAGTTGTATTTGGAAACTGGACTAAACTGGATCAAAACTTTGCCACTAGCCCTACTTAGATTAAGGACTCAGCCTAGAAGGGATATGGGAATAACACCATATGAGATGATGTTTGGTATTCCTTTAAGGGGAGGCAACATGCGAATGGGACAATTACCTAGTAAAGATAAAGGTTTGATTCAATACTTGCAACAACTGTCCCAGACTTTTGACTCTTTCAGAAAAATTGGCTATCTTGTGCAGACACCTCCATTAAGCTTCAAAGTCCATTCCATTGAAGTGGGAGACGAGGTGTGGGTAAAGACTTGGAGAAAAGAGACTTTGAAACCTGACTGGGAAGGCCCTTTCCTGGTACTATTGGTGACGGACACAGCGATAAGGACCAAGGAGAAAGGCTGGACCCACTACACTCGAGTGAAGAAGTCAACTGCTGAGTGGCACGTAACTCCAGTGTCTGGAAACCCTCTAAAAGTTAAATTTAAAAGACAATGAATGTTTTGATTCTCTCCCTGCTTCTAGGTGCTGCTGCAAATCTATGTGTTGGACAAGGCAGAACAACCAGAGGGGAGGGGAATAAAGCAAAAGGTCAACTATGTGTAAACAATGATTATGGCAAACAGACCGAATTCCAATGGTTTGTATCATCTAACACCAGTGAAAAATGTGATATAAAATTTTTGGTCACTAAAAAGATTTTTAACAGTAGGAATGTAACTAAATGCTCAGATTCAAGACAGGAATTGACAAAAGTTGAAGGTTTATGCAGAGAAAAATTGACTCTAGCAGATAATGATCCAAGATGTTCAAAGGTGGTTGATATCCTTTGGTCTGGAATTTGTCACACTCCCAGCCCCAACTATGGCAATATTAAATATGTATGTAATAAAACTAGCCAAATGACACGGTTACCTACAGGATGGCAAGGAACTTGTGAGGTAATATGGGAAATTCCTCCAGTAAAACCTCTCAAGTCACCCCCAAGACAAATGAGGGCCATCCCGAAAAATGAATGTGATAACTGTATAATCAAGGTTAGAGAAGGCAATAAGGATAAAGAAACCTTAAAATATAAATCTAAATATAAATGTGTGGGACAAAGTATACAATGTAATAAGAATGATATCACCTATCACTATTGCAAGAGTACCCAGATATGTTATGATTCCAAAAATAATCCTGAACAAATTTGGTTGAATGTAAGAGCAGGAGATAGTAATGGACCTATTCATTTCAGAACCCGAATTGCCACTAAACATAGTAAAATTACAGTCCAATTAGAACCCTGCAAATTAGCCTCTATGGTATCAAGTTTAGGAGGGAAGAACCATTGTGGAAATATAGATTGGCAGCGAGGATATGTTCATGATGAAAAATATATCTGTCCCAAAAGTCCTAAATGGGAGAGAAGTGATCCAGACTGCTCAGGTACAGCACAACAAGGATATTGCCCTCGATGGTCATGTGTAAAATGGGCCACTACTAATACATGGAAGGGACTTGAAGAGACTTTTGCTCAAGTATCTAAGGTCATCGTAAAAAGTGATTGTAAAACCTATGAATGTAACTGGGTGAACTTTACTATTAATGACCCACAAAAGTTTATACAGGAATGGGGATCTCAATTCGGGATCCTAATATATGGAAAAGGATTGGATCCTGTTGGACTTTTCCATTTGAGTATTCAGACCTTGGTGGAAACAGGATCTCAAGTAACCCATGATTTTTATTCAGAATTTTGGAGAGAAATCAAGAGACCTTTTGATATTCCTGATGTGGCGAGAAACTTATTTATTGAACTAGCTGGCACAGTGGCTGAAGCTCTAAATGTAACAAATTGTTATGTTTGTGGGGGTACCAATGTAGGAGACCAATGGCCCTGGGAAGCTGCAGAATGGAATACATCCAAATTATTTAATGCTACAGGTCAACCACCCCACCAGAATGACAGTGTATGGGAGCTGAGACAAGATTTGGTATTTACCTGGTGTATTGAACATTGGGAAGGAAATACACCAAACATAGGAATGAGTATATGTGAAATGGTTAAAATTTTGAATATAACCAATGACTCAAGTACCTTTTGGCCTAATAATACTGATAATCTTCCTGTGAATTTTTGGCCTAGAAATAGCAGCGAAGTAACCACTTTTAATTGGCCACAAGGGAGTGAGAACATGTTACAGAAAAATTGGAACCAATTTTGGCCAGCCCCAAATGGATTATACTGGCTTTGTGGAAAAAGAGCATATTCCAGGTTACCTAAACGATGGACTGGAAGATGTGCTCTGGGAGAGATAAGACCAGCCTTCTTCCTAATTCCCCTGGGAGAAGGTGAGGATTTGAGCCATCCTGTTTATAATAGAAAGAAAAGAACATTGCAAGTTCAAAGAACAACTGAAATATATCAAGATCAAGAATGGGATGGTGTGACTTGGGACACCAAAAAGATATTAGATACATATGGACCTGCAGTATGGGCACGAGATGGGATGCATGGATATCAAACTCCAATATATATGTTAAATAGAATCATCAGATTGCAGGCTGTACTTGAATTGATAACACAAGAAAATGCAGTTGCTTTAAATTTGCTAGCCAAGCAAGCAACGCAGCTTAGAACAGCTGTTTATCAGAATAGGCTAGCTCTGGATTATTTACTGGCCACTGAAGGAGGAGTTTGTGGGAAATTTAATTTGTCCAACTGTTGCTTACAAATAGATGATAATGGTAAAGTGGTGGAAGAAATAACGGATAGGATGATCAAGTTGGTTCACGTACCTCCCCAGGAGTGGACAAGTTTATTGGATAATGGAGGTTTCTTAGGAGGTATTTTCTCTAGTTGGAAACAAGCATTATTCATGGGATGTGTAATAATTATTGGATTAATGATGCTGCCCTGTTTAATCCCTGTAATACGGAGCATTGTTCAAAGTTCAATGGAAGGAATGATGAAGACCCAGACATCCGTAAAATCCATGATGGTATTAAAAGAAATAGGAGATCAAATCCAGCTATTGGAAGGTATGGAGGCAATTGGATCAATGAAAGCGAGTCTAATAGAAAAAGAAAGATTGGTTGAAATTCAGAAAAATATTAAACAAATTGCCAAATAAGAAATGGGGGAATTGAGTAGAGTATTTTCAAAATGGAGTATTTTTCAAAAATAGTTTAAAAATTTTTCATGACTCATGGCCATGCTTCCTAAAGTATCCGCCCAGGCATAGAATCAGGAAACAGGATAGGATCTAAACCAATAGAAAAAGGACACGAAGTAACCATATAAGGAATTAGAAAAAAAATAGCCATATAAGGAAGCAGGCCATATAAGGAAGCAAGCCATATAAGGTAATGTTGGTGATAGAAAGAAATAATTGGAACAGGTAGAGTAGTGATGTTTTGAAAAAGGGGTGGGATGTTGACTAACTATAAATTTTGCTAATGCTTCTGTAACGGTGTGACTTCTTCCTTGTGACCGTGAGGCGCTCGGTAAGAGGTACACCACGCTTTGCAAACCGTCTTTTTTTATAATAAACAAAACTTTCAAATTTTACTCCGAATTTGTCTCATCTGGATTTCTTTTAATTTGAATATCCTGCAAACAAAGGGAAGCGAAAGGCAAGGGAGAAAGATAAACCCAATTGAATGCAGAATTCCAGAGAATAGCTAGAAGAGATAAGAATGCCCTCTTAAATGAACAGTGCAAAGAAATAGAAGAAAACAAGAGAATAGGGAAAACAAGAGATCTCTTCAAGAAAATTGGAGATATGAAGGGACCGTTTCATGCAGAAATGGGCATGATAAAGGACCAAAATGGCAGGGATCTAACAGAGGCATTAGAGATTAAGAAGAGGTGGCAAAATTACACAAAAGAACTATACAAGAACGAGCTTAGCATCCCTGATAACCACGATGGGGTGGTCACTGACCTCGAGCCAGACATCCTAGAATGTGAAGTGTAATGGGCCTTAGGAAAGCTGAGCAACAACAAGGCTAGTGGAAGTGACAGTATTCCAGCTGAGCTATTCAAAATCTTAAAAGACGATGCAGTAAAAGTGCTACACTCAATTTGCCAGCAAATTTGGAAAACTCAGGGTTTCGTCACGCAGCCACCATGGACGGTTGGGAGATCTGCTCTTTCTCCCCCGTTCAGTTTTGCATCGCTGGGGGGCCCTGAAAAGGGCCAAAAATCAGCCCGGAGAGGCGACCAGCAAGGAGGGGCTTTTGCTGGATCAAAGGAGAGCAGCAACTTTCCTGAAGACCTGGCATTTCCCTCCAAACCGGCGGACAAAAGGACCGGCCATAGAAATATGGCTCATCCCTAGGCTGCTAACAGCTGAAGTCACATTAACATCTGGCAACTTCAAAGCAGTGTGGAAAGGATTGGGTGAGATCTGCCTCTCTTACATCCTAATTACTTAATTACCTGCATAAGCTGCTAAAGTACTTTCCCCCCTGTGGTGAGGGAAGGGGGATTTTAGATCTCCCTCCAGAAACAGCGGCTATCAACCACTTGGGAGTTTACGTTGGGAAAAATACTGGGATCCTAATTGGAATTCTATTTTTTAAAACTGGTGGATTATAAGATTTGTAACTTTATGTTCTCTATTTTTTCTTCTTCTCTGATTTATTATTGAAGATTTGGGTTCTTTTTCTCCCCCTTATAATAGAGGGGGAAAAGAAAACTGAAAAGATTCAACTAACTCTGAGATGACATTTGCTGGCTAAATTTGAGACTGTAACCTGCTATTCTTAAAGAAAGACTTGTTGATTGCCTTAAAAACAGATAAGATTCAAAGTAACCTTGAAGTACCAGCTGCAAGAAATTCAGCTCAGCTTTTTACTTGGTGGACTTTCTGATTGTAAGTTCTTTGTTTAGTCTAATATATGACAACGGAAGAAGAACAGGAATGGGTTTCTCCCACAGAGGAAGTACAGGAACAAACTCTTTATATGTTAAAAGCAATTATCCAAACTCTCCGTATGCAAGCTCAAACTATGACTTCAACTAAAGAATCATCTATACAGAATTCTATAGAAAAGGGGAAACAACCAAATGTTATGACAGAAGACTTAGATACTCAACAAATACAAACTGTGGAAAACATGGGAAGGAAAGTGATAATAGAGAACAAGGAAAGGACTTTTCTTATAAACCAGAAGGAATTTGAAGACAAAAAAGAAAAAAAACAGATGAAAGATAAGATAAATACTTCGGGACAACTACATCGAACTGGAAAAATAAAGAGATGACCTGTCAAACCAGCTAGCCCTGTTAAGAAAACAGCAACTGAACGCCTTTATCAATATCAAACAATAGTTACGACAATACAAGGAGATTTTTTTGATGATTCAAAAGCGAAGATACGAAAGATGATTTGGCAGAGGAAAAAAGCTAGAATTAGACTGAAAGGGATTGGGGTTTTAATCTATATATGAGATCTAAAATAGAATATATTTAAATGGATAGAATATGTATTTTGAATATAAGATATTGTAATGATTTGAGATAAAAATGGTTTTATAAAATTTAGAAATATAAATATTGAAATAAGAATATTATATTGTCTTATTAGTTTGTTAAGATATATGATAGATTTTACATATAAGGTCTGTATTTCAAATAGTAGATCATATGTGGAATTTGACAAAGGAATCGTGTTTAATTAAAATTTGGAAAAAAGATAAATATTACATGTTAAATTAAAATATTAAGGGAAAATCAATTACCAGGTTACTGATTTGCTAAAAGTTTGAATGTTTATAGATAATTAAGACTTGAATTTAAGATATTGTCATGAGTTGAGATACAGGTTAAATAAAACTTAGAAGTATAAATACTAATAATTAAATTTGTATATTAGCTTTCTCTTTTTCTGGAAAGGAAGAAAGGAAAGAAGTAGAAAAAAGGAAAAGAAAATTATTAGTCGTAAATATGAAAGAGAAGACTGAGAATCTGGGATCATTTAAAATCTGGAAATGATAAAGATTAAATGTTAAATTTAAATATTAATGCAAAATTAAACTTAAGAAAAACTTATTAGGTTATTGTCTAAAAGATGGAATGTCAAATTAATCAGGATATGTATAGACTGAAGATTATTAATGAATATTAGAAAGGTATTTTTTGTTTGATTGATAGAATAAGAACTGTATTGATCTGAATATGACATTAGATCTTATAGGGGAAAGAGAGGGAATTTTGTTGTTGAAATACTTTTGAGATTTGTACTGATGATATTTAAATGTAATGGAATCATGATGCTCAACCGCCACGCTAGTTCTCAAATATGTAAACGCAATATTGGAAAATTAATAAAAAACTTGGATCCTAAAAAAAATAATTTGGAAAACTCAACAGTGGCCACAGGATTGGAAAAGGTCAGTTTACATTCCAATTCCAAAGAAAGGCAATGCCAAAGAATGTTCAAACTATCGCACCATTGCACTCATTTCACATGCAAGTAAAGTTATGCTTAAAATCCTACAAGCTAGACTCCAGCAGTATGTGGATCAGGAACTTCCAGAAGTACAGGCAGGATTTTGAAGAGGCAGAGGAACTAGAGATCAAATTGCCAACATACGCTGGATCATGGAGAAAGCTAGGGAGTTCCAGAAAAACATCTACTTCTGCTTCATTGACTATGCTAAAGCCTTTGATTGTGAGGATCACAACAAATTGTGGCAAGTTCTTAAAGAGATGGGAGTACCAGACCATCTTATTTGTCTCTTGAGAAACCTATATACGGGTCAAGAAGCAACAGTGAGAACTGGACACAGAACCACTGATTGGTTCAAAATTGGGAAAGGAGTCCGGCAAGGCTGTATTCTGTTGCCCTGCCTATTTTACTTATATGCAGAGCATATCATGAGAAAGGGAGGGCTAGATGAATCAAAAGTTGGAATTAAGATTGCCGGGAGAAATATCAACAACCTAAGATATGCAGATGATACCACTCTAATGGCAGAAAGTGAAGAGGAACTAAAGAGCCTCTTGATGCAGGTGAAGAAGGAGAGTGCAAAAGTTGACTTGAAATTCAACATTAAGAAAACCAAGATCATGGCATCCGGCTCTCTCAATCCCTGGCAAATAGGTGGGGAAGAAATTGAGGTAGTGACAGATTTTATCTTCCTGGGCTCCAAGATCACCACAGATGGGGACTGCAGCCAAGAAATTAAAAGACGCTTGCTCCTAGGGAGGAAAGCTATGGCAAATCTAGACAGCATAGTAAAAAGCAGAGACATCACCCTGCCAACAAAAGTACGTACAGTCAAGGCCATGGTTTTCCCAGTTGCAATGTATGGCTGTGAAAGTTGGACCATAAGAAAGGCTGAACGCAAAAGAATTGAGGCCTTTGAAATATGGTGCTGGAGAAGACTCCTGAGAGCCCCCTGGACTGCAAGGCAATCAAACCGGTCAGTCCTAGAGGTGATCAACCCTGACTGCTCTTTAGAAGGCCAGATCCTGAAGTTGAAACTCAAGTAATTTGGCCACCTAATGAGAAGGAAGGACTCACTGGAGAAGAGCTTAATGCTGGGAAAGATTGAGGGCAATAGAAGAAGGGAACGACAGAGAATGAGGTGGCTGGATGGAGTCACTGAAGCAGTAGGCGTGAGCTTAAATGGACTCTAGAAGATGGTAGAGGACAAGAGGGCCTGGAGGAATGTTGTCCATGGGTACGTGATGAGTCGGACACAACTTCGCAACTAACAACAACGATGACGACGAATGGAAAACGGCCTTCAATTGCCCCTTAGGATGTTTCCAATTCAGGGTTCTGCCTTTCGGGCTTCAAGGGGCACCTGCAGTGTTCATGCAATTAATAAATGACGTGTTTCAGCAATTCATTCCCTCCTTTGCACAGATCACATTGCCAATTACTAACTTACTAAAGACCAAAGGGGAGGGGAAGCCGAAGTCAAACCAGCCTTTGAAATGGACGGTAGAATGTCAAACCGCATTTGAAAGACTGAAAAGACTATTTTCTGCAGAACCAGTTCTCAGAAACTCTGATACTGATAAACCATTTGTGATTCAAGCTGATACCAGCGATGTAGCCGTGGGGACCATACTGATGCAGGAGAATGATGAAGGAAAATTACAGCCTTGCACATACACATCTAGGAAACTCACAGAGACAGAGCAAAGATGGGCAGTCTGGGAGAAGGAGGTTTACGCTGTCCGATGGGCCCTCCTAACCTGGCGGCATTTCCTGGAAGGGAACAAAATCCCCTTCCAGGTGTGGACCAACCACAAGAACCTAGAAGCCCTAAAGATCCCCAGAAAATTAACCCCTAAACAAGCAAGGTGGTCACAGCATTTCCACTGATTTAATTTCACCCTAAAGCATTTACCGGGAGGGAAGAATTTCCTAGCCAATGCATTGTCCAGGCTGCCACAATACAACAGATGTCATGTGTCTGACTAATGAAACACTTCAAAGAACTTTCAGGCATTGCTTAACCTAAAAAGCCTTTATTAGTGTAAAGGAGTGTCAGCACGGCATGGAGAATGCCATGATCTGAATTTCCCTTCCTTCGCACATAACATTCCAGGCATTTCCCCTCCCCTATTTTGGGGTCATGATTCACATCTTCCAATTAGCCTGGAGGGCAAAGATTCACTTCCATTCCCTTCCGTGCACTTTTCTCTCCTCTCTCATTCTCATCTGAATTAACTCTAAAAGTACCAGACAGTTCTGCATATTTTGTCAAAGCAAGAATATTCAATATTAGCAGCATTGACAACAGCAATAGAACAGAGATAACAGATCCACTGATGCCATCAAAACAATTGGCAGTGCAAGTCACCACCCAAGCGCAAGCCAAAATCCAGAAGCCCCTAGCAAGTCAAGCAGGGATTAAATTCAAAAAAGTGCTAGGGACCAACTAATGGTTCCTAAGCCACAAGAACCGATGCAACATGAATGATGGACTGCCATTTGTGGGAACCCAAGGTTGAATTGGTAACGTTTTGGCGGGCTGAGGAGCTGGGGAGAAAGCCCGTGTTTCAGGCTAATTGGAGAATGTGATTTATAACTGCTTGTTGGGGGTGGGAATTGCAATTTGTTGCTTTGTGTCCAGGTGAAGGGAAATTAGTTTTGGGTTCAACTATGTAGTGCCGATACTTTGTTTCCTGAATAAAATGTTCTTTAAGGAAGAATTCTTGCCTTGAGGTTCTTGAGGTTCTTTTGATGGGTTTCATCTATCAGAACCATGACATTAACCCAAAACTACCCTCTATCCTGACCACCCTGGGGTCCTGAGCTCCAGTCACCTAAGCTGAGGGACAGGCTGACAAAGACTCAGGGAAGATCTCAACATGGAGGGAGAAGAAGCATCTGTAATCAGCACCCTGGCCATGGCTGCTGCCTCAGCGGAGGGAGTGCAAGCCAGTGCACTGGCAAAGAAGGAAACTTTTGAGGCCTTACAGCTGGGGGCAAGACCAAAGACGTGAGAGCTGATCTGGTCATCAGAGTGGACCCTGCCCAGTGGAGAGTCCAAACACCTTGAGGCAACCCTGCCAAAGGCAAGTTCTTTAAAAGCATCCGAAGCCGACTTGCAAGCAGGAGCCTCTCAAGAATCGCATTCCCCGGACCGTCGGAGAGCCAGGCGTTTGGTGACCACTGAGGACTCTGGAGAATGGAAGTACCTGTCCGCAGTCCATAGCCAATTGGTGGAGAAGTTGGTGCAGTGATTCGAGGGGCTAGAGGTGAGGAGTGGGGAACAACTTTCGCAATCTTTGCATGCAAGTGAACACGATGATCAGTGGAGCCGATGCCAATCTCTGCCTAAGAGAAGCCCCAGCCCCACTAATGGAGCACAGGCAGCTTCCCAGTCTTCAAAGCCACCGGCATTAACCTCCAGCCCCATGAGAAAGGAGAGTCCCGGGCGCCACTCTGAACATAGCAGTCCGAGATGTCATCGCTCCTCCAGGACTCCAGAGTGCCAAGAGCCCCAGCCAGTGGAGAAGCCCTGGTCAGCGTCAATCATCGCAATCCCTCAACAGGCACTGCCGCCGTGATGGTTTCAGGTGGCGCGATTACGATGACAGCCCTGATGAGCGACCCCACTACCGGATCGTCACAGGTACCGTGAGACCCCTGACCATCACTACTATCAGTCACACAGCCCTGTGCATCACTGTCAGTGCCACCCGAGCCCGAGGCCTACGCAGGGAGAAGACCCAAATGTGAGCATTCAATGAGATTTAATTCAACAGCTGTGTGATCTGTTGGCTGGGCATCAACATGTCGGGGCACCGCAGCCATTGGGGGACCTGCAGCAATTGGGGATGCTACAGCCACCACCACCGGGATGTCAGCAACCGTTGGGAGCACAGCAGCAGTGGGGGTGGCAACACCCCCTGAATGTTCAACAGCCGCTGGGAGGACTGCAACAACTGGGGATGCTGCAGCCACTGCCGCCAGGAGGTCAGCAACTGTTGGGAGCGCAGCAGTGGGGATGGCACCAACCCCTGAATGTGCAACAGCCTCTGGGGGGCCTGCAGCAATTGGGGATGCTGCAGCCACTGTTGGGAGGTCAGCAGCCATTGGGAATGCAGCAGCCACAACAGGGAGGCCAACCGCTGTTGGGAATGCAGCCGCAATGGGGGGGACAGCAGCCCATGATGACACCACCCCTTAGAGCAACTTTTGATGGCAATCCAGAGAAGCTGATCTTCTTCCTCAATCATGTATGTACCCACATGAATCGCAATGCCAATTTCTACCCAAATCCAGCTGCTATGGTCAACGTTGTGCCCAATCTGGAAGGGGAAGCATCTGAATGGCTAAACAATCTGTACAACGAGCAAGTGCCTGAACTGGGAAATCTCCATCTCTTCCTCCTGGGATTAAGAGCCAGGTTTGAAGACCCATCCATAGCCCTCAAAGCAGAGAAACAAATTCACAATATAAAGCAGGATGATAGACCTGCACTGGAATATGTACAAGAGTTTCGCAAGGAAGCAGGTTGGATAGAAAAGTGGCCTGAGCAATCCCTAGTCCATCACTTCAAGGAGGGGCTAGATGATCACCTTTCCCAGGCCTGTGTCTATCGGGCAGTCTTTGATCAATTACAGGAGTGGTATCAAGTGGCAGTAAGATTGGACATCGAGCTTGCTCATTACAAGAAGCCACCACCTCAGGAAGCCGGGCCAAAACCAGAGCAGACCAGGCGGCCGCCTCCCCGAAAATCCCCAGCCATCGCGGCCGCAGAATCCCCCAAGCCACCTGCTGGTCCACCAATCAAGTGCTTCAGATGTGGACAACAGGGGCACCGAGCAGCGAATTGCCCGATCCCATATCCCCAACAGGGAAGCAGATCGGGACCACCAGTGAGGAAGAAACCAGCCCAACAGATGGCGAAAGAAAAATCAAACTGGATCACACAAGAACCCATTTCCCAGATCATGTCACCCATGCAGGAGAGCACCGAGGCCCAAGCTGGACCTGCCACTGCTCTGCCCTCCTACAACAGCAATGACGAAGGGGACAACAACCCGATGGTGAGTCGAACCGTTCCACCTTTTTCTCTCGCTGCCAAACTCATAGTCCCTAAGACGGGTGTGCAAGTAGATTTGAGAGTGCTAGTTGACTCAGGATGTTCCCGGTGCATTATCAGCTTGCCACTTGCCCTTAAGATGGGTATACAGGCAAGATTGCTCTCCAAGCCCATGAGATTTAAACAAGCAGATGGCTCTTTAATGGGAGGAACTTTAGTCACAGAACTGACAGAGCCTATATGCTTAGCTTAGAAATAGGTGAACATTGGGAGTTCATTTGTTTCTTGGTGGCTCCGAAGATGACTGAGGCTGCGATGTCCTGGCACCCCATTGGCCTAATGACTGCACCATAGAACTATTACTGGCGGCTAAACTCCCAAAGCCAAGAATGTATGTCATGACCCCCCTCGAAATGGATGAGCTGCGGCAATATGTGAACAAAAACCTAGCAACAGGATTCACTGAGCCAGCCAAATCTCAAGTGGAGGCACCAGTGATATTTAAAGAGAAAAAAGACGGGTCACTTCGTCTCTGCGTGGACTATAAAGGGTTAAATGCTGTGAGCATAGAGAACGAGTACCCCCTCCCCCTCCTGATGAAAATCGCAGCCATTTTCTCTCTTTGCTTTTAACATGTGTAGTGTTACCCCCTCAGATGCCGCTAAAGCCCAGGCCCTCCTAACCCCCCCCTTCAGTTACGCTCAGCAGCTGCACCCTCGTGGCGTTGATAGAATGTCCTTTGTTTAGCGGGAGCTCATGCGGAGAAAACGGGGTGGCAGGTTCTCATCATCGAAGAGGTTTACAGGAACAAGCAGACCAACCTCCAACCACGGCAGGCAGTGTGTGACAGTGTTTATCAACCCCCTGGCAGTCATGGCAACAATAGTCAATAGCTTGTGGCAGCTTCTGGGAAGAACAGGAAGAGGGAAGCCCTCCGCTCCGGGCAGCAACGGAAAGCACGAGTGAAGATAGTCAGTGCTCTGCAGCAACAGCTAACCCCACGAGGGCAACTCCCCACAATGTCTACAGCTTGCACAGGTGATAATGATCAAAGTTCAGATGGCTGCTGGTCTCCGAAGCAGCAGCAACCATCTTCTCCTTCTCTTCTGTCGGCACTTGTAGTCCCAGGTCTCTCTATGCCAAATTCCCCCCCTTCCTTTCTAGTTAAAACCTAAATCTAAAACCCCAGTAAGCTTTCCTTCACTCTCACTCCTCCCTTTGCTCGGCATATCCCCCTGTGAAAGAAAGCAATAAAACTCAGTTTTCTTACTCTCTCTCACCTTCCCTCTACTTGCGAGGAAAGAATCACATAAAACACCCCAAACTCCTCTCCGGCTTCACCTGGTCTCTCCAACAACAACCACCCCACCACCCATTCTCCTTCCCCTTTTCTTTCTTCCCCTGATCCACGCCCGCCACGCCCAAACTGGCAGCAGCTGTCCAAGCTTCCCACTTCTCTCTCTCCAGCAAGGCTCCCGCAAAGCCTCTCGGCCAGCCCCACTACACACTCCCCCCACCTAAGAAATTTCTTTGGTCCCCCAAAGAATAGCGAATTTTCTGCTAAGCATCTATATTATCCGGAAGCAAATCAGCCTTCATTTCACAGTAGGCATCACCCTCTATGCTATGACCCAGGGCATTGTATATTAATCTCTTCACCGGATGTATCACCCGCCTTGGCCTCTGTACTTTAGGCTTAGCAATATCACGAGCGCCATCCTCTCGTAACTCTCCACCCACGGAGGCACCCAGGGCTAATGGCTCCTCCTCTAATCGTCGGGCATGCGAAGTGACCAGATCCCATTCTAATGGCTCCTCTGACTGTGATCTCTGGGGTCGATGACCCCACCTGTCCCAACAGTCCCCCAGAGTGATTCACTACCTCAAGTCCTTGAGGGGTCCTCTCCCATTCACAAAATTTAAGTATGGATTCAGAAATATCGGACCCATACTGTTCTGATTCCACCTCAATACCCACAGTGGGGGGTGTAATCCCAGTATCTCCCGATGACCACAGCCAGCCTATACAACTCTCTTCTCCTTCAGAGTCTTCTGTTTCCCTTCCTACAGACAGATCAGGTTTTGCCCTAGTTCCTAACCTTCTTCCTACCATACGGGGCTCAGTTGCGATGGCTGGCTGAGTGACTCATATTGCCTCATTCAAGGGCAATAAATGGTTTCGATGCCACACTTTCAAAGGCCCTGAACTCCCCTCTGGTCATATCCGATACACTGGTAATCCCAGCAGCTTCTCATTAACAACATACAACTGGGAACCCCACCAATCTGCCAGTTTGTGCTTCCCAGAGGGACCCAAATTCCTTAATAGCACCCAATATCCAGATTGCAAATCCTGAACTCTCACTTTGAAATCATAGTTCCTCTTATTTCGCCGTTCTTGAACCCCTGCAGCAGCTGAGGCCTTTTCATAAGGCCCCTTCAGATTCTTCCTTAATCTATCTACATAATTACGATGTGACCTGAGGTCTCATCCATCAAGGTGCCAATGACTATGTCTACAGGCAGGCGGGCCTCCCTACCAAACATCAACCGATATGGGGAATACCCAGTGGCATCATTCCTTGTGCTATTATACACATGCACGACAGTAGAAATATGTTGCATCCAATGTTGTTTCTGTTCTTCAGTGAGTGTCCCCAACATATCCAAAAGAGTACAACTAAACCTCTCAGGCTGTGGATCTCCTTCTGGATGATAGGGGGTGGTATGGGACTTTCGAATGCCCAGTAAGCCCAATAGTTGCTTAACAAGCCTACTTTCAAAGTCTCTCCCTGGGGTAGCCCATAATGTACAAAGAACTTCTCCACCAGCAGTTTGGCTACCGTAACAGCGCACTGATCTTTTGTCGGGAAAGCCTGGGCATAACGGGTAAAATGATCAATCATGGCCAATACGTTTCCTTGCCCACTTACATCTGGTTCCAGGCAAAGAAAGTCAATGCAAGCCATATCCAAGGACCCATAACTTTGCAAATGGCCCATCGGTGCAGTCCTCGAGGGTAAGGTTTTCCTCTGAACGCAACGCAGACAGGATCTACAATAATCCCTGACTTCTGTCTTCATACAGGGCCAATAAAATCAATCCATTACTAACTTAAAAGTCTTTTCTGGCCCCAGATGTCCATGCTCGTCATGTAGTGCAATCAACACTGCTTCTCTGTGTTTCTCCAGAAGCAAGAGTTGCCACCTTTCTTCAGGCCCGTCCGAAGGGCCCCTTCAATAAACCACTCCATTGCAAAGCTGTAAACAATCCCACTCCTTGTACAACACTTGGGCTCCTCTCGACGAATTAGCAAGTAAAACCTCTCACTGGCCACTTCTCAGGGCTCTTTCAATCAGGCCACAAAGTGGATCTTCCGCCTGGTCCCTCCTCAGATCTTTCTTAGTCAGGGCAAACCTACCCTCCCCTCTGACCTGAACGGGATTACAATATAATTTGGGAACACCTGCAATAGTGACCCCCACTGACTTAGCCCCAATTGCTCCCCTAGCTTGGTGCTCTACCCCTTGGTACAGCGCTTGAATACCATCCGGGGTCAATTGTGTCCACTCTCTAACATATGCCCCTGAATCATGGGGTCTTCTCGACAGACCATCTGCATCCGTGTTCCTCACACCTGGGCGGTATTTCAAACTGAACCTAAATCCAGAAAGGGCAGCCAACCATCGATGGCCCATAGCATCAAGTTTAGCGGTTGTGAGCAAATACGTAAGTGTATTATTATCTGTCTTAAGTTCAAACTCTGCCCCATACAGATAATCCTTCAATTTATCCACAACCGCCCACTTGAGGGCCAAAAATTCCGACTTATGAGTGGGATAATTCTTTTCTGCTGAAGTTAAGCCCCTGCTGATGTATGCAATGGGCTTCAACTGTTGGTCACGTTCCTGATATAACACCCCCCCAAGGCCATCCCGACTAGTGTCCACATGTAACTCATACGGTCGATTAGGGTCTGCATAAGTCAGAACTGGGGTGTTCATAAGCCTGCACTTCAACTGGTCAAAAGCTTGCTCACACCGTTCGGTCCATTCTGCCTGAATAGACTCCCAAGACTTCCTGGGTCCCTTAGTTTGATGGGCCGGATTCAAGCAACCCACCACTTCCTCTATTTCTTTGTTCTTTAATAACTCATTGAGCGGGCAAGCTATCTTTGCAAATCCTTCCCAAAACCTCCGATAATACAAACAAAATCCCCAAAACGATTGCAATTCAGCTACATTTTGAGGCCTGGGCCAGGAAGCAACTGCCTCAAGCTTGACGGGGTCTGTTGCCACCCCCTCAGCCGAGACAACATGACCTAAATAAGTGACAGATGGTTGGTAAAATTGGCATTTCTCCAATGACAATTTTAGCCCTTCCTCATGAAGCCTTGTCAATACCTTCTCCAAATGCTCCTCATGCTGTTCAAGGGTCTCACCAAAGACAATAATATTGTCTAAATAGACCAACACCTCTATCAGATTCATACCCCCCACTGTCCATTCCATAAGCCTTTGAAAAGTCGCCGGGGCCCCTGACAGCCCTTGAGGCATTCGATTAAACTCGTAAAACCCCAATGGGCAGATGAAAGCAGTTTTCTACCTATCCTCTGGTGGTAGCCACTCCTTAAATCCAATACACTAAACCACTTCGCTCCTGACAAACACTGTAGAGCATCCTCTATCCAAGGAGTTGTATACTGATTGGGGATAGTCCTCCGATTAAGAGTGGGGTAGTCTATACACATTCGCAGGGACCCGTTCTTCTTCCGGACCACCACTATAGGCGAGGCATAAGGACTTCAAGATTCCCTAATAACCCAAGTCTTTTTCAGCTTTGCTAGATGCTCTCTAAGATCATCCAGATCACTTAAGGGAATCCGCCGAGATCGCTCCCTGAAGGGCTTATCCTCCCTCAGTTGGATTACATGCTGGGCACTCCTAGCACAGCCCACATCAAACTCATCTCTCGAAAATAGACGTTTCCACTTCCAAAGCTGATCTCTCGCCCTCTCCTGCCACTCAGGAGAAAGCTGTGTATTCTTGGGATAGAACTGATCCATCGAAAACTCCCCCTCAGTCTTTCCCCTATCATCCAGAGACCCAATCGGGGTAGCTGGGCTCACTTGCCCCAAGAACATCCGATCCCTCAGTCATACAGGAAGGTTCGTAACATTCCGAAACCCAACCGAGATCCGCCCATTTGCCTGCCGTAAAATCCGCGTGGAAACTACCTCTGGAATTAGTTCCACTCTACCACTCCACCACTTGGGGCCGGGTTCAAAAATAAGATACGGGCCAGGCTGTTCCCATTCTAATCTAACAGAGGCCCTCAAACACACCACTTCCCCTGGTTGTATTACCCTCTTCTCTCTGTCCAACTTCCATAATCACCCCACCCCCTCTGCCAGGGCCTGATGTTCCCGCGCCAAATGCCGACATACTGTCTGTAGTGCAGGATGAACATCCCTTGTGATTGGATCATCCCCCACAGGGACAACTGGGGTGAGCAAACGCCTAACCAAGCTTGTGTTTGTCCTCACAATCAACAAACCCTGACTGGCTCCCGAGGGGCGGGCACACACAATAGCCAAAGTATCAAAACTCTCTGTATACCCAGCAATAGAAGGCCCAAACGTCAACTGTATGGCAAATACCCATTATATGGGAATTTTTCAGTCCCAATACCACAGATCTTCAGGTCAACCAATTCCTGTATAGGCATATACGCCGGATATCTATTGTAAAAATCCCTATATAGTAATGTAACTTGCGCACCCAAATCCAAAAGGGCCTTAGTGTAAATACCTTCTACTTACACTGGCACCATTGGAGAGGGGCCCACCAACTGCTGAGGAACCCCAATAGTGGGAAACCCAGTGTCTGGTTTAACGACCTGCACTTGGTTCCCCAAAGACTGTCGCTGGGGCCTTGTTGTTCTAGATTAAGGCAGTTCAAAGGGATGGGGATTTCTCACTAAAGGGGGTACTCCTGTCCAGGGCTTTTTTTCTCATAGAACACCCAGAATGGAGTTCTGGCACCTTTTTTGGATGGAACCTTGTAGGGTAGGCAAGGCGGGTTGTATGTCGTGTGTGAGTTCCGGCACTTTTTTTTTTTAAAAGCACTGCTCCTGTCACTCCCATCTTCAGTGAGGGTTTCCAAGGGGATCACCTCTTTTTTTTTAATAACAAGTTTTTATTGGTTTTCCAGTTTTACATTCAAGTATTTGGAAAGCAGCGTGGTGATTGGGTAGTCAAAAGTACAATAACAAAATCTTTAGTACATATCTCAGGTTACATCATCAAAAAATTCCTTCTCTATTTCCCTTAACATTTACTATATCATATTTAAGCTAATAGATTTCTAATTATAACAAGTTCAGTTAAAACATTTATCCTTATATTTTTGCTTATACATATCCATATCCATATCCTGTATTTAAATTTTACCTAATTTTTAATTAGAATATTCCAATTTAACCTTTAATATCCATAGTATTTAAATTCCAGGTAACCCAAATTTTCTTTATTTCACTCTATAAAAATTATAATATCTAAAATACACCTATTACTTACTTGAATATTTTCTTATTTTATTTCATAAACATTTTCTATTTCTCATCCTAGTACATCACTACTTACTAATGGAGTATCCTTCATTGCCTCAAATTCATCGTCTGTGTTATCTGGGCTAAACAATGATTCACCACTGTTCCCTAATAATTAATTTTCATTTTCCTTATAAATCTAAATCCTCAATATTAGGCCAATTAATCCCTTATTTTTTTTATCATTTCCCAGCAATAGTTAAATCAAATAATCGTATTTCCCTTCATCTCAGAATCTCCCTTTAGCCCATTAGTTAAGACTTTAGGATCCTCTCTAATAAATCAAAAGACCCCATTTTTTAAATCAAACTCTAGCTTTCTTTTTATGCCAACCAGGCTTCCATACCAATGCCTCTAGATCATCAGATAGATCTCCCTTCATTCTTGTGCATGTTACTTGAATCAAGGGAGACCATCTAGTTATTAATTTTCCAGAGGAATTGGCACATTTATGGTCATTAAGTTGTCGCCCTGGTAGCCCAGATCCAAGGGGATCCCCTCTTGTCGGGGCTAACTGATATCACCGGGCACCCAGCTAGCTCCCTTACTGGGGCCCTTGACAGTTTCCTGACTGAGTTGGGTTCCCTGATCTGTACAGTTTCGTACATGCACGCCTATAATGCCCCACACCCCCACAATTATAACAAACCACTGGTCTTGTTGAATTATTAGCTAGAGCGGATGGGCCCATCCCCCCATCAGTTGGCCCAACTCGGCCTCCGTTCGGGGGCGGGCCACCCATTACTGTCCAGGAAGCCATTATCTTAGTTAAATACAGTATCTGAGCTTGCATCATTGTTAACTGATCATCATCCTCCCTAGCCTTTCCCACTCCTGGGCCTAAGGGCAACTCAGCTGTCGCCTCCTTAGCCTCCTCTACTACCTCAGTCACCTGAACTTTCCTTATAAGCTCGTGATACCCCCAAACACTCCCTCTAGCTTCAACCTTTATTTGGTTCCAAACAGTGTCCGAAACCAAAGCACCCCGGAAGAGTTGTTCTAACCTGGCTTGTTCCACCTCAGTTGGATCTAATCCCCCTCTCTCCACAACCTGATATAACAATCTATTCAGGCACCTTATATATTCAGACAGCTTCTCACCCCTCTTCTGATACATATTTTCCAACCGAAACAATAAACTAGAGACCGTCTCAGCAGACCCAAATTCATCATGCAGTAGAGAGAGATAGCCACGCACAGTAAAGTGTCCCCGACTCAATGTTAAACTTCTAATGGCTTATGCAGCAGGGCCCTTTAAACTTTCTCTAACTCATTGCCTTTTTTAGGTGTCTGGTATATCCCACTCCTCAACTGCTTGTATCGCCTGCTCCATCCAGGCTTTATACTCCTCTTCCCCTTCTGGCACTGGTTGCATACCCAAGAAAGTACATAATTTCCTATATCCAGCCCCTATGCAATAACCCGTCGGGTTTTGGATAGAAGTCAAACTTCCCCCAGCCTGTGTGAACCCTACTTCTGTTGTCCCTGCGAGTAAGAAAACACGTTTCTCTTTCTTCTGGTCCAAAGGTTCGGTCGAGGGTGTACCCCATACAGTCGGAAAAATCACCCCTACGCTAATATCTTCTGTCAGTTGCAGGTTTTCAACCTGAAAGCACTCTGGAATACTCTTCTTCCATTTCAGTAGTACATAAAAATGGGGGGAATCCCGATCTGCCCTCATATCTATCACATACACCCTCTGATCCAGAACAAGGACCCTCAATGTCTGTAAAATTCGCTCTTCTACCAAACATTGCCAGGAACATTAATTACTACGCTCGTCCTTACTTCACTATTCTGCTCTTTGCACCACCTAGTAACCACGTTAGGGTCCATTTTGTTCCCCTGGCTCATATCTCTATGTGAAACCAACCCTCCCTTGCTAAGAGACAAGGGGTCAGGCAGGGTATCCCGGACGAGCCCCCATGTGTAGCATTACCCCCTCAGAGGGTGCTAAAGCCCAGGCCCTCCTAACCTCCCCTTCAGTTACGCTCAGCAGCCACACTCTCGTGGCGTTGATAGAATGTCCTTTCTTTAGCGGGAGCTCATGCGGAGAAAAGGGGGTGGCAGGTTCTCGTCGTCAAAGAGGTTTACAGGAACAAGCAGACCAACCCCCAACCACGGCGGTCAGTGTGTGACAGTGTTTATCAACCCCCTGGCAGTTGTGGCAAAAATAGTCAATAACTTGTGGCAGCTTCTGGGAAGAACAGGAAGGGGGAAGCCCTCCGCTCCGGGCAGCAACGGAAAGCACGAGTGAAGATAGTCAGTGCTCTGCAGCAACAGCTAACCCCACGAGGGCAACTCCCCACAATGTCTACAGCTTGCACAGGTGATAATGATCAAAGTTCGGATGGCTGCTGGTCTCCAAAGCAGCAGTAACCATCCTCTCCTTCTCTTCTGTCGGCACTTGTAGTCCCAGGTCTCTCTATGCCAAATTTCCCCCCCTCCCTTCCTTTCTAGTTAAAACCTAAATCTAAAACCCCAGCAAGCTTTCCTTCACTCTCACTCCTCCCTTCACTCGGCATATCACCCTGCTAAAGAAAGCAATAAAACTCCATTTTCTCACTCTCTCTCTCCTTCCCTCTACTTCCGAGGAAAGAATCACATAAAACACCCCAAACTCCTCTCTGGCTTCACCTGGTCTCTCCAACAACAACCACCCCATCCCCCTGTTCTCCTTCCCCTTTTCTTTCTTCCCCCAATCCATGCCTTCCATGCCCAAACCGGCAGCAGCTGTCCGAGCTTCCCACTTCTCTCTCCAGCAAGGCTCCCGCAAAGCCTCTTGGCCAGCCCCGCTACACATGCTTTTTCTTCTATTTAGGGGTTGGGATGAATGCTGACCTCAGCTAGCCATAATAATAAGTGCTGCTTTGTGAGAACCCAAGGTCGAATTGATTACGTTTTGGTGGGCTGAGGAGCTGGGGAGAAAGCCCGCATTTCAGGCTAATTGGAGAATTTGATTTATGACTGCTTGTTGGGGGTGGGAATTGCAATTTGTTACTTTGTATCCGGGGAAAAGGAAATTAGTTTTGGGTTCAACTATGTAGTGCCAATACTTTGTTTCCTGAATAAAATCTTCTTTAAGGAAGAATTCTGGCCTTGCATTTCTTTTGATGGGTGTCATCTATCGCAGGGCTTTTCAACCTTTTCACAGATTGTACCACTTTTAGGACATGACAATATTTGAGTACCACCAGTGCTTAGCAAGGTGTCAAAAACATGATGACTAAAAAGGGTGTGGGTGGGTTTTACTAATTAGATTCATTTGTTGTTATAGAAATGGCTAGTTTATAATATCATGGAAGAGTAAAATGTTGAGGTTCAATGTTAATGCTTCCTTCTACTGCAACAGAGGAAGTCTGTTCTTTTTCCCTTTTCCCACTCACTTTCCCCCCCTTTTTCCTCCCCACGGTGTCCTACTATTTGCTTTTGTATTTTTGTATTTTATTCTATAATTTAATAAAATATTAGAAACTGTAGAAAAAAAGGAAAAAAGTACCAATTTTATTTTTTTCGGTGGCTGTACAACCCTCATGGCTGGTTGAGGAATTCTGGGAGTTGAAGTCCACAGGTCTTAAAGTTGCTAAGTTTGTAGACTTCTGAGCTAGCTGGTTTGCCCTTCTGAGCTCTTCCACAGTGAGGTAAGAATGCACCCCCCAATCCCTTCCCTGTACCCTTAAAGACACAGGAATCAAGTGTAAAGCAAGAAAATAAACACAAACTCCATTTTCTTTCTCTTTAAGCTGCCTCAGGCTTGTCACATGTCACAATGTTGCAATTCTAGACTGAAAGGCTCTGGCAATTGCAAAAAGCTTTAGCTTTAAATTAAGCCTGTTTACCTTCAAAGAAAACTTTCTAAAAGCCACAGACAGACTCAATTAAAGGGGGTAAAACTAATTACATTTGTTTAAAGGGATTAAACCTTTCCTGTTGTCTTTTTTCCCCTTTCCCCCACCCAAACCACGTTCTTTTATAACCTCTCCTCTCTCCCCCCCTTTTTCTTCAGTTCACCTCCAGCTCCCAGCTGCTTCTGGAAGTGCCAATCAGCTGGAGCCAATCAGCTGGAGCCCTGCCGGCTCCTGGGGCTTCTGCTGAGCCCAGACAGTCCTGCAGCTGCAGCTACCTCTCCCTCAGGCTTGGCTCGCTTGGGCTCATTCCCCTCCCCTGCTACACTTGGCTAGCAATCGCGTACCACCTGCCATATGGCAAAGTACCACAAGTGGTACATGTACCACCGGTTGAAAAGCCCTGTTCTAGACTAGCTTTCTTTGTTCTGACTTTTTCTCCTTGAGTCTAACCAATAGTACATCTTATCCCAAACTTCGTAATACTTTGTTTCATCCTTGTCTTTAATTTCTAATGTTAGTCTATCCATCTCTGCACATATCAAAAAATTTTTAATTAGTTCACTCTCCACTGGGGAATTTCCATTTTTCCAGTTCTGGCCATAGACCAACCTTGCTGCTGTTATAATATGCAACACTAGATCTGTCTCTCCTTTGTTAAACTTCCCATCTATCATTCCCAGTAAAAACAGTTCTGGTCTGGGATCTATCTTCAGTCCCAACATTTCCTCCAACCAAGTCTTTATTAGCCGCCAAAATTCTTTGCCTTTGGAACAAGTCCACTACATATGATAATAAGTCCCTAACACTTACTTGCACTTCCAACACTGTGGTGATATATCTGTTCTCATCTTTGCCAGTCTTGTTGGGGAGAAGTGCCACCTGTAAAACATTTTGTACAAATTCTCTTTATATGAGGTGGCCAAGGTTAACTTTCTATTTCTTTCCCATAACATTTGCCATTTGTCTAAATCGATATTATATCCGAAATTTTGGGCCCATATTATCATCACTTCTTTTACCTGCTCCTCTTCCATTTTATATTCCAATAAATATTTATATGTTCTTTTGATTGCTTTCTCTTCCGTTCCTAATAATATTTTAACTAGTGTTGTCAGATCCCTCCATATACCCCATTCCTTTTTGTCTTTCTTATAACGTGACTGAATTTGCAGGTACACCCACCATTCCAATTGTACCCCATTTTCTTTTAATTCTTGTCTAGATTTAAGTTCCCCTTGTTAATTTAGAATATCTCTGTACGTAACTACTTTTCCCAAGTTCATGAAATTTGGATGCACTAGCGCTTCCACTGTTAAGAGCCATACTGGTGTTTCTATATAGTTCTGTTGTTTAACTTTAATCCACACATTTAGTAATGCTGCTCTGATATGGTGTCTCTGGAAGTATTGATGAACGTTATATCTCTCATCCCACAAAAATGCATGCCATCCAGATTGTAAATCATGACCCTCTAGAGTTAATAGCCTTCGGTTTTTTAAATTTATCCAATCCCACACCCAAGTGAGTATTGCAGCTTGGTAGTAGAGCTCCCAGTCAGGTAGTCTGAATCCCCCTCTCTCTTTGGCTTCTTGTAGTAGTTTTAATTTAATTCTAGGTTTCTTCCCCTGCCAAATAAATTTCAATATTATTTTATTCAAATTTACAAAATATTTTTTCTCTAATTTTATGGGGACATTCTGAAATAGAAAGAGTAATTTAGGTAAAATGTTCATCTTTACTGCTGCAATTCTCCCCATGAAGGAGAGCTGCAAATTTTTCCATCTTTCTAAGTCTTTCTTTATCTGATTGTTTAAATTAACATAGTTATCTTCTTTAATTGTAATACACCTTGCTGTTAGCTGTACTCCCAAGTATTTAACTTTCTTCACTATTTGGATATTTACTTTCTCCACCAGGTCATTTTTCTGTGTACTAGTCATATTTTTAACTATCACTTTCGTTTTATCTTTGTTGATTTTCAGTCCAGCTACCTCTCCATATTCTTCTAATATTTCCACAAGTCTTATACCCGAATGTAGCGGTTCCTCTAAGATAAATACGAGGTCATCCACAAATGCTTGCAGTCTGTAGGTTTCTTTCTTAATATTTAAGCCTCTAATTTGGCTTTCCTTTCGGATCATTCTAGTCAGTACTTCGAGAGTTAGTATAAACATTAACAGTGAGAGTGGACACCCTTGTCTTGTACCTTTCCTAATTTGGAAGCTTTGTGTCGCTTCTCCATTAATTATAACTCTCGTCTCTTGTTTATCATATATAGCTCTGAATATGTTTATAACATTTCCGCCAAAGTCCATATAGCCTAACTGCCTCAACATGAAGTTCCAATTTACGTTGTCAAAGGCTTTTTGTGCATCCAAAAACATCAGAGCTGCTTTTTTTCACTGTGGATCTTGTAGTACTCCAAAATATTCAAAATTGTCCTCATATTGTTTCGAATTTGCCTTCGTGGTAGGAAACCATTTTGATCTACGTGTATAAATTCATTTAGGTATCTTTTTAGCCTTCCCACAATTATTGCCATAAATATTTTATAATCCGAATTTAAAAGCGATATTGGCCTATAATTATTGATTTTTGTTAAGTCCGAATTTTCTTTTGGGATCAGCACAATGTTTGCTTCTATCCAGGATGCTGGCATTTTTGCTTCCTTTAGAACTGCATTGAACGTCTCCAGTAATATTTTGCCAAATGAGTCTTGAAATTCTTTGTATATTTCTACTGGCAGTCCGTCTGGGCCCGGTGCTTTATTGCTCTTCTGTTTTTTCAATGCCTCAGTTAATTCAATCATTGTTATCTCTGCATTTAACATACACTTTGTTTCATCCGGAATTTTTGGTAGATCAGCTTTTTTAAACCATTGAAACTATTTTTTCAACTGCAGCCAAACACTTCTTAACTAACCTTGCTGTCCTAACATCTGGAGCAGCTACCCGCTCAGTGTCTGCTAACAGGTAGCCTTTCCCCAGTATTAGGTATTGTAATTTTCCCTTGTGATATCTGGAGTCAAGACTCTTTTTGATCTCATAGTGCTCCTCTCCCTTAACTAGAATGGGAGGAGGAGGTGGTTCCTTGACTGGCCTCAAGCCAGATTTGCAAAAGGGTTTTAAAAGTCTGCAATGAAATACCTTTGGAAATTTCTTCCCCCCTCTTAACTTGGCGGCTTCTGCCTTTTGGGGAAAAAAAGAACAACTAAACTAAACAACTAAATAATTGGACTTGCACCTTTTGGATATTTGGGGTCCCAAAAAGTTCCTATTTCTACGGTGACCTATTACCTTATCTATCTGCTAAGTTGAAAAAAAAGAACATTTTTTAAAACTGGATAAAAGCCTAACTTGAGTTTGGAAAAAGACTTTACATGCTACCAGGGACATCTTGTGGTGAAAATGGGTATAGCAAGTGAATTTCTTTTTGACTGGGAGACTTGTGAGACTAAGATTTGTCCTTGGCACTATCAAAAAAGATAAGAATTTGAAACAGCTGGGTGGTGAAAACAATTCTTTATAGTGGAGGTGGACGTTTGCTGACTTTTATCAAAAATAGCCTCCACTAAAGGACTATCTGTAAACACCATAGAAATGGAGGAATACTACCCACAACGTAACTACAAACTTATACTTGAAAAAATCCTTGAGGCTACTGAGCTAATGAATTCCAGACTGAAAGATAAAGGCGTCACCTTAAAGTTACAAAATGCAGCCCAGATTTCAACTGATGAACTTACAATCCAAAATGCAACAGAAGAGGAAGAAATTAACATCAAAGTGGACTTTAAAGAATACCAGGTACAACCTACTGAGAACCCTGATAGCCAAACCTTGATCTTAACTAAAAAATCTGCAATTCAAAAAGCAACAGAAACTGAAGAAAGCAATACTAAGATGGAAGGTGCTGAAGACCAACATGTACCGCACATTGAGAACCTAGACAACCCAGACAACCAAACAACAATTACAACAATGAACATGACTTTTTACTTAAACCAGCTGAAACCGGAAGAAGAAGACCAGACTGAACTGATGACAAATATACTAAGCCAAACATGGAGATTTGAATTATTAGGCCAACACTCCAATGATTATGAAGGGGCCAGCTCCCTTGAAAAATTGATAACTGGATGGTCTCCCTTGATTCAAATAATATGTGTGGGAATGAAGGGAGATCCACCTGAGGATTTAAAGGCACTGCTATGGAAGCCTGCTTGGCACAAAAAGAAAGCTAGAATTAGACTTTAAAAATGGGTTTTTTTTATGTGACCTATAATGGAAGAGCCTACAATCTCATTTAATGGGCTAAGGAGATTTTAAAAGATACTAACTGATTTAATATTTAGGATTTAGACCTATAAGGGAAATAAAAAATAGTCACTAGAATAATAGTTTTGAATTATAATAGAGAAGTTGGATTGAGATGATAAAGGTTATTTTATTAGTAAATGATGAGGTACTAGGATGAGAAATAGAATATGTTTGTGAAATAAAGTAAGAATTTATTTGAGTAAATAATAAGTGTATTTTAGATATGACCAGTGCTTTTTTTCTTTAAAAAAAAAAGGTGCCGGAACTCACACATGTCATACAACCTGCCTTGCCTACCCTACAAGGTTCCATCCAAAAAAGGTGCCGGAACTCCGTTCTGGGCATTCTATGAGAAAAAAAGCCCTGGATATGACAACTATTTTGTAATGAACTAAGGGAAATTTGGGTCACCCAAAATCTAAATACTATGGATATTAAGCTAACTGGAATACTGTAATTGAAATTAGGTAAAATGTAGAACATAAGAACATAAGAAGAGCCATGCTGAATCAGGCCAAAGCCCATCGAGTCCAGCATTCTGTGTCACACAGTGGCCCACCAATTGTACATGGGGATCTTGAGCAGAAAGAGAAGGCAAAACCCTCCCTTTCCCTTGACCCCCAACAAATGGTACTCAAGGGAATTCTGCCTGCCTCAACCAACATAGAGGCGGCACATGGACATCCATTTTAATAACCACCGATACACTTGGCATCCATGAATCTATCTAGCCCTGCCTTGAAGCTGTCAAGGCTGACAGCTGCCATGACCCCTTCTGGAAGTGAATTCCATAAATCAACGACCCTCTGGGTGAAGAAATATTTCCCTTTATTTGTCCTCACTTTCTTACCTATGAGCTTTAGGGAGTGCCCCCTTGTCCTAGTATTGTGTGATAGAGAAAAGAATTTTTCTCTATCCACCTTTTCTACCCCATGCATGATTTTATACACTTCGATCAAGTCACCCCTTAAACGCCGTCTTTCAAGGCTGAAGAGACCAAGGCGTTGCAATCTGGTTTCATAAGGGAGGCGCTCCATTTCCTTGATCATTCTTGTTGCCCTTTTTTGCACCTTTTCCAGTTCCATTATATCCTTCTTGAGGTGCAGTGACCAGAACTGTACACAGTACTCCAAGTGTGGTCTCACCATCGATTTGTACAGAGGCAATACAACACTTGCTGACTTATTTTCAATTCCCTTCCTAATCATGCCAAGCATGGAATTTGCTTTTTTTACTGCTGCTGCACATTGGGTTGACATCTTCATCGAGCTGTCCACCAAAACCCCAAGATCCCTTTCTTGGGTTGTCTCAGAAAGTTTGGTCCCCATCAGTTGGTAAGTATAATTGGGGTTCTTTGCCCCGATGTGCATAACTTTGCACTTGTTTAGGTTAAAATGCATTTGCCACTTTGTTGCCCACTCAAACAATTTCGAGAGATCCTTCTGGAGCTTCCGACAATCAGTTTCACTTTTCACAACCCGGAACAATTTAGTGTCATCAGCAAACTTGGCTACCTCACTATTAACTTCTACATCCAGATCATTGATGAATAAATTGAAAAGTAAAGGTCCCAAAACTGAACCTTGGGGTACACCACTTCTCACTTCTTTCCATCCGGAGAATTGTCCATTTATTGCCACCCTTTGCTTCCTACAATTTAGCCAGTTACCAATCCAGGACAAGACCTGTCCTCTAATTCCGTGGCTGGAGAGCTTTTTTAGGAGCCTTTGGTGAGGAACTTTGTCAAAAGCCTTTTGAAAGTCAAGATATACAATATCAACTGGGGCCCCTTTATCTATGTATTTATTTACACCCTCAAAGAATTCTAACAAGTTAGTAAGACATGATTTGCCTTTGCAGAAACCATGTTGATTTTCTTTCAGCAATGCCTGTTTTTCTATGTGCCCTGTAATTTTACCTTTAATAATGGTTTCCATCAGTTTGCCTGGAACTGAGGTTAGACTGACTGGTCTATAGTTTCCTGGATCACCTCTGGATCCTTTCTTGAAGATCGGGGCTATATTTGCTTCCCTCCAATCCTCCGGTACAGTGCCTGATCTTAGAGAAAGATTATATATTTTAGCTAGAAGTTCAGCAATTTCACACTTGAGTTCCTTGAGAATTCTAGGGTGGATGCCATCTGGACCCAGCGATTTGTTGATGTTTAGTTTAGAAAGGCATACAAGAACATCTTCCTTGTTTATCTCTATCAGGTTTAATTCTTCTATTTCCCTCCCTGGGAAAACTAATTCGGTGGCAGGCAAATGTTCTCTATCCTCCTTGGTGAAAACGGAGGCAAAGAAGTCATTTAGCCTCTCAGCAATCTCCTTGTCTTCTCTGATTATCCCCTTCTGACCATTGTCATCAAGTGGCCCAACTGATTTTCTGGTTGGGTTCCTGCTTCTGATGTACTTAAAAAAGATTTTGTTATTATTTTTAATATTCTTGGCTATATGTTCCTCAAAGTCCCTCTTGGCTTTCATGACTATCGCCTTGCATTTGGTCTGCCAGAGTTTGTGATCCCTCCTGTTCTCCTCGGTAGGAAGAGCCTTCCATTTCTTAAATGAGTTTTTCTTCTTTCCAATAACCTCCTTTACCTCATTCGTAAGCCATACTGGTATCCTCTTGGACTTTCCAATCCTCTTTCTTCTTTTAGGAATGCATTTTATTTGAGCCTGCTGTAACGTATTTTTAAACAGTTTCCAAGCATTTTGGAGGGATTTGCCTTTTTTTACTGTTCCTATTAGTTTCTTCTTTACTATTTTCCTCATTTTGTTAAAATTCCCTCTGTGAAAGTTTAAGGTCTCTGTGTTAGTTTTCACTGACAATTTGCTATCCATGGTTAAGTTGAAGGTTATTGTGTTGTGATCGCTGGTTCCTATGGGCTCGGTTACAAGGACATCATGAACCAAATCCTGTGCATTAGTTAGAACCAAGTCCAGGATCCCCTTTCCCCTGGTAGGTTCCATGACCATCTGCTCAAGGGAATAATCGGCTAACATGTCGAGGAACCTTGTCTCTCTTTCATGTGTAGAACAAGAATTTACCCAATCTATTTGGGGATAGTTGAAGTCCCCCATTATGACTACCCTATTTCTTTTTGAGGCCTCCTTGAATTCATTTTCCAAATAGCAATCTACCTCTGGAGTTTGGTTGGGAGGGCGATAGCAGATCCCTAACGTCAGATTAGTTTCCTGTCCTGGGATTTTTATCCACAATGTTTCTGTGGGTGAGTTTGAATTTTCTTGAATTTCGAGTTCATGAGATTCTAACTCCTCATTTATGTACAAGGCCACGCCACCACCATTTCTCCCTCTCCTGTCCATCCTATACAATTTGTAACCTGGAATCCTTGTGTCCCATTGGTTTTCATCTGTCCACCAGGTTTCTGTTATGCCGATAATATCAATATTATTTTCCTTCATCAAGCATTCCAATTCCCCTATTTTTGCTCGAATGCTTCTACCATTCGTGTACAGACATTTATATATAATTTTCTGGTGCACTTTCAACTTTGACTGTGGATTTTGACTGTAGAATTTGGTTGTAGAATTTGTAGATGGTCTACCATGTCCTTCTGCTTGACTATTACAATTTAGTTTTCCTGTTGACTCACCAATGTGTGCATAACTTCCACCCTCCATATTAGGCAGTGCGCCTTCTCGAACCGGAAGCTGCCCAGCTCCTGTCGACTTGCCCCTATGAATCAGTTTAAAAGCTGCTCTGAAACCTTTTAAATATTAATCGCCAACAGTCTGGTTCCATTATGGTTCAAATGTAACCCGTCCCTTCTGTACAGGTGTGGCTTGTCCCAAAATGTTTCCTAGTTCCTAATGAATCTAAACCCTTCCTCCCGGCACCACTGCCTCATCCACGCATTGAAGCTCCTGAGCTCTGCCTGTCTAGCTGGCCCTGCACGTGGAACAGGTAGCATTTCTGAGAATGCAACCTTGGGGGTCCTGGACTTTAATCTTCTACCTAGCAACCTAAATTTGGCTTCCAGGACCTTCCGCTTAGCTTTCCCAATGTCATTGGTACCGACATGTACCACAACAGTTGGCTCCACCCCAGCACTGTCTATCAGCCTGTCTAGATGCCTCATGATGTCCGCAACCTTTGCACCTGGCAGGCAGTTTACCATGCGGTCAACGCTTCCATCACAAACCTGTCTCTCTATATTTCTAACAATTGAATCACCCACTACAAGAAGCCCCCCTCCCACCACCCGCGGAGAAGTATCCTCGGTGCAAGAGGATATGGGCACATCCTCCAGGGAAGGGATCTCAACTAAGGGAGCCTGTCCCTCTTCCTCAGATTGATGTCCTCCCTGCCCAAGATCTCCATTCTCCAAAGCAGCTGGAGAGCTGCTCAGCATGGAGTGAGACGCTCCTGCTGCATCCCTGAAGATCTTCTCCTGCCTCGCTATCTCTCTCTGCTTCTCCAGGTCTGCTACCTTGGCTTCAAGGGAAAGAACCTGTTCCCTGAGAGCCAGGAGCTCATTGCACCGATCACACACCCAAGACTTCTGTCCAGCAGACAGATAGTCATACATGTGACACTCAATACAAAACACTGGGAAGCTCCCCTCCGTCTGCTGGCTATCTATCTCCATTTCTTGTTATTATATGTTTGCTGTTATTATTATACTAATTATTATTAAAAAAACACAGCTTTTTTGGGTTGTTCAAATTTTTGTTTTGGTCTCAGTTTACTTTTTGGATTTTTTTTTCTTACTTGTTTTAGGATTTTATCGCGCATCGTCAGGGGCGCGATGGCTGCTAAAAAAAGGTGAATTTGTAATTAAACAAGAAACCCCACAAACTTACCAGGGCTCAGCAGGTATTCTTCCCAAGGTTCCTGCCAAGATCCCTTCTCCCTTTTTATTTCCTGTTTTAATTCCTTATTTGAAAAAGCTCTGCCCAAGCAAAAGCAGCTGCCTCTCTGCCCCACAAGGAAGAGTGAGCTGCTTGCTCCCAGCTACCAGGGATTAGCCAGCAGGGGGGCTGCAGCAGAAAGCTCCACCCCCTCCAAACCTGTGCTGAGGGCAAACTTTAGAAGAAAGGGGAAGGAGAAACCCCTTTTATGGCTGCTAAAAAAGAAAAAAAAGGTGAATTTGTAATTAAACAAGAAACCCCACAAACTTACCAGGGCTCAGCAGGTAATTCTTCCCAAGGTTCCTGCCAAGTTCCCTTTTCCCTTTTTATTTCCTGTTTTAATTCCTTATTTGAAAAAGCTCTTTCCAAGCAAAAGCAGCTGCCTCTCTGCCCCACAAGGAAAAATTTAAAAACAGGACATGGATACTGTTATGTCCTGGGCCTGCTGAATTGCTCAGGAGGCTCAGGAAAGCTGCAGAGAGTCCCGGGCAAACAACGTGGTTGCCCAGGACCAGACAGGCTGTCGCCAGCCTTGCGCACATGCGCAAGGCGCGAAACCAGCCTTGCATTGATTGGTTGATGCTGTCCTTGCAAGGAGACTATAAAAGGCCTGCACACCATTTTGTTTACTGTTCTGTTGCTGACTTGTAATAAAGAAGACTTGCTTTTGTGTTACTCGCTTCGTCTAAATTCCTTGGACTCATGAACAGAACATGGGCGACGAAGGTGGGATCGCTACAAGCAAGAACAGAAGAAGAATATAGGACTCACCAAGGAAGTCCTGAAGCCCGGGGGAAGTTCGGCGTCTGGAAATTGTGACTCTGCCTGCCAGTACGAAATTACTGGAGGTGAGCTTGGCAGTAGGGACCCCTTCCCAAAAGGCTTGCAGCGAAGGCGTTGACGAAGTTACAGACTGCTACGATGTCAAAGATAGGCCGGTTGTCGGAATTCGATACTTCTCACAGGTGGAGAACCACTTTAGAGTAAATCAGATTAGAGAAGACGGCCTTAAAGCGGCTACCTTGCTGTGTGTTTGTGGGCAGGACACTTTCAACATAGCAGAAAATCTGGTTGCCCCAGCACCTCTGGAGTCAGTGTCCTATGCTGATTTGAAGAAGATGCTGAAAGAACACTTCGAACCTAAACTTTCAGTGATTGCTTGGCGACACGCGTTCGAGCAGAGGGACCAGAGGTCTGGTGAGTCTGCTGCGGACTTTATTGCTGCCTTAAGACAAGCCTCTAGACCATGTGAGTTCAAGGACCTGGAACAGAGGCTCCGGGATTGGTTAGTTTGTGGCTTGAGAAGTCGTGAGCTGCAGCAGAAGATCTTCGCCAAAGAAGTTGTCTTGTTCCAAGATGCCTTGAGAGAGGTTGCAGCTGAAGAAGCACCAGGTGGCACTGTGAAGGCCTTGCGGCTCGCCAGAAATCCTCCAGCCACAGTCGCCGTCCATCAAGAGGTTGCTCAAGAAGATTCAGAACAAGTTTCTGAAGAGGAGGTGGATAGGCTTCACCGGACAGAAGAGAAGAAGTTTCAGGAGCGCAGGGATAAGGCCCCAGCATCCCCTCGGTGTTTCGGGTGTGGAGGACGCCACAAGTGCTCTGACTGCAGATTTCGCTCTGCCATTTGCCGGGCATGTGGCAGGCAAGGCCACATTGCTTCCGTCTGTTTGGGTCGCCAGAAGGTCTGGTCTCAGGAAGAATTGCTTCAGAAAGGTACCAGGGTCCCCAGCCAACACATGGTGGGTTTCTGCATGTTGTGCAGGAGCATTTTCAGGAGAGGAATTCATAGGCCACTTAAGAAAAAGCTTCACATTGACATGAAGTTGCAAGGGGTTCCCTTGTCAATGGAGTTGGACACAGGGTCCGCTCTATCGATCATTTCTTTTGACACCTTTAAAAGATTTTCAGCAGAAGTGGCCTACGAGTCAAACTCAGGCCATCAAATTTAATTCTCACTGACTTCCAGAATTCCAGAGTCAGCGTAAAGGGGGAGGCCATGCTCAAGGTGCAGCATAGGACTTTTGAAGGCCTGCTAGATGTGGTGGTAGTTGGGGGTGATCGCACGAGTCTCATTGAACTTGATTGGTTCGAGGCCCTTGGGATTCAAGTGACTGGACTGCACAGTCTGCAAACATCAGGCCTTGCAGAGGTCTGCAAGGAGTTTGCTGATGTGTTCAGTTCAGAGCTTGGATCATACAAGGGGCCTCCCATCGCCTTGTCCTTAGACCTACGTGTTTCCCCGAAAGTAAGACAGTGTCGTACTTTCTTTTTACCCCCAAAACCCCATTACGTCTTACTTTCGGGGTACGTTTTATATTGGAAAAAAATTCCTGGCAGGCTCAGCCCAGCTCGTTCCCAATCGTTCCCTCCCTCTCTCCCTCCCTCCTTCCAATTACCAAGCAAAAATCGCTTTCCACTCAACGCGCCCATGTTGCGCTCGGAAGACTAATGAAATCTCGGCGGAAAGGAAATGGAAAGGGAATGAGGGTCAAGGGGTTGTAGCCGGCGCCGCTCGACCACCTGCTTCCGGCCTCTCTTATTGGTACTCTTTGGTTGAGTGGCCATAGAGCTAGGGAAAAAGGGAAAAAGAAGACGTGGAAGGGAGGGATTTGCGGAGCAATGAAACTGCTACCGCGGCTTTAAACTGCTATCCGGCCTGGCGGGGGATGCTCGGCGCTCTTACCTGCGTGGCTGTAGGCGAGGGCGGCGAGCAGGAGCAGCGCCAGGCTCCCGGGCCGGCTCGACCAGCCCCGCCGTTTCCACCGGGTGTGCGCGTCCATCTCCGCGGCGCGCGGCTTGTCCGGGTGAGGCGCAAAGCGGGACGGCGACGCTCCAGGCGGCTCTTCTCCCGACACCGGCGGGCGCGGCGGGCGGCTTTCGGACTACCGGTAAGAAGCGGACGCCTCCCTCCCCTCCGCCCCCGGCAGGAGCCTCCTAGGCGGCCATCGGCGGCGGTGGCGGCAGCGGCTCTCCCTGCGCAGCCTGCTGGCAAAGAAATGGGCCATGCAGATGGCCTCAGCAGATTACCTCTACAGCAGATAGAGGCAGATCCTGCTCCTGCTCTTCACATTCTCTCCATTCAGGAATTGCCTGAATCTCCCCTCAATGCTAGGGATGTGGCTGCAGAAACTGCCACTGATCACACGCTCACATGCGTGCTGACATGGGTGTTGTCAGGATGGCTTGACACATGGTTGCTCGGGACCAGACAGGCTGTCGTCAGCCTTGTGCACATGTGCAAGGTGCGAAACCAGCCTTGCATTGATTAGCTGACGCTGTCCTTGCAAGGAGAGTATAAAAGGCCTGCGCGCCATTTTGTTTACTGTTCTGTTGCTGACTTGTAATAAAGAAGACTTGCTTTTGTGTTACTCGCTTCATCTAAATGCCTTGGACTCGCAAACAGAACAGATATGTATAAGTTAAAATATATTGATAAATGTCTTAACCGATTGAGTTATAACTAGCAATGTATTAATTTGAATGTGATATAATAACCAAGGGAAATAGAGAGTACATTTTTGATGATGTAACTTGACATATGTATGAAAGAACTTGTTATTGGATTATGGATTACCCAATCACCATGTTGCTTCCTTAATACTTGGATTTTTGTAAAATTGGAAAATTAATAAAACTTTTTTTTAAAAAAATACCAGATGGACCCGCCTGAGGCTTTTTGCAATTTGAGCTCTACCATACAGGATTCACGATCTGAATTATTTGAAAAGGCCAAATAATGAGGATGGCATTCCCTCTGGGAGCTCTGGCATAGGCATGAACTCATGAACTCAGACCCAGGGCTTTTTTTGTCATAGAACGTCCAGAACGGAGTTCTGGCACCTTTTTTGGATGGAACCTTGTAGGGTAGGCAAGGCGGGTTGTATGACTTGTGTGAGTTCTGGCACCTTTTTTTTTTTTTTTTTACAAAAAAAGCACTGGGTAAACCTGGTGCTACTATGGACGGAGTTGTTATATGCCACCTCCACGAAAGGCAGGAGCTCGGCCCAATTAGTCTGCTGATAATTTACATAACAGCGCAGGTAATAATAATAATAAAGTTGTAAGGGACCTTGGAGGTCATGTAGTCCAACCCCCTGCTCAGGCAGGAAACCCTATACCATTTCAGACAAATGGCTGTCCAGTCTCTTCTTAAAAACTTCCAGTGTTGGAGCATTCACAGCTTCTGAAGGCAGGTTGTTCCACTGATTAATTGTTCTAAGTGTCAGAAAATTTCTCCTTAGTTCTAGATTGCTTCTCTCTTTGGTTAGTTTCCATCCATTGCTTCTTTGTCATGCCTTCAGGTGCTTTGGAGAATAGCTTGAATCCCTCTTCTTTGTGGCAACCCCTGAGATATTGGAACACTGCTATCATGTCACCCCTCGTCCTTCTCTTCATTAGAGTAGACATACCCAATTCCAGCAACCGTTCCTTATATGTTTTAGCCTCCAGTCCCCTGATCATCTTTGTTGTTCTTCTCTGTACTCTTTCTAGAGTCTCAACATCTTTTTATATTGTGGCAACCAAAACTGGATGCAGTATTCCAAGTGTGGCCTTACCAAGGCATTGTAAAGTGGTGTTAATACTTCACATGATCGTGATTCTATCCCTCTGTTAATGCAGCCTAGCATTGTGTTGGCTTTTTTGGCAGCTGCAGCACACTGCTGGCTCATGTTTAAGTGATTGTCCACTAGGATTGTCCCTCTCACAGTTGCTACTATTGAGCAAGGTACCACCTATACCAGTGGTGGTGAACCTATGGCACGGGTGCCAGAGGCGGCACTCAGAGCCCTCTCTGTGGGCATGCATGCCATTGCCCCAGTCCTAGGCCTTCAGCTGGGTTTTATAAAACCCTTTCGCTTTAGGCCTCTTCCGCCGTGTTCAATCAATCAATCAATTTCAACTTCTCGTGGGAAAAAAAAGTTCTTGCAAAGTTGGAATTGATTGATTGAACTTTTTAGTCCCACCCAGTCTGCCGTTACCACCACAGCCATGCCCAGCCAATGGGCCACACCCAGCCAATGGGCCACACCCACCCGGCACCCGACGATGCATAAGTGGGTTTTGGGTTGCAGTTTGAGCACTCGGTCTCTAAAAGGTTTGCCATCACTGACCTATACTATACCTGTGCATTTGGTTTTTCTTGCCTAAATGTAGAACCTTACTTTTTTCACCACTGAATTTCATTTTGTTACATGGTGCCCAATGTTCAAGTCTGTCCAGATCCTTCTGTATCTTAAGCCTATCTTCTGGAGTGTTGGCTATTCCTGTCAGCTTGGTGTTGTCTGCAAGTTTGATGAGTTCTCCATCTATCCCCTCATCCAAATCATTGATGAAGATGTTGAAGCGCACTGGGCCCAGAACAGAACCCTGGGGCACCCCACTACACACTTCCCTCCATGTAGATGCAGTTCCATTGAAGATCACATGCTGAGTACAGCCGGTCACCCAGCTACGAATCCATCTGGTGGTGATGCTGTCTAACCCACATTTTTCTATCTTATCAAGTAGTAGATTGTGGTCTACTTTATCAAATGCCTTACTGAATTCCAAGTAAATTATATCCACAGCTTCCCTCTGGTTCACTAATTTTTGTCACCTGGTCAAAGAATGCAATATGTTTTGTCTGGCATGATCTGTTTCTGACAAACCCATGTTGGCTTTTGGTAATGACTTTGTCTGCCTCTAGGTGTTTGCTGATTTGTTGCTTGATTATCTTTTCCAAGATCTTCCCAGGTATTGAGGTCAGGCTGATAGGTCTGTAGTTTCCTGGGTCCATTTTTTTCCTTTTTTGAAGGTGGGAACTACTTCAGCTCTTTTCCAGTCCTCTGGTAGTTCCCCAGTGCTCCAGGATCTTTGAAAGATATAGTTCAGTGGTTCTGACATCACATCTGCCAGTTCCTTCAGACCCTTGGGGTGTAGTCCATCTGGTCCTGGTGATTTGAACTCGTCTAGGGTGGACAGGTGCTCACTTACAATTTTCTTGCCTATTTTAACTTGTGTTTCTAATCTGTTTTTTACTGTTTTTGATAGGTTGGGCTGTTTTTTCCCTTTGTGTAAAGACAGATGCAAAAAGCGAGTTAAGTAGTTCTGCTTTCTCCCTTTTGCTTGTCACCTTCTTGCCACTTTTTCCCACTAATGGACCCATCATTTTCTTAACTTTTTTCTTGTTTTTTACATATTAAAAGAAGCTTTTTTGTTATTTTTTACTTTTGTCGCAAGCCTTAGTTCATGTTGAGCCTTAGCTTTACTCACTTCATCTTTGCAGGCTTGGGCTATTTGCTGATATTCTGCCTTAGTTATGTGCCCCTCTTTCCACTTGTTATACGTGTCCTTTTTATCTTTCAATTTGTCAGAGAGTTCTTTATGCAGCCATGCTGGTTTCTTTGGAGAGCTGTTATTTTTCTT
The DNA here is from genome assembly GCA_034064705.1 of Bothrops alternatus. Taxonomy (NCBI): domain Eukaryota; kingdom Metazoa; phylum Chordata; class Lepidosauria; order Squamata; family Viperidae; genus Bothrops; species Bothrops alternatus. The sequence continues at coordinate 6,087,896 of JARGCV010000004.1, read as the reverse complement.
CTTCATTGGTATTGTGCTAGACTGGGCTTTTATAATCTCACTTTTCAAAATTTCCCAAGCTTCTTGATTGTTTCCCCCTTGAGGATTCTCATCCATGGAATCCTTCCCAAGCTCTCTCTAAGTTTGTTGAAATTAGCTCTGTTAAAGTCCAAGACTCTAGTGTTCTATTGCTTGTGCTTGCATAATGTTGAATTCCAATATTGCATGGTCACTCCTCCCCCAAGGTTCCTTTGGTTTCAACACCTTCTATCATTTCATCTCTGTTAGTGAGAATTAAGTCCAGTATGGTTGATCCCCTAGTTCCCTTCTCTACCATTGGTATTGCTCTACCAATGAATTAGCATGTTCAGCCACCCCACTGGTACTAGGTTGATAGGCGGAGCTAAGCCCTTGGGAGGAGCTTATCGTTTTCAAAAATTCCCACCAAAGTTTTGTGGTGAATTGCACCCCCTTGTCCAAGATAATGCACTTTGGGACCCCCCTGTAGTGTGTAGATGTGTTGCACAAACATCTTGGCTAAGACCCGGGCAGAAGGAATCTTCAGACACACCACATAGTGTGCTTGCTTTGAGAACAGATTGATGACAATCCATATTACTGTGTTTCCAGCATTTTCCAGCAACTCCATGATAAAGTTCATGGATACCTCCTCCCATGGGTTGGCTTGGTTGGCTACCAACTGTTGCCCTGTGTGTGCTTCATGGAGGCACACACAGGGCAACTGGCCACACAGGCGTCTATGTACTTTTTCATCTTTGGCCACCAAAACTGTCTCTTTACCAGGTGAAGGGTTTTCACAAACCCAAAATGCCCTGCAGGCTTCACATCATGGCTCTTCTGCAGGACCAAGGTTCTCTGGCTGGCTGGGACATACAATTTACTCCCCTTCCATGCCAAGCCCTCCTTTAGCATCAAGTTCTCCTTATGTCTTTGGAACCAGTCGTCCCCCCCCCCAAGGCGTCTTTTAGTGGCTGTGTCAGCGAGTCTCCAGCCGACTACAAAGAGACCATTCTCTGCTGTCTCATAAGTGCTGTCGCTGCAAGCTTCCTGGATGGGATGATGGAGTTAACTACTTCTTCTCGGGCACTTTTGTACTGGGGCACGCAAAGAAAGGGCATCTACTACTACTACTACTAATAATAATAATAATAGTAAAGTTGGAAGGGACCTTGGAGGTCATCTAGTCCAACCCCCTGCTCAGGCAGGAAACCCTATACCATTTCGGACAAATGGCTGTCCAGTCTCTTCTTAAAAACCTCCAGTGTTGGAGCATTCACTAGGTTGCTTCTCTCCTTGATTAGTTTCTATCCATTGCTTCTTGTCCTGCCTTCAGGCGCCTTGGAAAATAGCTTGACACCCTCTTCTTTGTGGCAGCCCCTGAGATATTGGAACACTGTTATCATGTCCCCCCTCGTCCTTCTCTTCATTAAACTAGACATACCCAATTCCAGCAACCGTTCCTTATATGCTTTAGCCTCCAGTCTCCTAATCATCTTTGTTGCTCTTCTCTGTACTCTTTCTAGAGTCTCAACATCTTTTTTACATCGCAGTGACCAAAACTGGATGCAGTATTCCAAGTGTGGCCTTACCAAGGCATTGTAAAGTGGTATTAATACTTCACGTGATCTTGATTCTATCCCTCTGTTAATGCAGCCTAGCACTGTGTTGGCTTTTTTGGCAACTGCAGCACACTGCTGGCTCATATTTAAGTGATTGTCCACTAGGACTCTGAGCTCCCTCTCACAGTTACTATTATTGAGCAAGGTACCTCCTAAACTATACCTGTACATTTGGTTTTTCTTGCCTAAATGTAGAACCTTACTTTTTTCACCACTGAATTTCATTTTGTTAGATAGTGCCCAGTGTTCAAGTCTGTCCAGATCCTCCTATATCTTAAGCCTGTCTTCTGGAGTGTTGGCTATTCCTGCCAGCTTGGTGTCGTCTGCAAATTTGATGAGTTCCCCATCTATCCCCTTGTCCAAATCGTTGATATAGATATTGAAGAGCACTGGGCCCAGAACAGAACCCTGGGGCACCCCACTACACACTTCCCTCCATGTAGATGTGGTTCCATTGAGGACCACACGGTGAGTACAGCCAGTCAGCCAGCTACGGATCCATATGGTGGTGGTGCTTTCTACCCCACATTTTTCTATCTTATCAAGTAGTAGGTTGTGATCTACTTTATCAAATGCCTTACTGAAGTCCAAGTAAATTATGTCCACAGCATTCCTCTGATCCACTAATTTTGTCACTTGGTCAAAGAATGTAATAAGATTTGTCTGGCATGATCTATTTTTGACAAAACCATGTTGGCTTTAGTAATGACTTTGTTTGCCTCTAGGTGTTCATTGATTCGTTGTTTGATTATCTTTTCCAGGATCTTATTATTATTTATTATTATTATTATTTATTTAATTTCTATGCCGCCGTATTCCAAAGAACTCAGGGCGGCTCACAGCATGATAGAAATTACAATAAACACATATCTATAAAAAACCCTTAAGCTAAAAGAAACCAATCACTCCACAAACATACACAGAAACATACACTGGCTAGGGGCAAGGTGTTAGCTGCCCCAGGCCTGCCGGCAAAAGTATGTTTTAAGCAATCTACGAAAGGCGAAGAGGGTGGGGGCGACACGGATCTCCGGGGGAAGTTGGTTCCAGAGGGCCGGGGCCGCAACAGAGAAGGCCCTTCCCCTAGACCCCGCCAGGCGACACTGTCTGGCTGACGGGACCTGGAGAAGGCCCACTCTGTGGGCCCTAACCGGCCGCTGGGATTCATGGGGCAGCAGACGGTCCCGTAAATAACCTGGTCCAATGCCATGTAGGGCTTTATAGGTCATAACCAACACTTTGAATTGGGTTCGGAGACCAATTGGCAGCCAATGCAGCTCGCGGAGTGATGCCGAAATGTGGGCATTTCTAGGCAAGCCCAACACTGCTCGCGCGGCTGCATTCTGCATTACCTGAAGTCTCCGAACATTTTTCAAAGGTAGCCCCATGTAGAGAGCATTGCAGTAGTCGAACCTCGAGGTGATAAGGGCATGAGTGACTGTGAGCAGAGACTCCCGGTCCAAATAGGGCCGCAACTGGTGCACCAGGCGAACCTGGGCAAATGTCCTCCTCGCCACAGCCGAAAGATGATGTTCCAAATTTAGCTGTGGATCGAGGAGGACGCCCAAGTTGCGGACCTTCTCCGAGGGGGTCAAAAGCTCCCCCCCCCAGGCTAATGGACGGATAGATTGAAATATCCTTGGGAGGCAGAACCCATAGCCACTCCGTCTTGTCGGGGTTGAGTTTGAGCCTGTTGGCACCCATCCAAACCCTAACAGCCTCCAGACATCGGCACATCACTTCCGCTGCTTCACTGAAATGACACGGGGTGGAGATGTAAAGCTGGGTATCATCAGCATACTGATGATATCTCACCCCGTGTTGTCGGATGATCTCGCCCAGTGGTTTCATGTAGATATTAAACAGCAGAGGGGAGAGGACCGATCCCTGAGGGACCCCACAAGGGAGGAACCTAGGGGTTGACCTCTGACCCCCTGCCAACACCGACTGCGACCGACCAGTGAGGTAGGAGGTGAACCACCGCAAAACAGTGCCTCCAACCCCCAACCCCTCCAGTCGGTGCAGAAGGATACCATGGTCAATGGTATCGAAAGCCGCTGAGAGGTCAAGTAGCACCAGGATAGTGGATAATCCCCTATCCCGGGCCCGCCAGAGATCATCCGTCAGCGCGACCAAAGCAGTTTCCGTGGAGTAGCCGAGCCTGAATCCTGACTGTTGAGGGCCCAGCTAATCGGCCTCATCCAAGGACCGTTGGAGCTGGAGTGACACCACCTTCTCAACAACCTTCCCTATAAAGGGAAGATTGGAGACAGGACGGTAGTTGTTTAAAACAGCTGGGTACAGGGAAGGCTTCTTGAGGAGGGGGCGCACAATTGCCTCCTTGCAGGGAGCCGGAAAGGACCCCTCCCTCAAAGAAGCGTTGACAATCTCCTGAACCCAGCCCCGCGTCACCTCCCTGCTGGCCGAAACCAGCCAGGAGGGGCACGGGTCCAATAAACAGGTGGCGGAGCTCACAGCTCCAATGGCCTTGTCGACTTCATCAGGTGCCACCGGGTCAAACTCCTCCCACACAACAGGATCAAGACGAGTCCCTGTCATCTCGACTGAATCATTATCAGCCGATACTGCATTCCAATTGGAGTCAAGGTCCATCCGAATCTGGGCGATTTTATCCGCGAAAAACTTATTAAAGTCCTCAGCACTACCCTGCAAGGGTGCATCAACCCCCCCTGATTAAGGAGGGAGCGAGTTACCCTGAACAGGGCGGCTGGGCGGGATTCCGCAGATGCAATCAAGGCGGAATGATACGCGCATCTTGCCGCCTTGAGCGCCACCTGATAAGTCTTGATATAAGATCTTACAAGTCTTCCCAGGTATTGAGGTCAGGCTGATAGGTCTGTAATTTCCTGGGTCCATTTTTTTCCCTTTTTTGTAGATGGGAACTACATCAGCTCTTTTCCAGTCCTCTGGTAGTTCCCCAGTGCTCCAGGATCTTTGAAAAATATAGTTCAGTGGTTCTGAGATCACATCTGCCAGTTCCTTGAGAACCTTGTGGTGTAATCCATCTGGTCCTGGCAATTTGAACTCGTCTAGGCTGGACAGGTGCTCACTTACCATTTTCTTGCCTATCTTAACTTGCGTTTCTATTCTGTTTTTTATGGCACTATTTTTGATAGGTTGGTCTGTTTTTTCCCTTTGTGTAAAGACAGATGCAAAAAACAAGTTAAATAGTTCTGCTTTCGCCCTGTTTCTTGTCACCTTCTTGCCACTTTCACCCACTAATGGACCAATCATTTCCTTCACTTTTTTCTTGTTATTTACATGTTGAAAGAAGCCTTTTTTGTTATTTTTGACTTTGGTCGCAAGCCTTAGTTCAGCGGTTCTCAACCTTTGAAACGAGCTCCCCCCCGAACTCTGTACGATGACGGAATTGCGCTCCTTCCGTCGAGAATTAAAAACATATTTTTTTTGACAAGCCGGCCTGGGATAGTAGCTCCGGTACCAACAAGGCCATAATTGTTTTAGGGGGTTGAGCTTTTTAGATAATGTATTGGATTTTAAATGATTCCGGACCAAATTGTTTAATCTATTTTTAATCATTTTACTTTTTGTATGTTGATGTTTTTAATTGGGCTGTAGACCGCCCCGAGTCCTTCGGGAGGGGGGCGGTATAGAAATCACAAAAATAAATAAATAAATAAATAAACCTGTGGGTCGCGACCCCATTTGGGGTTGAACAACTGTTTTACGGGGGTCGCCAACCACCGCAGTCCGCCATTTTTCCCCCCATTTCCCCTCGGCCATCGTGCATGCGCCGCGCATACGCGAATCGGCCTGTCGCGCCGCGCATGCGTGCTTCGGGTCGTCGTGCGCGTGCCGCGCATGCGCGGTTTGGGTCGTCGTGCGCACGCCGCACATGCGTGGTTCGGTCTGTCACGCCGCGCATGCGTGGTTCGGGTCGTCGTGCGCGTGCCACGCATGCGCGGTTCAGCCCATCTCGCGCGCGCCGCGCATGCATCTGCTTGATGAATCCTTGGGTTGGAGCACTGACTCACGGGAACCGATAATGCTCAGATGCAATTCCCCCCACCCTTGCATTCCATCCCACCTCCTCCCTTTTCTTTGTCAAGCTGCGAGTGAAGCGGAATATAGGTGAAAGTGCAAATCAGTCTTGACAGCATGTATGAGCAGGACAGGACATCTGTTGCTGCATAGTTTTCTGATAGTTTAAGTAAAATCAGATTCAGTGTAAACCAAAGTAGTTATGAATATCTGTACAATGCTTCCAATGCCACCCCCTGAAACTGAAACCACTGTTCTCTCTACCCCTCTGCCTTTATGTTTGCAAATCTAGCAAAAAGTTAGAATGTGAAAAGGCAAAGGGTAACTGCAACAGGGCATCCTGATGACAAGTAGCTGAGGGGAGAAAGATCAGTTGGAGACCACAGGAGAGCCATTCACAAGACCAATATCCAAGTTCTGAATTCTAGGTTCAGTGAATATGCACAGGATTGGCAAACAAAAGTGAATGGTTGGCCACTCTAATTTAACATACCCAGGATTGTCTCAAGCTGAGATTTCAGAGTGCCTCTGACAGTTGGATCAGATCAGTGATGACAAATCTGGTTCTCCAGATTTTTCCAAACTGCTGGAGTCCACACCAAGGTCCCTTGCTAATTTTTTTACATGTTTTTATTTTATTCCAAACAAAGTTAAAATACAAAATACCAAAATGGAAAAAAATAAAAACAAAACAAAACAAGAAACCGTAAAACACAGAACAATCAAATCATTAAAAAAGTGCATCAAAAAAGACATTATACAGATATTATCTCCTCTAGTTGAATACTGATTAATATATTACTACATTAGTTCCCACCCCTTGTGAAACAAGCCCTCCAAAAAATTTTAAACTACTAAATCTATTTGTAACTTGTTGACCTGTTTTCTACAGTATATGTTATATTAATGACCAAGTAGTTAACAGGAAAAACAATATTAGTGAAACAAAATAAAATTAAAGTTTCAAAACTCTCTGTTAACAGACTGTTATTGTAATCTACTCGTAGAAAATTTACTACAGCATCGTATCTACCCCAAATTTTCCCAAAAGTGATAAACAAATCATTCTGGGTCAAATATCCATGTTTGTTTCTTAATATTGTCTTTAGTCAATTGTCGTTTAATTAAATATAGTAAATTCAGTCTCCAAAGTAGGTCTATCTTCCATTCAAAGTGCAAGCAAACTTAATTAACTGTAAAAAAAATCTGTCCAGTCTCTCTCAGACTTCATAGAGGTCTGGAATCTGTCTCTTTCTCTTACAGTCAAGGTCATAAGTTTGAAACAATGTACAGACTTAAACTTCAGAACAGCAGGTGAAATGGGAACAACAGATGAAATCCACTTTGTGTGATTACTTCTCCAGACGATTCCGCAGATACCTCTCTAGATCTCAGCTCAGGGGAGGATGAACCAGTTCCTGGCATGTCAGAAGTTGAGTTGATTGATGGCTCCAAACAGCCATCTAGAAGTAATTTGGCTGAGGCTCCAGCTGGGGAAAGCATGCAGTTGCAGACAGTCAGCGAAGAGGAGGAGGAACTGCCTTCTGCACCAGATCCAAGAACATGTAGGGCAGAGAAAAGGCAGGAGCAGAGAAGGTCAGACAGACTACTCAAGAGGAAAAATCCTCACCCTTCTTCATGGGCTGCACCTGAAGCTGGCTATTTAGTACAGCAGACAGAGGGAGGCATTGCTGGGAACGTGTTTGTTTTCTAGCTGTGTGTTTTCTGCTTGTCGTGATTCCTGCCTCACTCTGGATTGACACCGTGTTTGGAATTAAATTGTGCCTTGAAACTCTAGACTTTTCTTGCCTTGTGAGCTCTCTTGTGTGTGGATTTAAGTTTGCCTGGTAGATTTGTCTGGTGGAGTTATTTTGTTTGAGAAACTTTCAAGTGCTTTGTGGACTATTTGGCCATTGCTCTGTGGACTAACCTTGGTCTGCTCGTGGCTAGACTTAATTGGGACAGTTATGGGTTTTGGTGAAGGGAATTGCTGGGGAATATTAATAAACTCACTAAACCACAGTTACATGTGTGTGTGAGTGAGCGGGGCAGCACACTTTGCTGGTTCTCCATCTGTGAGACTATCTCTTTGATCTTGAAATGGATCCAGTCCTTTTGTGTGTCTTCATCCACATCCAAAGATAAAGCTTCATATTTTCACATTCTTTTAAGAATCATTAAAGTTTGATCAAGCTTTCAAGAAAGGAATCCAGCTTGGAGCTGCACATCTTCCCACTGTTTTTCCTTAGGTTTCAGAGACTGTTCAGCCATCTTAATTTGTGACAAATTAATATGTGACAAAGAACAAAAAAAGTATGTTTGCCTCTATATTTCAATCCAAGATTATAAGAAAAGTTCAATGGAAATAAACTCCAGGTGTTTTCCAAATTCAAAAATATACAGAATCCAGTGGTGAGAGTCTGAGAACTCTTCACCACCACCCTGAACGTTACCATGCTTTCCATACAGAAGAGACAGAGGTAATCCAGAACAACATATATCAAAAGAGAAAGAGAGGGGTGGGTGGGAAGCAATTAGAGTCCAGCAAGAGGTTAAAATAAATCAGCACCCAACCATTAATCAACTTTTAAAAAATAAGCAAAATAAAACAATGAAGTTGAAAAGTAAAAGTCAAAATTCTGTCATGCTTCGAAAACGAAATGCTTGACAGGAAGATGGATACACCCAATGACTTTTCAATTGCTTCCAGAGGGAATTGGAATCTTCAAGACCCTTCTTGCCCACTGGGTCCATGATCAGTCCAAAATCTTGGGTCTCTCCTAAGTGCTCCAACTCAAAACCAAGGAGCAGCAGTGCAAAAGAACCAGCTTTAGCAGTGAAATCAGCAGATTGTCAGTAAGAGAAAAAAAGAAACTGTTACCATGCAGCAGCCATCATAAAAGGGGAGGCCTGCTAGATTCCACACCAGGGTCCCTCACTAATTATTATACTGTTGGGATTGCTGAGATGTTCAGCAACTTCAGGAAGACTGTAACTTCATTATTAAACAGAATATTAGCAATCTGAAGTGAGCTAAGACATCTTCATATATGCTCAGCAAAACCATCCTTGTTGACAGTAAAGATACACGTACCCTCTTCTAACTGTATAGGTAGTCCTTGCTTGGTGACTACAATTGGGACCTGCAACTCTATCACTAAGCAATGTGGTTGCTAAGTGAAAGATTGCAGGACTGCAACATGCTTACAATGTCACTTCCCATTTGGTTGTTAAGTCTATCATCACAAGCTGATAAGCAAGAGATCACAGGACCGTGACTTGCAATTTTACTACCAGCTTTTTCTTTAATTCTGCTTGCCAACTGTGAACTATGCAAATGGCAATCATGTGACGACATGATGCTGCAATGGTCATAAATATGAGGACTGGCTGTAAAGTTACTTTTTCAACAGCATCATAACTTTGAATGGTTGCTAAACAGGGCAGTCATTAAGCAAGGTCTACCTGTACTGTGAATCATTTTAGATTTCATTACTTTTTGTTATTCATATCCTGACTTTTCTCTGGGAGCTACCTTACATAGCATTCACTTTCTCCTTTTTTCTCCACAACCCATATAATGTGGAATGAGAGATATGTAAGATGGTGTTGAACCTGGATATCCCTGATTGTAGCTCAACACCTTAACACTGTATCACAGTAGCAGACAGAAAACATTCATCACATCTGAACTCTGAAGAGTTTGGACTGTCTTGACAGTTAATTTGAAATGCTCAAAAGAGATAAAATATGGTGTTGTGTATGGTGGGAACTTGGTGGTCAGAACATGTCACCAGTAATATTAACAACTATATCCTTATGGCTGTGAAAATCTGTTCCGGTTGAAATATATATCACTATAGGTATTCAGTCAAACTGTAAACATGAATATATTTGCAACATCCACAGTGCTATAAATATGGTGTCACCACAGGCTTTATTTGAGTTTATTGTTCTTACTATGCTGGATGCTAAACGTTATGCTTTATGAGAGTGAAGGTTTGTTCTCCAAGCCTGTGGGTTGGTTTCTGAACATTTCGTTACCAGGCTAGGTAACATCTTCAGCAGAGTTTAGGGGATGTCAGTGTTCTTCTGTTTATAAGGGCTTCAGGTGTGGGTCTGTCAAGTGAGGGTCTTGTGATGGGTCAGGTGTGAGTCATCATTGATAGGTTTGTGATGGGTCTTGTGATGAGGAGGTTACATCAGGTCAGGGTCATTGAAAGGTGAGGGGGGCTTGTGTGGGTTGGTTGAGGGTCAGTGCTGTCTTTGGTTGGCTGTGCAGTTGATTTGGATTCTGAACGGTTCATAGGCTGGTTGTAGGTCAATGTGTCTGTTGATGGAATTGCTTGTGGAGTGCCAGAAACCAACCCACAAGCTTGGAGAACAAACCTTCACCCTCATCCTACACCCGAGCTACAGATATTTGCCACTATTTATGTTTTATGTTTTTAAAACTTGTTTAGATTTATACTATGGGTAAACATACTGAAAGCCACCTTGAGAGGATCTGATCATAAAAGGCTAATCTATGAAGCTTTTTAAACAAATATGTAAATCCATAGGATAGTGTGAACAAATATATCAGAAACTAGACCAAGGATTCCCAATGCTTAATCCCCATTCAGTGAGCCACTGTTCCACATCTTAATTTATCTTGTCAGATAATTGTGAAAATAAAACAGAGAAAATGTCCTTGGAAAAGAGAAAGGGTGAAAAAAATGTAATAAAATTGCTTTATGATCAAGCTTCCCATGTTAAGGATATTTAATTGTAAAAGCATAGGAAGAATTATAACATCAGTCCAGGTCAATGGTAATTAGTACATAAGTCTGGCTGACTATTGATAAGAAATAATACTTTACATCAGACATGTGAAACTCGTGACGTCACGTGACGTTGCATAACATATCGGGAGTTTTGCCATTGCCGGCAATGGGGTGGGTGCGGCTTCCACATGACGCGTCCGGCCCACAGGCCGGCAGTTTGACACCCCTGCTTTACATCTATTACCAATGAATTAGTAAGTTATGTGAGGGGGGGAATCATGTGTGATCTAAAACATAACTGGACAACTTTTTTCTCCTTGGCTGCATTATTATTATTAGTAGTAGTATTTTGTTTATTTGCTGCCCATTTTGTCAGGAGGCAACTCTGGGCGGCTTACAAACATTAAAAGCTTAACATATTTATTTTAAGGTGTAATTCAGGTTTGTTTGTTTATGCTCAACCACTGAAAAGCCCAAAATTGCCACTGAATTTCAGTTGTTGATCCCAGAGGTGAGACAGCTGTAGACACCACAGAAAATCAGGCTGAAATTACATGCATACAATGAGAAGCCCCCATGGTATTGACATTAGGTTCAGCTCTGCATTGTAAAGAAATCAAAATAGGCAGAGAACAGATTTGGTCTAGTGTTGATACAATGATGGGAACTTGAGTAGAAATAAGTAGATTTTCCCTGAATGATATTGTTCCTACAGTGATGGTAGTGGAAGTTTTAATTCAACACATCTGGAAGATTACATGGTGGAAGACTGCTTTGTTTAAGCTGGCAGGTGCATTCCCTCTAGGCCAGGGGTGTCAAACTGCCGGCCCATGGACCGGACGCATCATGCGGAAGCCGCACCCACCCCATTGCCGGCAATGGCAAAACTCTCCCGATACGTTGCGTGACGTCACGTGAGGTCGCGAGTTTGACATGTCTGCTCTAGGCAGAAAGAAGTGTTAGTTTTTATTTATTCCACTGATCCTTTTATCGTGAATCTAGGATGTTCTGTAAACAAAGCACTGACTCTTTTGAAGATAAATATGGAACATAAGTTGTTGGAAGGTAAGGGACAAAAGTACACAAAAGAAATCAAAAGTTTGGAAGCAGGGCAAAGTGCCCCAAGGATAACCTGAAAGGAATGGGAGAGAAGGATGCTCTGGAATTGTAATGTATTGGCCACAACTGTTTTAAATCACTTGCTTAATGTCTGACCTACATTGCTGTATTGTTTAACAGTTGCTGTTACTGAAAGCCAGACTGGCTGTCTCCAAGCTGATAATGAGGTTTGGGGCAGGAAACTGTTACTTTAAACCTATTGGTTGTCACCTAGAGGCTAACTGTATAAATAGCTGTGCAGCAGCCTTTAGGGCTGCTTCTGTTCTGAGTTAATAAACTTGTTGCTGTTTGAACACTCTGCCTCATTCAATGCCTAAAGAACCGAAGATATAACAGGAATAATGGTCTAGGAAGATTGGCAGGCATTAAAAGAATGGCTATTTTGTGTTTTGACCCCTTTAAAGTTCTAATCTTAATCAAAAGCTGTAAGAGATAGCTCAGCCATCCAGTCGCTAACACAAGATGGCAAATATGTGGTCCTCCAGATGTTGAGCTGTAGTTCCAGAATTTCTCATTATTGGCCATGGTGATAGGAGATGCTGGCAGGTATAATTCAGTAACATTGTGAGGGACTTGTATTCTCCATTTCTGCATTAGCGCAAGAGCAAGAACCACAGGATTCCATAGTAAAGGAAGACAGTTCAGGAAAAAAAAGAAAACAATTATCTGTCTAATGAAACAAGCTATGGCCTATGAATACTCATATTAAACATTTAATTTGCTTAATGTGCCATATTATCTGCTGGTTTTAATTCTGTCTTCACCATGAAATTCATCCCAAGTAAGCAAGCCAAGTAATATCCCTCCACAAAATACAGCCTCTTCCCTGCAGTTTTTGTAGTTCACTTTGAGCAACAGGGAGAGATAAAATTCCTTCCCAAGGTCAGAGAGGGTCAAACAAAATTTGTCCACTGTTTCCCAAATCTTCTCCAAGGAACCAGATAGCTGGGAGAAGTTGCAAAACAAGGTTTATGGATTGGTGCAATCTTAAGAGCTGAACCTCATTCAGGATTTGGGAGAAATGGGCATGAAGGCTACTTAGAGGGAAAGGCCAGTCCAAGAATCAAGTAGGCCTTTAATTAGGGGAGGGACAATAGGATGGCATAAAAGCTGAAAGGCTGAGCTGCTGTGGAGGAGGAGGGATAGAGTGAAGCAGAGAGAAAAGGCAGAATGTAGAAAATTCAGGAAAGCTGCAGAGTTTTACCAGACTACAACTGGGTGTTCAAGGCATTCTATGAGAGAACAGGAGATGAAGCATCAACAGACAGACAGAATAAATGTACCCCAAATCCTAGCAGTGTGTTGGTGTTGGGTAGCTTGGATGATCCAAAGGCGGTGAAAAAAGAAGCCAGCCAATTTCTCCCTCACTGGTCCTGGGGTAGCCTCTCCTCCATCCCAGGTCCAACCATTCCTGCATCCCTGGTACCCTACTGTTTCCCCCACCTCCATCCACAACACATCCCCATGGCAACTGCTCACCATCTCCTCCCTTCGCCTTTCCTCCTTCACCAGCGCTACCGTGCTCTCCCCTTATCTCTTACCCCAGCATTGCAAAAGGGAAAAGGGGGAGATGAATCAGCCTTCGCCCCTCAACGAGCGGAGGGGAGAGGGGAAGGGGTTTGGCATGCAGGAGCTGCTGCAAATGGATGGAAACGGAAGCATAGCGCATCCTCTCAGCAGCAGCGCGATTGCGGGAAGGAATATGGGGAAGGGGAAAGGCAGTCTTCTCTTTCCTTTTCCTCCTCGCTTTCTCTCCTCTAATTCTCCTTCCGCGTCTCCATTCCTCATCCCTTCCTTTTTTCCCTCCCGTTCCCCCCCATATAAGAATCTGCAAACTAGGTAATCTGCCCACTCGCCAACCATTCCGCTCTGCCATAGATCCAAGGCAGGGGAAAACCCAGCAGAAACCCAATGGCATGGGATCAGTGTCGCTCGGGGCACGCAGATTTTAAAATTACCCAACGATCGATGCTGGGCTGGGACCAGAACAAGGCACCATGGGCCTCCCCTCTTCTCTTGCCCCACTCCCAGCAACATGTGGTCAGCTTTCCCAGAGCCACATGTCTTCTGGTTCTGCTCTTCAATAAACTACAATGTTCTTTCTAAAGCAGTCTCCATTTTGTTTATTCCCGGCTTGGACTGGACCCTGATGAAGATTTTTCTTTCAACAATGGGATGCAAATGTATGCAATATGTTTGACATGTAACTGATTTCCTATGAAAAGGGGAAGTTACTTTTGTCCTGTCCAATCACCTTTTCTCTTGTAATTTTCTTTGATGTCTTAACTATAAAAGGGAATGTAAATGGGTCTCGGGGTTCCCTCTTTGAATGAGTGGAATCCCCTTTATCAGAATGTTCTGAATAAATGGTAATAAAATGATCTTCCTGTCTCAGTCTGTCTCATTGGAAAATATGCATGCCGAGGTACAAGCCTAAAAAGCCATATTTGGCCTTCAATTTGGTGAATAACCAGCCAGTAGAATTTTAGCCTCAGAGCAATGATTTCCTGGTGAGAGTGAAGAATTGGCTTGGTGCATCCCAGGAACTTTTTTTCAGAACCATTTTTTTTTTGCCGTTGATGGAAGCATTGCCTCAACAATGCTTCAGAAGAAAGATCATTGTCTGATAGGGATCTGAGAGGGAATGGAAATCCATCCATACACAGGATAGAAGAGAAATTTTTGGTGAGTTTTGATTTTGCCTTTCTGCTAAAAAGCATCCTAAAACTTATTTTTTTTGTCTTCCCTCCATTAAAGCTATTAATGCTTCTGTTTTGATATGCAAATGAAAGTGTGGAAAAAGTCTTGTAAAATGCTAAGTAAGCAAGGTAAAGCTATTTATTGTTTTCCTCTCAGAGTATTTAACAGGCAGATAATGGAAAGAGAAGGAGGAGGAGAAGGAGCAGCAGCTTTGGGAAAAATTGACATGTTTAGTCAGCAAATTAACTAAGTGGGCTTCTTGGCTTGGTTTGAGAAATGGGGAATATGTTGGCAGCTCCCAAAAGAAATCACATTAATGGCATCAGCTTCTTGCATTTCCCCTGCTGCCTGGAAACCAATCCAGAGGTGTCATTTGCCCCAGGGAACAAAGGAAAAAAATACAAATTTAAACAGACAAGCCTCTACAGATCTGAAAATAACTTTGAATTTTTGTCTATGTGTGTGTGTGCGTGTGTGTGTGTGTGTGTGTGTGTGTGTGTGTGTGTGTGTGTGTGAGAGAGAGAGAGAGAGAGAGAGAGAGAGAGAGAGAGAGAGAGAGAGAGAGTATTGAGTGGTTTTTGAGACCTGAGGAGGAAAACCCTTTAAGGCTCTGAGGGAAGTCAGAGCCCCAGAGAAGGAAATATTAAAAAGGCAGAAAAATATTTTTCCTCAAAAGGACTTTTTAAAACCAAAAAACAACCCTGGCCTCATCTCTTTGCCCCAAGCAGTAGCAAAGCCCTATACAAATGCAAATGTAAAACCATCAGGAAGGCTGGAGCCAGGGAACTCAAAAAGGCAAAGGGACTTAAAATCTGCATACCCCACCCAAACTTAGCCCCATCACCAGGGAAGCAGGATATGACTTTTGGGACATAATAGGACTAACCCATTACCATCAAGTATACCAGAGAGGCACACCTAGGCTCAGGTCAGAATACGTGACACAGGAAATACCCTCAAAGTTCATGCCACAGGAACAGGAAACTTCCAAACAAAAGGCTAGAGAGGGTATAAAAAACCCCTTGCCCATGTGCTCAGCCCTTTCTCTCTCCTCTGCTCTTTCCTGCAAGAACCATCTTTCTGCTTCTTCAATAAACTGTAACCATCTTCCCAAAGCAGGCGCCATGTTGCTTATTTATTCCCGGCTTGGATGAACCAGGATGAAGACTTTACTTCTAACAATTTGGCATCCCAGATGGGACTCCAAGCTAACCTCTCCAATGGACTGAGACTGGTAAGCCCCATCTTGCTGGCAGCAGACCCCTTGTGTCTGTGGATGGGTTTCCCAGGCCTTGCCCATGTGGAGCCAGGGTAGTAAAGGGAGTTTTGAGAGTTTGAGCTCAAGGACTGCTTTGGAAAGAAGGTGAAGGTGAGTACCTCTAAAATTTAAGTTTAAAGCCCAGGGGAACAAAGAAAATGTGTGTATGTCTGTGTGTGAGTGAGTGAGAAGACCCTTTTTTCCCAATCACAGTTGGATTTTGCTCCTTCTGGTCTTTCCTAGCTGCAAAAAGGATCTGTTTAAGTGGCAGAACCTGGAAAGCATGGGGGTTTGGTCAGAGTGTAGGACCTTTTGTTAAGGAAAAGGGAGAGGCTGTGTGAAAATGGAATGGAATGAGTGAATGAGAGAATTGGATTTGGGCAACCAGCTGGTAAGGCCCTGTAAGCAAAGCCCACCTATAGGAGGTGCTGATACTAGTGCACAAAGCATAGGTCCTCCTAGACTTCTTCTAAGTCTAAAAACTGCAGCCAGGGTGTAAATGGAGGTTTGGTACATGTGAGGCAGGTCCTCCTCAGACAACGTATTTTTGAGGCCTGCAAAGTGATGGTAGAGAGTCTCTAAGCTGGAAGGGCCATTTACTCCGTGTAGGGACCGGAGTCCTTCCTGGGCAATTTTTTAGTGCCCAAAAATTGAGGCGGGGTGGCAGGTTTGTTGTCGCTAAGAGTGGCTGGGAAGTGCTGCTAAGGAGAAAAAAAACCTGACTGAGCCAATTTGGACCCCACATCAGAAGAGGAACATGGGTAGCTGCACTTCGAGGGTTGGAATTAGGACACCAATTAGAGATTTGCTCGAAGCATGGGACGAGAGGCAGGTGCCTGTCCTGGAAATGAGCTAGGAAAATTTGTAATGAGTGGGCTTTGCTGAAGGATGAAACTGGGAAACCAATTTGGCTAAATAAAGGTACTTAAAAGGGAAAATAAAATAGTGATTCTCTTTCTTTCTCTCTCTCTCTCTCTGCAACCACATGGTATGTTTAAAATGTGTGCCTTCCCTAACTTGAGTTATCTGAAATTTATGGTGGGAATGACTAGAATGTGTAAAACTAAGACTTCTGTTTCCTTTTCTGTTTGCCTTGTCTTTGTGTATATATGTTTGTCAAAGTCTTTGTGTGTGAGGTAAATGTGACTATTAACTGTTTCAAATCCAAAGAGAAAAGAATTTTAAATTCTGCTAGAAATTTTGCTTAAAATAAGCCACAAAAAGGAAATGCCTCACTCTGTTTGTCTGGCCAACAAACAGAGTGAAGAAAAATGTGTTTGTTTGTTTTCCTCTTTCTCTCTGTGTACTCTTAAGAACAGCCCAAAGTTAGCAGGAGGGAATGTTTTAAGTTCATCTGCTAGAAAGATTTCACTCTTGCATGTAATAATATATAATAAAGTTGGAAGGGACCTTGGAGGTCATCTAGTCCAACCCCCTGCTCAGGCAGGAAACCCTATATGAACTTTATCAAATGCCTTACTGAAGTCCAAGAAAATTATATCCACAGCATTCCACTTCTGGGTCAAAGAATGCAGTAAGGTGTGTCTAGCATGATCTGTTTTTAACAAACCCGTGTTGGCTTTTAGTAATGACTTTGTTTGCCTCTAGGTGCTCGCTGATTATTTTTTCCAGGATTTTCCCAGGTATTGAGGTCAGGCTGATAGGTCTGTTGTTTCCTATCTATTTTTATTTTTATTTTTTTGAAGAGGGGAAATACATCAGCTCTTTTCCAGTCCTCTGGTAATTCCCCAGTGCTCCAGGATCTTTGAAAAATATAGTTCAGTGGTTCTGAGATCACATCTGCCAGTTCCTTGAGAACCTTGGGTTGTAATCCATCTGGTCCTGGTGATTTGAACTCTTCTAGGCTGGATAGGTGCTCACTTACCATTTTCTTGCCTATCTTAACTTGTGTTTCTAATCTATTTTTTATGGTACTGTTTTTTATAAGTTGGACTGTTTGCTTTTTATTATTTTTGACTTTGGTCACAAGCCTTAGTTCATTTTGAGCCTTAGCTTTCTTCACCTCATCTTTGCAGGCTCAGACTATTTGCTAATATTCTGTTTTAGGTATGTGCCCCTCTTTCCACTTTTTATACTTGTCCCTCTTATCTTTCAATTTATCAGAGAGTTCTTTATGCAGCCATGCTGGTTTCTCTTGAGAGCTATTATTTTTCTTCTTTGTTGGTATTGTGCTAGACTGGGTTTGTTTTTTTAAAAAAAAATCCCAAGCTTCTTGCGTTGTTTTCCCTTGAGGATTCTCATCCATGGAATCCCTCCCAAGCCTCTCTTAAAGTCCAAGACTCTAGTTTGACTTTCTATTGTCATGTGCTTCCTATGCACCTCCATCCATTTGAGCCATGGAATTGAGTTTTGAATCCAGACATCCACTAAAAAACCACCATGCAATCTGAGTGGAACATCTTCCCAAGTCCTACCATTTCCCCAGATGCCTGTGAGAGCTGCAGAAGGAAGGAGTCCTGGAGCCACTGGTGCCATGTGAAGCCTCAGAAGAGAAAATTAGACTGTGGGGGGAGGGTGAAAAGTCATTGTACAACTTTTCTTTCTTGCCACATTTGTATTGTAACAAGCCAGCTGAATGTATTAATGGAGAGATGGCATTTGGGAATAGTTGGCACAGCAAGTACTGAACACCTTGGACTTCTATCTGGTGGGAGGGAAAATTTATCCAGAATGTTTGTATTGCCTGTTTTGTAGAAATAGCTGCACATGCACACACACACACCATTCAGAATCACATAGAATCTATCTCCTCCACCTGCCTTTAGTAAAGTTTCCCAGGCTGATTTTTGCTCTATTGCACCAAAGCTTTGTAGGAACAACTTCCAACAGATTCCAAGGGGGAGGGAACCAGCCCCCCCCCCTCAGTTGATTTGCAATTCTTATGCCCTGACTAAGGAAGCCACAGGAAAGAGATCCCCAAACCTCAGCCCTGAATATCTTGCACTGGTGGACTCAGATTGGGATTCCTAGAGCTCACTGTGTGCAATTTAAGAAAAAAATTTAATAGCCTGGCATACTGGCTAACCTTAATTGGACATTACTAACCTGAATGCACTGAACTAAGAGCTAAGGCAGGAAACAATCCCTGAAAACGGGCAGCCATGTACTGAGGAAAACCATGGCTGTGAAGAATTTTGGGAGGAATGCGCAAACCTGACTGGAAGCTAAAAGTGACATCCAACATTTGAAAATGATTGGCACAAAATATTGGACACTATACATTTATTTTACACCTAACAATTTTTGCCTTGACTTTTAGAACTTTATGAGTTGCAAGCTCCCCTTTTGGGAGCAGGGATCTTTTTCTGCTGCTTCTATTAATGTCTTATTTTTTGGCTTAATATTTAAAGCTTGTTTACTAAGTTTCCCTGACCAGATCAGTTTTAATCTTGTGCCATTTAAGTGTGTCATTCACACACTTAAGGCGCAAAACGGGGATTGAGGGAAGTCAGAGCCCCAGAGAAGGAAATATTAAAAAGGCAGAAAAATATTTTTCCTCAAAAGGACTTTTTAAAACCAAAAACCAACCCTGGCCTCATCTCTTTGCCCCAAGCAGTAGCCAGCCCTGTACAAATGCAAATGTAAAACCATCAGGAAGGCTGGAGCCAGGGAACTCAAAAAGGCAAAGAGACTTAAAATCTGCATACCCCACCCAAACTCTAGGAGTCATTAGCCCCATCACCAGGGAAACAGGATATGACTTTTGGGACATAATAGGATTAACCCATTACCATCAAGTATACCAGAGAGGCACACCTAGGCTCAGGTCAGAATACGTGACACAGGAAATAGCCTCAAAGTTCATGCCACAGGAACAGGAAACTTCCAAACAAAAGGCTAGAGAGGGTATAAAAAACTCCTTGCCCATGTGCTCAGCCCTTTCTCTCTCCTCTGCTCTTTCCTGCAAGAACCATCTTTCTGCTTCTTCAATAAACTGTAACCATCTTCCCAAAGCAGTCGCCATGTTGCTTATTTATTCCCGGCTTGGATGAACCAGGATGAAGACTTTACTTCTAACAGCTCTTTATTCAATGTTGTCAAAAAGATTGGGAAAATGGAGCTCATTGGCTTTTAAAGGCTCCCTGAAAATAATAATGATTGTTTTGCCTGGAGGAAACATTGGGTGAAGTATTTGTATGTGGAACTGTTTATACAGGAAGTCTGAATGGAGTAACTTCTTTTGAGTATGCTGATATTAAATAGCTTGTGTGAATGCATGCATGTGCTGACGAAGTGAAGTGAAATGGGAAAGATCCCATAGAACAGAGAGATGATGGCAAATGCAAGTGAATCACAAAAAGAGAGAGACAGAGAAAAAAAGAGGAGTATATAGTTTTATGTCCAAAATATGCCTGACCAGGGTGTGTGAAATGCATGAAATGTGAGAGCTTTGATCTTTTATTTTGTGTGAGAGACTTAATGGGTTTAGTATGCTGTTGATAGTTGATCTATAGAAAACCCATAGAAAGCTATGTATTACTTTCAGTTCCTAGCTTGGAGGGTGACAAGAGAAGGAAAAACTCTTTTGATCATTACCCCTCTCCAAAAAAATGCATTCAGTGCCCCCAGCCTCTTCTAACTGGAATGTGTGAAACAAAGAGGAAGTCTGAGTTTTCATAAGTTTCCTAGAGAAGGAATGCAAGCAAATGTAAGAAATCTGTTATTGGTGGCACAATTTTGTTTTCAAAGTCTTGTGTGTGTCTTAGTTAAATGTTTCCCTGTCTGTAATTTTTTTACTTTCTGGCTAACTCACTGGTTAAATAGTATTTGAGATCTTTTCTGAAGAAATTATTTTCAATTATTCCTTTGTTAAATTAAGAAATATCTGCTTTATTTATTTATTTATTTAGTTAGTTAGTTATTTATTATTTATTTATTTATTTTAATTAGATTTTTATGCCACTCCTCTCCAAAGGACTCAGAGCGGTTAACAGCATGAACAAAAACAACATCACAGCATTTAAAAAAAACCAAAAACCAAATCTACAAAGCATTTAAAAGACCCCCCCAAACACATTCATCATGCACACACAATCACAGTCATCCCCAGGCCTGCCGGCATAGATAAGTTTTTAGATTCTTCCAGAAGGCCGGGAGAGTGGGGGAAACGCAGACTTCAGGGGGCAGTTGGTTCCAGAGGGTGGGCGCCAAAACAGAGAAGGCCCTCCCCCTAGGACCCACCAGACGGCATTGTTTCGCTGACAGGACCCGGAGGAGGCCGACCCTGTGCGCTCTCACCGGTCGAAGGGAAGTATGTGGCAGAAGACGGTCCCATAAGTATCCTGGTCCAATGCCATAAAGGGCTTTATAGGTAATAACCAACACTTTGAATTGCGCTCAGAGACCAATAGGCAGCCAATGCAGCATGCGGAGAGTTGACGAAATGTGGGCACGACAGGGCAGGCCCACAACCGCTCGCGCAGCTGCATTTTGCACTAATTGTAGTCTCCGAACACTCTTCAAGGGTAGCCCCATGTAGAGAGCATTGGAGTAGTCGATCCTCGAGGTGACAAGGGCATGTGTGACTGTGAGTAGAGACTCCCGATCCAAATAAGGGCGCAACTGGTGAACCAGGCGAACCTGGGAAAATGCCCCCCCTCGCCACAGCCGACAAATGATGTTCCAATGTCAGCCGTGGATCGAGGAGGACTCCCAAGTTGCGCACCTTCTCCGAGGGGTTTATAACTTTACCCCCCAGGGTAATGGAAGGACAGATTGAAATGTCCGTGGGAGGCATCACCCACAGCCACTCTGTCTTGTCAGGGTTGAGCCTCAATCTGTTAACACCCATCCAGACCCTCACAGCCTCCAGACACCGGCACATCACCTCAACCGCTTCACTGATTTGGGCAGGAGTGGAAATGTACAGCTGAGTATCGTCAGCATACTGATGGTATCTCACTCCATGCCGATGAATGATCTCTCCCAGTGGTTTCATGTAGATGTTAAAAAGTAGGGGGAACAGAACCGACCCCTGAGGCACCCCACAAGGGAGTGACCTAGAGGTGGACCTCTGACCCCCCACTAACACCGACTGCTACCGACCAGAGAGATAGGAGGAGAACCACCGTAACACGATGCCCCCCACTCCTATTCTGCCCAGCCGTCGCAGAAGGATACCATGGTCGATGGTATCGAACGCCGCTGAGAGGTCAAGAAGCACCAGGACAGAGGACTGGCCTCCATCCCGCGCCTGCCAGAGATCATCCATCAGAGCGACCAAAGCAGTTTCGGTGCTGTAGCCGGGCCTGAACCCGGACTGCAGAGGCCCCAGATAATCGGCTTCCTCCAGAGACCGCTGGAGTTGAAGTGCCACCACCTTCTCAATAACCTTCCCCACAAAGGGGAGGTTAGAGACCGGACAATAGTTAGTGAGAATTGCTGGATCCAGGGAAGGCTTCTTGAGGAGGGGGCGCACGAGTGCCTCCTTCAAAGGAGCTGGGAAGGACCCCTCCCTCAAAGAAGCGTTGACAATCTCCTGGATCCAGGTACGTGTCACCTCCCTGCTAGCAGAAACCAGCCAGGAGGGACACGGGTCCAACAAACAGGTGGCGGAACTCACAGCTCCAATGGCCCTGTCCACTTCATCAGGAGTAACAGTCTCAAACTCGCCCCAGATGACCGGACAAGAGCATGCCCCTGTCCCCTCGACTGAATCATTATCAGTCGACTCTGCTATACAATTGGAGTCTAGGTCGGCCCGGATCTGAGCTACTTTGTCTGCGAAACAGTTGTTAAAGTCCTTGGTGCTACCCTGCAAGGGAGGCCCCAGACCCCTCGGGTTAAGGAGGGACCGGGTCACCCTAAACAGGGTGGCCGGGCGAGATTCCGCAGATGCGATCAAAGTGGAATGATACAAAGATCGCCTTCAAATAGGCTCTAATAAATGAGCTCAATCTGGTTCGATCAGATCCGGACCTACTTCGTCTCCATCGCTTCTCTAGACGTCTCTTATGGCGCTTCATCCCCCTGAGCTCCTCGGTAAACCAAGGAGACCTCCTGGGGCCAGCACCACGGAGAGGTCGCAAAGGCGCAATCCGGTCAATAGCCCCCTTCGCCACCGAATTCCATGCCGCTACCAGGGACTCCGCCGAATTGTGGATGAACGAGCTCGGTAATTCCCCAAGCGGCATCTGAAAACCAATTGGATCCATCAGGCGTCTGGGGCGGAACCACCTAATCGGTTCCGCCTCCCTGCGGGGAAGGATTGGGGCCGTAAAATTCAGTCGTAGCAGAAAATGATCAGTCCATGACAAAGGCAAGATATCTAAGCCCCTTAAAACCAGATCATTACCCAACTGTTCCGAAAGGAAAACCATATCCGGGGCGTGCCCACCCTCATGCGTCGGACCCTGCACTACTTGGGTCAGGTCCATGGTTGCCATGGTGACCATGAACTTATGTTTGTGGGTGATTGTTTTGGACATTTTTTCCTACACCTTGGTAACATCTGAGTGTGATTTCTCTCTTTTTGCAAAAGACCCAAGGACAGTAGTTAATATTTAAGGTAATGCAAGTTTCATTTTGCCTTTGTAATTGTATATGTCTTCTTTGTAAGAAAGTCTATGAATGATACCTGTATGTAGACAGCAAGCAAGAGGATGTTTGTATTGTATATGGTCTGTGATAAGGTTTCTGAAATGTGATTCAAATGTAAAGAAATGTTGAGACCTTAGAAAAAGTGCAGGAAAAAAGCAACAATGATTAGGAAGGACAGTTACAGGAATTGGGTATGTATAGTTTAATAAAAGGGAGGACACGATAGCGTGTTCCAATATTGGAGGGGCTGCAACAGAGGAGTCAACTTATTCTTAAAAGCACTTAAAGACAGAACAATAAGCAATGGATGGCAATCAAGGAGAGAACCAACCTGGAACTAAGGAGAAATTTCCTGACTGTGAGAACAATTAATCAGTGAGATGACTTGTCTCCAGAGGTTGTGGGTGCTTTATTACTGGAGGTTTTTGAGAGGAGATTGGACAACCATTTGTCTGAAATGGTATAGAGCAGGGGTCCCCAACCCCTGGGCAGTGGCCAACTACTGGGCCATGACCTATTTGGAATCAGGCCACGTGTGTGCAGCTCCACTTGCACGAGCAACAGACCAGTGCGCATGTGTGCGCAGCTCCACTAGCGTGAGCGGCAGCCAATCCACACACACATGCAAGCTGGCCTGCCACTGGTGTAACTGGAGGTGCACGCACACACCAGCCCACCACTCATGCGGCCTAGTTCCTCCCTCCCCCCCAGCTGGGTGGCCAAGCCCCAAAGGTTGGGGATCGCTGGTATACAGTTTCCTGCTTCAGCAGGAGGGTTGGACTGGAAGACCTCTAAGGTCCCTTCCAATTCTGTTATTCTGTTTTGTGTGTGTGTGTGTCAAACTTCAGTGAATTTCCTTTGCATTTTAGTCCAGATTTATCCTTGATAATGGATTTCAGGGCATTTTAGTCAAAGGAACAATCCTATGAAGTTTTATTTAACATCCGATAAAGCATGTGTATTTGGAACTCCTTGGTACTGCAAAAGAGGTGATTAGTTGCTGCTTAATGTGTGCGCTCAATTTTTTATTTTTATTATTTAATTTATATTGGCACCTACTCACGGTGACTCAAGGCGGCTTACAGGAAATAAAAACACAATATAAAAGAAATAAAAATACTAAAAAATAAAAATAACAAAATAATAACCCCCCACCCCAGTGACAAAACACACTCATACCAGCCATTTAATGGGCTCCATCCCACTCTGGGTTCCCCAGGCCTGCTGGCAGAATGCATCTTCAGGGCCTTCCGAAAGAGTGTTAGAGTGGGGGCCAGTCTAATTACCAGAGGGATGATGTTCCAGAGGGAGGGAGCCACCATGGATAAGGCCCTTCTTCTGGGTCCCGCCATAATATATCTCCTTAAGGTACGGGACCTGCAACATTCCTTGCCTCCCCACTCTAGTGGGTCAGGTGGATGTGACCAGCAAGAGACGGTCCCTCAGATAACCTGGTCCCAAGTCATGAAGGGCTTTAAAGGTGACAACCAGCATCTTGAATTGCACCCGGAAGCAAATCGGCAACGAATGCAGCTCCCGCAGGAGAGGTAACACATGTGCACAACGAGGTCTTCACAAAACCAAGCAGGCCACTGCATTTTGCTCCAACTGGAGCTTCCAGATGCTTTTCAAGGGCAGCCGTATATAGAGCGCATTGCAATAGTAAAGATGGGAGGTGACTAGGGCATGAGTGACTGTGAGTAGGGATTGTTGGTTCAGGAAAGGGCATAACTGGCGCATAACCCATAGTTGCTCAAAGGCCCTCCTGGCCACGACTGCCACCTGCTCTTCAAACAGGAGAACGCCCAGATTATACACAGGGTCTGTTTGGGGCAGTGCCACCCCATCCATGACCAAAGGTGGCAATTCTCCATGGACCAAAGAAGCCCAAACCCAGAGCCACTCGGTCTTGCCAGGGTTCAGTTTCAACCCGTTGCTCCCCATCCAGCCCCTAACAGCTTCCAGGGACTGTGAGAGGGAGGTCACGGCATCGCTTAACTCGCAACAGGCTGAGATATACAGCTGAGTATCATCACCATATTGATGATATCTCAGTCCATGGTGATGGATGATCTCACCCAATGGCTTCATATAAATGTTGAATAGGAGCAGAGAGAGTACCGAGCCCTGCGGGACCCCGCAAAGCAGTGGGCGATGGCTGGATCTCTCGCCTATTAACACTGAGAATGGCCAGAGAGGAAGGAAGTGAACCAGGATAGTACAAAGCCCCCCACTCCCAACCCCTGAAGCTGCTCCAGAAGGATACCATGGTCGATAGTATCGAAAGCCACTGAGAGGTCAAGTAGAGAAAGGATGGATACACTACCCCCATCCCGCTCCCGCCAGAGATCATCAAAAGCACGACCAATGCCACTTCTGTCCTATATCTAGGCCTGAATCCTGACTGGTAGGGGGTCTAGATAATCCATTTCATCCAGAAACCTCTGGAGCTGCCACACAACCACCTTCTCAACAGCCTTCCCCAAAAAGGGAAGATTGGAGACAGGTCAGAAATTATACAACAGGGTGGAATCCAGCGATGGCTTCTTGAGAAGAGGGTGGACCACAGCCTCCTTAAAGTGCTAGGGCACTACCCCCTCCTGTAAGGAAGCATTAATCACTGCCAGAGTCCACCCAAATGTCACTTCCCGGGAAGCTTTCACAACCCAGGAGGGACATGGGTCTAAAACACAGGTGCTTATGTGCATACTCCCTAGGATCCTGTTTACTTCCTCAGGAGCAACAGGGTCAAACTGTTCCCAGATAACAGGGCAAGAACCTGTCCCAGGGGCCTCCACCAGACCAGCAACCACACTGGCATCTAACTGGGAATGAAGTTGAGCTATTATGTCTTCCAGAAAATCCACAAATTCCTCAGTGCACCCCTTCAGGTGGACCTCAGTCTCCTCCTTCCCCAGGAGGAGATGGCTCACCTTAAAGAGGGTCACTGGTCGATTATCTGCAGATGCAATTAGTGCAAAGTATTTACACTTTGCCACACAAATCACTAGGAGGTAGGCCTTAATAGCAGCTCTTACCCATGTTTGATTGAGTTCATCTCTTGTGTTCCACCAGCAGCGCTCTAGACGTCTCTTCATCCATTTCATCCCTCTCAGTTCCTCTGTATACCATGGAGAACAGAGAGGTCTACAGCTGAAGAGAGGTTGCATGGGCACAATACTATCCAGAACCTCAGTCACCTCCCTATTCCAAACAGTGACTAAGAGCTCAGCTGGACTGTGCAGCAGATCTGCAGTTATAACCCCCCAGTTCCTTCTGGAACCCATCTGGGTTCATTAGTCATTAGAGGCGGACCAATCTGCGGGGGGGGGGGGGGGAGTACAGCTCTGGAGAAACTCATTGCCACCAGACTGTGATCTGACCATGACAGGGGGACTAAAGACAAGTCCACCAATTCCAGGTCATATAGGCACTGCTCTGACAAGAACAACAAATCGGATGTGTGACCACTATTCCTAGTCGGGCCCTGGATAACCTGAGACAGGCCCATGGAAGTCATGGTTTCCATGAAATTCCAGGCTACCTCTGACCCCAACCCCAGGGATGGCAGGTTGAAGTCCCCCAGAACTATAAACCTGGGGAACTCCACCGCCAGCCCTGCGGTGAGGTCCAGGAGCCCAGGTAGGGAAGCTGCCACACAGCAGGGAGGCTGGTACAGCAGCAGCAATCCCACCTGATCCCTTGAGCCCATCCTAAGAAAAAGGGTCTCACAGCCAGGCAGTTGTGAAGCCATGCCCCTGGAGGCAGCCAGATATTCTCTGATAAAAGCCACACACCCTCTCCAGCCCTGAGGTCTAGGCTGGTCCCATGCTCGATAACCCACTGGGCACATTTCTGAGAGGGGAACACCTCCCTCTAGGCCCATCAGGTTTCAGTTATACAAACCAAATCAGCCTTCTCTTCAAGAATCAAATCAGGATGATCTGATATTTAAAAGCAGCAGCCTAAGACCAGGGCCACCACAGATCTGCTGACCAGGTAAATGAGATGAGTGCAAGGGGGCAGAACATGAAACTGGTACTAAACACCGGGGTCTCGTTCCCTGTAAGTGCCCCCCCTTGCATCCCATATCTCACATTACCCGACACCACTGAAATAGACCGCCCTCTTCTGCCTTCCCAACAAACCATTCCATCCCCCATCTCCCACACTCTTTCTTGATATAAAAGGGGAACCTCCTCCAACTGACAAACAGTCAGGGGCAAGGTGAGCCCAACAAGCACTATAGCACTTGCTCTCAGTGCCCTCAAGCTCACACCACCCCTTCCTCAGTGCAGCAGAGGGGTCACATCCAGCACCCCCTTATCCCCTAACACACTCACAATACATCCACTCAATGCACAAACAGCACCCTGCCCAGTCACTCACACCCACCAAGCAGGGAGCCACTCCTTCCCCCCAGCTTTCACCCAGAGGAGAGGGACCAACACTCACCTGACTCTCACCCAACTTTCTCCCTTCAGCCCCAGAGTTCCCCAAACAGCCTTCCAAGGCCAGATTACAGAACATTCCAAAGATTGCACAATCTCAGAGGAGCAGCCTAAAGGCATGCTATGCTGCACTGAGTATTGTTGCAGCTGTGCAGTCCTATGATGTCTCCTGAAGTCGTGGGCACACAGAAACCAGTAAAAGTTCAAATAGTTCCAAGCTCAAGTTTTCCTTTTCCTTGAAGCCAAGGAGGGGAAGGGAAACCTTTATAGAGAACCAGTTTGGTCTAGTGGTTAAGGCCCCAGGCTAAAAAGCTGGAGAACTGTGAGTTCAAATCCTGCTTTGGCCATGAGGGCCGGCTGGGTGATTTTGGGCTAGTCATTTTTTTCCCCCTCAGCCCTAGGAGGGAGGCATTGGCAAGCCACTTCTATATATGTTGCCAAGAAAACTGCTGGGACCACCTAGCAGTTGCTAGCAACATGGTCTCACTAGCATAAGTAACATCAGGGGAGAAGCCCCACTTTAATTTTTCAGAAAAATGTTATGGTAATTTTCCTCCTGTTTTATGCTTTGAGGGCTGTTTTAGTTCTCTGAAAGCAAAATTTTTCTATTATTTTTTTTACTCTGCAGACTTGGTGGAGCAGGGGAGGGGGAAGCAATCATTTGTCTTCTCAATTGTCCTATTGCTTCCTTGCTGTGCTGCCCGACACAAAAGCATTCCAAAATTGTTGGCTCAATGCTGGTCCATGAAACCTGTGTGCTTTACCTTTAAAATCCTAAATGTGTCATTGGTTTCATTTTTGTCCCTTAACATGGCATCTAATAAGGGTGAAAGGGGGGAGGAAAAGTAAAATTTGATTATCTTTGATAGAGCCTCCATGGACAGCTATAGTCTGTCTGACACAGGAAAAAATATTATCCTCAACCTTTAGTTCTGGATGTAATCCAGGCAATAATAAATACATTCTCATTTAGGCTCCCAGCTTTGCAGGATTTTATTCTGGCAATTATTAAGAAATTGGAAAGTATTAAATACTTTTGCAGCTCAAGTAATGGCCAGTCCAAGTCTTGCCTTAGGCTATAGGTGGATGCAAATAGTCCTATAACAGTATGGGAGCCTCCTCTGCAGTTATACTAACCTCTCCTTAGTTGTCATCCCTAGGGGAGAAAAAAAATTGGCCTAACACCTTTCTTTTACATTGCATGATTATGTAATTAAGCCTAACAAGACTCAAGAGCCAACTATGGCTAGTTAAGTTCAACTAAATCTGAACTCTTTTCCATACCTTGTCTTGTAAATTCATCTTTTTTTCTGGACTCTGTTTGGACTTAGAAATTGAATCTTTTACAGCTATTTTACCAACAAGAAAAAGAAATATGTGGATTGAGAGCTCCGCTGGTCTCCCTCCCCCCCCTTGAGAGGAGGAGAGCTCGGAGCAATGGAGCGACGATGGTGAGAGCCTCTTGGGGGAGAGCTGGCTGGCTCCCTTCAATGACAGCTGAGGAGCCCTGTAGGAGGAGAGCCGGCAGGCCCCCCTCCCCCTGAGAGGAGGAGAGCTCAGAGCAGTGGAGCGATGGGGCGATGAGGGTGAGAGCCTCGCGAGGGAGCGACGGTTGGCCCCCCTCAATGACAGCTGAGGAGCCCTGTAGGGGGCGAGCCGGCTGCCCCCCCCTTGAGAGGAGGAGAGCTTGGAGCAGCGGAGCGATGGGGTGACGAGGGTGAGAGCCTCATGGGGGAGAGCCGGCTGGCCTCCCCCTCCCCTCCCCCCCTCCCCCTTTTCCCTCCCTCGCCTTCTCCCCCCCCAATGACTGCTGAGGAAATGGTGAGGCTCCACCCCATGACCACATGGAAAGGAGGCAGCTCTCTGAGCAGGACACCGGCAGGTGAGAGCTGTCTGCATGGAACATCTGGGGGGAGATTTTTACCCTCCACCAACTAGATGACTGTGGTTGTGATCCGAGGCCCAGGAAAAACTGAATCGTCCGGCCAAATGGATATTATATCTGCCCAAAGATGGACAGACTCTCATCATTGTTTGCACCCAAGCTGTGACTATGCTGCATAAATGCTGGATAAGACGTGCCTTCTTGCACTGCGAGATGCCCCCCTCTCATGGAGATGGCCTTCATGTCTCTCAAAGGCCTGCCTTGATGACGGATTTTGGAATCCCGAGAGGTGGCATGCTCAAAAAAAGGGGTTATGGAGGTTTTTAAGTAGGGGTTTTAAATGGTTTTTAAGGGGTTCCAGGGAGGGGGTGGTAAGATTAGTAATGGAGTAGGCCTGGGGGGAGGTCTTCGGGATAGGGGAGGGTTAGGGGGAGGGAATAGGGAGGAGGAGAAACATGGGCCAGGCAACGGGTGGGACCGGAACCACGAGGGTGCGGATTATGGAGGGGGCAGAGGTGATTCTGTTCCCATCGGCTCTGTAAGTGGGAGGGGCAGATACGGCGGGAGCAGGGGGCCATATTCATTTATGGGATCGCGTCCCCGCTATCTTCGAGTGGTGCCGCGCTCCGACCCCCATAGCTCTACTTGTGATCTGGGCTGTTTAGAGCCAAAGGCCCCGGGCTGTAAGCTGGTATTGTGCAACGCCAGGTCTGTGGTAAATAAGGCCTCCTTGATACAAGACCTAATTACGGAGGGGGCCGCAGACCTGGTGAGTATTACGGAGACCTGGTTGGGTCCAGAGGGAGGTGTCCCTCTGGTGGAAATGTGCCCTCCTGGCTTCCTTGCATTTCACCAGCCGAGAGCTCAGGGCAGGGGTGGGGGAGTGGCGGTTGTGATTAGGGAAGGTCTCAGGCCAAGAGAGGTCACTGTTCCTCAGACGGCAGGCTGTGAATCCCTCCTTGTGAGGTGGGACCTCGGGGGTCCGAGGGCTGTGTTGCTCACATACCTGGCTCCCTGCCACGTGTCAACCGCCCTGCCCGAGCTCCTGGGCGTCATCGCGGCGGTGGCGGTTGAGGTCCCCAGGCTGGTAGTCATGGGTGACTTCAATCTGCCGTCAGCTGGCGAGGCGTCTGGGGAGGTTCGGGAGTTCATGGCTTCCATGACGGCCATGGACCTGACCCAGGTAATTCAAGGTCCCACTCACACGGGGGGAAACACGCTTGACCTGGTTTTTGTCTCTGGTCAGTGTTTGAGTGATCTGGATATGGGAAATATAGCTATTACTCCTTTGTCATGGTCCGATCACTCTCTCCTACGCTTGGACTTTCTGACCGCTACCCCCCACCACAGGGAGGCGGAACCAATTATTTGGTACCACCCCAGGCGACTGATGGAACCCGACAGGTTCCAGATGGAGCTTGGGCCAATACCGAATGCTCTAACACACAACTCGGTCGGGGCACTGGTAGCAGCCTGGGATAGGGCTGCTGCTGGTGCCTTGGATCGGGTTTTGCCTTTGCGGCCTCTGAGCCGGCGTGGTTCTCAATCGGCTCCCTGGTTCAACGGGGAGCTGAGGGAGATGAAGCGCTGGAAAAGACGCCTAGAGAGCAGTTGGAGGGCGAGCCGCTCTGAGTCTGACCGAACACGGGTAAGAGACCATATTAGGACTTACCTAGTGGCAATAAGGGCAGAGAATTGTTCTTATGTCACTGCCGTTATTGCATCATCAGATAATCGCCCAGCCTCCCTGTTTAGGGTAACCCGCTCCCTCCTTCAACGGGAGGTGAGGGGGGATCCCTTGGAGGGAAGAGCTGAGGATTTTGTGCAATATCTGCATGACAAAATCGCTCAGATTCGGGAAGGCTTTAACTTCGATGAAGGGGGTCCAGCGGGAGTGGCTGAGGCCGGTCTTGAGACTGTTACTTGGGCTGAGTTTGACTTTGTGACACCGAATGACTTGGACAGGTTGCTGGGAGGTCTTAGAGCAACCACATGTTTATTGGACCCGTGTCCCTCCTGGTTGGTACTGGCCTCCAGTGAGGTGACACGAGGCTGGCTTCAGGCGATTACCAACGCTTCGTTGAGTGAGGGTGTCTTTCCCGCCGCGCTGAAAGAGGCGGTGGTGCGACCTCTCCTCAAGAAGCCCGTCCTGGACCCCGCTGTTTTATCCAACTATCGTCCTGTCTCCAACCTTCGCTTCGTTGCGAAGGTTGTTGAGAGTGTGGTTGCTCGACAGTTCTCTCAGCACCTGGAGGAATCGTCTTATCTGGATCCGCTCCAGTCAGGCTTCAGGCCGGGTTACAGTACGGAAACAGCTTTGGTCGCATTGGTGGATGATCTCTGGCGGGCCCAGGACAGGGGCTGTTCCTCTGTCCTGGTGCTATTGCACCTCTCAGCGGCTTTTGATACCATCGACCATGGTATTATGCTGCGCCGGTTGGAGGGGCTGGGCATAGGGGGCACCGTTTTTCGGTGGTTCTCCTCCTTCCTCTCTGGCCGGACGCAGTTTGTGTTGACAGGGGGTCAGAGGTCGACCCCGAGGCCCCTTGACTGTGGGGTGCCTCAGGGGTCGGTCCTCTCGCCCTTGTTGTTCAACATTTATGTGAAGCAGCTGGGTGAGATCATCTGAGGTTTTGGGGTGAAATTCCATCAGTACGCTGATGATACTCAGCTGTACATTTCCACCCCGAACCACCCAATTGAAGCCCTTGACGTACTGACCCAGTGCCTGGAGGCCGTGCGGATCTGGATGGGGGAAGAACGGTCTCAAGCTCAACCGATCCAAGACCGAGTGGCTGTGGTTACCGTCGTCCCGGTATAGTCAGCTGACTCCATCGCTGTCTATTGGGGGCGAGTCAGTGGCCCCCTCGGGAAGGGCTCGCAATTTGGGAGTCCTCCTGGATTCACGGCTGTCCCTTGAGGACCATCTGACGGCCGTGGCCGGGAGGATGTTTTACCAGATTCATTTGGTACGCCAGTTGCGTCCCTTCCTGGATCGGGACGCACTACGCATGGTCACTCATGCCTTCGTCCCTTCCAGACTGGACTATTGCAATGCTCTCTACATGGGGCTCCCCTTGAAGTGCACGCGGAGGCTCCAACTGGTGCAGAATGCGGCCGCGCGGGTGGTGGGGGGGCGCCCTGGGCAGGCACGAACGGCCCCCATCCTGCGCGAGCTGCACTGGTTGCCGGTGGTCTTCCGGGTGCGCTTCAAGGTGTTGGTTATCACCTTTAAAGTGCTCCATGGCATAGGACCCAGTTATTTACAGGACCGCCTACTGCCAGTAAATACCTCCCACCGACCAGTTCGCTCCCACAGAGAGGGCCTCCTCAGGGTGCCATCGGCTAAGCGATGTCGGCTGGTGGCGCCCAGGGGGAGAGCCTTTTCTGTGGGGGCTCCGACGATGTGGAACGAGCTCCCTCCAGAACTCCGGACATGTCATGATCTCCGCACCTTCAGAAGAGAATTGAAGACCTATCTCTTCAATCAAGCCGGCCTGGCCTAGAGCTCCTCGGGTTTTTAATGTAATTTTAAATTAAGTAGTTAGGGTTTTAGTGTGGGATTTTAATTTGGTTTTAGTACAGCCTAGTTATTTAATTCTGTTTTAAATATTTATTATTGTTACGTTTTTAAATTTGGCTGTAAACCGCCCCGAGTCCTACGGGAGAGGGGCGGTATAAAAGTCTTAAATAATAATAATAATAAAATAATAATTATGGCAAAAGGCGGGCACTTTGAGTTCTGGTGAGCTGTGGCATACACTTTCTGTAAGTTGGGAACAGCCCAAGTCAGTTACAGCATCTATTATGGTTTGTCAAACAGTCAACTAGATGTTCAGATTGGATTTGGCATTTTTGTCTATCGAGTCCTTTCCAAGGACCTGGGATAGGCAGGTCTGGACGTTTGATGGTGTTACAGATATTGTCACAGGATGGAAGCTGTTCCCAGTAAAGCTGCCTTTTGTAATTGACTGATGGTGAATTCCCCGCTATTTTTTTTAATGTACTGGCCATGTACTGCTTTGTCTTTCTATGCCTCCATTCTGTTCTTCATTTGGTCATTCTATCTCTTTTTAACAGCTGATTTGTCTCTTTTCTGGCCATGGGTCATTCAAGGAAGGGCAGCCACTCACCTCACCTAGTCTATGCAAGTCAATCCCCCAGGGGAGAAGGTTTGCATATCCCATGTGTGGAAGGAAGAACCTGTTTTCCTGCTGGTGGACACAAATGAGAGTTACAGCAACAGAACAGGCAATGGCCAATGACATCAATATGGAATCTGAATGGGCACTAAATACCAGTAGATGTATGGTGAGTGTTAATAGAACCCTGACTCTCCAAAAATAATGGCTAATGATTGTCTTTGATTCAGTAGACTTTACCACTGTGTTTCCCAAAAAATAAGAGCTGGTCTTATACAGTATTTTTTTTTCCTCCAAAAGAGGCATTAGGTCTTATTTTAAGGGGATGTGTTATTTTTTCTGTTGTCTCGCCTTGCGGCATCGGCACCAACAGACCTGTCGAGCAGGAGTCCACATACCTACCGCAGGCCCACTTCTTCTGCGGCTGCTCACCACCACTCCAACAACATGATTCAGCCCCCCCCCCGCAGCTTCAGCTCACCAGCTATTTTGAGGCACAGTGTCAACGCTGCTAATATTGGATATTATTGCTTTGACAAGATATGCAGAACTGTCTGGTATTTTTAGAGTTAATTTAAATGACGCTGGGAGGGGAGGAGAAAGATAAGGAGTGCGCAGGATACAGAACGGAAGTGAATCTTTGCCCTTCAGGCTAATTGGAAAATGTGATTTATGACTGCAAAATAGGGGAGGGGAACAGCCTGGAATGTTATGTGCAAGGAAAGGAAATTCAGATCTTGGCATTCCTCCATGCCGTGCCGACACTCTGTAACACAGAAAATAAAGACTTTTTAGGATAAACAATGCCTGGAAGTTCTCTGAAGTGTTTCATTAGTCGTAACCATGACACACAGCCTCTAAAACTGCTTGCAGACTGTTGCTGTTATCAGAGGATCTTGAGGGATGATTCTGAGACTCTCCCTTATCCAGGAGGGTCAGATAAACGAAAGGAAGCATGTTCCTTCTGTAGTTAAGTTGGGAAAAAATGACAGTCCAGAGAGAAGGGATTCTCTGGGCATGTCAACTCCTGGGCAAATCTTCACTGGAA
Source organism: Bothrops alternatus (assembly GCA_034064705.1). Lineage (NCBI taxonomy): Eukaryota > Metazoa > Chordata > Lepidosauria > Squamata > Viperidae > Bothrops > Bothrops alternatus. Next base: position 6,053,325 of record JARGCV010000004.1, on the reverse strand, counting down.
GTCCTCAACCCTTTTCCTTATTAACATCTTAAAATTTATGCTCCTTCTTTTGCCAGACATTTAAATGAACATGTGTGCTATTACGGGATGCAGACATGTAACGTGTACAACAAAGGTGACACAGGAGGACTTCCAGACCAACGGAGGCCTACCTGAAGGGCCCGGCGACCCAGCAACCCAACCCGGTCCAACGAAGCAGAGACCGGCGTAGCAAACTGGGCCATGCGATGCACCGGCAGCTCAAATGGAGGAGAGAAGGCGGCTGATGGCAGCACAAAACAGCAGACTGGTAAGACGGCTGAGGGAAGTGAAAAAGAGGCAGCTGGCAGCAATGCAGAGCAGCGGACTGGTGAGGCAGCTGGGGGCAGTGTGGAGGTGGCCGGTGGTGGCAGCGGCATACCTGGAGGCCCGCAGGTGGCAGAGGGGCAGCAGCAGTGAACTGAAGGCCTGCGGACAGAGGCGAGGCAGTGGCAGAGAACCGGGAGGCCCACAGACGGCAGTGGGGCAGTGGTGGAGAATGGGAGGCCTGTGGACGGCGGCGAGGCAGTGGCAGAGAACCGGGAGGCCTGCAGTGGTGGACCGGAGGCCTGCAGGCGGCAGCAGGTTTTTTTTTTCCCTGTCGACTGGGAGGCCTGCAAGGGGCGGCAAGGCAGCAGCGGAGGACCCGAAGGCCTGCAGACAATAGCGGGGTTGTGGTTTATTTTTCCCTTTCTCTTCTGCTGACCAGGACAAAAGGACAACAAAGCAGCCAAAATTACCCAGAACAGAGAAGCTAGAAACAAAGCTAATAGCAAAGCACAACCAGCACAACCACCAACCAAAAAGAGGGACTACCAAAAACCAAAGACATGGAACAGGTGACTAAAACTATTCTGATATGCAATACATGCTCCATGTATGCACTGATGCCCAAAGAACACCCAAACTACACATCAGATGCAAATTATGCGAACTACTACTAGAAAAGGTCAGGAACTTAGAGGCAATTCTAGCCAAACCCCAACAAATGAAAGAAAGCTCCACCCAAACCAAACCAAACAACGAACAAATAACTCCCACTGGATTTGACCCTACCAATAAACCCTTGGAGGAAGACAAATGGAGGTATGTCACACACAGAAGGAAACACAACCCTCAAAGCAAGAAACAGCATGCAACAAACAAACCCCTTCTCCCCAATTCTACCCAACCAGAAGCAGCCCCATTAAAACTGAGCAATCGATTTCTCCCCCTAGAAGGAAACACGCAGATCCACAACCTCCCCTTCAAAGAAGACAAGCAGACACCTAGCAAAGAAACAACTTCAAATATCCCAAAAAGCCACCTCAAATACCCCTAAAAAAGCCATGCCAACAAACACACCTGAGACAAAAAGAAAAGCACCCCAGACTTCACCCCCCCAAAAAAGAAAGGAGTGTTGGTAATAGGAGATTCTATCGCCAAAGGAACAGAATCATCCATCTGCAGACCAGACATACAATCCAGGGAGGTATGCTGTCTCCCTGGAGCAAAAATCAAAGATGTGGCCGAGGACCTAACCAAAATAATTAGGCCCACAGACTACTACCCCCTCCTCCTCCTCCACACTGGAACGAACGACACAACAAACAACCTGAGTGCAATAGTGAAAGACTACAAACAACTAGGCAACAAAGTTAAGAAGCTAGGAGCACCAGTAGGCTTCTCTTCAGTGCTCCCAACAAAAGGCCAACACCCATTGAGAGAAAAAAGAATCTCAGAAATAAATCACTGGCTAAAGGGTTAGTGTCGCCAAGAAAACTTTGGTTTCCTGGATCACAGACTGCATTTTCTACACGAGGCATTCTTGGCAAGGGATGGGCTACACCTCACAAAAATGGGCAAAAATGTACTTGGAAAAAGACTGGCCCAACTCATCAGAAGGGCTTTAAACTAAAACTGAGGGGGGATGGTGACCAATCTCTAGAATCTCTAGAACACAAAACTAATCACAAATCCCAAGAAAAGAAAACAAACAAGGTAGGCAGTGTTGAGAACAAAGAAAAACCAAAACAACTATCAGGAGATGCAGGAAACATACCCACAGACAGGCATCAAAGCCTAAAATCCTTATACACAAACGCTTAAAGCTTGGGGAACAAACAGGGTGAACTAGAAGCAATAGTACCCGAGGGAGGGTATGACATAGTTGGCATAACAGAAACCTGGTGGGACGAAACCCATGAATGGAACGGACAGATGGATGGATACAAATTGTTCAAAAGAAACAGGTCTACAAAAAGAGGAGGGGAAGTTGCACTATATGTAAGAGAACACTACATATCTGCAGAAATGCACATGACCCAAGACAAAATCTCTCCAGAATGTCTGTGAGTCAATATAAAAGAGAAAAAAAGTGATATTACCATAGGTGTATATTACAGGCCACCCAACCAACCAGAAGAAACAGATGAACTCTTTGCCAACCAGTTAACAAATGTATGCAGGAAGCACACCACAGTAATAATGGGAGACTTCAACTATCCAGATATCAACTGGGAGACAAACTCTGCAGTGAGCAGGAGATCAAACAGATTCCTAACCAACCTAGCCAACAACTTTGTCACCCAAAAGGTGGAGGAGGGAACTAGATGCAAAGCTATACTGGACTTAATCCTTACAACTAGAGAAGAAGTGATAGAGGGAATCGAAATTGCCGGAACCTTGGGTGAAAGTGACGACGTCATACTGGAATTTAATATAATGCAAACACTAGCAATAGAAAACAATCCAACCAATGTCCTAAACTTCAAAAGAACTGAATTTAACAAACTCTGAGAGAACCTAGGAAAGATCCCATGGATGAAAATCCTAAAGGGGAAAACAACCCAAGAAGCATGGGAAACCCTGAAAAACGCAATCACAAAAGCCCATATCAGCACAATACCTTTGAGAAAGAAAAACAAGAAATCCAGGAAGAAACCAGCATGGCTGCACAAAGATCTCACCAACAAACTAAAAGACAAAAAGGACAAACACAAAAAATAGAAAGAGGGGCGCATAACCAAGGCCGACTATCAGCAGACAGCCAGAGCATGCAAAGAAGAAGTCAGGAAAGCAAAGGCTCAGTATGAACATAGACTCGCAACAGAAATCAAGGAAATAAAAAAAGTTTCTTTCAACATATTAACAACAAGAAAAAAGTCAAGGAAATTGTAGGCCTACTAAAGAGAGAAGATGGTAAGGAAATTACAGACAACAGGGAGAAAGCAGAGCTGCTTAACTCATACTTTGCATCAGCCTTCACACAAAAAGAAACCACAGCCCAACACCCCCCAAAAAACACTGCAAAAGACATACTACAAACAAAAATCAAAATAAGCAAGAAAATGGTAAGAGAACACCTATCCAATCTTGATGAATACAAATCACCAGGACCCAACAGATTACATCCCAGAGTTCTGAAAGAGCTAGCAGATGTTATCTCAGAACCGTTACACTACATCTTTCACAAATCCTAGCGCACCGGGGAAGTACCCGAGGATTGGAAAAGGGCTGATGTGGTCCCCATCTTCAAGAAAGGAAAAAAAAGGACCCAGAAAACTACAGACCAATCAGTTTAACATCAATACCTGGGAAGATCCTAGAAAAGATAATTAAAAAACAGATCATGGGTTTGTTAAAAACAGATCATGCCAGACCAATCTGATCTCATTCTTCGGTAAAGTAACTAAACTAGTAGACCAATAAAACGCAGTGGACATAGTATACCTAGATTTCAGTAAGGCATTTGACAAAGTACACCACAACCTACTCTTCAGTAAGCTAGAAAAAGGTGGAATAGGCAACATCACCACCAGATGGATCTGTAACTGGCTGACAAACCATACTCAACGAGTAGTCCTCAATGGCACTACATCCACATGGAGAGAAGTAAGCAGTGTGGTACCACAAGGATCCGTCTTAGGGCCAGTACTCTTCAATATCTTCATAAATGATAAACTTGAACAATGGGCCCTATCCAACAAAATAAGTTTCAAGGTGGAGAAAAGCAAAGCCCTACACTTAGGCAGGAAAAACCAAAGGAACAAATACAGATTGGGCGAGACCTGGCTTGGAGGCAGTAACTGTGAGAGGGACCTTGGACTCCTGGTGGACAATCACTTAAGTATGAGCCAGCAGTATGCAGCAGCAACCAAAAAAGCTAATACAATACTGGGTTGTATAAACAGAGGCATAGAATCAAGATCATGCGAAGTATTAGTACCACTTTATAAAGCCCTAGTAAGACCACACCTCAAATACTGCAGCCAACTTTGGTCACCATATCACAAAAAAGATGTTGAGAGACTGGAAAAAATTCAGAGAAGAGCAACTAAGATGATCAAAGGCCTGGAGACCAAAAGGTACGAAGAACGGCTGCGGAACTTGGGTTTGGCTAGTCTAAAGAAAAGAAGAAATAGGGGAGACATGACAGCAGTGTTCCAGTATCTGAGGGGCTGCCACAAGGCAGAGGGGGACTGGTTGTTCACCAGAGCACCAGAGGGAAGGACGAGAAACAATGGTTGGAAGCTGATCAAGGAGAGAAGCAACCTGGAATTAAGGAGAAACTTCCTGACAGTGAGGACAATCAACCAGTGGAACAGCTTACCCCCAGAAATCATGGGCGCTCCATCACTGGAAGTTTTTAAAAAGAGACTGGACAATCATCTGACTGAGATGATATAGGACCTCCAAGGTCCCTTCCAGCTCTATTCTATTCATATTCATATGTAACTGATTTCCTATGAAAAGGGGAAGTTACTTTTGTCCTGTGCAATCACCTTTTCTCTTGTAATTTTCTTTGATGTCTTAACTATAAAAGGGATAATAATAATAATAATAATAATAATAATAATAATAATAATAATAATAATAATAATAATAATAATAATAATAATAATAATAATAATAATAATAATAATAATAAAAGTTGGAAGGGACCTTGGAGGTCATCAAGTCCAACCCCCTGCTCAGGCAGGAAACCCTATACCATTTCAGACATATGGCTGTCCAGTCTCTTCTTAAAAACTTCCAGTGTTGGACCATTCACCGCTTCTGGAGGCAGGTTGTTCCATTGGTTAATTGGTCTGTCAGGAGGTTTCTCCTTAGTTCTAGGTTGCTTCTCTCCTTGACCAGTTTCCATCCACTGCTTCTTGTCCTGCCTTCAGGCACCTTGGAGAATAGGTTGACTCCCTCTTCTTTGTGGCAGCCCCTGAGATATTGGAACACTGCTGTCATGTCCCCCCTTGTCCTTCTCTTCGTTAAACTAGACATACCCAATTCCAGCAACCGTTCCTTATATGTTTTAGTCTCCAGTCCCCTAATCATCTTTGTTGCTCTTCTCTGTACTCTTTCTAGAGTCTCAGCATCTTTTTTACATCGTGGTGACCAAAAATGGATGCAGTATTCCAAGTGTGGCCTTACCAAGGCATTGTAAAGTGGTATTAATACTTCACGTGATCTTGATTCTATCCCTCTGTTATTGCAGCCCAGCACTGTGTTGGCTTTTTTGGCAGCTGCAGCACACTGCTGGCTCATATTTAAGTGATTGTCCACTAGGAATCCGAGATCCCTCTCACAGTTACTACTATTGAGCAAGGTACCCCCTATACTATACCTGTACATTTGGTTTTTCTTGCCTAAATGTAGAACCTTACTTTTTTCACCATTGAATTTCATTTTGTTAGATAGCGCCCAGTGTTCAAGTCTGTCCAGATCCTCCTGTATCCTAAGCCTGTCTTCTGGAGTGTTGGCTATTCCTGCCAGCTTGGTGTCGTCTGCAAATTTGATGAGTTCCCCATCTATCCCCTCGTCCAAATAAAAACGCTCTGGAATAGAGCCCTGGGGCACCCCACTACATACTTCCCTCTATGTAGATGCAGTTCCATTGAGGACCACACGCTGAGTATGGCCGGTCAGCCAACTACGAATCCATCTGGTGGTGATGCTGTCTAACCCACATTTTTCTATCTTATTGAGTAGTAGGTTGTGATTTACTTTAAGATGTAAGATGGGTCTCGGGGTTCCCTCTTTGAATGAGAGGAATCCCCTTTATCAGAACGTTCTGAATAAATGGTAATAAAATGATCTTCCTGTCTCAATCTGTCTCATTGGAAAGTATGCATGCCGAGGCACAAGCCTAAAAAGCCATATTTGGCCTTCAGTAGACACCAGCACTCCAAAAACTGTAAGCAAAGTGAGGATTGTGCTCAGAAGTGAACAACCAAAATAGTAAAAAGTGCACACAGTGTGGAATGGATGAAATGGGGCGTTGTCTTACCTGAACGCCTTTTCTCAGCACGAGGATGTAGAATCCACCGGTGGGTAATCATAGCCTTCCTGCTCAGCTTAGACTAGGTCAGAACTTTAGCCACGCCTCCTTCAGGGAGTGCCTTCTACTTCCAGTTTTGACAAGGCGAAGCTTCCATGACGAAAGTCTAACCCAATGGCTCCAAACAAAAAACACAAACAACAATACACCTGCCTAGACTGGTTAGAGGAGGGTGTGGATTCTACATCCTCATGCTGAGAAAAGGCGTTCAGGTAAGACAACGCCCCTTCTCCAGCATGAGAGGATGTAGAATCCACCGGTGGGACATACCAAAGCCCTACATGTCCCTACGGGTGGGAGTCTAGGCCAGTGTCTCCCGAGAAGAAACAACCTGCTGCAGCACTCTCCTGCCAAACGAGGCATCAGCCGCTGAAAACCTGTCAATCTTATAATGTTTAACAAAGGAAGAGGGAGAAGATCAGGTCGCTGCCCTACAAATTTCCTCCACAGATGCCTGAGTGAGCCAGGCCGCCGAAGTGGCTGCACTCCTCGTGGAGTGAGCCGTAATGTTCGACGGAACCGGGAGTGACAAGGAAACATAAGCCTTAGCTATACAGGCTCTGATTCACCTGCCAATGGTCGAGGAAGAAACCTTTTGACACATGGACGATGGCTGAAATGAGACAAACAACGCCTCTGATTTACGGAAAGCCAAAGTCCTCTTGACATAATGGAGCAGGGCCCTGCGAACGTCCAAAGTATGCCATCGTCTCTCCAGACGATGGGAAGGACGCGGACAAAAATTGGGGAGTACGAGGTCCTGTGACCTGTGAAACCAGGAATTAACCTTTGGCACAAAGGAGGGATCCAAACGTAAGGTGACCCTGTCGTCTGAAAAAGTGCACAAGTCCTTGCGAACCGAAAGAGCTGCCAACTCCGAAATCCTCCTAGCTGAAGTAATAGCCACCAGAAAGGCCACCTTCAGCGAAAGATAGCGGAGTGAACAAGTCCCCAGGGGTTCAAAAGGTGAGGAAGTCAGAGCCTGCAGAACCTTGGGCAGGTCCCAGGATGGGAAACGATGGACTACAGGTGGCCGTACCGCGACAGCCCCTTTCAAAAAGGCACATACAGCCGGATGTTGTGACAGAGGAGCAAGGTTATCGCAGGAAAGAACAGTTTGTAAGACTGCCACCTGCCTACGGATGGTGTTAAGCGCCAGACCCTTATTCATGCCCTCTAAGAGGTACTCTAGGATGTTGGGGATAGTAACAGAAAGAGGATCTAAATTGTGCTTGCTGCACCAGGTGGAAAAATTCCTCCACGTGGCATCATATATTCTGTTAGTGGAAGAGCGTCGTGAGGCCTGGATGACCGAAATAACTCCTTCCGAAAAGGATTGCCTAATTAACCCTTCCTGCTCAAGTGCCAAGCGACTAGTTGTAGCCACTGAGGGTCCGGATGCTGAAGGTTCCCCTGACTGAGAGACACCCGATGCGGAGGGAGTCTCCACACTGGCGAGAGCGACAGGTCTACAAGGTCTGCAAACCACGGATGCCTTGGCCAGTACGGAGCAATTAAGATCACCTCCGCTTTCTCCAGAAGTAAATTGCGGATCGTTGCTTGCAGCAACGGAAGTGGAGGGAAGGCATAAAGCAGCCCCTGTGGCCACCTGCACCTGAGGGCATCCGTTCCCTCCGCTCCCCTTGCTGGAAACCTGGAAAGGAACCGGGGAAGCTGAGCGTTTGCCGGAACGCGAATAGATCCAGGAGAGGGCGGCCGAACCTGTCCGAGATTTCCTCGAACAGAGCCGGATCCAGTCTCCACTCCGAGTGATCCACTGTGACTCTGCTGAGAGAATCTGCCTGGTGATTCGCCTCCCCCAAGATATGTTCTGCCTTGATAGAACCTAGATGTGACTCTGCCCACAGGCCCAGATCCCGGGCCTCCTGCATGAGAGCCGCCGATCTGGTCCCTCCCTGCTTGTTCACGTGTGCCTTTGCTGCTACGTTGTCCGTTAGGACCAGAACGTGACGCCCTGCCAGAAGAGAGGAGAAGCGAAGAAGAGCTAGATGAATGGCCCTGAGTTCGAGCCAATTGATGTTGTGGGCCAAGTCCTGTTGTGACCACCTGCCCTGGGCGAGATGTGTCTGAAAGTGAGCCCCCCAACCGAACTGGCTGGCGTCGGTGGTCACTGTAAGTCTGGCTGGTTCCCTGAAAAGTGTCCCCTTGGACATGGCGGACAAGGTCCACCACAGGAGGGATGAGAGGACTTGTTGTGGAACCCTGACCTTTCTCGAAGATGCACTTAGGTTTTGTCTTTGAAAGGGAAGAAGAAACCATTGGAGACCTCTGGAGTGAAGCCTGGCCCAGGGAACGATCCCCATGCACGAGACCATCTTTCCCAGGAGCTGGGATAGCTGCACTAGAGTGACCAATCCTTGCCTCCGAATGAGTTGCGTGAGCTTTCGGATGCTCGCCCTACGCTCCTGGGAAAGATAAACCATGCATGCGTCCGAGTCTATGACCGCTCCGAGGTGTAACAGACGTGTGGTGGGAACGAGGTGACTTTTTTTGTGATTCACAGAAAAGCTGTGATCCTGAAGGGTGCGTAGCGTGACCTGTAGATCCGCTTGGGTGGATGGGAGGGAACTGGATAGGATCAAGATATCGTCCAGATAACATTGGATGCGCACTGGCAATGTGCGAAGGTGGGCCCCCAATACAGCTAGCACCTTTGTGAATACTCGAGGGGCCGAGGACAGGCCGAATGGGAGGGCCCTGTATTGGAAGTGTCGATTTGCATGGCAGAACCGGAGAAACTGCCGATGCTCCTGCCTGATTGGAATGTGCAGATATGTCTCTGTCACATCTATGGATGAAAGCAAGTTCCCTTTTCGGATGCTGGCCAAAATAGATTTGAGGGACTGCATCTTGAACCTTTTGTAGACCACAAAGTAATTTAGCCTTTTGAGGTCGAGAATAACTCTCCAACCCCCCGATGCCTTGGGCACGACAAACAGAATGGAGTGAAACCCCTGTTTTTCCTGTCCTGGAGGAACCGGTTCTATAGCCTTTATTTCTACCAGGTGATCTATGGCCAATTTTAGCAGCCGCGCTTTGGATGGATTGCATGAGACCGGGCATTTTATGAAGTGACTTGGCGGAGGGGAGTAAAATTCTATGGCTAGGCCGTGTGTTATGGTCTCTCTTACCCAAGAGTCGGTCGTGGTTGCTTGCCACACTTCGCTGAACAGCGCCAGGCAACCTCCAATGGGACTGTCCCTGGTGTCACTTGGACGGCCTGTACGGACGGCCCCCCACACCTCTAAAGGGACATTTTGATTGAAACTGGCCCCTGTCTGAGGTAGGGCGGTCCTGGAAACGATCCTGTCTGGAGGAAAAGGATCGCGAGCTTCTGGGCCAATCCCAGGACTGCCCCCCACGAAAGGGCTGCCTCCATTCCCAGGAGCCGCCCTGGCGGAAACCCTGTCTGCGGAACTCCTGCTGTGGCCGCCTGTCCAATTTTTTAGAAGGATGGGCTAGGATTTTTCGCTTGTCCTTATTCTCAATAATATACAGTTCCAGAATAGACCCAAACAACTTGGAACCGGAATACTTAGAGGTGGACAGCCGCCACTTAGACTTCAGATCTGTCCTCCACTGTTTCAGCCAGAGAAGCCTCCGTGAGGCTACTGTAGCCCCAATTGATCTGGCTGAGTATCGAGTGGCGAACAAAGATGAATCCGCCATGTACTCCGCCGCAGTAAGCAGCTTGGTCAATGTTTGTTGTGTGCGTACCTGTTCAGGAGGGACACTCGATTGTAGCTCCCGAAGCCACATGATAGATGCTCTGGCAAAGAAGGAGACTGAGGTGGCAGCCCTGATTGACCAGGCCGAGGATTGATGAGCCCGACGAAGAGAGAACTCAAATTTTTTGTCCTCCGCCTTCAGGGCCTCAGCCATGTCCCCTGGGATGGCGGAAGTGGAAAAGAGAGATATTAAAGGCTCGTCTACTGACGGCACCTCTAAGAGGGAGGCAAAGGGGGAGGAAACATTAAACAGCCTTTTCTCCATATTATTGGGAGAAGGGACAGTCGCTAGTGATGCCCACTGTGACTGTACCGTGGTGCGAAAAACCTTGGGACAAGAAATCTGTTTCTCCTCTGTCACCGGAGTGAGAAAGAGAGGATTGGATTCATCCTCCTCATCAGAGGAGGCGGGCTTAGCCACCTTAGCTTTTGCTGAAAGATTTACAGTAGCACAGGCCTTGAGAAGGAGAGAACGAAAGGAAGCGGGGTCGAATAAACCTGAGGTCGATGCCTGTTCCGGAGCAGCATCCTCATCTTCCGACATCGGGATGTCAGTCATCTCCAGGTCCACAGATCCCTCCTCTGCTACCTGTGAAGAAGTCTCTGAGACACCAGAAGCTTGGGTAGCTGCCCATCCTGTGCGGGGAGGGAGCGCAGATGAAGGCAAGGAACCTTGAGGGAGAGGAGGACCCCTGGAGGAAGACATGAACTGATCAAATGCCTGTTGCATAAACGAGTGGAATTGGTCAGACCACTGACTACGCTGATCTCTGGTACTAGGCCCCGCCTCAACCTGAGTGGCTGCAGAATCAAGGTGTTCAGGAGAAGATGGAATCGAATGAGGGGAACCAACCTGTTCAGTTTCCCCCGGAGGAGACCATGGCCTAGGCCGCTGCCCAGATTCCAATTGTGGCTCAAAGGGAATAGGAGTGTCCAATGGGGCGGGGGAAACCACTTCAGCCCCACTGGCTCTGAGCCTCTGGGCCTTGGAAAACTTCCTTTCCAGCGCCTGGTACCTCCTCGTGGCCTCTCGCTCGGCTGCCTTCGACGGCTCCTTAATCAGGTGCTTAGTTTTAGCCTTCTACTTGCCCCCCATTTCCAAATCAGTAGATCTGCATTTTTGCGTAGTGGGGGGGGGTGCCTGAGCCTTGGTATGCCTGGGACGAAGCATACCTGTCTGCCATGCTGTCTGGATGGTCCGGTAAAGGTATCCAAACAAAGGGGGGAGAATCCAAAGACGCAGATCCTACTGGCAGAGAAGGGAAACCTACCCTAATTCTGCACTGGTGCAATGGCAGTCACAGTCAGACGAGTTACTAAATGCGTCTGCAAGGCCAGGTGACTAAAGGTCACAACTATATGCAACAGGTGGTATTAAATCCCCTGAGGACAGATAATGACTGTAACTAACACCTGCTAAAGTTCTAGTTCAAGTAATAACAATAACACCTTGTATGAAAGAAAAAATTTTGGCACTCCGGATGACAAACCGGTTATTCTCTATAACTCCCCCCAGTAAGGCCTGAACACAGTAGGCACTGTGATGGCAAAACCAGGATCAATCTGCAACAGGGCCTTCACCAACACTAAAGGCCTTTGGCCACACCCTGGACAAAATGGCAGCCACGCCTTGCAAGGAGAAAACAGAGGCCGCACCCTCCAAAATGGCCTCCACGCCAGATAAAGGCGACCGGACTGCCTGCAAAATGGCGGTCACGCCCAAAGCAAAATGGTGCCCGCACACACACACACGCGGCTCCGAAATGGCCGCAAACAGCAAAAACACCGAAGCGGCAAAGAAACCGCAAAAGAAACAGGCGCGGATCACCCCACCCTCTCAGGCAACAAGGCGCTCAATTCCCCACTCAGAGCAGTCACTTGCGATTGGGTGTAGCAGCCAAGCTGCTATCCGGAACAGGCCGCTTTGTCCGTCGGAAAGAGGCAATGGAATAGATCCTCTGAAGAACACTCCGGTGAGGGAGCGTTTGACGAATAGGCTCGGGCGGCGAGCAGCGACCAAGGGAAAATACCCCCTAAAGCCCCTGCGGCCCGAGCCTTTGAGGCCCTGGAGCTCAAAGGCCTACTCCTATTGCAGCCCAATTTAAGTCTTAACTAATAAATGAGATCAATTTAGAATTTCCAATGGAAAGAATTTAGAATAGTCAATCAATGAAATAGAACAACAGGGAAAAAATTCCAATCAATCCAAGTTCTAACTAGCCTAAACAGAGGAGCCACCAAATTTTGGTACTTGCTGAGCTGTAGACTAGGTCAAAACTGGAAGTAGAAGGCACTCCCTGAAGGAGGCGTGGCTAAAGTTCTGACCTAGTCTAAGCTGAGCAGGAAGGCTATGATTAACCACCGGTAGATTCTACATCCTCTCATGCTGGAGAAAACTGGATATTTTTAACCTGAGGAGATGATTTCAGGGAAGCTAGAAGATCTGTTTTCTGTTTGCAAGATCTAAATGGCTCCTGCGACATATAATATGAAGTATGGTTTGGTCTCAGGCTGGGCTGGTAGCATGTTAGAGGTAGAAACTACAAGAGCATGGATGTTTGGCTACATGTTTGAAGAGCTGTTATAAATCTATTAGTTCTTTGACAGTGGAAGAGGCTATATTGAGAGATGATAGCCTTACCTTCCTTAAAAGGGTTTAATCAGAAGCAGGATGGCTGTCTGTCAACACTGCTGACATTGATTCCTCCATTCAGCAAGGGGTTGGACTACAAACCTCCCTTGTTCCTTCCAACTCTATAATTCTACCTACATTTATATCCATTATTCTAGCTGTCTCTTAAAAGTATAACTTACTCTATATCAATAGATCTCATGATGGGATTCAATCAATAAAAAGAATAACATGATAAAATCAAAAGATAAATGCAATAACACCAACTAGTTAAAAAGAATGATAAACAGAGCTACTGTTGCTACAATCAAAATGCTTAATGAATTCCCAGATCTTTAGCTGGTGCTGAAATAAAACCAGTACTGGAGTTAGTCTGACCCATAGTGAGAGAAAATTCCACTGAAATCTAAGTAAGGCATTTGACAAAGTAGACCACAATCTACTGCTTGGTAAGCTAGAAAAAGGTGGAATAGACAACATCAGCACCAGATGGATTTGTAGCTGGCTGACAAACCGTATTCAACAAGTAGTCCTCAAGGGTACTACATCCACATGGAGAGAGGTAAGCAATGGGGTACCACAAGGCTCCTTCTTAGGCCCAGTATTCTTCAATATCTTCATTAATGACTTAGATGAGGGAATAGAAGGGGAACTCATCAAAACTGCAGATGACACCAAACTGTCAGGAGTAGCCAACATCCCAGAAGACAAGCTCAGGCTCCAAAAAGAACTTGACAAATTTGAACAATGGGCCCTATCCAACAAAATGAGTTTTAATGTGGAGAAAAGCGAAGTTTTACATTTAGGCAGGAAAAATCAAAGATATAATAATATAATAACAACAAAAATAAAAAAGTGTAAATAAAAAAAAATCTGCAGTCCTAACTATCCATTGAAGTCTGTGTCTGTCTTGTTTGGTTGCTGTGCCAAACCAGACAGTTACTGTATAAAGGTACAAATGACAGACTCAATAATTCTACAAAGGAATTATTGAGTCTGTCATTTGTACCTCTATAACTGTCTGGTTTGGCAAAGTAAACAAACAAGACAGACACAGACTTCAATGGATTGTTAGGACTGCAAAAAAAAATATTTGCAACCAGCCTGCCTTTCATTGAGGACCTGTATACTGCATGAGCCAGAAAGAGGGCTGTGAAAATATCTACAGACCCCTCACATCCTGGACATAAACTGTTTCAACTTCTTCCCTCAAGATGATGCTATGGGGCATTGCACACCAAAACAAGCAGACACAAAGTTCCCCCCCCATGCTATCACTCTAAACAACTAATTCCCACAACACTGTCTATGCCCTAGGACAGGTGTCTCCAATGCCCAAGCTGCGGCGCACTAGTGGTCTGTAGCTGGTTCGAAACTGGGCCTTGGGAGAAATGGGCAAGCACTCGTGCACGAAGCTCAAGTCGCACGAGTGGAGCTTCACGTGCGAGCATCCTCTGCTTGCGCAAGTGGAGCTTCGCATACAAGTGCAAGCACCCTCTGCTCTTGCACGAGGTTTCATTTGTGTGAGCAGAGGGCGCTTGCGATTGTGCATGAAGCTCCACTTGCACGAGAGGAGGGTTCTTGCACTCGTGCATGAAGCTCCATTCATGTGAGTAGAGCTTTGTGTGTGAGTGCTAGCACCCTCCACTCACTCAGGAAACTCCATTTGTGTGAGAGGAGGGTGCACATGTGCGTTCGCCTCCCACTCACATGCCCCACAGTGTTGGGCCGGGCCACCAAGCTGGAAAGGTTGGGGACCTCTGCCCTAGGATGTCAAACCACCTAGTAGGGCTATATTACCTATTATCCTTCTCCTCATCTTTCCTATTAACTACTTCCTTAGCTTCTTATGACTATAACTTCGTTGTTTGTATTTCATGATTTATGTTGATTGCCTTTATTTAGTATCCTATTATGATGCATGTTGTTTGCTTATTTAGTATCATATGACTATCACTGATTTTGTATCTTATGATTTATGATTATTGTATTTTATGATTATGATCATATTTATCACTTATTACTTGTATGTACACTGAGAGCTTATTCACTGGAGACAAATTTCTTGTGTGTCCAATCACACTTGGCCAATAAAGAATTATATTCTATTCTGAAAACAAAAGGTGGAATGTGGTTTAAAAAAGAAACTTGAAAAATGGATTAAAAACAGTGAGTGGTGCAATGACGAGTATGATGCTTCATAGGTAATCAGCTTGTGGCAGCAAAGTTCCTCCCACAACTCTCTTCTGTACCTAAAACATTTTGTTGGAACAATCAGTGTAGGCAATTATTTCCATGTGAGAAACACCTATGGAAAATGGGACCCAATTTTTTCTTCTACCCAAAGTCATGCAAAAAAAGAGACTGACATTGTACTGACATGCAAAATATGTCATATGTTTGAGCTTATCCCCACAGATGACCCAAACTATGTATGTACCAAATGTAAATTATATGAATTATTAGGGAAAAAAGTAAAGGCTCTAGAGACAACTCTAGCCACTCTGAAACTCAACGAACAAAGTGACAAACCCCAACCTAAACAAGAACACTACAGCAAAAATGGCTGCATTTCCATCTGTTGTCAAAGCAAGAACATCCGATGTTAGCAGAATTGACATCTGCCCCCCCTTACAAAAAGGACAAATCCTGTAATGCAAACAAAAGCACAGGTTAGGGGTTGCCTCTTGGTTTGTTAGGGTGTTTCTTATACAAACTATTAATGAGTCTGTCTGCTTTTACATCGCTAGATTTCACCGAGGTGGCCTCAGACAACGAATATCCCTTCCATTGCACTAGAGAAGCGATGGAGGAAAAGTAAATCTGTATCTGACTGAACACTATTAAGATCTTATATTAAGACTTATCAGGTGGCGCTCAAGGCAGCAAGATGCGCGTATCATTCCGCCTTGATTGCATCTGTGGAATCCCGCCCAGCCGCCCTGTTTAGGGTGACTCGCTCCCTCCTTAATCAGGGGGGGGTTGATGCACCCTTGCAGGGTAGTGCTGAGGATTTTAATACATTTTTCGTGGATAAAATCGCCCATTTTCGGATGAACCTTGACTCCAATTGGGATGGAGTGTCGGCTGACAATGAGTCAGTCGAGATGACAGGGACTCATCTTGATCCTGTTGTGTGGAATGAGTTTGACCCTGTAGCACCCGATGAAGTGGACAAGGCCATTGGAGCTGTGAGTTCCGCCACCTGTTTATTGGACCCGTGCCCCTCCTGGCTGGTTTCGGCCAGCAGGGAGGTGACGCGGGGCTGGGTTCAGGAGATTGTTAACACCTCTTTGAGGGAGGGGTCCTTTCTGGCTCCCTGCAAGGAGGCAATTGTGCGCCCCCTCCTCAAGAAGCCTTCCCTGGACCCAGCTGTATTAAACAACTACCGTCCTGTCTCCAATCTTCCCTTTATAGGGAAGGTTGTTGAGAAGGTGGTGTCACTCCAGCTCCAACGGTCCTTGGATGAGGCCGATTATCTGGGCCCTCAGCAGTCAGGATTCAGGCTCGGCTACTCCACGGAAACTGCTTTGGTCGCGCTGACGGATGATCTCTGGCGGGCCCGGGATAAGGGATTTTCCACTATCCTGGTGCTACTTGACCTCTCAGCGGCTTTCGATACCATTGACCATGGTATCCTTCTGCGCCAGCTGGAGGGGTTGGGGGGTCGGGGGCACTGTTTGGCAGTGGTTCACCTCCTACCTCACTGGTCGGTCGCAGCCGGTGTTGGCAGGGGGTCAGAGGTCGACCCCTAGGTTCCTCCCTTGTGGGGTCCCTCAGGGATCGGTCCTCTCCCCTCTGCTGTTTAATATTTACATGAAACCACTGGGTGAGATCATCCGACAACACAGGGTGAGATATCATCAGTATGCTGATGATACCCAGCTTTACATCTCCACCCCGTGTCACTTCAGTGAAGCAGCGGAAGTGATGTGCTGATGTCTGGAGGCTGTTAGTTTTTGGATGGGTGCTAACAGGCTCAAACTCAACCCTGACAAGACGGAGTGGCTGTGGGTTTTCCCTCCCAAGGATAATTCAATCCATCCGTCCATCAACCTGGGGGGGGGGTTGACCCCCTCGGAGAAGGTCCGCAACTTGGGAGTCCTCCTCGATCCACAGCTAAATCTGGAACATCAACTTTCGGCTGTGGCGAGGGGGACATTTGCCCAGGTTCGCCTGGTGCACCAGTTGCGGCCCTATTTGGACCGGGAGTCTCTTCTCACAGTCACTCATGCCCTTATCACCTCGAGGTTCGACTACTGCAATGCTGTCTACATGGGGCTACCTTTGAAAAACGTTCGGAGACTTCAGGTAATGCAGAATGCAGGCACGCGAGCAGTGTTGGGCCTGCCCAGAAATGCCCACATTTCGGCATCACTCCGCGAGCTGCATTGGCTGCCAATTGGTCTCCGAACGCAATTCAAAGTGTTGGTTATGACCTATAAAGCCCTACATGGCATCGGACCAGGTTACTTACGGGACCGTCTGCTGTCCCATGAAACCCAGCGACCGGTTAGGGCCCACAGGGTCGGCCTTCTCCAGGTCCCGTCAGCCAGACAGTGTCGCCTGGCGGAGCCTAGGGGAAGAGCTTTCTCTGTTGCGGCCCCGGCCCTCTGGAATCAACTCCCCCCAGAGATCCGTATTGCCCCCACCCTCTCCGCCTTTCGTAAACTGCTCAAAACACATCTTTGCCGACAGGCCTGGGGCAGTTAACATCTTGCCCCTAGCCAGTGTATGTTTGTGTGCATGTTTGTTGGACGATTGTTTTTTTAACTCAGGGGTTCTTTTTATATATGTATTTTATGTTAGATTTCTATTTATGCTGTGAGCCGCCCTGAGTTCCAGGAATAGGGCGGCATAGAAATAAAATTAATAATAATAATAATAATTACTGCAATTTCCCTTTAAAAATCCTTGAATCAAGAATACGCTTTACTTCATAGTGAGTCTGTCCTGCCACTACGAGACGTCCAGGTGCCTTCTTAGGGAGAGGTCTTAAGGTGGAATCCCGAAAAGGTTTCAGCAGGCTACAATGGAAGACAGGGTGAACTTTCCCTAAGAGTCTGGGAAGTTTTAGTTCTATCGTGACTGGGTTAATGATCTTTACAATGGGGAAGGGTCCTAAGTACTTTGGTCCTAACTTCTTACTAGGTAACTTAAGCCGTAAATATTTAGTTGACAGATAAACCTTTTCCCCAACTTGGAATGTTCTTTGAGGAGCCCTTTTTTATCTGCCTGTTTTTTGTATGTCTCGGAAGCCTTTTTCAAAGCAGTTTTCGTAGTTTTCTAGACTTCCTCCCACCCCCTCACCCATTGATCAAGAGTCTGGGAAGCGGAGGGTCCTTGGGGATATTCAGGTATTGGGCTGAACTCTTTTCCTGTGGCCACTTTAAAAGGCATGAAGCCGGTGCTGCTGTGAACAGAGTTATTGTAAGCCACCTCTGTGAAAGGGAGGAGGTCAGTCCAGTTCATTTGTTGATAATCCACATAGCATTGGAGATACTGTTCCACCATTGAGTTCGCAGATTCAGCTGCCCCATTGGTAGATGGGTGAAAGGCCTATGGTAGTCCTTGAGATAAGCCAATTAGTTTAAGAAAACTCCTCCAAAACGTAGCTGTAAACTACACCCCCGTCAGAGATTATTCATTTTGGTGCACCATGCAGTCTGTAGATGTGTTTCAGGAACATTTTGGTTAGTTGTTGGGCGGACGGGAGCCCTTTGCAGGCAATAAAGTGAGCCTGCTTTGAAAATAGATCTATCACAGTCCAGATGACCGTATTTCCCCTACTTTCAGGTAGGTCTACTATAAAATCCATAGCAATTTCTTCCCATGGTTGGGAAGGGTCCGCCACCAGTTGTAATAACCCAGGGGGTTTCCCCAGAATTCTTTTCATGGTGGCACATACAGCACAACTCCGGACATAGTTTTCTACGTCCTGTTTCAACCCCGGCCACCAAAATTGTCGACAGATGAGGTGAAGTGTTTTTAAATATCCAAAGTGCCCAGCCTGTTTTATGTCATGGCTGTGACAGAGGGCATTAAGGAGGAGGGTCTCGGGCAAGTACAGCTTTCCCCTTTTGTAAGCCAAACCATCCCTGCAAGTTAGGGAGGTTTGATTGTCCTTGAATCGGTGAGGAGCTCTCATTTTATTTTCTTTGCCCCAGGGTCATCGGGGTTTGGGGCTCTTGAAGGTGGGACTCTGCGCATCGTGAGTTGAGAAGCGTTTGTGGAGTGGAAATAATTGCTTCATTAACCTCTTCACGCTGGGTCTTGTACTGGGGCAGACTGGATAAAGCATCAGCTAAGAAGTTTTTCCCCCTGGTATGTACTTTAGGGTGAAATTAAACCGGTTAAAGTATTGGGCCCATAGTACTTGTTTCGGGGACAATTTGCGGGGAGTTTTCAGTGCTTCTAGGTTTTTGTGATCAGTCCATACCCCAAAAGGCACCTTGCTCCCTTCTAGATAGTGTCACCAGTTTAATAGAGCCTATCAGATTACAAAGGCTTCCTTCTCCCACACAGCCCACCTCCTCTCACACTCAGTGAATTTTTTCAAGTGTAGGCGCAAGGTTGTAGGATCTCACTCTGGTTCTTTTGCAATAACACAACTCCAATGGCCACTTCGCTGGCATCAACCTGAATCACAAAGGGCTTCCCTGAGCAAGGATGCTTTAAAACCGGTTTGACCGCAAATAGCCTTTTTTAATTCTCAAAAGCAGTTTGACAGTTCATAGTCCATGCTAATGGTTGGCCCGGATGTGGCTTTCCTTCCTCCTTGCCTGTTTTCAGTAATTCCTTTAGGGGTAAGGCAATTTCAGCAAAGGCAGGGATGAACTGGCGGTAGAAGTTGGTGAATCCCAGAAAGCTCTGGACTTGTTTGCAAGTCTTTGGGGGTTGCCATTCAATTACAGCTTTCACTTTGATCAGGTCCATTTCAATGCCTTTGCTGGAAATTCTGTAGCCAAGATAATCTAGTCGGGTCTGGTGAAACTCACACTTTGATAGATTAACATAAAGCTTGGCATTCAATAGTTTCTTTAGAACAGTGGTTCTCAACCTTTCTCAGGTTGAGACCCCACTTGCCCCGCCCATGCGCGCCGCGACCCTGACTCGGGCGCGCGCGCGTGCGCCGGAAAAAAAATAAAAAAAATAAAAAAAAACAAAATGGCGGCTGCGATGGGCGGATCCACGCATGTGCGGATCGGCCCATCGCACACGCCGCGCATGCACGCATCCGCCCGTCGCAGGCTGCCATTTTGTTTTTTGTTTTTTTTAAATAATAAAAAAAAAAAAATGGCGGCCGCGACGGGCGGATCTGCGCATGCGCGGATCAGCCTGTCGCACGCGCCGCACATATGCGCATCCGCCCGTCATGGTCCGGCATTTTGTTTTTTTTTTAATTTTTTTTTAATTTTTTTTTAATTTTTTTATTTATTTTTTTCAGCGCGATGGGCGGATCTGTGCGTGCGCAGCGTGCGCGCACAAAAAAAAATAAAAATAAATAAAAAAATTAAAAAATAAAAAAGTTAAAAAAATAAAAAAAAAAAAAATGGCGGCCGGCGGTGCCCGGCGACCCCCGCGAAATGGTCACGCGATCCCAAATGGGGTCACGACCCCAAGGTTGAGAACCACTGCTTTAGAATATCCCAATCCAATTAGACAAGAAATTTTTTAAGGAGTTAAATAAATTAACCTTAGAATTTGTATGGTCCGGTAAGAAGGCAAGAATAAAATTAAAGGCTTTACAGGATGCCAAAGAAAGGGGAGGTTTAGGTTTCCCAGATTGGGAGCTATATTACCAAGCAGTGGCCCTAACTTGGATTAGAGACTGGATAACCTTATAAAATAAAAGATGTTTACATTTAGAGGGTTATGATCTCCAGCAGGGCTGGCATGCTCATATATGGATGGGGCAAAGTAGAAACCACCAATATTTTTTAAAACAAGGTTCGGCAAGAATTAATAAAAAGCTGGAATATAGTTAAATCTCGATATTACACAAAGATTCCGGCTTGGCTATCGCCATTGGAGGCAGTCTCATATCCCAATTTGTATAGGAAAGATAAGGCTATTATATACAAAGACATTCTGACAGAAGAAGGTTATTTAAAACAAAAACAAGAGCTAAAACAACAAGGAATAGACATGGAGTGGTGGTCTTATCTTCAGATACAAGCAAGATACATGAAGGATAAGCAAGAATGGGGTATTAATAGACAAGATACGGGGTTAGACAAGATACTGCTAGGCCCAGATAAAAAACAAATAAAGAATATTTATAAACACCTGTTGGAACATAAACTATATGAGGAGCAGGTTAAAGAAACAATGGTGAAGTGGGCAATAGATTTAGGATATAATATAAATATGGATCAATGGCAGCAAGTATGGGAGCGAAATAACAAAATCACATTGGCGACATCATATAAGGAAAACTTGTATAAGATGATTTACAGATGGCATCTCCCTCCGGCCAGATTAGCCAAAATGTATAAAGGATATTCTTCTACATGTTTGAAATGTAAAAAAGAAAAGGGTATTTTTTTTTCATATATGGTGGACATGTAGAGAAGCACAGGTGTATTGGCGTATGGTCTGGGAATGGGCAATAGAAATGACTAGCCAAAACATTCTATACAAACCTGAGGCATTACTATTAGGAATGTTAGAGAAAAATGTAAATAAAGAGGACACATATTTAATTATTCACGTGGCTACGGCGGCAAGGATACTATTTGCTCAAAAATGGAAAGCAATGGAAACACCGAGCGAGGAAGAACTAATAAAGAAAATTATGTTTTGCGCAGAACTAGCTAGGTTAACTAAAAAATTAAAAAACCAGGAAGACACAGAATTTTATTTGATATGGAATAAATTTTATAGATGGAGGGAAAAAAATAGAGGTCACAAATAAAGAGATAAGTTAAAATAGAGATTAGAAATGTATAGTTTGTATATAGATAAGTTATATGCAATTAATGTACAATATGGACTGAGATGTCAGTCAAAGATGATTTACCATGTTCAATGTTTTTTAATCCTTTTTTTGTATTCAATAAAAACTTTATTAATTTTTTTTAAAAAATAGTTTCTTTAGCACTTCTCTCACTAGTTTTACGTGGCCAACCATATTAGTGCTGTATATCAGGATGTCATCAAGATACACCAAAACCCCGGACTTCTGGTTTACCAACGTGGCTGCCATGGACGTCTGGAAGGCGAGCTCTGTCTTCCACGTTCAGTTTCGCATTGCTGGGGGACCCTGGAAAGGGTCAAAAGTTGCCCTGTAGGGGCGACCAGCAAGAAGGGGATCCCTCGCTTGATCGCGGGAGGGCAGTAGCCCTTCCATTTGATCTGGGGCAGCCCTCCAAACCAGTGGATGAAAGACCAGCCATAGCAATATGGCTCGTCATTAGGCTGAAGACAGCCAAAGTCACACTTACCACCAGGCAATTATAAAGCAGTGTGGACAAGACTGGGTGAGATCTACCTCTCTTAAATCCTAACTATTTTTTCCTGTATAAGCTGCCTAAAGTACTTTCCCCCCTGTGGAGAGGGAAGGGAGATTTCATCCCTCCCTCTAGAAACAGCAGCGACTGACTATCCAGGGGAGTTTAACAACGTTGCAAGAATAACTTGATCCTAATTGGAATTTTATTTCTTACAAAATTGTGGACTAAAAGACTTTCTATTCTTACAGAAGATCTGGGTTTTTTACTTATAAAAAAGAAGCTAAACTGAAAAGATTTTTAAAATATTGGATTCAAAAGAAAACTTTAAATTAGGGGTGACATCTTGTGGCTGAACCTGATATTACAATTTGTTATTGCTTAAAAGAGACTTGGCCAGCAGCCGAGACAATAGATAAGACTGTAACCTTGAGACATCAGCTGTGAGAAGAAGCTCAGCTGTGTTCCATACTCAGTGATAAAAAATTTTTTCCTGCATTTTCTGATTGTAAAGCTGTTAACCTAATACTCTACTAAGAGAATATGGAGGAAGATCAGCAACAGATTCTCTTTATGTTGAAAGCAATTCATCAAACTATTCTAACAGCTACTGATGAACTAAGAGGTTACAGAAAAGAACAAGATGTCAGCCCAGAGATACGAACTCAAACTTTGACTACAATTAAAGAATTAACTATACAGAATGTAACAGAAAAAGTGGAACAATTAAATATGATGACAGAAGACTCAACTGATCAACAAATACAGTCAATGGAAAATCCAGAAAAGGGACTAACAATATGGAAAAGGGAAAAGGCTTTCTACACAAATCAGAAGAAACCTGAGGATCAAGAAGAAGAACAGATTGAAGAGAAGATAAACAGCTCAGGACAACCACAATGAGATGGAAAAACAGAGAGAAGATTTGTCAGTCCTCTCAAAAAAATGGCAAGCGGATGGTTCCTTCTACTTCAAACAATATTCATGACAATGCAGGGAGAATTATTTGATGATTCAAAAGCACGGACATGGAAGATGATTTGGCAAAGAAGGAAAGCTAGAATAAGACTGAAGAAAAGTGGGGTGCTGTGGACCTGTGAGTCCAAATGTAGAAGTAAATGTAAAGAGAATTAAAATGGAACATACTCAAATAGATAAGAGGTGTATCTTGAATACTAGATATTGTTATGAGTGGAGATAAAGAAAACTTTGATCATTTAAAACTTGGAAGTAAAAATATTAATAGTTGAATTTGAACATTGATTTGCTTATAAAGGTTAAATGTAAAGGTAAATAAGATATATATAAGCTAAACTTTTATTGATGAATGTAATGAAGATGTTTCTTATTTAGCGGTAAAAAAATTATAAGCTTAAATATGAGATACTAGATATTAAGAGAAGAAGAGAGGAAGTATTAAATGTTGAAATAAGAGAAATTTTGGTTATTAAATTAAAGATATTTGGAAATTATTAGAAAATAAGAATATTATATTGTACTATTAATTGGTTGATGTAAGATGGTGAGAATTCAAATAGATAAGACGTGTATCCTGAATATTAGTTCTTGTGATGAATTATGATAAAGAAAATTAAGATTAATTAAAACTTGGAAATCATAAATACTAAACGTTAAATTTAAATATTAATGGTAAACTAAAAATTGGGAAAAAACTAACCAGGACATTGATTGTCTAAAATGATTGAATGCTAAAACAACTAGGATATGTATAAACAAAAAATATTGATAAATGTAAGAAAGTTACTTTTATCTAATTGATATAGTAAGAATTGTATTAATTTAAAAGCAAGACAGTGAATACTAAGGGGAAAAGAGAGGAAATATTTAATGCAATAGTTTGAGATTTGTACGAAAGATATTTGTATGTTATTGAATTATTGACCAACCCAGCCGCCACGTTGCTTTTCAAATATTTAAATGTGAAAATAGAAAATCAATAAAAAAAATAAAAAAGATACACCAAAACCCCTTTGTATAAATGGTCATGTAGTACCTGATTGATCAGCTGCATGAAGACAGCTGGAGCCCCCTGTAGTCCAAATGGCATGACTTTAAATTGGTAGCTCCCCATGGAACAGTTAAAAGCAGTCTTCCACTCATCTCCCTCCTTTATCCTCATACGGTAATATGCCTCTCTCAAGTCCAACTTAGTGAAGACACTCCCCTTTCCCAGGTGGGTTAGTAAGTCCTTCAGGAGGGGGAGGGGGTATTTGTTTTCCACGCTCAACATTCAGACCTTTATAATCCATGCAGCGACGAAGAGACCCATCTTTTTTTCTTTAAATAACACCGGGGCTCCCACGGCAGACTTCGCCCATTCGATAAATCCCCTTGCTAGGTTCTTGTCCACATACTGCTGCATCTCCTCCATTTCAAGGGGGGACATAGCGTACATTCTCGGTGGTAGGAGTTTGGCTCCCGGTAACAGTTCGATAGAGCAATCATTCGGTCGGTGGGGAGGCAGGGTGTCGCATTCTTTCTCACTAAACGCCTCTGCTAGGTCCTAGTGCTCGCTGGGGATGAGTGGCTCGCCTGGTTGAGACAAGGCAGCTATTTGCACTAGCTCATTGGGTGGACTACGTTCTCCTGTAACATCCATCAATTTAAGGGGGGGCTTGGGTCCTATAGGTAACCTCACAGTCCTCATTCCCTTCTCCCACCAGATAAACGGCTTCCATTTGTCTAACCAGGCTAGCCCTAGGATCACAGCCTCAGTCATTTTTGGAGCCACCATGAAACGAATGAACTCCCAGTGCTCACCTATTTCTAAGCTTAGGGGTTCAGACAGTTGTGTGACTAAAGTTCCTCCCATTAGGGAGCCATCGGTTTACTCAAACCTCACGGGTTTGGAGAGCAGCCTTGCTCGTATGCCCATTTTCAGGGCAAGTGACAAGCTAATAATGCACCAGGACCATCCAGAGTCCACTAGTACTTTCAAATCTACCTGTGCACCTGTCTTAGGGATTATGAGTTTGGCAGGTAGTGAAAAAGATGGAACGTGTCGACTCACCATCAGGTCGTTCTCTCCGTCATCGCTGTCGTAGGAGGGTAGAGCGGCAGCAGGTCCAGCTTGGATCTCGGCACTCTCCTGCGTGGGGGACGTGACTCGGGCAACGGGTTCCTGCGCGATCCAGTTGGATTTCTCTTTTGCCAGCTGCTGGGCTGGTTTCTTTCTCGCTGGTGGTCCCGGTCTATTCTGCTGTTGAGGGTAAGGGACTGGGCAACTCGCTGCTTGATGTCCCTCTTGTCCACATCTGAAGCACTTGATCGGTGGGCCTGCAGATGGCCTGGGATTTTAAGTAGCCATGGCGGTTGGAGGTTTTGGGGGGGCTGCCATTTGGGTTGATCTGGCCTCGGCTTGGCTTCTTGTGGAGGTGGCTTCTTATAACGGGCGAGCTGGATGTCCAGTCTTACTGCTGCCTGGTACCATTCTTGCAACTGATTAGGGACTGCTCAATAGACACAAGCCTGGGAGAGGTGGTCGTCTAGTCCCTCCTTGAAGTGATGGACTAGGGATTGCTCAGGCCACCTCTCTGTTTGGCTGGCTATCTTGCAAAACTCTCATATGTATTCCAGTGCAGGCCTGCCGGCTTATCTTATCTTGTGGACTTGCTCCTCCGCTTTGAGGGCAATGGATGGGTCCTCGAACCTTGCTCTCAGTCCTAGGAGGAAGACATGGGGGGCCCCCAACTCGGGTGCTTGCTCGTTGTATAAATTGTTCAGTCACTCGGATGCTTGCCCTTCCAAGCTGGACACAACCACGTCGACCAAAGGGGCTGGGTTCGAGTAGAAATAGGCACAGCAGTTCAAGTAAGAATGCACATGGTTGAGGAAAAAGATCAGCTTCTCTGGGTCTCCATCGAAGGTTGCTCTAAGAGGTGGCACCATGAGTGATGTCTGCACTCCCCAGGGAACCTGCATTCCAGGTGGTTGCTGGCCTCCCCACTGTGGATGTTGCACCCCCAACGGTTGCTGGCCTCCCCATGGTGGCTGCTGCATCCCCAGTTGCTGCAGGCCTCCCAGTGGTTGTTGCACGTTTGGAGGCTGTTGCCACCCCCACAGCTGTTGCTGCATTGCCAGCGGCTGTGGCATTCCCAATTGCTGTACGACCCCAAATGGTCTCAGTGGCTGATGAAATGGCACCCCCAGTTGTTGCGGGCCTCCCAGTGGTTGCTGCGTGTGCAGGGGCTGTTGCCACCCCCACTGCTGCTGACCTGCGGGCAGTTGTAGCATCCCCAGTTGTTGTAGGCTCCCATGCAGCCCTAGAGGTGGTTGTTGCTGGATCCCCATCAGTTGCGGGCCCCTCAGTGGTTTCTGCACATTCGGAGACGGTGGCCAGCCCCACTGCTGCTGCTGTACTCCCAGCAGTTGCGGACCCCCAGGAGGCTGCATCATCCCCGGTTGCTGCAAGGCCCCCATCTGCTGCTGCACATTTGGGGGTTGCAGCCACCCCCAGTTTGGTTGCTGCACCACCAGCGACTGTTGGCCTCCCATCTGTGGGGGCTGTGACATCCCCCATTGCTGTATGGGCCCCGGGCTGGGTGGCCGGTAAGCATGTCGATCCGGGCTTCAGCTGTCCCGGTGATGGCTCAGGCTCTTATCTCGCCAGCGGTGATCTGGGCTTTTGGAGGGGCGACGACTGGAGCTGTCTCTCCCTGCGGGGCTGGAGGCCATGGTAGGTGGCTTTGAGGACGGGGAAGCTGCTTGACCTGCGCAGGTGGGACTGGGGCTTCCCCTTGGCATGAGTTGGTCGCTGCCTCGCCGATCATCATGATCGCTCGCATGTGGAGAACGGAAGGGTTGTTCTTCACTTTTTATCTGTAGCTCCTCAAATCTTTCCACCAACTTCTTCACTGATTGACTACGGACTGCGGACAGGTACTTCCACTCACCTGAGTCCTCAGCGGTAGTCAATTTCATGATTCTACACCGGTCTGTGGAACGCAACTTGCGGGAAGCCCCTCTTTGCAGCTCAACATCGTCCGCCTTTGATGCCCTTGATTGTGGCAAGGCCGTCTTGAGGTATCTAGAGTCTCCACTGGATAAGGTCCATTCCGATGACCAGATCAGCTTTCCTTGTGGCTTGGGTCTTGTCCCCATCTGAGAGACCTGAAAAAGTTCCTTCTCCACCAGCGCACTGGCCTGCGCTCCCTCCTCTGAGGTAGCAGCCACTGCCAGGGTGCTGGTTTCAGGTGCTCCTTCCTTCTCCATGTTGAGATCTTCCCCGAATCTTTGTCAGTCTACCCCTCAATTCTAGGGACAGTGACTGGGGCTTGGGACCCCAAGATAGTTAGGTAAAAATTGTAGTTTTTGGTTTAATGTCATGGTCCTGACAGATGAAACTCTTCAAAAGAACTTTGAGGCATTGTTTACCTAAAGAATCTTTTATTGAAGAATCAAAGTATCGGCACTACATAGTTGAAACCAAAAACTAAATTCCCCTCCCCTGGGTACAAAGTAACAAAGCACAATTCCCTCCTCCAATAAACAGTCATAAATCACATTCCCCAATTAGCTTGAAGTGCGGGCTTTCTCCCCAGCTCTCCAGCCCGCCAAAACTCTATCAACTCTGGGCCCAATGACCTTGGGTTCCCACGACTGAGTTTTTATTGTTATGACTAGCTGGACTCTCATCCACATTCCCCCTCCCAGCATCAACTAACTCTAAAAGCAATAGAGTAAAATGGCTGCATTTCCATCTGTTGTCAAAGCAAGAACATTCGATGTTAGCAGCATTGACATATACCACTTCTAGAAGAAAACAACAACCAAGAGCCAAGTTCCTATTATTTTCCCTTGCCCACTGCAACAAAGCCCTTCTGGAATGGAACAATTGCTTTCATAGCATCCCCCTGGAAGAAAATATGCAGACACCTATAAAAAAACAGTCATCAATAGTTTCTAAAAAAGAGGCAAAACCCAGCATTCCTGTGACAAGAAGTAAACTATCCCATACTTCCCTAGGGAAAAAAAGTGAGTATTGGTGATAGGAGATTCAATTCTTATGGGAACAGAAACTATAGTCTGCAGACCGGACAGTCAATCTATGGAAATATGTTGCCTTCCTGGAGCAAAAATCAAAGATGTAACTGAGAACATTACTAAAATAATCAACCCCACGGATTACTACCCCTTTCTTCTCCTAAGGAACAAACAGTATGAACTTGAAATAATAGTACATGAAGGTAAATATGATATAGTTGCCATTACTGAAACTTAGTGGGATGAAATCCATGACTGGAATGTACTGATAGAAGGATACAAACTATTCAAAAGAAACAGACCTAACAAAAGAGAAGGTGGAGTCACATTATATATAAAAGATCACTACATCTCTACAGATATGCACATAACCAAGGATGAAAACCTCCTAGAATGCATATGGGTCAATATAAAAGGAAAAAAGAATGACATTGCTATAGGCCACCCAAACAAGCAGGAAAAATAGATAAACTTTTTGCTAATCAATTAACAAATGTATCCAAGAAGAAACCAGCATGGTTGCACAAAGATCTCTCTGATAAACTGAAAGACAAAAAGAAGTACAAAAAATGGAAAGAGGGACACATAACTAAGGCAGAATATCAGCAGATAGCCCAAGTCTTCAAAGATGAAGTCAGGAAAGCAAAGGCTCAGAATGAACAAAGACTTGCAACAAAAGTCAAAGGTAATTTAAAAAGTTTCTTTCAACTTATAAATAACAAGAAAAAAGTCAAGGAAACAGTTGGTCCGCTAACAGGAGAAAATAGCAAGGCAGTAACGGGCAGTAGAGAAAAAGCAGAGCTGCTTAACTCATTCTTTGCATCAGTCTTCACACAAAAAGAAACTATAGCCCAAGCTATCAAAAACATAACTGTAAAAGACAGACTAGAAATAAAAATTATAATAAGCAAGAAAATGGTAAGAGAACACCTGTCCGCCCTAGATGAGTTCAAATCACTGGGACCTGATGGATTACATCCCAGAGTTCTGAAGGAGCTGGCAGATGTTATTTCAGAACCATTGTTCCATATCTTTCAAAAATCCTGGAGCACCAGGGAACTACCAGAGGATTGGAAAAGAGCTGATGTGGTTCCTATCTTCAAAAAAGGGAAAAAAAACCAGACCCAGGTGTGAGATATAACATAATAAGTTGTAATTTTCCATAATGTAGACTAGCATATAACTTATGAATGACATATTATCCAATTTATATAAGGTTTATTTTTTATTCATACTACCTAGGGTTAGTATTTTAAAGAATAGCCACTTTATTATATATTCAAAGCACAACCATGTTTAACTGATGCATGAACTCTGCTAAAGCTATGACATACATAGCTTCTGGCTGGAAGCATGTACCAGTTACTGTATTGCACAGATAAACAAGGGAACTGATAAGGAAATACCAGAGAGGTGAGCAGTGAAGAGGCTAGGGCTTAGCAAGTTTGGGTGCCGAGAAGGGCTTAGCTAACTTTAAGCATTTAGGTATGCAGGCTCCCTGGGGAGTGCAGCAACCACTCATGGCACATTATAGGGGGACTGTTAGCATGTGACTGAACCAGGCCTATTAACTGGGCCTGGGGAGGATGGACCAGTGGCTGGGGATAGAACTGTATTTAAACTGCTGAAATCTGTAAGAGGTGTGGCCTCTCTTTCTTGCTTGTAGCTCAGAGATTCACCAGCCTTTGCAAATGCTTTGTAAATAAAAACTTTGTTATTTCCAACAATTTAGTGTGAGCTTTTGTTTCTCACAATTGGCGCATAGAGTAACTCTCTCCAATCCCCTGGCTGGCTCCAGTGGAATTCAGGAGGCATGCCCTGCTGATTTCAGCAGCCTGGAGATCTGAGCCACCTGGGGGCCTGAGGTCTACTCAAATGAAATACGTTGGAAAGATAACTAAGTTAGGAGAAAAGGATGGGCTGAGATCAGCCATGATTTGCCAAGTCTGTGCACGGACCCAGGTGAGCAACCGTACTTGGTGGGCAGACTAACCTGGACAATTGGAATAGGCTGGTATGTGTGTGAGACCTGTTTGGCAGGAGCTTGAGATGCAACTGTGTGTGTGGAGGTCTCATATACAGGGAAAAACCAGTTATGGGAAACAAAAGTAGTAAAAAGGACAAAAAGGTTGAAGAAATGGCTAACACAACTAACATAAGGATACCCCCAGACAGTCCTTTGGGACAAATGGTACCAGGATGGGATGGACCCATCTGGGGAAAATACACCCGGGATAAGAGTAAAGGTACCATGACTCAATATTGTTATTTTGAGTGGCCAAGAAATCCTATTAAAGGCACTAGTGTATTTTGGCCAAAATATGGAAGTTTTGAAGATTGGTTATGTCAAACATTAAACATATATGTTAGCAATAGAAGTTATATGCCTGTTGGCTCCCAGGCAGTATATTTGTAGTGAGAGATGACTAACCATTGGCGCCAAGAGAAAACACTTTAAAATTAGCTCAGACCCCAAAACAAGTGAGCAATTTCCTTTTAAAATAAAAGGAATCTTATAATTAAATATCACAAAGGAAACCCAGACCCTTAAAACTGCCATCTCGAATGTAGATGAACCCGGGAAGGAGGGGGTGCACCTCAGGAAAATAACCATTTAAAGGACAAATCAAACCGAATTTAAAAAGACCGAAGTTTTTCCTGTCTCGCATCCTCACTCCCCCTCCCCTGAGCTATTCTGGGCAAACTGCCAAAACAAAGAGAAACATTCCGGAGAGAGAGAAAACCCGGACTCCTGTCTCAGCGCAACAATTAAGACACATCAATGGTTTTTTTGCAACACTAACAAAAACAAGACTTAAAACCATATAGGAACATATTTACATGAACAAAGAATCTTTCCTGGAGACAGCATTAATCGCTACCGGCCAAAAGCAGACACAAACTAGATAGAAATAATTAAACAAAAAAACCTTTCAGAAGTCAAATCATAATTTCAGTAACTTTAGGGGTATAAAAACAAATCCCCTCACCTTGGGAATTTACTAGCTAGTCCAGGAACCTCCGCTGTATTGTATGGTGTCTGGTTTCTGTAAATAAACCTACTTTCTGGCAGCTTGCTTCGTTCCCTGTCATTTTTTTCCACCTGAGCTGAAGGTCTGCTTCCCAGTTGGAGACCCGAACAAAGAAAATCTTCTAGCAGTAGTTAAAGAAAAGAAAAATAGTCCATTTTGTTAGAGGAGTGTGGAGGTAGTATATAAGTGTGTCTGTCCTCTAATAATAATAAACAAAAAGGCCTTATGGAGCTCATTGGCTTGTGAAAAGCTCCCTATAATAATAATGATTGGTTTGCCAGAAGAAAGCATGAAATGAAATTTTTGTATGTGAAATTGTTTATGCAAGCAGTTTGAATGGAGGATAAATGTGTGAGTATGCTGATATGTAAATGCCTGTGTGTGTTGACCCACCCAACCCTCAGGCTGTGAAAGAAACAGTAAGTTGCAGATACTTTTTTTAAGTTGAAGGGCAATAGCAAGTGTTTGCAAGGAAATGAGAAAAGAAATGAGAAAGGTCCCATGGAGGATGTGGGAGAGAAATTGAAGGAAAAATGCATGTGAAAGAGGGAGAGAAAGAGAGAGAACTATTTTGTTACCCTTGAAGAGTGTTCGGAGACTACAATTAGTGCAAAATGCAGCTGCGCGAGCAGTTGTGGGCCTTCCGCATTGTGCCCACATTTCACCAACTCTCCGCATGCTGCATTGGTTGCCTATTGGTCTCCGAGCCCAATTCAAGGTGTTGGTTATCACCTATAAAGCCCTTCATGGCATGGGACCAGGATACTTACGGGACCGCCTTCTGCCACATACTTCTCTACGACCGGTGAGAGCGCACAGGGTTGGCCTCCTCCGGGTCCCGTCAGCGAAACAATGTCGTCTGGTGGACCCTAGGGGGAGGGCTTTCTCTGTTGTGGCGCCCGCCCTCTGGAACCAACTGCCTCCTGAAGTCCGCGTTTCTCTGACTCTCCCGGCCTTCCGGAAAAATCTAAAAACTCATCTTTGCCGGCAGGCCTGAGGATGATTGTGGTTGATTGTTGAATTGAATGTGTGTTTTATTGTTTTTTTTAGATTTATTATTTATTTATTTATTTATACGGATTTGTATGCCGCTCCTCTCCGAGGACTCGGAGCGGCTCACAGCATATATATAAAACAATTTTGACTAAATCCGAACAAAAAACATTAAAAATAAAACCCCATACATACTCATCAGTCACACCACAATCAACAATCATCCCCAGGCCTGCCGGCAGAGGTAGGTTTTTAAATTCTTTCGGAAGGCCGGGAGAGTCGGGGAAACGCGGATTTCAGGAGGCAGTTGGTTCCAGAGGGCAGGCGCCACAACAGAGAAAGCCCTCCCCCGAGGGCCCGCCAGATGACATTGTTTCGCTGAAGGGACCCGGAGGAGGCTGACCCTGTGCGCTCTCACCGGCCGTAGAGAAGTATGTGGCAGAAGGTGGTCCCGTAAGATATCGTTGTTTGGGTTTTTTATTGTAATTTTATTGTTATATATATGTTGTTAGCCGCTCCGAGTCCCCAGAGAGGAGCAGCATACAAACCCAAATAAATAAATAAATAAATAAATAAATAAATAAATAAATAAATAAATAAATAACTAAATAAATAAATAAATAAATAAATAAAAAAAAGAATGCTGAGTAGAAAACGGGGTGGTGCTGAGATTTCTGTATAGTTTTTTTTTCTCCTGTCTCCTCTTTCACTGGCTGTTACCCAAGGACATTTGCCTTGGAAGAGCGAGAAAGGCGGTGTTTGTGTGTGTGTGTGCACGCATGTGCGGTTTCTCTGTTCCTTTTAACCATTTTTTTCCTGCTTAGTTAAAACACTGGGCTCTGGCCTGAGAAAGGCGGGGTGGATGTGAAATCTGATACCTGCTTTTGCAATTTCGGCTTGAGCCTTTGCAATAGCCCAGTGGCTTACTTGCATACCCACATATATCTCAGTGCATTAACTCAGAATATTGTACCTCATTAAGCTTGTTTGTTTCTTTGTGTAGTTGCTCTTTTTGTTTTACTTTTTTATGTTTTTAATGTCTGTGTGTGGCACACACTGATTTTGAATATTTAGGAGAAAAAGGGTTTTGGGTATCTAAGAAGAAATTACAATAAGTAGAAAGAGAGGTAAAATACTTAAGACACTTGATTAATGAAAGAAATAAGAAAATAATACATGAGAGAATTGAAGCAATTGTAACTCAACCCTTGCCTAAAACGAAGAAGGAGTTGAGGAAATTTGGTTTGGACCCAGAAGTGGGGGGGGGGGGGGGAAGAGGCAGCCAGTGACATTTTTGTCTAAAATGTTAGACCCTGTCTGTCAAGGGTGGCCAGATTGTGTTCAAGCGGTGGCAATTACAGCAGTGTTAGTAAAGGAGAGCAGAAAATTGACATTTGGGGGAACCTTGGTAGTTAGCATCCCTCATCAAGTGTGGGCGATCTTGAACCAGAAAGCCAGCCTATGGCTGACAAATTTAAGGATTTTGAAATATGAGAGTATACTTATGGAACAAAATGATGTAATATTGACTACTGATGTTAGCTTGAACCCAGCTCAATTTTTAAGAGCAGATTTAGAAGGAGGATCAGAGTGGTAGGGAAACGAAGGGCAATAATAGAAGGAAGAGAAGAAGTTTTGGTGGAAGCAGGAAAGTTTCTTTTAAGTTGGTCTGCACAGACTTGTGGATTGCATGCATTAAATCAAGCTTTAAAATTGTTGGAGAAACAGAGAGGGATTATAGTAGTGCACACTTTTGAAAAGATTTGGGAAGAAAGAGGATTGATTAATAGTAAAGGGAAAGTGTTGGCTCGTGTAAAGTTGATAGAAGATGTGCTTGTAGCAGCAGCATTACCACAGGAGTTATTCGTGTGGAAGGACATCAAAGAGCAGGCACATGGGAAGCTGAAGGAAATGCGCTGGCAGATAAAGAAGCTAAAATGGCAGATGCAGAAGGAATTGAACATTTAATGTTAAGTTTAACTCCTATAATGGGTTCACTATAGATGAGAAGGAGGAGTTAGAAAAAGTAGAGGCAGTAGAAACGGAAGAAGGCAAATGCTGAATAAATCGATAAATAGGGAAATTTTGGAAGTATTACATCACGGTAGTCATTGGGGAACTAAGACATTATGTGATTTGTTTTTGGAAGCTTATGGATGCTGTAGGTTGTATACAGTAGCTAAACAAGTTTGTGAAAAATGTATGGTTGGGTAAATAAAAAGTTCTACGACATCTAGTGGTGAGGCCATTTCAATGCATTCAAGTTGATTTTAAATTACCTCAAGTGGGGGAAATTCCACAATATAAAACTAAGGATATGTTTATAAAGAATTATATACTGGGGCTGTCTTTTGCTTTGTCTTCCATCAGGCATAAAGTTCTCCCAACACAAACACTTCCACTTGAGTTTGTGGTTCACAAGTTCCAGCCTGGTGATTGGGTCCTAATAAAGACACGCAGGAGGCCCGGGTTCGATTCCTGGGCAATGCAACAAGCGTTTTTATTTGGATGAGGGGATAGATGGGGAACTCATCAAATTTGCGGATGACACCAAGCTGGCAGGAATAGCCAACACTCCAGAAGACAGGCTTAAGATACAGGAGGACCTGGACAGACTTGAACACTGGGCACTATCTAACAAAATAAAATTCAATGGTGAAAAAAGTAAGGTTCTACATTTAGGCAAGAAAAACCAAATGTACAGGTATAGTACAGGGGGTACCTTGCTCAATAGTAGTAACTGTGAGAGGGATCTCGGAGTCCTAGTGGACAATCACTTAAATATGAGCCAGCAGTGTGCTGCAGCTGCCAAAAAAGCCAACACAGTGCTGGGCTGCATTAACAGAGGGATAGAATCAAGATCACGTGAAGTATTAATACCACTTTACAATGCCTTAGTAAGGCCACACTTGGAATACTGCATCCACTTTTGGTCACCACGATGTAAAAAAGATGCTGAGACTCTAGAAAGAGTACAGAGAAGAGCAACAAAGATGATTAGGGGACTGGAGGCTAAAACATATAAGGAACGGTTGCTGGAATTGGGTATGTCTAGTTTAACGAAGAGAAGGACGAGGGGGGACATGATAGCAGTGTTCCAATATCTCAGGGGCTGCCACAAAGAAGAGGGAGTCAACCTATTCTCCATGGCGCCTGAAGGCAGGACGAGAAGCAACGGATGGAAACTGATCAAGGAGAGAAGCAACTTAGAACTAAGGAGAAACGTCCTGACAGTTAGAACAATTAACCAATGGAACAACCTGCCTCCAGAAGCGGTGAATGCTCCAACACTGGAAGTTTTTAAGAAGAGACTGGACAGCCATTTGTCTGAAATGGTGTAGGGTTCCTGCCTGAGCAGGGGGTTGGACTCGATGACCTCCAAGGTCCCTTCCAACTTTATTATTATTATTATTAGTCCAGCCTGGGACGGGCCCTATCAAGTCCTCCTGACAACCAAGACAGCAGTCTGGACAAAAGAAAAAAAGGGTGGACCCATTATACCAGAGTGAAAGGACCTGTGGAAGAACCTAAGGAGTGGAGAGTACAACAAAGAGAGGACCCTTTAAAATTAACCATAACTCGAACCTAATGTGTTTATTGTTTAATGGAGAATTAATAGCCTGGTTATTGTTTACCCTATTTCTCATTACAGGAGTTGTGTCTCTATATCTTTTCAGGAGAAGCTGGTGGCCAATGCTGTTCCAACCTAGGAATCCAGCTGAGACCGAAATAGAGCTGCAGACACTGCCAGATGTGCTGATTCTGTGATTGTAATTGTATTATTGAATGCTGTTGCTATTGCTGTGATTGTGGCCCTGTGTGCGAGTGTAACACCCCCTGTGACATTAAATAATTGAAGATTGGGTAGGATAAATGTGCAAAGGGCTACTCGCAATAGAAGCATTATATTCACAATATTCTCAGAATGAGGGTGCAGATGCAGAGATAGGAGTTCCACTACAACCAGATCTTAATTCTACGGTCCTAGGAGAAAGTAATATTGTGATACACCCCCCACCCCGGCCTTGAATGGATAGATCTTATGGAACTTCTGGAAATATGGGATTAATACTAAGAAGTTGTATAACTTTTTAATGATAGAGGAAAGGCGTATGGTAGGAAATGCTGCTAAAAAGTTAGCTTTGTTCTGAAACTGACCCTAGATGGCTCACTGATACTTATAAAAGCAGAAACTGTGGATATTTAAAAGGTTTCCGAGACATTATTGCCACTACATTGCAGACTGCCTTCCCTAAAGAGAAAAATTTGGGCAAAATTTATGAAGTTCATCAGTTGCCAGCTGAAAGCTCCAGTGACTTCCTTGAGCACCTCTACCAAGCCTGGTGAACATGCTCTTTATTGGGGAGAGTGCCCCAGGTATTAGGTGCAAATTACAGAAGCTGGAAGGGGCTTCAGCTGACAATAGAAAAATTGTTGGCAGTAGTTTATAAAACCTACGTAAAATGACCAGAAGTGACAGCCAGGGGGGGCTAAACAGGATGAAAAACAAAGCATTGTCTTGCTGGCTCAAGCTCTGTGCCCCTAGTGGGAGGGGGAAGAAGTGGGACTCGCAGAAGAGGATGGCAGGAGCAGCAGGGCCCCCTCAGGAGAGAAGTGGGATGATGCCACCCAGATTCCAGGCACCCCCAGACCACCCACTGCAGTCTTTTGCCCTAAGACAGGACCAGTGTTGTATATGTAAGGAATTTGGCCACTGGAATGTCCTTTATGTTCCCTTCCTAACCGTCCTATAGGGCGCTGTTCCACAATCACACTCCAGATGCTAGGGGAGGGTGAGGGGCTGGGGGTCCTTTGTCTCCCTCCCCTTATGGATGATCCCCCTCTGCATTCCTGGTAAAGTTCAAAGTCAGAGGGAAACCAATACAGGGGCATCACATTCAGTATTAAATAAGCCCCTTGGAAACCCTTCCTCACAAACGTTCCAGGTCGTTGGAGCCAGTGGTCAATCTATGTCAGCTGCAATACTCAACCCTTTGGAATGCTTTATGGGTGATATTCGCCTTACTCATCAATTTCTTTACCTTCCAGACTGTCCTATGCCCCTTTTAGGGTGTGATTTGCTTGCTAAGTTACAAGCAACCATTTTTGCCCTAATGGCTAAGCCCTTGTATCAGACCACCACAGGCTCAGACAAAGAACCCTTTGCATGGACCAAGAATTGCCAGGTGGCATTTGATAATATTAACCATTCGCTTTGTCTATGGCAAAAGCAATGGGGTAGCTGCTGGAGTCCTTACTCAGACCCTGGGTACTTGGTTTCACCCAGTAGCCTATTTCTCCAAACAACTTGATCCTGTTGCTCAAGGATGGCCGGC
This sequence comes from Bothrops alternatus, assembly GCA_034064705.1. NCBI lineage: Eukaryota > Metazoa > Chordata > Lepidosauria > Squamata > Viperidae > Bothrops > Bothrops alternatus. Next base: position 6,015,797 of record JARGCV010000004.1, on the reverse strand, counting down.
ATGCATTTGGGCTGCAGCAGCTGCTGTTCTCCTTTTGGAGGCTGCTGAACAATTAACTGTTAGGGCTCCTATTACAGTGGAAACACCTCATTCCACCCAGGACTTGTTAGGATCCAAGGGGGGCCATTGGCTTATAGCCTCCAGTCTGGAGCAATATCAGATTGCTCTCCTTGACAACCCACAAGTTCATATCAAGAGCAGTGGCAGGTTCAATCCAGCAACCTTTCTTCCCCAACTGGAACAGGAGGGTGATTATGATTATGTGCAAACTATTACAGAAGTGTTTTCTGGCTGGCCGGATTTAACTGACCAGCTGCTAGAGCAGTGGTTCTCAACCTTTCTAATGCCGCGACCCCATAATACAGTTCCTCATGTTGTGGTGACCCCCAACCATAAAATTATTTTCGTTTCTACATTGCCAGGTACTGGGGTGTGTGGCTGAGTGGGTGTGGCCACCAAGTGGGTGTGGCCAAGTGGGTGTGGCCACCAAATGGGCGTGGCAAGAAAGACAGCCCCGGCCACCATTAATGCTGTGCCACTGCTGCATGTATTTTAATGCATGTTTACCCTGCCTTTAAATGTGGGACCAAAATTTACAGAAAGTTAGTAAATAATAAATAAGAACAGGCTGCTTTCATTTGAACCATAGATTATAGTGGGGACATGGAGGGATTTTCTTTCAGTGAAGATAAAAGAAAGTATATGAAAGAGAGGGAATAAAAAGCAAAGCAGAAAGGAATAAGAAGAGTGATAAATGGCATGGAGGTTATAGGTTTCGTGGATCAGAAATAAACAAAACAATTAAATCAGTTTTAAGAGAATAAATGGCAACAAATGGAAGATTTAAACTAGTTTTAAGGCAGCGGTTCTCAACCTGTGGGTCGCGACCCCATTTGGGGTCGAACGACCATTTCACTGGGGTCGCCAAACAACACAGTCCGCCATTTCCCCCCCTTTTCCTTAGCTGTGCTACTCCCTCTTATTCTATTGGCTTTTGAAAGCCAATAGAATAGACTCTATTCAAGAGACTCTATTCTATTGGTGTTCAAAAGCCAATATAAACTAAGGAAGTTTCGGTTTCGGAGCACGTGGCAGAAAGCGAGACAGAGAACAAGTGGCAGAAAGCGAGAGAGAACAAGCAGCAGAAAGCAAGCGAGAGAACAAGCAAAAGCAGTAAGTTTCGTCTCTGGCCTGCCGCTGAGCTTCCTCTGCTTGGCTACCGGACACTCCAGCGGCCCCAGAACACCCTGCCCGCATTTCCTGCAATTTCGCAGCCGGCCCAGCGGCTAAAAGACACCCCGCGGCCACCGGCACTTCTTGTAATTTTGCAGCCGGCCTCCCCTCATGCAGCCCACCCCGCGCCCTCTCCGCCTGCCACTGATCGCAGTGGACAAGCCGGGGGCCACCGGGGAAGGCCGAGGCCAAAGAGCCCAGCCCAGCGGCTAGAAAACACCCCGCGGCCGCTGGCATTTCCCGTAAATTTGCAGCCGGCTTCCCCTCGTGCAGCCCGCCCCGCACCCTCTCCACCTGCCTAATACTGGCCCAAATCTTCAGAGATCGCTCTCAAACCATCCTGACCTGCCAGGAAGCAATACTAGGGGGAGGGAGAGAGCGACCTGATGAGCGGACAAACACGCACATGCGTTCCCGGGCCCACGTACTTTCCGCAGCCAAGTTCTTCCATTCCTATCCCTACCAAGGCACAACCTGCTCCAGGCACCAGTCGCCCTTAGAGCGCAGGCTCCTCCCCAGCCGACTGGCTTGGCCTCCTCCAGTCCGTCCTTCCTCACCTGTCCCATGGGTCAACCCAGCTGGTGGTTTTGGTGAAGTGGTCGATGTCATAGTCGCGAGCTTCCTCCCAGCCTTCGGGCAAAGGCAGCTCCTGCCGGGGCATTTTTCCCGGCAGCAGGCGCAGCAGCGGAGAGACAGACCGAGGTCGGAGGTGGTGGCGGCCACCCCATGCAAAGGGTTCAGCAACCCCCCACCCAGCCCAGCAGCTGGCATGGCGGGCTGGGGCAAGGGGTCACGGCGAACAAGGAAACCGGAGCCAGGCAGCCGACCAGGCAGGAGTCTCACATCCTCAGCCGCACAGGGAGTAAGGAGAAGCGGCACATGTGGGGGAAGAAGAGCTTTCTGAATGTTGCAGGCAACACACGACAGCCCAGGTGAGCCGGGTTGGCTGCCTGCCGTCCGTCCGTCCGTCCTCTTCCGATAAGTGAGCTGGTCGCCTCTCCACCGCTTCTCTCTCTCTCTTCAGCAAGAGACCCCCGAAGCCAGAGAAGGGGGCGGAGCTACGTTGCCATGGAGCCTGGTGCCTAGAGAGGTCGAGCCCACTTATTTTACCGTGCTTTTGCTTCCAGCGAAGTAGAGCCATCAGCTTAGCCAAGGCTCCTCCTGGTTGAGGCGGGGAAGGGGAAAGGAGGAGGAGGAGCCGCTGCAGCTTTTGACCACAGGTTAGGCAGGTTAAGAGAAGCCAACCTGATAGCGGAGGGTGGGTGGACTCCCACGTGCTATTAACTTTGTTAGCAAATGGGAGGGTTGGGGGGATTGATCAAAGTTGCTTCATTTATTCATTCATTTATTGCGCAATAAAATTATTTGAAACCAACATTTTGTGCTATTCTAATGCACAACTGCACCAATATGCATGTAATCTCTGAAGAGGCTATCACATCTGGGCTACAAAAATTTGGTTAACTGTTAAAGCATTCGTGTTTGCTGATATTTATTTCCTTTAAACTGCTTTGCTTCTTCCATTTATTGTTTAAAGTGGTTTAATACTTCCATTTATTTCCATTTATCCCTTGGTAGGGATAGGAATGGAAGAACTTGGCTGCGGAAAGTACGTGGGCCCGGGAACGCATGTGCGTGTTTGTCCGCTCATCAGGTCGCTCTCTCCCTCCCCCTAGTATTGTTCCTGGCAGGTCAGGATGGTTTGAGAGCGATCTCTGAAGATTTGGGCCAGTATTAGGCAGGTGGAGAGGGTGCGGGGCGGACTGCACGAGGGGAAGCCGGCTGCAAATTTACGGGAAATGCCAGCAGCCGCGGGGTGTTTTCTAGCCGCTGGGCTGGGCTCTTTGGCCTCGGCCTTCCCCGGTGGCCCCCGGCTTGTCCACTGTGATCAGTGGCAGGCGGAGAGGGCGCGGGGTGGGCTGCATGAGGGGAGGCCGGCTGCAAAATTACAAGAAGTGCCGGTGGCCACGGGGTGTTTTTTAGCCACTGGGCCGGCTGCGAAATTGCAGGAAATGCGGGCAGGGTGTTCTGGGGCCGCTGGAGTGTTCGGTAGCCAAGCAGAGGAAGCTCAGCGGCAGGCCAGAGACGAAACTTACTGCTTTTGCTTGTTCTCTCGCTTGCTTTCTGCTGCTTGTTCTCTCTCGCTTTCTGCCACTTGTTCTCTGTCTCGCTTTCTGCCACGTGCTCCGAAACCGAAACTTCCTTAGTTTATATTGGCTTTTGAACACCAATAGAATAGAGTCTCTTGAATAGAGTCTATTCTATTGGCTTTCAAAAGCCAATAGAATAAGAGGGAGTAGCACAGCTAAGGAAAAGGGGGAAAATGGCGGACTGTGTTGTTTGGCGACCCCAGTGAAATGGCCGTTCGACCCCAAATGGGGTCGCAACCCACAGGTTGAGAACCGCTGCGCTAGAGGATGTGGACAGGGACCTGTATACAGATGGCAGCAGTTTTATGTGACAGGGAGGAAGGCTAGCTGGCTATGCCGTGGTCACATTGGATCAGGTAGTGGAAGCAGCAGCTCTACCTACAGGTACCTCAGCTCAGAAAGCTGAAGTCATTGTCTTGACGAGGGCCTTGGAATTGTCAGACAGTGTGGTTGTTAATATATTTACAGACAGTAAATTTGCTTTTAGTGTTATACATGCACATGGCCTTGTGGAAGGAACATGGTTTGCTCACTGCTCAAGGCACCCCTGTTAAATATGGATAAGACATTTTAAGGCTACTGGATGCTGTTTTGCTCCTGCGCAAGGTGGCTGTCATGCATGTGAGGGCCCATGGTGAACATGATATTAAACATGGAAAGTGAAATGCCTTGGCCAACTGCACCACAAAGTCTGCCGCTTCAGGTCCCCTGTCCACTTCGTATGTGGGTGCGCTTGTACCTTCACATTTGCCTGTGCCGGCTCCGACGTATACTTCACAGGATGGGCACAGAGCTTATAAACTGGATGCTGTTTATTATGGACGTTGTCTGGAGAAGGACGGGAAATGCCTTCTCCCAGAACATGAATTATGGGCCCTCTTACAAAAATAGCATGACAGCACTCATTGGGGCTACAAGGCCATGGCTGAGTTTCTTATAAGGAACTATATTTGTCATAGGATCTGTAACAAGGCCCTCGCAATGATCAAGCAATGTGTGATTTGTCGACGTAATGATCCTGTGAGAACTGGTAAGTTCCCTTTGGGGAGGCTTAGAGCTGGCCATGCTCCTGCTAGTTTTTGGGAGGTTGATTTTACTGAATTGCCAAAGACACAGGGTTTTAGGTACTTGCTAGTTTTTATGGATGCTTTCTCTGGATAGAATGAGGCCTTTTCCCTGCTGTACTAACAAGGCACGTGAAGTGGTCGAAGCCCTCCTGAAGGAAATTATTCTGCATTTTTTCCTTCCCATACCAAAGCATTGGCTCTGACAATGGACCCCACTTTATCTCTAACATTACCCAGCAGGTGTCTCAGGCCCTAGGTATTGCTTGGCAGCTTCATTCAGTCTACAGGCCCCAATCTTAGGCATGCGTGGAAAAGGCCTGTCCCCCTTTGAGATCCACTTCCCTCCATGTTTTTGGAGACCAGGCCCTCAGGGAATATATGCACTCCCTTGCTAATAATGTTTCTTCCATTTCTCAGGCCCTCCATTATCCAGGATTAAATCATCCACTCCATCCTTTCCTTCCTGGTGATTGGGTGCTTGTCAAGTCCTGGACTGATTCTAGCACTTTAGCTGAATGCTGGAAAGGCCCCTTCGTTGTTCTTCTCGCTACTCACACAGTGGTCAAGGTTGCTGGGATTCATACTTGGATTCATCACACCCACCTTCGCTCTTCTTCCCCACCACCCGATGCTGGGGACCACTGAGTTGCTTAGACCAGGGCTTTTCAAACTTTTTACTGATTGTACCACTTTTAGGATATGGCAATATTCGAGTACCACCTAGCAAGGTGTCAAAAACTTGATGACCAAAAAAAAACCAAAACCTGTTCAAAGTTGCAATTGCACTGAAATGACTTATGACCATTTTTCACACTTATGACCATTGCAGCATGCCCAGGGTCATGTGATTTATATTTGGATGCTTGGCAACTGATTCATATTTATGATGGTCACAGTGTTCCAGGGTAATGTGATCCCCTTCTGCAACCTTTTGACAAGCAGAGTCAATGGCAGAGCTGCTGGTGGCCAAGTGCTAAGGCGGGACTTCCTTTCCTCCCTCCCTTCCCTGCCTCCCTTTTTCTCATTCCCATCTCCTTCTGAAGGAAGAATTTGAACCCCCCCCCCAAATATTTTCCCTCTTCCATATATTGATCAAACAAGGAAAGGCCTCCAGAGACAGAAAAGACAAGCTGCTGAGTGAACTAGCTTAAAAAGGCACATTCCCCTTTAAGAATTAGCTACTGGCTAGAAAGGAAAGTAAGGAGCACAGCCGGCACTTAAGGAAGAAAAAAAATGTAAGTACTGGCTGCTGGCTAAGGCAACCTCCCCAAATGGCTCCATTCATAAGTAAAGGAATGCTACAGGCAAAATTCATTCAGGAGAAAAATACTTCAAAATCCCTTGCAGCAAAACTTACAGCTAACAACAGCAGAGCAATAGAAGCTAACAGGAGACATCAGCCATCAGCCAAATAGAAATTGTCAAACACTCCTTAAGAACACAAAGCCCTCATTACACAAATCCCAGAACTTCAAAGTCACAAAAGCACATAAGAATCCTTCCACTCTCCATCTCCTTCCCTCCTCCGTGCCTCACCTCCAGCCATTGCTGCCTTTTTTCATTCTTCTTGGAGGGTGACCCCTCCCCTGCTGCATTTCTTGCCTGTTTGCTGCTGCCAGCACAGGTGGCTGCCACAGCAGTTGCAGATCGGCTCATGGCCAGCCTGCTTGATCTCCTCTCCCCCCACCCTCCCGCTCCCCCTCCTTCTTCTTCCCCTTTGGTGCAGATGACTCTGCCTCCTCCCAAGGCTGCCTCCTTTTATAGGCTCTCCTGTCTCCCCCCCTCCTTTCTCATGGGGGAGGGTGAGCCAGAAGTGAGCCTGGGGCCTTTGCAGCTCCAGAGGACTCTCTCACTGTAAGTCCTTGCCTGTGCTGGCTCTTTTCTTCCCCCACTACACTTGGCTAGGCAGGGCTGCATACCACCTGCCACTCATTAATGTACCACAAGTGGTACCTGTACCACCGGTTGAAAAGCCCTGGCTTAGACTGTAGCCCCTGGTGGTGGGAATGACCTTGGGCTGAAGCTTTTGTTTCGCGGACAGCGTTGACTGAATGCCAGGACGTTTTGGTCGCTGCGATGCCTGTGCCTGCTGGGCTTCTTCTCAGGCTATTTTTTCTCACCGGCTCCCTACCTACTTATGTCATGGATGTCACTCCTCTCTGCCTTGGTTTCTATCTTGTACATTGTTTGAATTGTTCATTTCTTCTTTTCTGTTACTCTATGTTGTTTTCCTCTTCATAAGAAAGTTTTTCTTTCTTCCTTCTGTCTTCTGTGGAGCTTGCTCTACTCTTACTGGGGGGGATTATGGGAAGGGTGGTCAAATTTGGTCAAGTTTGTGGTCAGGTTCTGGTCATGGTCAAGGTATGTGACATGACTATGGGGACAGCATGTGCTGCTATGGACTGGAATAGGTTAGATTGTAATTGTACAATCTGACACTCCCTCCAAAGGTGCTTTGAACAATAAAGCCAAAGGTAAGGCAGCATCCGACATGATAACACCAGGTGAGGACATACAACAAGAGGGGGTCATGACATTTTCGGTTGGCAATATACAAGCGCAACAGCTGCCTCTTCACTCTGATTCTGGGGAGCCTAAGTTTGTGCCTAAACAGCCTAAGGAGCTACGAACATCCTTCCCCATCTTTCCCAGTAAGATGGAAGGCCAAAGTGACCCCCAATTTCCCAGTCCCTCTTTAGGAATTTGGGGCTCCAACACCCACATTCAGAATGTGCAGGCATGGGTCAAGCTTGAATGTAACGGACTGTTGGATATGCACTCACCTACCTCAACTGGTACACATGGATTGGTCATGGAAACTACACCCCTGGGAGCCCCTATGTTCAGCTTGATCAATGTCACAAGGGGCTGGGCACTCCCTGTGTTTGGGCCAGGAAAGTTGCAGATTGCTAAACTGGGGGTGCGTATACAGCACCCTGCAGCAGCTTGTCTTAGTCATTTTAATTCTTCCAGATAAGTTAGGGATCTATGCACCTTGCACAGTCACATGCAAGGTTAGTACTAGCACGTGGGATGGGTGGCATAAATGTCATCAGACCTTTGGTCTCAACTACAAAAAGGACACCTCTGCTCTTTGTAGTCTGTTTGCAGCACTGGGACGTATGGCTTATATGTCTGATGTTAGAGCTTATATGCCTGCAGGATTAGAAGGCAAACAAGGTGTTTCTCTTGCTAACTACCTGGACTGGTGGTTCCTTTGTGGCCAGTTTGCCTACAAGTCTTTGCGAGCTTACTGGTTGGGGACATGCACTGTAGGAATTATCTTTCCCTCAATCCGTATCATCCGACATAATGATTGGACCTTTTGCATCCACAATTGATGGACAAGGACCACCTTGAGCATGAGGTACATATTGAACACCATCCTGTACCTCATGGCCTAGGAAATGCCATTGCGTGAGCAATAATCCCAGCTATGGGGGTTGGTTTGCATTATGAATCTATTGTAGAATTAGGTGACTGGGCTGCGGAAATGTTTAACCACACCATCCAGGCATTTACACAACTCAATAAGGAAGAAGGAGAAATACGGGAAGTAGTACAGACTCACCAAGCATTGGATATGGTACTGGCAGCAACAGGTGGGGTGTGTGCTTTAGTCCACTTGCATTGCTGCACTTTTATTACTGATTATCAAGTTAACAGTCACATCATCCATCTCATGGAAGAAGGAATCAAGAATCACCCTAGGGATCTGAGGATTTCTACTGATGCTGTATGGGGAGTCTTCAGTGGTATATTCTCATTCCTTACCAGTTGGCTCTTGGGGATAATAACAGAGGATAATAAATATAACACAGTGCTGGATTTGTGGACACCTACCTCC